>OY728164.1:215111960-216361960 GCA_963277665.1 Viscum album
TTTTAATAATATGGAATAATATAAAAAATTCACCATTTAACTATTTATCATCATTTAATCGTATGAATTATTATTAATGATAATTCAATAATTCCTCAGTTCAAATTACCAATCAAATCATCTCACATAAATCATAAATTTCATGTCCACAATTTCCATATGGAATTTTCCTACTTCAACCCATTTATTAATCACATGTGAATTCAATTAATCAATTATGTAATTCTATTAATTAATTAGAAAAATAATTAATCCAATTTAAGATTATATTTCATAATGTTTAACTTCAAATTTCATAATACACACATGAAATTTTAATTCAAGACACTGGGAGATGACATTTAGACATCAAACCTCAATGTCATTGATTGTCATTCTCCCAAAAACATTACAAAAAATTAAAGTGGATGTATCAATTTCATGATGACAAAAAATATAGAAAACCCCAAACATTTCAAGATCAAAAAAATTAAGATATATCAATACCGATATCTAAACCAATCTACAAGAATGAATAAAACACTCCACTTCATCTAGGACGAGAGATGCATTAGATAGGAAACCATTTGAGAATAGATTAGATACTAAAAGAGTTGTAGATCCTTCGATAGGATCTTCTATTTTTAACGAAAGACATTTGGAGGGCTATAGACCCCTTATAAGAGATTAAAAATTAGAGGAATGATTTTTTGTCTCACTGGGGTTGATTATGTAATTATAATGGAGGGGTTTCAGAATTTTTTTATTTTTTTGGGGAATTAATATCTCATAGGAACATTTTATTTAACAGTGAATACAGTTAAAAACCAGTGTGCCTTAATTATGAGATTATAATTAGGGGTAGATAATTTCTCGTAAGAGGGAACACTGTTTCAAACTATATTCTAACTATACAATATCTCTAGGTCAGGGGATTCCTAGGTTTCTAGTGGTTGGAACATGGTTTGGGAAAACTGTGCACCAATTGTTCAATATTCATTTTCATCCAAAATTCAAAAAAAAAATCGACAAACACCCTGAAGCATAAACCCACCCAAGGTATACCAAAATAATGTTAAAGTAATATCTATAAAAATGATACATCTATATAAAAGTTTAGGATCTTAATATATCCCCACCTTATAATAGGTTATCCTTGATCTGTACTCCCAAGAATATATATAATTATATAGTTAAAAGGATAGGCCACTAATCCCACATATCTTCTCATCTCTCTAATTTTTCCCCATAAACATTTATATGATTCCATTATACTTGAACTATCAGCACTATCTTTCCCAAAAACAATTTCTTAATATGATCCAGATAATGTATTAGATTCAACTCAAAGGATGCATCGGTCTCAAGAACAACATCATTCACATAAATTATATGAGAAGGTTTGGGGTGGTACCCCCAAATTTAAGACACATGAAAAACATCATTCTTAACACTACACCTCTATGGAAGTGTCAATTAGTATTCCATAAGACTAATTCGCCCAAAAATATCATATGATCTAAAAATCCTTGGAAGCATATTTCTCTACCTCTGAATCATATTTTTACCCAATATTGGTGACAATGGAAAGAATAAAATATCACACTATCTAATCTCTAGGGGTATTCTATGTCGATCTTCATATGAAATCTGTAATCATTAAGCCATATACATACGTTTCTAAATCAACATAATATTATCTGATGACTCATTCATGAGAATTAGTCCCATAATACAATGAATCACTTTCCCCAACCCAATATAGAGTTGATCTTCATATCCTATCATAAAGAACCTCATATAGTTTTATCTAGACATTTTTATAATAACTACAGTTATAAGAAAAATTTATTTATACTTGGTGCTTCTCCCATGAAAAACTGAAGTCTAGAACACATTCTTGAATCATATCCCCTAAAACCATTAGTGAATGCTTCATATACCCATCTATTTGTTGTTTGAAATCCATAATGAGGAATAACTAAGCACCAAGCACCTTCCACAAGCCTTCATATAAGAAAAATGTAAAACAAGAGTCAGAGTAATCAATTATACATCGTAGAACCACATTTATACAGACTTTCTCTAAAATATACATATCTCCAAATAGATCAAATATTAAAGTCTCTTATATAGTAAATATATGTTCCACATTCATTAGTCTATCCAAAACCACCCAAATATCTTCATTCTTGGGAGGTGTCCTCGGGAGACCCAACATAAAATCCATGGTAATGTCATTCCACTTATATTCTATTATGGGAAACATTTGATGTAAACCATCATCTTGTTGATGCATGGACTTCACCTATTGAATGGTGTATTATTATTTCATGATCCCTACATTTTCCTTTTTCATTCCTAGATACCAATTCGCTCATTATAGGCCACTGTATTTTTTGGTCAAACACAGATTCACAACCCACCTCAAAGAAAGAAATTCACAAAACATCCAATCCTATATATTTAAAGGCACAAAAACATGGCCCTAGAAGTATATGATATCATCCTCATCTATAGTCTAATCTGAATGTGACCCCAAAAATCACATAATTCTTTAATGGAAAAATGTTTAGATCCTTATACTATTTATCCCTGATCCATCTCAAATGTCAAGACTCAACTGATACTGGTGTGAAGGTTATCAACTTATGGATCACCTAAACCACAATATATATCTCATCCAACAATGTCATCCACTCTATGTAGAACTGTACTCATATACTTCTTGATTCTGAGTTTTCCAAATTAAAAAAATACCAACAATATATCCCATTTTGTGCTTATATGCTATCTCAAAATCAAATAACTAAAAATTTTAAACCCATTTCCTCTTTGATATATTAAATCTAATTGTGAAAGTATATACTTTAATTTCTTTTGATCTGTATACATAGGAAAATTTTCTCCCAATAGTTAATTCCACCAACACTTTATGGAATAAACAATTGAATCTAACATGAAGCCATGCATAGGGTAGTTCTATTCATGTGGCCTCAACGTTCATGACCCATATACAACAAATTGGTCCCCAATCATCATCACTAATCCAATCATGATATGGAATGCATCAATAAATAGTGTATACTCCTCCCATCGCTCAAGTAGGATCACGATCGTTGTGGTAGTCATCAAATTCTTCATCTCTTGAAAAAACATATCACATGTTACATACCTTTAAATGATAAGTCCCTTATTGGTCATGATCTAATAGGGGGAATCCAACCAACAATATATTTGGATTATCCTTTTATATAACCCACTAAGCCCAAAAATCTATGAATATAAAAACAATTCTTGGGTTGATCCCATGATACAACTGCAAGAACCATCTAAGGGTCCACTAAAACAACTTCCACTAAGATGATGTTATGAAATAAATTTACCTAATTAATAAATAATTCCCAAATATATATCATTGAATATATCTGATGATCTCTCAGTATACCCAGTATGATATTATGATGTTGGTAATTATAATCATGAGTCATAGAACACGACAAGATCTATTCAAAAAACACAATCAATAACTGATCTAGGTTATAGAGAAAATTCAGTCTATCAAGGACATAAACATTGTTGGAGCATTTTTAAGCCTAATAGAATCATGGAGAACTCAAATAGGGAATATCTACTTTAAAATTATACTTCTGTATATCAGAAGGTCTAACTCTCAACTAATGATACCCTAATCTAAAGATAATCTAGGAGATCATACAATATCCTCTCAATTGGTCAAGATATCTTCAATATGTTTAAGAGGATACCAATTCTTTATTTTCATCTGGTTCAACTTCGTGTAATCAAAAAATAAAAAAATTCATTCCATACATCATTGTTAAAACAACTACAGAACCCCAAGGTGATGTACATGGAAAGAAGAAATTTTTATCTATCAATTATTACCATTAATTATTGATCTCTTAGATCTCAGTTGGATCCATTATGTAAGGTGGAATATAAATTGGATCACCCCCTACATGAGATCAATTATAAATTCAACATCTCTTCTAGGTGAAAGATTTGATTAGACACCAAGAAGCATGTCCAAGAAGAGGTCCACTATCTGTGGAAATATAATAATAATCACACCTCTCATCATCTAATAATATACTTTCAACCTGGTTGGTGATATCCTGAAGTTTTTGATGAATTGTCCCTTCATAGAATTCATATACATATCACTCTCCAAAATGAACATAATAGCCACCCTCGTGAGACATAAAGGTTAGTCTATTATGGTAACACTTAATGTGGGATCAATATTATACTAATCAATCCATACCTAAAATCATGAAAATTCTTGACATATTAAGGATAGAAAGATCCCATAGGATACAATAATCTCGAACCTCAAGATAAACCCCTTGGTATAAAAAATGGCTCTCAACCATACTCAACAACATTTTATAGATCTTTATAAATCCACTATATGATTAAACCCATTCACAATACGTGGGGATATAAATTAATGTGATGAACCAGTATCAAATAAAGCTCTATAAATAAATGAAGATACATGTATAATACCTCTGACTATCGACAGTACAACCATGCTATCCATAAGAGTGGCTTTAACTACTTGCAATTCCCATTACCCTCTTCCATATTATATAAATAAATATTTCTTAGGTGAACCACTATGCTGATATGGGATCTCTTACCTTGATGTAGCATGTCCACTACCTCAATTTCAATGACCATTAGAACTCCAACTGCTATAATGACAAGGGTAAAAGTCCCCCTTCTAGATCACTAGTTATTCCTTTGTCCATAGCTAATACCCTTCTGTCATGGGTTCCTACATAAGTATTGTTGATGTACACAATTTCTACAAGCCCGTAACTCTATCTTTGTTTGGGTAATTGTCAACAAACGCGACCTAACCTACCACATTGGAGTAAGTGCACAAGTGTATGATCCTGAGTAACTGATCCAATCATGGACCACATTTCAATAAAATACTCTAGGTATCGTTCTCATAGTGACACCCCTTACCCTTAGATGATTTATCTCATGTTCTTCTAGGAAAATTTACATTTCCTCCATTGGAATATTCATTCATGTTCCCCTCAGACATGAGAGCCTGATTCACGAATTCTAAATACATTTTTAGTAGTAATATGTTAACCTAGGAAATTATCTAACATTTAATTCCTTCATAAAAATGATTTTCCTATGCATCCTTATCCCCGTGAAATACAGGAATAAGGCATTGAAACTCATTAATTTATCTACATAGTTTATCATGGACATGTTTTCATAATTCACCCTAATAAAATCTGCTAGAATCTCTTTCCTGTGACTATCAGGGTAAATTTTGTCTGAGAATGTATAATGAACATCCTTTCACACCATATTCTCTAACTGTCCTTCCCTACTATGAACTTCCATCAAATATTTTCAAAACCATATAACATATAATCCTCTACATTGAATCTTTACTCAGTTGGAGTCTCAAAATAGTCAACAACCACTTAGGTATATTGAATCCTAATCATGAGTACCTCATTTCCACATAATCTAGTAAATGTTATATGGTGTTTAAAAAACTATTGAGTTATGATAGAATTACATTTCACAACCTTCCATGGTTCCCTCTTCCTAAATTTCATAAATTGAGATAATTCCTCAAAGAATTACACTAGGGATTCCCCCAAGAGGAACCATCGGTTCCTCTAGTTCCATCACTGGAGGATCATTTCAATCCTACTACCCCTACCATCCAGCGGTTTAATTCATCATATAGGACAAAAACTAAAATTACTAGTACTTTTCTTGGGATACATTACATAACATATACCCATTTAACAATGTTATTTCACATCAATCCATAATAATTCATCCCCCATATACCTCTACATAGTCAAAATTGATGCTCTATCAATACCCTCAACCATCCATTATATGGGTCCTAAAAAAATGATAAAACAAATTTATATATCTAGTTTAGAATTAGAAACCAATTAATCCATTTATTATTATCACATTATTCATCATTTATAATTTCTGAGTTTATACGCAAAACCCTTTTCATTTAAATGAATCAAACATGAAAAGAATTTTTTATTTTACAAAATTTATCCTAAAACATATTTAATGTGTGTACCTAAAATGATTCATGATAAAATAATTCTATATTTCATTTAATGTGGAATGAATACACAAATCACATGGAATTCCTGACCATTGTGCATAAATATAAATAAATAACAACATCAAACTAAAAATCGTTCCACTCTTCATGTAATATTGTCCAACTATAAAAATAAACATAAAAAATATTACCACTCAAGGAAAATATATTTTTAACTTTATACATGGGTTCACTACTTTGATGCATGAGTAATTGAAAGAGGCCCGACTCATCCTAATATTTTTTCATGAATTAAAAAATATTAATAAATAATAAATAGAAGAAAACTCCATTTATACCAATTTGTAATGGCTTGACCCCGGTGCCACATGCAGATGATCTGAAATAGTCAGTTGTGTGACCTCATGAGCACCTTCCCATATAGAAGAGGTGACTGACATGCAACGAGGGTCAAATTAATAACATGGGGAGACAATACCCACATTATCAAATAAGAACAACAACGGAAATAAATAAACAATAACCAAATGTGAATAACCACATCCATAATAATACATGTGTCACATACCTACCAAACAATGAATACATTATCCAAAAGAAATGTAGTATATATGACATGTAATATATCAATCAAGTGACAATATGAAAAAAAATGACACAAAAAACACTCCCAAGCAGGTCCCAAATTCATTTTTGGTTCTCTCATCCAAGCTCAATCCCAACTCATCCATCTAACATAAGTCTCTTTACCTTATTATGTTCTTCAAACATAATGTCAATTCATGTATCTATCTAGAAGCCAATGTAAGGGGTGAGAACAACTCAATAGGCCACCACCAAAAATGACTAAAACAAAATACAATCTACAATAGTGTATGCAGTTTTATAATGATTAAAATAAAAGTCATAATATAAATAAATTACGTATTCAATTAATCATTATTTAACAACATAAATCGTTGGGTTGATGATAAAACCAAAAACAACAGTACCAGATTCTATCCATGCTTGATTTTGATCCAACCCCAAGGTATATCACATATCAAAATACTCATGTGTTTTTATTTATCATTTCATTCAAATTTAATATCATTGATAATTTGAAAAATATTACAATTACATAATTTTTGGCCCCAAACATCTTGTCTAGAACCCCATGATTATTTTGAGCTTCAATTCCCATCTCACCCCCAATGACAATTTGGACCATTAGTCCATGTCCCGTAAAAAGAAATTCATGAATGAATTTGTGTCTATAATGTAATTTCTAGAACCCTATGAGATTTTAATTCATTAATAAATCTACCACATCTTATTTATAAGTAAATCACATCCACATATATATGTATCACATATATCACATTTATCAATATTAATCAACCATATTTATCTTATCAAAATTATCAACATGGTACACCATTACAATTATCTAAAAAATAAATGATCATGAATTTTAATCAATTGGAATAATACACACAAATCCACACTAAACCGTTCATCATTATTTAATAATATGAACAATTAACCATTTAAGGTTAATTAAAGAATCCATTAAATGACAGAGTCATTAAAATCATATGACAGTAATCATCAATTTCATGACCATAATTACCAAACTGACTTCCCCAATATCAACCCATTTAATTATTACATGGAAATTCAATTAATCAATTAAACTATAAAATTAATTAATTAACCAATTAATTAATTCATCTAGATATTCAATTTATCAACTAGGAAATATAAATTCAGTAATACATAAACCAAATTATAATTCATGTCTATTTGAATTTATATTAATACCACATACATCATGGTCACTGATCGATGTTCCCTAACATAAATTCCCCAATTTGAATTGGAACAATCTATAGCACAATGAAGAATCAAATATATAACAAAAACCATGATCCATTTAAAATAGATTAAGATATATCAAAACCTAGACAAAAAAACCAAAAGAGGATAGAACACACCACTTCATTTGGTATGGGAGATGTGAGAGAGAAGAAACCATATGTAAAGAGATTACAAACCAGAAGAGGTGAAATTCCTTCAATCATATATTTTATTCATTATTAATGGAGTTCAAAAAATCCTTGGAACCCTATTAGGAGATAAAAAAATTATCTAAATTAGTTTAGGTATGTGAGATGTTGATTAGGGATTAATAACAGATGGTTCGTGAGTTTTTTAAAAAAATCAATGGATTTAAAATCCATGTGCATGGTTTCTCTGTACATGGTTTATGGTTTACCCAAACATTGTGCCTTAAATATGCATCTCTCTTTATGGGAACATAATTTAGACTAAGAGGGTTTATGGTTTTAAAACCCATGATCCAAAAATGTAATCAACCTCTATATGAAGATAACCAATTTACTGGGGGTAGTGAAACAGTTTGAGAAAATAATGCACTACAACTTTTCATCCAAATTTCTCAATTTTCATCTGAATCATCTTCAATAAAGAACTCATCCAATATATAAAATAATAAGGGTAAATGCATATCTATAAACAAGAATACAAAATATCCATATATGATCAGGATATTATAATTGGTCACATCATTTAATACTTTATGAAAATAAAATTCATGGAAAAAAATATTTCTAGCGTCCTTAAATTATTCTTAGTGAAACCAGTAATTTTTAAGTACAATTCAATAATTCATTAGGTGTAATATAAAATGTGTCTCTAATATAAGAGGTATAATTTTTATCCAATACCATTAAATATATCTTTTTCATACACGTTATATAAACCTATATTATCCATAATTAAATGTGCAATAATAAAACAAAAATCTACTGTGATGCTCTTATTATTTGGGATGACAAATTTCACATCCATTCCCTATTAGATTTGAAATAACATTATCACTCATGAATACATGTTTAATACCACCTCTACAGAATGATAAAAGTCATTCTTCATCACCATAATTAATTATTATATATAATGATGTATTTAATGACTGTATATGATACATATAACATATTTATTCTCATATTCTTATAATATATTATCCACCACCTTACCTCATGATCAATTTGAAAGCAATAACATAAGATCTGGGTATATGTGGAAACCCACCTCTTCAAAGTGATGTGTTGGGTTTATCATTTAATGTTTACATGGCTGGTACAAGGGTATATTTAAATACAGGATATGAAATTTAGGATATAATAATGAATTTAGAAATTTCAATTAACATGTTCCTCTCTTTTGTTCAATCAATCGAATAGTAGAAACATCACTAATATGTATTTATGAATTACTCTCTACACAAAGTGATTTAATAAATTTTTATCACCACTTAATATGAATGGATATAAATATTTTCCTAAATTTTATATAATAATATTACATTGATAAGAAAAAATTATATATAGAGGGAAAGAGATCAATTACTGAGGATCATAATAAGAAAAGAAAAAAATATATGAAAAATTAAACAATTAACAATTGAAATAAAAAGTTTTGCTAAGTATTTATAATAAATGAGTGGTGAAATGATATAATTAGATTATATTTTATATTATATGTTTTAATATGATTCAATTATAGACTTATATTAAATATAGAATAATTATACATGATGATATAGTTTCTAATAATCATATTGGATGTTAGTGATTAATATCTGTTTCACTTTTTTCAGAAATTTAATAAATTATTCACAATTTATTACTTATTTATCTAATATAGTACCCATGAAATTTTTTGGGAATAATTTAGGATTTAATTTCTAGGAATTTTAAAACCATTTAATTTACATGGTTTTGATAACTTTGGATTCAATAATCACTAAATAATTAAGGGTTTTATATCTCTATTTTGTTTTATTGTGTCATGATTGATTTTATTCACATATTTATTTTTATAATGATTAGATATTGATACATGGACATATTATTCCATGGATCCTTATATATTCATGGTATATATATTTAAAATTCAAAAAATTTAAGCCATGTGGTTTTGAATTGAATGTTATGATGGTGGAAAGAGTTTACAGTCTCAAATTCCATTTATGGTAGATTTGTGTTGAAATCAATGATTCAATTATTACCTCTCTAGACCACATAAAAACTCTCCTTCAATGGTTATGTTTTTGTGTAATATTATTTAAAATTATTGTCTGATGATCATATTTTTATTTATTTGAATCTTGAATATCTTCTCAATGGACAAATTCATGATAGATCAATGATAATTTTATAGAACTAGATCCCATTTCTAGAATCGAGATGGAATTTAATATAATTTCTCTGAATGACGATGGAATCATGAAATTTGAATTTCTTCCTTTAAAATTCCTCATTATTAATTCCACTAGCAGTCATCATAAGGTATGTTATTTTGGGAAAATTTACTAACTTATAATTATATTTAATATCCATTCTAACCTTATATCGTGATGAACTACAACTGATGCTAAAATCCTCGGATATGAAATGAAATATTTTTTGGTGTTAAAAGTGATATATAATTGTTTAATTAAAAAAATAGTGTTATTAATATAACATTTGGTTGGATGATCCCTACCTTTTGTGGATCATATAACAACTAGTTTCTATGGTATTATTCATGTATTGGTATGTTTTTTTGTTAATGAATTGTCTAAATTTCATATGAGTGTCTTCATTTTCATGATACCAAATATAAGATAATTGTTTTTTTATAATTACTATAGTAACTTCCTATAATGCCCGATATTGATTTACATGTTATTTTATAATACAACTATAGTTATCATGATACCATGTTTGTCTTAACTTATTATAATCTTCAATGTTATGTGTAATATGATGTCGTAAGAGGTTTCTGTGTTATATCATTTTAGGTGAATGTCATTTTACGATTACCCCATTTTTGGTAGTTTCACAATATATGAAAAAGTAATGTTGGTGGACCACTTTAGAGGTTATGAACATGATATCATTATGTATTCAAATATACATTATTCCTTGAAGACATCAAGGGATGTGTGAAAACCTAATGTCTTGTAGAATCTAGGTATTATGTTCAATCCATACCATAAGGATATTGATTGATATGTTATTAGACTTTTGTCCCATTATACTAATTCTCTTTAACCCCATGATTGTCTTTTTGGTATCGAGCTGAAGTAGGTACAAATGGGGATTGTGGTGGCCTAGGTAGCAGTCGAGCTCTTGGAATGTGATTTTATTTTATCATGATTTTTTGTCATGTTATTATGTTTTTGGAATACATATTTTATACATGTGAACACATTATAATGATTTATTGATTGTTACCTACTAGGTTTTTTTACTCAAATAAGATATGATATTTTTCAGGTGCCTATAGACATCATTTATTTGTATCCATGGAAGAGTAAGAGGCACATGGTATATGGTTTAGCTATAAAGAATAGATTTTTCAGAGGTATGTGGTCAATCACTAGAGGATGATATTGTTTATTACATGTATTTACCACCAAGTAAATAAACATGTTTTTGATTTCCACATTCCTATACATGCTTTATTTTTTGTATTATCAGTATTCAAACAACATTGTTTCTAAAATTTAAATTAATTTATATATTTTTTTAAATTTTATTACAATATTATTTGTATTATGGAATGATACTAAATATATAGTCACCCCACCTACTCACCTACATCCTCATTTATAGTAGAAAAACTCTTGCATAAATAGAATAACATATAAGGTCACAACAATCTCTAGTTCACACATGGTGGCTAGTGATGGTTTATTATAAAATGATATCAGTGAAAAAATTCAACTTTTCTTTTGGACTGACCTGGAACATGTTACAATGAATATAGTGTTGTGAATCTCATATTGGGTATTTTGATGCCTTCACAAAAACAATTTGTAATTGATCTTTCAGTAATCATTAATTGTATTATTAATAAAATTTTATTAGATTTACATACACTTTCATGAATCATTATTTGGTATGTAGGCTCAAAACTCATACATAAAACTATTTTATTGATGCATTTTAGATATCTAATTTGATTACATGATTTAGGATTTTTGTTTCAGGGGGACTCAAAATCATTACTGTGATATTCCATATTATTGAGATATATATCTTTTATAAGTAATTAGTTGAGATGAGTGTGAAATTAATTTTTAATATATGCATGGGACTCTGAATATTGTATAGGGAAAGGTTAATTTTGTTTTTTCTTTGAGGTTTATACCTTTGGTACTATTTGTAATCCTAGGGAAACATTTGTGTCATACATTATACTATTTAGGATAATTCCAAAATTTACTATATGATTCCCTTCATGTTATAGAATATTAATCCTCATAGAAAATGGATGGAACCACTATCTTATGTGGTTTTGGGTACCCCCATAAGGGAAGAAAACTATGTTTCAATTGTATTTTTATATGAGGGAAAACTAATAAATGCCTTTATAACATCGTTGTTGGTATAGGTTGTAGGTCCACCTTAGTCGATAGTTCATCCAATTGTTCCATACAAGGGATAAGGTGTGATGAGGTCCATGGTAAACTATTATATAGACATCCATCTCCAGTATTAACCAGAATATATAAAAAGTATCATACCGCATGTTACTGAGGACTAGATAGAAATCCTCAATGGATTATTTGATCATATTGAGGCACCAAAGGAAAATAAAGGGATTTTATCACCATTCATGTGGTAGATTACCATCCAGAATCGGTAGAGAGACACGGTAAAAGATGATAGACATGAGGGTCTCACCCATGAGACCATCAAATACTAGTTTTTGGGATAGTTCATTCTTGATAAGATGATGTTTTTCAGAGAGTAGGAGTACATGGAGATATAGAATGGTCCAATAATTATAACTAAAAAGTCTCATTATTTCAATGAGATTCATTTATTTTAAATTATCATAGCTATAATCAATGAATAAATATACCTAGAGTTTCATATGATACTATTTTCTGATATTTAACATTTTTTTGGTATTTTTCAACTTATCTAAAAACCTCGAAGAAATGTATATGTACTAGATTATTGAGAAGGTTATAAAGGGTCAATGAGTAGTTGTATTCCTTATTGCCTTTAGAGAAAATGTGATTCAGTGTCATATGGTTTTGGTGAGAGTATCCTTTAGTAGAATGAAAAAAAAGACTTTTACTATGGAGTAGAGTAGTTTTATGTAGTTGGAGTGAAGTATATCATTATCAACACCATCAAGATGAGTTTCATAGTTCTTAAAATCTGGGAGGTTCCAAAGTTATCACATGTTAGGTATAGTACCATAAAACACCTTCTAATAGTTCTGAAATACATTTCATCACCATAAGTGTTTCTCCAGAGCTATGTGGATGAGTTTCCAAATGGGTAAAGGACCCAAATGTTCTATAACCTAGATATTTATCATTCTTACACATTTTTATTTTTATAAAATGGTTCAAAATACTCCAAAAACATAGGTATATGACCATATAGCTATGTCACCACATATTAATTAAATAGATAAAATAGTAAAAGATGGTGTTTTAGGTCCATCTAATATTTATTTGATGGTTTTTATATCCATTACATTATATTATTTATTTTTTGATATTGGTTTTTCCCATTCCATTATATCCACAGATTTTATTTCTATGAATGACATAAAAGTCATGTTATCCCATGAATTTTATTACTTCAATATATTAGTTGGAATTAATGTAGATTGTGTTCCCCAATTTCCATAAACTCTAATAGTCATTAGTGGTACTAGACATCTACATAATTCATGATACTAGAGATGAAAAGCTACATTATAATAATTTGTATATAATATATATCTAGAATTTGATATCACATTGATAACAATCAGTGATTATTTTTTTCATCATTTAAGGGAAATATGGATGTGATGATTGATGATTGAGATCCACTTACATGTATAGTTTTTCTACACTTTTTTCACCATGGTGTAGTGATAAAAAAATTATAAGCTTGTATCATTCAACATGATCTGTGATATCCCCATAAAAGTTTCTGAAAAGGTGAAACTCTACAATGATGTATTCATATATGAAAAATTTGGGCTATTATTTGATAGATGATTGGACTTTGAGAAAGATATTATTCTTCATTATTATCCCATTTTGATACCCCATTATTTCTAGACATCAACTGAAATAATTGAAATCTATATAATAATAACAGAATAAGAGCATGAGGGATTTAATAAGACAAGTTCATCAACATAGTGTGAGGCTAGCTAGTTCTCCAAGGTGCTAGATTTTATTTTTCTAATCATCATACATTATCGTAAACCGAACTATGTGGCTGTGAAGTATATATATCTTTACCCTTGATTTGATGACCTCTTCAATCATTTTTAGGGAGCACAGTGATAATCCATTAGAGATAATAGGTTATGATATCTTCCAATTCATGTTAGAGATATATAAATCCCAAGGATGGTGTTTTAGAGAAGGTATGGTCTATACATGTAAATAATGTTGTAGTTGAGATTAGAAAACTCTTTTAAAACTAATATGGGTCTCGTGAAAAAAATCATTCACCTGTAATAAGAAACCTATTTTATTTTTTTCACAAATAAAATTCTCTTAAACACACTAACACTATAGAATAATTCCAAAAATCCTGAGATGGACTTTGGTAATGATTAATAATATTGGATTTACACTACTTTTTATAAATGAAACATCTATATTCAAGAGATGAAATTATTGGGGCATGTGGAATATGAAATATCTATATCTTTTTGCTTGACACATTTGGAGGTACTAATTTTATGGAAATTTCACTAGGATGTGTTAAAGATAATGAACCTTCTTGGTTTGGAAGGATACTATAACAACTATATATATATATATGAAATATATTATCTATTAGCACTCGTGTATCCCTTGGTGAAACATTAGTGATTCTCTAGTGGTAAGAATATAGTAACTATTATTAATTAAGAGGATGTGGATATGGGATATAGCTCCAATGTGGATTATCTATGGTAAATGGAATAATAATACCATATACTATGATGTATCCAGAGATGGTATAGGAGTGGTACATATTTTTATGGAGCTAGTAGTGGATTGTATGTCATGTCAGTTACAAGTTTAAAAGAATAATTATCCATCTATTTAAATTTATCTAGTGGTTGTGGTGAAATCTATGAAGTGGTAGTGACATAATATATTGAATGAGTGTTTTTTTTACAGTGATGAAAAAATAAATCTCTATATCATCACATTGAGGGAATTGAAATTGATATCGATGAACTAATTATATTAACTACAGAAGTTTTAAATTAACCTGGATTATAAAAATGTTTTTAGTAATTTCATTGTATATTATCTTATCCCTACGATGTATGTAGATCATGATCTTGGTGAGCATTCTTCAGGGTATAAATGGTGCATGGTGAGCTTATTGATAGTATTAAGGATGGAATATTGTGATTATTTGAGATAAATGTAATCTCCTCTGATGTTGTAACATATTATTTTTTATATTTGGTCATTATTAGAAATCATACTAACCTAGATAATTCAGTGATGTCGGAATATCTAGTTGTGGGTGATGTGATACATGGGTGGTAATCGTACATCAATGAAACGATCCTTATGCATGTGGGAGTTTTAGTACTTGTGTACACTAGAGATTAATTGATAGTATTCTTCCATAACTATATGTGGGTGGTACATCTGGGTGTTAAAAAGATTTACCATTAAATTATGTTATTTTCTTGGTGGGGAACTATGAAAAGTGACCTTGTTTAATTTGATTCCCAATTCTATACCATTATATGGGTAATGGTCGAGTACCCACATTCTATTTTTTCTCCTTAAAATTCCATTTCCCATATAAAATATATAGTAATACTCAATAGATTTGTTTTATGGTTACCCTAGACTATGTGGATTCTTGAATCTATATAGGTATTTTTTCAATCAACAAATGAAATTTTCTAACTTATTACCAATATGTTCGACTCCCTCAGCAAGTGAGACATGAAATTTGTACATGTTTGAGATATATTTCTTATATGGAGTTCCATTTGGAATTAAATTTCTTACATATAAACATTTTAAATCACATTTATGGTATTCATTATAGATTTCTTTAGATACTTAACTATGATTGAGCATAGTATACCATCACCATTCTATATGAAAATCATATAAGAAGTTTTACATACTGAAAGATATGCCTCACCTTTCACTCGAGACATTATAATAGTTTGGGATAATATCATATATGTTTTTAAGTAGTTTAAAAGGAATTTTACCATTATTCTATTTATATAAATGCTCATGTGGCTCGTTACAGGGTTCAATTTAGTTCACCAGCATATGGCATGATGCCGGTGAGTTAGTATTTATGGAGGCCATCTTGGTATAAGAGACCATTGAGAGAGTGTAACTAATTTAGAATAGGTTTATCTATAAATTTATATGAAAAAGTAATATGCTAACTATTGGGTAGTAGAGATTTTATGAATATTTATTCTCTTTATTGATTTTTTAATGATGTATTTTTTGTGTACTATCACCATAGAAACATAGATAATCCAAAAAATTTCTTCGATTGTGATGATATTTAGTCGGTGCCTCATTCATCACATGTGGACAACCTTGTGAATATAGTATACCAGATCAGGAAACAACATTAATGGTATATGGTACCACTATAGATAATTCTAGGTCATGGTTATATGATTATTCATGTTTCATGGGAGAAATTGGATGATGTTTGAGCCCAATAGATCATGTTTTTCAAGAATATCATTTAAACATACCTCTTAGGGATGAGAATAAAATATTTTTTCAGAATTGAAACATCCTCACATTGTTTCAATTTTTAATAAGATAATGGTTATAAATTTTATATTTTATTTTTATTTTATTTATTATTTGTTATTTAGAGGTCCATCATAAGAGTACACGGTTTTGTGATTTGAAGGTGGGTGATTTGAAGAAGGGATATGTCATGTTGTTTTTTGAAGGAAGCCACCTACAAGTTGGTGGAATGAAATAGCCCACTATTGGACTTTAAGTTGGAATGTATAGAATTTTATACCACATTGGCTAGATGATGTGGCGTAATAAAAAACTTTGTGATGTTGGACAAACCCCAGATGTTTTTGTTGGCCAACCAGCCTACCAGTGAGGCCCACATGGTACCTAGTGTACCCTATCTAGGGGAAAATTTAATCCACCTCATGATATTTAAATCCAGATGTTTAGAAACATTAATTAATATTAAATTCTGATCTTGTAGTCACAAACCCAATATTGATACCTCCACCTTGGTCTTTAACCTTTCTAGTAATTCTTCTAATGTCTCCTCAACCATTGACTTATATAGGAAGTAAGGAAATAGAGACTCTTCTATATATGTATATATAAGATAATTCATTCTTCCTTTATGCGATATGTTGACATATCTATATTGGATCAAGGATCTTCTTCATGATCCAACGATGATTTCCCCCCTGTTGTTCATCACTGGTTGATATTTTTTGTAGATATCAATTCGTGAGATAATAATAAACCACCTTTTACTATATTAATTCAATGGGTATGTATAAATTATTCATATAACAAGACCAATTATTCATATAAAATGAATGATAGAAAATTAATCATTTGGTTAGGTCATGGTATATTAGTCGTGATATAGATACTTGAATTTATACCTATCTTGACCCGAGCATAACTCTTCTTGTACGAGGATTATTATAGGTTATTTTCATTACCACTATCATCATTATATCATCTTATTTTGGATCATGATCTCTAATATAGTTTTCTTTTATGGATTCTTGATAGATAATGAATCATTCTCTATACCAAAATTCAATTACAAGAATTAAATATGAACTGAAAATTAATTTTTTATTTAGTTTTGGATTTTGTGAAATTGTATTCCTTCAATTATGATACCTTAAAATCGATTCCATTAATAGAAACCATATTATATCTGATTCTATAAAGAAATTCATGACCTTAATTTATCTTGTGTCTCAAATTAAAAAAAATCCCGAATGAATTGGAACAAAAAATAGACATCCATGAATTGGGATCCACTATATATGGGATTGTTATGTGTTCATTAATAATTTCCTTGGAAGCTCAAGGATTTATTTTTCAGATGCATTGAGGTAGGAATTTCTTTACCTTTTGGGGCTCTCATATACATAAATTTTCATGACATGGTATATGTCCTTGAATGATATGTGTTCTGGATTCATAGTACATACATGTTAGTCTGTACATTTCCTTCATTCACTTATATGATCCCTAAATCAATAACAATTATTGGTTTAGCTTGTTATCTTGCTTGATGTTTATTAATATATTTTTAAATGTTCATATTATAATTATCATGATTTTATACAATGATTGATATAAAATTAAAACATTTATTTATATTTCCATATAATTTTTTGGTATATCATTATTTTTAAATATAATTCTATGATTATCACTTTGATGGGAAATGTTAATGATGTGCGATAATGATTATTGTTGTCCCCTACACTGGGTAGGAACATGAAAACATTTTTTCCAGGGAAGAAATTGATGCCCTGAGGATACTTTAAGAAATATCAGAACACGTTGTCTTATAGATATTGAGTATCTTGTCAAATTTTTAACTTATGGATGTTGAGTAACTATCACAAGCCACGTGGCATGTTATGGTTCTTTTTTTGTGACCATTGACCATATTTATGAAATAGAGCCAATGAAGGTATGGTTTGTGCATAGTAGAATATATTTTATTTCACGACCAATCAATATGTTATATTTTATTAAATATTTTTAATATTTAATTTATCAAAATTAAGTTATACTTTGGATATAGTTGGGAAAATATGCTAATAAAAAATGATTATGTTTTTTTGTGATTTATAACGCACACAATGTATGGGATTATGATGCATGAGTAGACATCATGTATTAGGATGTTGAAAAGAGAATATGGCATGTAGAACATAGTTGATCCAATGACAATTGATATAAGAGTGGTGAAGATATATACTCTAAATGATAATACTATTTATTTGATTTATTAAAAATATTGAACTTATAGATGGGTTTGGATTTCCATGCCGCGATCCTTGTTTTGTTTTATTGTATGACCATTATGCCACCAACATAGTTTTTTCATGTTTAATATAATTATTTTATTTTATTAGTATCTATTATATTATTTTTTATTCTATTAAATTAGTGGGGTGCTATAATATCCCATTATATGGGATTATAACATTGTTAATAACTATAAGTATCATTTATATAGGGATATGCACATGAGGCCATGTGGAACTCTGGTTAAAAGGAGGTTTATTAGGTAAGCGAATTACATGTGTCTACTACCCCATTTATATTTTTTGTCATCGAACACCATATGTTCATGATATTAAAGTCTTAATTTCATTGTAATTCATTCTCAAGGGGTTTGTATCAAATTCTATCAATGTAGTTAGGGATGTATACTATAATCTCATATTTTGATGTATTTTATTACATTTACTATGATGGTGAAAATATATGACAAATCTCTCCAAAAATTTTTTTATTTATTTTATATTCTATTTATTTCAATAATTACATATATTCAATTATAATTCTTCTATTTATGCACTCAAGAGACCAAAATAATGTTTTTAAGGATAACTAACATTGTATTTATCCGTGGATGTGAAATATTTTCTTATATTTTCATATCTTCACCAAATTTTTTCCATGAATTTTACTATTATTTTCTAAATATAATTTTATTAAATAATTAAATAAATGTCACATTATTTACCTATCATTAAAAGTAATCTTCTAATAATTTTCTAGATATAGTACTTTTTCATTTTTACATAAAATGTGAAATGAAATTATGTTTAAAT
This sequence comes from Viscum album, assembly GCA_963277665.1. Lineage (NCBI taxonomy): Eukaryota > Viridiplantae > Streptophyta > Magnoliopsida > Santalales > Viscaceae > Viscum > Viscum album. Next base: position 215,131,915 of record OY728164.1, read on the forward strand.
AAGTATAGAGTGAATGGATTAGCTAACCATCATAAAAACTATTTACATTAGATATTATTTAATATGATTCCTTATATATTTTGAAATATTAAAATTTCATTAATATTTTTTCAAAATAATTGATTTTAAATTAGTGATTTCAAAATGAAGAGGATATTTTCCAACTGAGATGTTAAAATGATAATTTAATATTATTTTTCACCTATAACCATATAATTTTACATTTAGTATGATATAAAAGGTATCTTATACAAAATATCCATAATTATTTTTTTCTTTGGAAGTTATACTTTTATAATGATGGTGTGTTTATAAAAAAAATTCAATCTATGCATTAAACTGATGTAATGATAAATGGTTTCATGATCATGTTGAATAAATATGAATGTATTTTAATTATTTGGAAATATCACATACATGAATTATTTTAAAATGATATTTCATTAAATTTACATTCATCATTTTTATGGGGGTTTCCCATACTTTTTTGGAGGAAAGGGTGAGTTTTCATGATTTGGGCCAAACCATGAGCCAATTTCCAGATTTAAGAACCAATTTTTTTCTATTCAAAATCATTCATATTTCAAACATTTTCATACATTAGACTTATATAAAGGCCTCCCATAACCTATTAACACAACCATATTAATTTTGACCCTCTAGGAAACCATAATCATGGTGGATTTGGTTTTTAATTTAAGGAATTGGGCTAGCCCACTTGCATATTTTTAGTTAAAAAAATTAACTATTTAAAATGATATACATTTTTTAATCTTTTTAGGTGATATAAATCCCATTCAAAGTAAAAAGAACTAGAATTTCCCCAATTTTTTTCTCCCTCTTTGGAGCTCATTTCTATCATGGAATATGGTGAAACGTCTCTAGCATTCTCAAATCGTCCAGATTTAAAGAGGTAATTTTTTATTTAATAACTCCTTCATTTTTCACTATTTTACACCCATTATAGTTCTTAAAAGTCCTAATTATCCATATTAGAACCTCAAATGATTTTGTTTCTATTTTGATATTTATCTACTGGTGTATTTTGGGAGTTTTATTAAAGATATCACAAGTAAGTGGGTTTCCTCTCATGTTCCTCCCAATTTTTAGTATTTGATCGACTTCTCTTGAGGTTCTAAAATTTAAATTAGATATGGATCAATACTAGGGTTTTATTTTTTTGTCATTTTGGTAAAATGATATATATTTTGGATTTATTTAACTTCATTGTGGTGCGGTGGTGTTTCGATTGATGTTTCCCACAACATTTTGTAGTTTTTTGCACAAATGGTAGGTGATTACTTGTGTAAGAATTATTGGATGTGTTGGTTTTTCATGATTTATATTTTTAGAATGATTATATTCAATTTTTTGGTGCTAATTACTTTTTGGAATAATTTTTTAAGAGGTTGGGTTTTAAGTGTAATTTTTGTGAAAAAATGAATATCCAAAAGGTTCGAGAGACATGCAGAAACTTTATCCCAACAAAATATAATAAAAATAATAAAAAGTACAACATGACTCAAAAATAGGAATCCTTACAAAGATGTGAATATATAACACCCTCCCAATCATTGCAAACCAAACTGCCACAATAGGTGGGTAAGAAACAAATGACCAAATGGAACTAGCGTCCATGATCGACCTTTTAGAGAGAGTGATAGAAACTTGATTAGCTTCTCGATACACGTAAGAGACATCAAGGCATAGGCACTTAGCAAGTCTAAGGTAGGAGATCCAAGTAGAAACCATCCTCCAAGGAACATTCTGAGATTGATCCTTGAAAATCTACATAGCAATAGAGGAATCAGACTCCAACCAAACTCTACGCCAACCATAACGCACCGCATACCTGACAGACGAGATCATGGTCCAATGCTATGCCTCAATGGCATGAGCATACACAACATAATGAAAGAATAATCCCTTTACGAAGCCCTAGAGAGTTCTGAAAACACCACCATAACCAGAAGGACCCGGTGCACCGGAGGCCGCCCCATCAACATTCACTTTCAGCAATTCAGAAATTGGTGGAATCCATCGAATGTACTTGACCATTCTATGCTTCCTTTCCCTGCCATGAACACCAAGAGCTCTCAAGATTACAAAGTCAGAAACATCATTGTACATAGAACCAGTTTGAATCATTGAATCATGTGTGATTCTATGATGTATCTCCAGAACACCATCCCGAAAAGAGATATTCACATTGTTAAAGACAATACAGTTTTGAGATTTCCATATAAAACAAATGACCAAGGCAATTGAAACAATAAACAGAGCCATCATATGGTCACTAAAATCAACATTCAATGCTGAACTGGGCAGTGAATCAAATGATCAAACATCAATGCAGTAGTGGAATGAAGATTTCACATACAACCAGAGGCAAGGACAAAAAGCAACGTGTAAAAACAGATGTGAAATAGACTCTTCATTGTTAACACAAAAGTGACATACCGATGCCATATTGAATCCTTCACTCTGCAACATAGATCATATAGGCAATCTGTTTTTCCAAATTCTCCAGATCAACAGGTATGAACATGGTGGGATATATGGTCGCCGAAGGCTTTCCATCCATGAAGGGATTCCAGAACTCACACCACATTGCAAATTATAGCAGTCATGACTGGAAAAGAAACCATTAAGAACAGGTTTCCAGATTAATGTTTCTCTATCAACATAACCATAGTTATCAATTTCTAGACGAAGATTACAAGGAATGATATCATAAGAATCATCATTTCCATTTAGTTCAAATATTGATAAGTTCCTCAGAGGAAGTGGGTTAATAACAGAATCCTTAATGGGGGAAGACATCCAAGGGGTACTCCAACAATTGAGACGGGAACAAGGAATAACCCGCCATAATTAATTAGACATGATATTTGAAAAAGAAATCCTTATTGAAGACCAAACAAGGGATTTAAAATAGACACCCATACTATTTTGCAATCTATAAACAAACCTGTCAACCAGAAAGTCCAGAGAGAAATCATGGTTGGAAATAAGCCTCCAAGTGATATTTTGTAGGAGATCATTATTAAATAATCTGAAATCCTTAATACCCATTAATCCCATGCTAACTGGCTTCATACAATTTTTTCAGGAAACAATTGTTGAGAAATGTATTGTTTTCCACATCACATAATAATGTTATTTTAAGTGGGAGATTATTGAAAATAATACTATGTCTCATTATGAAAATTTTTATTCTCACAAATACCCATAATTATTTTCTAATGATTTTATTTAGTATTTTGCAGGAATTTATTAATTTATTTTACTATTTAACTAACGAGAATTTATTACTTGTTTGGAATCTACTTTAAGTTCATCCTGAAATCACTGTTCATACCTTACTTGTTCAGAATCTACTTTAAGTGCGTCCTAGAGTCACTTTTCATACCCTACGTGGATAAACCTAGCGTAAGGATAAAAAGCGTTTATACTTTTGGAGATAAGAGAAAAGTATGGTTAAACTACCATACGTTATCAGCAAAGTATAGAAGAACAACCTTACGCAAGGAAGGAACCTTACGTTTTGGTTATTAGTAAAAGTATGGATCATTTACTGCACGTTTGAGTGTTGATGTAAATGTATGGATCTTTTATCATACATTTGAGAGTTAAAGAAAAAGTATGGATGATCAACCCAACATTTAAGATCAACCTTACTATAACATCCCAGGTAAATAATGAATAAAAAATTTTCATATTTATTAATATGTACGAATTAAATATTAATTTTACTTTAAAGGGGTTTCTTTGTTCGATAGCGTACCCGATACGCAACAAAGAGTTTCTTTGAAATCGTACGTTGCACACTAGTTATAAAATAATATTATTTTAAATGGTAGTTAACACGTAGCCATTATATTAGCCGGAATGAATATAAATAACTAAAATATGTTTATATATGTCTTTTTAATTGTTTCTACGTTTATCCAATAAGAGATAAAGTCTTATAATACGAAAATAATTCTATTTTAGGCATATATACTCTAACATTCACAATATGTCAACTTATCGCCTTTTAATGGTGAACAATATATAAATATAGTTTTGGACACTCTTAATCATTCTATTGGACCAAATAAAATTCTTCTTTAGAATCGAGAGATCAAAATTTACTTTGTGTAGATTTTTTGTATTTTTCCGATAAAGTTCATTTTTTAATTAATAATAAAAAATGTTTTATTTTAATTCAAAACCTCTTTTTAATTTAATTTATTTATATAATTAGATTATCTTTATAATTGTTTATAAAGTGAAATTAGAATATATTTTTACCATTTAATCCAATAGTGGTCTTTGGAATTAATTTCCCTTTGAAATTTGACTTAAACTAGTGTCAATCTTTTGATACTTACTGTTTCATAAAAACACGTTATTTGCTCTGACAGTGGGAATTAATTATTAAATTAATTAATTTAACTTATATGTTTTGAATTTTGTAAAATGGACATAATTTTTCAATTCGGAAAATAAAATATAGTTTATGGTGATGTTTTTGTATTTTTCTGAAAAACATCAATTTTTGATGAATAGTAAAACCACTAATTGGTACTTATAAATACTGATTTTCCGTTTAAATGAAATTTTACCACTTCTGTGTTTTAAATTTCAAAAATCCGACATACATGGTTGTCATTATGAAGTAAAATGTGGTTCAACGGGATTTAAATAATTTTTTGGTGAATAGTAAGTTTTATGTTTATTAATTGCGATTAGAGGTAATTTGTGTAGTTTAAGGTAAAAATAATGTTTTTATAATATGAAATGACCTTGAAAGATGTCCTACCCTTATTGGATGTGTCACTTCCGACCAAAATAATCCATGGGTCAACTTGGGGACCCCATGGAGCCACTTTGTTAGGAAAATGATATTTATAACTTTTTATTTAATGTTAAAATAAAAATGTCACAAACATGAGTTGGTTTACTAAAACAATTTTTAAATGGGGTTATACAAGTCAGATTTTTTACTATAAAAATTCATTAGAAATATAAAAAGATTTCATACATCATTATATTTGTTTTATAATTTTTAGACATTATATAACTGAAATTATTTATGACACCTTGATGATGAAGCGATTACCTCATTATTTAACGATTTAAATAAAATAAAAAGATAATGTAAAATATAAGACCTAAACTTGTGAAAAACCTATTGGATGGATATATTTCGAACCCCTATCACCTTATCCTCGAATTATAACAATGTTGGAACTTTTAAATCCGAAAATAATTTAAAAATAAAGTAACATTTCTTTACTTTCCAAGAGTACCCCTCATCTCCTCTTATCAAAGGCCCCCACCTCTACCTCCTTACCCACACTTCCAAAGCCTTTGGCTCGGCCATACCATGCTCATTGTGTCTCTACACATCCCTCTCTTACTCCTAGAAGCCTCACTTTGGGCAGAAGTCTTCTTAAGGAAGCCTTTGAGCTCAAATCAAAAAGAGTTACCCGTTTTAAAGGAAGTGTTTTCTCTTGTGTTCTCTTGTTTTATTTTGCTTCTCCAACCCCCTAAACTCTTTTTATTCAGTTCTTTTGTAACAACTCCAATATCATCAATATACTAGGATGTTTTTATAAGATGAATTCGAGATACACTTACACACACCTACATCTAATGGTTAAAGAACATACTGTTTCTGTGGATGGATAATTTTTGCCTTACGAAACGATGATTGTTCACTATTCATCCAACACCTTCAAAGGTGGCCATTAAGATATAACTATATTTATATATGATATATAATATTTTTATGTCTTCCTTAAGCTTCTGTATTTTTCATTTATGGAACACCTTTATGGATTCCATTATAGGTAGTCACTGCCACATGCACTAGTCAGTAACACCCTATTTTACGTAATATTTTTTCATTACATGACTCATGGCTGGTCGTGATGCACCATGACTTAACAATTTAAAATCAATGAAACTACACAAAATAATCAGGGGAAGTGGGTTATTTATGTAGTTAGATAGTTTTCCCTAGTCAGTAACACCCTATTTTACGTAATATTTTTTCATTACATGACTCATGGCTGGTCGTGATGCACCGTGACTTAACCATTTAAAATCAATGAAACTGTACAAACTAATCAAGGGAAGTGGGTTATTTATGATGTTAGATAGTTATCCCTATGATAAAAATTTGGATTTAAGTAAATTGGATCCAAATATTTTTTTTAACAAGATGAGAATAACAACAAGAATAATTTAAATTACAAAAACATTATCAAGTAAAAAAAACCTTCTGTGATTCTAGTAAATTTATCAACAATAGGGAAAACTCTTCATGAATAACTTTTTATTCCAGAAAACATTCTTAGGAAAGGGAAAAAAATTTACATTGAGCATTATATACTAGGACTAAAAACTTTACTATGAAAAAAATTGATTACAAATATATTTTGACTATGATAAATTTTTAAATAGAAAAAATATTTGATTACGAAAAAAACTGACTATGAAAAAAGAATTGATTACAAAAAAATTTTGATTGTCAATAAAAAATAGGACTCTGATATAATTTTATTAAAACGAAAATGTTATCCTCCTTTGAAAATGAGTTTCTTACTATACAGAGATAGGTTCTAACCAAAAGTTAATATGAGGGATAAATTTATGGTTATTATTATTATTTTTTGTTTAATGTATTCAAATATATCATAGGGTAATTTTTTTTAAAAATATCAGCAAGTTGATATTGTGTTCTTATAAATTGAGGAATGAAATCTTCTTTTGGGTGTGATCTCTTTGAAATTAATACGTAATACCTTTTTATTTTTCAGAAGAGTGATGCGCATGATTTTTTCTTAGGGAAATGGCACTAGTGTTAGAACACAAAATTAGTGTTTTGGGAAATCTCATACCATTGTCTGTGAGTGTGTGTTGCATCCACAACACCCGGTCACAACAAATCTAAACTTCTACATATTCAACATCAATAGTGGAAAGTGCTACTGTGTGTTTCAATTTTTTTGACCAAGAAACTAATGAATCTCTTTTGAAATGACAAGTTCTGGATATAATTTTCCTATCCATTCTACATCCACCAAAATCAGCATCTGAAAAATATTTTGAAACAAAATCATTTCCAGAAGTATAAAATTGTCCTAAATCCATGGTTCTCTTTAGATAGAGAAAAATTATTATCACTATCATTAAATGAGATTCCATATAATTGGATTGATATCATGTATATATGAAAACTAAAAACATTAGGTTTGGAAGACTATCTATCAAGTATTGTATACTTCCTATCATACTTCTATGTGATATTTGATCTATTGGTTTTCAAGATTCATCAAGATCAAGAGATTTTGAGGTACCAATGGGAGTACTTATACTATTAGTGTTTTCATATCCATACATTTTAAAAATATATTTAATATACTTGTGTTGAGATATATAATATTTTTTTGGTTTCTGAAATTTGAAAACCTATAAAAAATGTTAACTCACAACTCATAACCATTTTGAAATTATATTTCATTAGATTTGAAAATGAATCAGTTAATGATTGCGGAGTTGAACCGAATATAATGCCATCAATATAAATTTTCTGAATAAGAAAAATATTATCTTTTTTATAAAAAGGTTTAGATCAATATTTTATTTAACATAACATTTTTAACAAAAATATTGTGACTCTATCATACCTGGTTCCAGTGGCTTTTTAATGTCGATATAAAGCTTTGGTAAGTCTGGAATCATGTCCAAGAATTTTTGTTTCTTCAGAACAAGGACATTGTTCAAAAAACATCCTCTTGAAAATATCCATTAAGGAAAGAACATTTAACATTCATTTGAATAAGTTTAATGTTGAATAATGTTGTACAGGAAAGTAAAATATGGATAGATTCAAGTCTAGCTACTTCAGAATAGGATTCTTTATACTCTATTCCTTCTTGATGATTATATAATTTAGTGCCTAATATTACTTTATTTCACAAAATAATTCCATTTTCATCACCCCTATTTCTGAAGACCCATTTCACTCCAAAAACAAAATTTTATATAAGAATTTCAACTAAGTTCTATAGTTTATTCAATTTAAATTAATTTAGTTCATCTTGAATGGATTTAATCCAATAATCATCACCTAAATCTCCATCATTCATTTTTAGTTTTAATTGGGAATGGAATGATAGATGTTCTACTTCATTTCTTACGGAATTTCTTGTCATTATAGGTTGATTAAATATCCAATGACAATATCACTGGGACGATTATTAAGAGACAATTGATTTGGATTTTTTAAAACCAATTCATCATTATATGGTAAGAAATTTTTGGGGGTAAATACTTCTGAATTATTTTCATGAACATTTTCCTTATGAGATGGACATTCTATCAATGGTTGATAATCATTCTTTGAAAACAAATAATAATTTGTAGGTTGAGGTTGTTTAAAAAAAGGGATCAGTTTCATCAAATTTGGCATGAACTATTTCTTCAACAATACATGTATTTTTATTAAATACTCTATAAGCCTCAGAAGATGTGGGGTAACCTACAAAAATACCTTCATCAGATTTCAGTGTGAATTTAAATAAATTATCTTCTATATTCAGAATGAATTCTTTGCAACCAAATATTTGTAAGTAGAAATTTTAGGTTTTCTACCATTCCAAAACTCGTAGGCGGTTAAATTAAGAAAAATGTCTCGTAAAAACTCTATTTATAGTATAACAAGCAGTAATTACAACTTTAGCCCCAAATTTTTTAGCCATTGAATATTCACTCAACATGTTTCAAGTTATCTTTTGAAGAATTCAATTTCTTCATTAAACAACACCATTATTCTGAGGAGTTTTTTGAGCTGAGAAGTTATGAGTAATACCTTTGTACTACAAAAAGTTTCAAAACCTGAATTTTGAAATTCTCTTCTATGATCAATTTGAATTGTTTTCAATGGATTTTTTTTTTCATATTTTTACCCTGGGATCTAATGATTTTGAAATAAGAAAAAGTTTTAGATATCGTTGTTAGAAAAAAGACCCACGTAAATCTAGTGTAATCATCAACTAATACAAATACATATTATTTTACCTGAATGCTTCCAGTTTTAATTAGACTGAAAAGATTTATATGCAGTAATGTTAATGAATTAATAGTTGAGACATCACCAATTGATTTAAAATTGGGGTTATGTTTCATTACATATTGATAAGGATAAAAAACTTTTGAAAAATCAATTCTATGCTCCGGTAGATCCCTAACAAGTCTTTTCTTAGAGGTTATAAAAAGGTTTTTAAGGTTATAATGTCTTAACCTTCTATTCCATAACCACGAATGATCATAAATTTCACTAAGGCTAGTATGATCTTCCATCCTAAGGTCTTTTAAATTTAGAGTGTATACATTCTTTTGTCGTTGGGCAGAAATAATAAACTCATTGTTGGAATTGTGTACTGATAATTTATCATTCCAAAAATTTACAAGTTAACCCTTACCGCCTAATTGACTTATGCTAATGAGGTTGTTCTTAAAACCCTTAACAAATAAAAAATTTGGAATCAGTGTTTTTTCAGGAATAATAATGTTACCTATACAAATAATTTTTCCCTAATCATTATCTATGAATGTTACTTTACCTACTTTCATTTTGATAATCTTTTCAAATATGTTTTTGTTACTAATCATATGTCGAGAACATCAAATATCCATGTTTCATGTTTTAATGTTGTTAATTCCATTATTTTCAGGAAAATAATAGTGTTAGACTTTCGGAATCCAAAATATCTTGGTTCTGGAAATTTCAGAATGAAATATTTTATGAATCCACATTTTCAGATAAAAATAAGCTTTATGAAAACCTATAGTGTAAGTTTTATTTAAAGAACATTGTTTTCCAATTTCCACCGCATTGACATTTAGCGCTTAATAGAGCACTTTGAGGGAAAAAATATGTATTTCTAAAAACTGGATAAGAATTAGTATAACTAAATCTAGAACTATTCCTTAGTGGTCGAATTTGGGAATACATCTTGTAAAAGTTTTCCTTACTCGATGTAATGTTTGACAAACACTTCCTCAAGGAAATTATTTTTGACTTTAGTTTAGTAACCATTTTTTATCCAAAAAACAATTGTTTCAGAACTAGAGTTAGTCTCTAAAATATTTTTCTTAGAAATTACACTTTCAAGATCTTTATAATGTTTATCCTTCTCATAATTATCATCCTCAAGGTTTTTTGAAAATAATTTCAAGATCATAAATTTTATTATCAAGATATTTAGAAAGATCTGAAACTTATTTTGTAAGAATAGTGATTCTATAATTTTCCTTCTCATGATTTTTATTGAGTTTAAAATTTTCATTCTCAAGAAGATTAGCTAACCTAGACACTTCTTCAAATGTAGGGCATATATTATCTTCATCAGAATAAGATTATTCATCTGAATATATATAGTATTTATCATCAGTATGGTTTGAATTTAAAGATAAATTAGTAATAGATTCATCATTATGTGACATGGTCATTAGAAAATGATTTTTAATGGGTAATTTGTCTAGTATACCAAAATTCTTCTGACCAGAAGATTCATACTCTAAGGATTCATATGAATAATAAAAACCTTGTTCAGTCTAGGTTTCATTGGATTTAATGACATTATTAGCTTTATATTTATGTTATTTCTTTCTATTCCTCTCATAATGCTTCTCCTTTCTATCCTTTTTCTTAAGTATATGACAATTCGGCCTGATATGTCCTGCACTTTTACGTTCATATCAATGGACTTCTGAATATTTCTTTTCTTTTCTGTCATTATTCGTAAATCTATACTAAAAGTATTTCGTTAAAAAAATCAATTTCATCCTTAGAGAAATATGAGCTACTTCATTCTCACTATGTACACTTTGACTAGATTCCAATAAAACAGTTACATTCTATGACATAGATCTTGTAACCCTTTTATGAGTCTTGACATTAATAGTTGTAAAGGCTAGGCTACCATTTCCATTTTTCTTCTTATTCATATCATCATATCTTTTCTTTATTATCTCATGTTGAAGAAGAGTTCCAAAGATATCATCAAGAGTAATTTGAGAAAATTTCTTATTCTCATCAAGTGTTATCCTCTTAGATTCCCACTCATTTAGAATGATATCTGTAATCTTGTCCACCAATGCTTCATCATCTATACCTTTCTCAACCATAGATTGTATACTATTAAAAAAGTCATAATCCTTTGTTTCACTTTTCAAAGAGGGTCTCCATAACGAAATATAAATCCATGATATTCTTCTCTAAGTATAGCTCTTATAGTTTCTATATCTTCGGATGTAACAAAATGAGTAACATCTAATTTATTTCAGATATAGTTACCAGCTTCACTAGAGGATCCTTGCCTATATATATTCATGTTCATGGAACACAGAAAAGTATTTTGTACCTTGTAGTTTAGCTGATATTATAATTTTCCTTGATTGGTAATGGTTATAAATTCCTTTTCGTGAATCTTGTAATCTCTAGTAAGAATAAAAAAATTGCCCACACAATTATTATTAACCAATTTCTTCATATTATCTCTCCAATAATCATAATACTTTCCATTAAATATAGGTGATCTACTAGGATATAGATTTTCAATCGAACCAAAATTCATTACTGCAATTCTAAGAAAATATTCTTCTAGTGACAATTTTTAGATGTAACATTTTGTAAATGGGGATAAAAATCCCTAAGCAAGGAAAATATTTAGTACAATAAAAACATGAGAAATGAAACATATATATAAATACATTTATTTCGGAGACCTCCTTTAATTCAAATTGTTGGATCAAAATATAAATGTAGATTCACAATTACAAGAGGGGTGAATTGTAGGTTTAAAAACATTTGTTTTTAACCTTAAGTAAAACAATGTTTAACAAATTTAAACAAGGTAAATTCATATCAACTATTTATTTCTACAAAATGTATAGGTTCCAGATATATGGTTGAAAAAGTGATACTTAAGAAAATTTTACAAGTACATGATCCTACCTTAAAGCTTATAAAATCAATCTAATCATAGTATACAAAAGTACAAGAAAGTATAAGAAGGTTATACATTCTTCATTTATCAAAATACAGTGAAAATAAACATGAAACAAAAAATAAGTATCAAGTATCAATTCTTTTAACCCAATGAGATGGGTATTAAACAACCTTGGATAAAGTTCCCTTGATTTATACTTTCAAGAAAGTTTGTCTTACCAACACCAAGTTAAGACCTCGATAAGAATATCAATATATGTCTTGTTATACCTGAAATCCATTAAATATTAAGGTAGTTGGCACCTCTATCTTCCTATCCCGAGAAGTCCTCAAAATTTAAGGTATTAAGTTCCTCTGTCTTCCAACCCCTGGAAGTCCACAATTATACACATCAACAATCAAATTCACATGAAGTAATCTAAACAAGATATTCAGTACGAACAAGGTGTGATAGTCTCTCTCTATAAATCACTTTAGCTGCATGAAATATCTAGAGTGATGACCATGTTATTATATGTTTTGAGCATGTTAAAATTAGCTCCTATTTAGCGGTACTTCTCCTGTGGTCAGCTCCCTCATGCAACAGTTATATTTATCATTTAATGTCGGAGAGACCTACACACATGTCACTCAAACAGTTTTTAGTTAGAAAAAGATTGTATGATATAGTTTCATAACTGTAACAAGTGTAAGACCAATAAGGTTTCTTAACCAAATCTAATATTTGGATGTTAAAGAAATATAATGTTCAGAGTCTAAAAATATAAACATTTGGAGACTATAACTCATGGATATTAAGATTCAATTTTTTAAGGAATTCAAAACCTGAATTATATAGATTTTGGAATTGGAATTAAGATGTATACAGAATATGAATTTAGTGGAATTTGGAGCCTAAATTCTGAGTAATTAGGAGTCTTAATTCTATGAAATTCAGAGTCTAAATTCTAATGAATTTGGAGTCGGAATTTTGAGGAATTCAATGTCTGAATTCATAGGAATTTAGAGTCTCAATTTTAAGGAATTCAGAATCTAAATTTCAAAAAATTCAGAGTCTTAATATTACATAATTTATTGTCTATATTTTTATTAATTTGGAGTCTTAATTATACAGAATTTTGATTCTTAACTCTAAGTAATTCAGGGTCAAAATTTCAATGAATTCGGAGTCCAAATTTCAGAGAATTTTGAGTCTGAATTTTTAGGAATTTGGAGTCTGAATTCTAAGGATTTTAGAGTCTGAATTCTAAGGAATTTGGAGTTTGAAATTATGTTAATCCAGTGTCTGAATATTATAGAATTCAAAGTATGAATTTTTATAGAATTTAATGTATGAATTTTTTTGAATTCAGATTCTAAATTTTAGACAAATCAGAGTCTGAACATTAGAGAATTTGTATCCTGATAATTGAATACTCTATATAAAATATCTATAGGGTTCTGAGGTTTTAGATGTGAAACCAAATTCAGAAATAGGTGTAAAATAAGCAAGATTTATTAAATCTATAAAATAAACAATGAAAACATAGGTAAATATAAAATATCCTTGGATAATGAATATTGTTCTTATTAAGACAATTTTTAGTGAGAATAATTTCCCTTAAGATAACGTGATTGTGATTTTCGAAAACATACTGTAATGGAAAAGTCATAAGGAAAACTAATTGAATCAAAATGTCCTTTGATGAATAGGGACTTAAATAAAAAATATGAAACTGGAATTAAACATTTTTCTTATTAATATCTATAATGATCTCTTCAAACCCTTTTACCTTTTAAAACTATATAGGATAACTTGGGGAATACATAGAAAAAATAGATGAGACGAAAATAACATTATGTGAATGAACATGGGATTAAAATAATAAACATGTGTTCTATGTCATTACATGATAACATAAAAGGAATGTATCATGAATAAACATATATATTCATAACATATAGAACATTAAATCCTATGATCATAAAAAAAATTAGGAAATTAAAAGAAACATATAACTCGACATTAACATGATTCACATCTAATTTCTAAGACAATATCACAGGGTGAACAGAGTCCCAAAATCGATTAGGTTTCCTCTCAAATCCAATACATAAAATCTCTTGAGAAAAATACATTTCTAAAACGGATGAGGATGATATCAATATGCACCCATCATAACACATTTGTGCATAAGTGTTTCATATAAATAATCCAACATGAATAATAAACATAAGGGTTAACCATAATGGGTTTCGTAATCGTTTCATTAGGTGTAGCCAAAGATAATCTCATAGCTGTATCCATGAAAGAATAAATTTATATCATTATTGGATAGTTCTAAAATAATTTTATGAATATTTTAGGAATAAATAATTCCAACTAATGTGAATACATTAAAAAGGATGGTTAGGTGATTTTAAATTGTGGCTCGTAAGCATAGTGTTGAGGAAATGAAAAAACAGTGTTTAATAAGGATAAAAAAATAATTTTTTTCATCTATCCAAAAATGAAATAAAATCATTTTTCAGGATAAATTTATTTATTATAGAAATATATTGGAGTTTAAAATCATTTTATGTATTTTACTAAAAAATGGAAGAGAAACGGAGAAGTTCTGTTTAATCGGGTTTATTAATCGAGGGGAATTTGGAATGGACCCTTTTAAAACATGCAATTCCATGACAATGGTATATAAATTGAGATAAATAAACATTTTTGTTAAATATAAACCAAATATAGGCAACATAGTTAATAAAAATGAAGAGATAAATTTTTCAAAAGTGTGATAAATCATAACCCAAAGGAAAAATGGGGGTTATGAGAGATCCCTTACTATATATTGGAATGTGTTCAAAAATTGATCTTGAATATCCTGGATAATATGACTAAATTCATTAATAGAATAATTTTTAACCTATTAAACATGTTTTTTATTTATTATACTATAATTAAGTTTATTTGTATACATTTTTATTATTTATAAGATACAATTTCTTCGTTTTAGGAGTGTTCATTTCATGATTTCATGGTTGGATCAGTTGTGTATACTTGTAGAATTTATTATTTAATAACTATGATATTATAAATGAGTAATAAAATGGTATTACTAATCTTTTTTAATATTAAATGGTCCCATATATTTTTTATTCATCAATATGATCCATTTCATAGAATTTTACTGATAAATGTTTACCTTATTTTGGCGTTTTTTCCGACCATCACACATTAGTTTAATTTTATTTAATATTATATAAATATATTTTTTTAAATAACATTAAATAAGTTATAATGTACTTATAAAAATAGTATTTAACCATAATTAATATTTAAATACCATCATTTAAGGAAGTAATTTAAAATGAAAACTCATTATCCACAGAGATGGATAACCTCTATAATTTAGAAAAAGGATTCTATTATTTGAATAAAATGAGCTGAGAAAAAAGGCTGGATATAAAATATTCCATTTTAAATATAAAATTCTATTATATTAATGATATTGGAATAATTATTTTTGATAAATAAAATGGGATTGGAGAAGGTAGAATAAGAAAAGAAATTAAAATAAAAAGTGTGAAATTGTTACCTCTTTAATACGACCACCTTGAGGAACCCTTCAAGAATAGAGAATTGGTCTTTTTTTGAGACCATATTCTCTTGGACGTTGGTAGAGTATGTATTTGTGTGTTTGGTATAGATTTTTAAATCTTCATGTCTTATATAGTGTTTGGAAAAGTGGTTTTGAGGGGTGGTATTTATAAGGGGAAGAGAGGGGTGTTTTAGGAATTCCTCCATATATTAAAATATAATAAGACTAATATATAAAAAATACTTCTAAATTACCCATAAGTTCATATGGTATGAAATTTCTGACCTATATTTCCATAATTGTGATTATATAATATTTTTATCATTTCCAAATGATTTATTAAAATATTATATTCATGAAATATAATTATTGTCAGTTTCTACACTATTTATTACTTTGACTTTAAAAACATAAAAAAAATAATTCAAATTGGAAAAACTATTTTATTATAAAATAATAAGTTTAATATAATCACAAAATTTCTTGTAAAAAATTAATTTTATAAAATAATATTTATCTTATTCTTTTTAATATCATTTATATCATTTTTTTATTAATTAAATAAGTATCATATCATCGATGTGTAAGAATAAAAGGTACTTAATTATTCCTTAAAAATTAAAAATAAATTCACATTATGAAAAATTATGTACATATTAAAATCAATAGTGTTACAAGGTTTAATTTTCATTAAATAAAATACTATAAATATTTTAATGTCAATGATATCTTTTATAAATGATTGACTTTTGACCAATGGATTATTATGGTTGAAACAAAAGAATCAAATAAAATTGGAAAAAATTATATCATCATTTTATAATTCTTATCATATTATTTTTACTCTTAATTAATCTATTTACCCTTTACAATAGGATCAAGAACTACTAAGGTTATGATTCACATTGTCCAAAAAATGAAAAATATTTATTAAAAAAAATAACAAATTGATTCAAAATATGGAATCAATTTTTCCAAATTCATAAAATATAAGCGGAATAATTTAATTTAATATTAATCATGAAAAAATACAATGAAAGTATTTTTTTCTTAAAACTTTACATTTTTTGTGTAAAATTCTTTTAATATAAATTCATGTATAAAATTCATTTAAAAGGAAAAAATTAAATTATTCTAACTAAAATTAACAAATTCAAATTCCATTCTAATTAATTATATAAATTTACATTGTAAATTGATTAAAAGATAATAAATTTTTAAATGTAAAAAAATATTTTTCAATCTTTATTAATATTTTATACATTTTATAAATTTCCAAAAAACTAATCCTTTGAAAATTTTGAAATTATTATTCCAATAATAAATTTTTTTGATTCGATTTTTTATTATTTTTCAAAATTAATTAAATTTATTTTATCATATTAACAAATAAATGTCTTATTTTAAAGAAACCATATTTTTTAAGAACAAAATAATGTTATGAAAATTTATATTTTTATATTCTATGCTTTGATAAATAAATATTTTTCATATGTGGTTTTTACTCTTCAGACCATCAAATTAAATATTTGTGTTATAAAAATTGTATAAGAATAATAATATATTAATATTAAATAATTATTAGTTTAATCAATTTTTTTCATGGTTCATAATATACCAATGAAATAAAATTATTCAAAGATAAATATTTCAAAAAAATATCGATGTGTTACATTCCTCCCCCTTATTAAAATAATCCCATGAAATTTCAATTTTCATGCTAATTTGAAAACATGTTAGGGTGCATATCCTTCATCACTTCCTCCAATTACGATGAAGCTTCTTTAAATTTTTTATTTCCTCTATAGTACATTAAACATATTAGTGGTGTTTTTGTATTGAAATTTATCTATATTTTCTATGATATTCACCTAATTTTCCACATATGCGAGTCTATTTTTGATATATACATCCTTGGAATTTATTATATGTGGGGGGTTAGGGTATATACTTCCTAAGGAAAGATATATGGAATACATCTTGTATATGTCACATCATTAGTGGATGTTATAGTAAAAATGTCATAGCTCCAATGCGATCTAAAATATCAAAGGAGCCGATGTACATGGGACTTAGCATTCTGTTCTTCCCAAATCACATGAATTTATTCCATGGTGATATGTGGAAAAATATATTATCTATAACCGCAAATTATATGTCTCATCGCTGATTGAATATGTAACTCTTCTTTCAACATTGGATAGCCCTGATGTGCAGCTGAATTCCCTTCCCTATTTCTATAATTTATTAAAAAAATTATGATCCTAGTAGATAATTATATCTATCCTCATCACAACATTCGGTTTTTTTGTATTTAATTTCTTAAAGGGTTTTACATGGATCCCATTGGATGCATGAGTGGAAATTGTTTTTGTAAGAGAACTTGACAATTGGAAGATATTAATCTCATCATCTATTTAATTACATTGAGAACAATCTCAACATTTATTCTAGTGTTAAAATGGTTTTCTCAAACTAGCCAACAATTTGAGGGTGATAATCCATAAAGATTTTTAGATCAGTGTTTAGGAAATATTAGAGACTTTTCTTGAACTTAGAGGTAAATCTAATATCTTGATCAGATATAATAGATAATGGTACTCTTTTCTACATCATCACATTTATGATAAATAACAATTAAATTTTTTCTATAGATAAAATTCCTCTGAAATTGAAATAAAGTGAGATGTATTTTTATGGTGATTCAACCAATGTAGAATTTTTACCAGTGGATGTATTTGGAAGTTCAATGAAAATGATCATGGTGATGTGTTCTCATTTCCATGTAGGTTTAGGTAATGGGTTAATCATCCCATTATAATTTTTCCTTTTACGCATTTAATTTATTACATACATGGACAATGGATATATATTCTTCTATATTCTTATTTACGTTTTCCCACCAATAGTGATCACATAGGTATCAATAAATCTATATGCTCCTTGGGTAGATGGAGAAGGTCGACCAATGTGAGTCATTAATAATATAACCATTTTTCTCAGTATGTGTGGGTAAACATAAGCATTATCCAAATATTAATACTTTTTCTCCACAATTTTTGAACTCTTAAGATTTCCAATTTCAGATAGATTCCTCCTTGATCTATATTTCCTCCTCATTTTCTTGAGAATACTTTATCTTTTCCAAAATAAATGGTTAGAAAATCATTTAAGAAATTAATTATGATGTTCCTTGACATATGATTCCCATTTCTATCCTTTTTAATTATAATAATGTTAGATCCTTTTTAAATATTATCATTGATATTATTTCAAGATCCATTCTTCTTATTGAATCCACTACTTTTATTTTCATTTCTAATATGTTTTTGTAGTGAGAAGTCATATTATTTGAAGAGATATGACAATATTAATAGGTTTATATTAATAACCATTCATGTGATTATATATTTTAGGATCTTGTTCTCAATTTATATTTTACACTTCTTCTCATAGAGATAATGCTTTCATATTTTCAATGCGAATATCACAGCCACCAACTTCATATCTTTTGTGGGATAGTTTTCACATGATCATTCAGGTTCCTTGTGGTTTTTAATTTTAATTTATCATTTTTATCAGTAAATAACGTAATACCTTCACTAATCCATCATTTGGTACCACAATGAATTCCCTGCATATGGATATTGTATATCCGAGTGGGGTGATCAACTTCTTGTTCAACTTTTAGAAGTTTTATTCACATTCTCTTGTAAAGAAACGTTTTATCCCTTATAAGTAAATTTTGATAGTGATATTGATAATTGTGTAAAGTTACTCATCAATCATAAATAATACCCAGCTATACCCATGAAACTATGAATCACTATTACATATACTGATCTAGTCCACCCCTTAATGGCCTTTATCTTAGAAGGGTCCATAAATATCCCATTTATGGTGATAACGTGCCCTATAATTGATAACTACTCCACACATAAATCACATATAATGAACATTTCATATTGTTTCTCCCATATTATTTCATTATCACAATATTCAAATGCTCATCCTACTACTCTTGACTATTATATTATTTCATTGTATCATTTATAAAATATACCGCAAATTTTTCCAGGTAATATATAAAGAATATATTCATTATGTCTATAAATATATCTAGATAATTAGTTAGTTTTAATGGAATAATGATGAACTCATAGTGATTATACCTCATTCTTATATTGCGAAAGTCATCAATCTAATCATTTAATTAGTGATATCATAACTGAATATCCATAGAAGAAAATGGTTGGCCCCAAATAGTTTATCTAAAAAAGTCATGTATCAAAAGAATGGGATACTTTTTATTTTATAGGATTTTATTGGTCTCCCAATAAAAAATCAATAGGTTTACTGATCCATCTTTCTTCTTGATTATAAGGATTAGGGAAACCCATAGTGTTGCATTAATTTCTATAAATCCCATGTCTATAATCTCTTGTTACTACTTCCTAAATTATTCCAACTAAATGGTATCCATCATATAAGGATTTTTTTGATTTTATCCGAGATCCATATATACATTAAATTGGTAAATCAAACTATCATTCAGGAGAAAGAATTGAATATTATTCCAGGCACTTATCTGTGTAGTCCCTAATAATTAACATGTATTCTTGAATTATCCCATCCTTTTCTTCAATCATTTAATGTGGATATTAATTATCATAGGTTAATAATATCCAAACAATATTTGGTGATTTTAATGTATATTTATATATGTCCTTAAATTTTTACTGAATTATAGGATTCCTTGGGATGTTATGAGTAATATCCCTCCCTCTAGAATGTTTGTGTATACTCTAAATAAATATTGAAAATTCATTCCCCATATAAGATCATAATCTACTAAATAATGATTGATGATATTTTCTTGGATGTTCAGTTCTAAAGCATTGAACAAGGATGTGTTATATTTATAGGCAATAATTTCTGCATTTAGTTCACTCAAAGATAAAACATCCTCAATATGATGAGATGTGTTTGAATAGTTCTACTATACATTGAAGATATAAAAGAATGTGTATAACAATAATAAAAAATTATGTTCATTATTCTTGAATGAATAACTATAATACTTATCACCATATCATTTTTGGGGTTCACCTTAGATTTAGTGATACATTTTCCCATCCATGCTACATTGGAGGTTGTTGTGGATGATTTCCTCCAACAACCCTTAGAATATTGAATTGGCTCACATAATACCGATGTTCATTGAATTTGAAACATTGTACCAAAAGATGAGTGTTGATTTGAACAATTATTTATTACTCAGAATTATTGGTCTTAGTTTAATCACATTTTCAATGATTAGTTTCAGGCCCCTCCATACCACATTTGATGTATCTCCCTGTTCCCATTATTTAATTCCATTGATTCTTTTTTTCCACACTAATGACAAGTGGGACGTTGTGTTTTCCATCACCAATATGATTTATATATAGATCCTCCTAAATTAAAATCTATATTTCACTATTTATATATAATCCCATGAGAACATAGAAAGTATCCAATTTTCATCACATATATAAGGGTATAATGAAAAATCCACTCACAACATTAATAGTCTTGAATCACCATAAAATTTCATAGAATAATCTTAAATCCACAAAGGAAGTGAACCAACTTTATTTTCCGGATGATGAAAAAGCCAGAGGTATATTGTAAAAGTCTTTTAATTTCATCCATATATGCCCTAATAAAATAATATTCCTTTTGTTATAGTCTGAGTTACTCACTCTCAATATTATGATGGAAAATTACTGTAAAATATTTATTAGAATATATTTTCATGAATATTTTATATTCCTTGAAATCAATTTTCTAATAATTGTTTTTAATGATTTTTCCCCAATGATCATCTTACCCATTTAAATGATTGACCAACAACCTAAATTTCTTGAATTTTGATAATTAGATGACTAATAATAGCTTCCCAATTGAGATAATCTATTGTTACACATTGAAAGTGTTATAATATCCACTAAAATATAAGGCCTTTCTCACATAAATGGTTAAATGACAACGTACTATTTATTAGGATAAGGACAGTGTTCCACATGACATTGGTTATTAATAATAACTTGATCAAGATTTGACATTACTGTCATGATGTTATGTGCTTATTTTCATATCATTTTTTTCATCTTATTAGTGAAAATGTCACATTTTCTATCACATAGGTTGTTTTCCCGGGTTTTCATAGTCACCTGTATTAACAAGAATATAAAAATATAATTATGGTGCTTGAATACAAAGCTAAAAATAATATAAAAAATCGATTTTATAAACATATAATTATAAACATATAAATGAAATGTATATCCTGATGAGTTATTCCCTTTGTTACAATTTAAGATATCAATGGTGATATAATAATATATAGGGTAATTACTAACATTTTCTAGTCTTAAACCCCATGGATAACTACCAAATCCTCTGATACATATATAGAAATCCCAGGCTCTTACACGTATTATTTCACAATTTTAGGAATAATTATTATTTAAATATAAAAAAAATCAAAATATCTATTTTCATTCGAAGACTAGTTAAATAGTTTGAAAACAAGGTACAAGAATTAAAAAAAATTCTTCATTAATCTCTTTAATGAGATCATAGCATCCATTGAACTCTTGCAACTCGAAAGGATAGACTAGGGAATACATAGACAATAGGGGTGAGATAAATAGCCTAGTATAGGATTGAACATGAGATTAATGCATAAAATAAGGGTTATAATGAATAATATGATAAAAAAAGACATGGCTCATGAATATATTTATGTAATAATAAAATATAGAACATGGAACCATATGATCAGGATAAAATAACAATTTCCTAGAAACATATAACATGAAAGAAACCTGACTCAAGGGTAACATCTATGACTATATCAGGTGGTGGAAAGAGTCTCAAAATGGATTAGGTTTAGTAACTAATCCTATAAATTACATATAATGAGACTAAAACGTTACCTTATGAATTGGAGTTATTTATGGATTCTATTAACATAACATGTTCATGCTTATGGGTTTCATATAAATAATCAAACATACCGAATAATCATAAGGGTTTCCAATGGAACGAAATGTGTTTCGTAATCATTTTAGATGGTGTAACCAAAGGGTTTATCATAGTGGTATCAACGAATGAAGGAATTTATATCATTATTGGAAATTAATAAGTTAATGTTACGAATAAATCAATGATTAATAAGACTAATTATATTTGAAATAATAATAAGTGTGTCTAGGGGAATTTAGAAATGTTCCACTTAAGCATGGTTTTATGGAAAATAATAAATATTTTTTAATGATGATAACAGAATAATTTTCTTCATAATGCAAAAAATAAACTGAAATATTTTTTAATGACATATTTATTTATTTTTTAAAAAATATGCAGGATTAAATAATTTTTAAAGGTGTACTTTAAAATGGGTAAGAAATATAGATAATAACTATAATAGGGTTTTCTTATTATGAGGAATTTAAAATGGAACCTTTTAAAACATGTAATTTCCAATAAAAGATATTTTAATTAAGCGAAATACATATTTTTGGTTTATATAAACAGAATATAGTAGATTTATATTAGAATAATGAATAGATAATTTTATGCAAAGTGATTGAAATTTTAACGCAAAGTAAATATAGAGGATCTTAGATCTCCTTTACTTTATGTACGAATGCATTCTTCACATGAACATAATATCATGGATATCAAAATTAGACTCATTAATTGCATAATTTAGACCCCCTTATATGTTTATTTAATTTATAATACTTTTATAATGTTCATTTATGGCCATATTACCATGTTATAAGGTTCAATTTTGTTATTCTAGGAGTCTTTGTTCGATGGTTTCATGTCAGTTCACTTTTATATAATTATTGATGTTCTTGTAGAATGGAAACACTGTTAAAAAAGTGGATTGAAATGATATTAATATAATTTCAAATATTAAATAGTCTCATATTTTATTTTTTTCTAACGTGAGGATGATTTATTTGATATATCTTTAATGATAAATGTTTTGTTTATTTTGGAATATTTTACATCCATCTTGATTTATTTTTATTTTAATTAATATTTCGTTGATATATTAGATCCATAACATGAAATAATTTATAAAATACTTATTAAAACATATTTACCCATAAAAATATTTTTTAGACCAACCTGTAAGGTAGTATTGGAAAACATAAACTCATTATCCATGTCGACATTTAACCACAATAATTTGGACAACGATTTCCTTTATTTGAATAAGAGGAGGTACGAAAAAATGATGGGTAGAAAACATTATTTCATTAGTATAACACTATAATATAAACATTATTCTAGATTTATTATGATTTCATTAATGAAAGAGGTGAGGAGAAGGTGGAAGAAGAAAATAAATTAAAAGATGTAGTTTGATATTGTTACCTCTTAAAAAGAACCTCCTTAAAGGACAACTTGAGGAAGTAGGATGTGGTCTTTTGGTGAGGCCAAAATCTATTAGATGTGGGGATATTGAGGAATAGAGTTTCTTTTATAGAATTTGAATTCTATATTTCATGGAAGGTGTAAGGATAAGGGTGCTGATGGGCTTCATTTTTAAGGGAATGAGAGCGGTGTTTTTGAAATTCCAAAAAATATTGAAATATAATAATACTATTATAGAGTTGAATGATTTCAAAAGTCCCATAAATCTATAGGTATGACATTTTAGACAATATAAAATCCAATTTTAGAAAATATTATATATTTTTTATGTTAAAATAAATTATTAAAAATTATATTTATGATATATCATTAATGTCCTTTGTGAAACTATTCATTACCTTGACATTAAATTTTTTTTTAAAAATAAAATTTGAACAATCAATTTTATTATATCCTAAATATGTAACTATAATTTATAAAATTCTTTATCACATTAATTATGTAAAACATATTTATCTTCTATTTTTAATTACAGTTATTTTATTTTTATTTTTATTAAAAAATTTATACATTATCATTATATACGTATTTAAGGTAGTTATTTGTTTCATAAAAATTAAAAATAAATCACTATAATGAATATAAATATTTTATATTCTAAAATACTATTTACGGTTTGATTTATCTTCTGGATAAACACATATTAAAAATGGTTTACTTATTAAAAAATATGGTGATAGGATTTAATATTATTTAAAAAATACAATATGGGACTTAATGTCAACCATATGGATCCAAAAGACCAAATATTAGACCCTAGGATTATTATGGTTGATGTTTACTCATAAAATATAATTTCTTAATGTTTTAGGATCATTTTATAATATTTATCATATTATTTGTACCCTTGGTTACTTAATTTACCTTAATTGTGGTAACCAAAATAACTTTGGTAACTATCCATATTGACTATAAAAATAAAATAGGTATATTGATTATGTCTATCCTCGTTATTCCAAATACGGAATCAATATTTCATATTAATTTTATATAAGTTGGAAAATTAATTAAAAATTAAACAGAAAAATTCAATGAGAATTTTTTTTTCTAAAAAATAAAATTTCAATTACTAAATTATAACATAATAAATTCAGGTATAGAATTTATACCAAAGACCAAAATATTATTATTTATGAGTAAAAATATGTAATTAAATTTTAAGTCTAATCCAATATACAATATTACTTTTCAAATATTTAAAAATAAAATAATAATTTTAATGTAAATATGTATTGTTAAGTATTAATTAAATTTTAAATCTTCTTAGAAAATTCTAAAACATTCTTCCAAATATAATTTTTACTTTCTGAATTCAAAAATAAAATAATTTTTTTCGAAAATAAAGTTTCTAAAAGTGTGAAAATTAATTATTTTTATTTACTCAAAGATTTCATTAAATTGATTTTTTATGAAAACATATTTTTTAGGAATTAATTTAATTTACTAAAAATGAATTGTTTATTTGTTATGAATTATTATGTAACAATATTTCACAAGATGGTTACTCCTATTTGTAATCCAAATTCAAGAGTTGGGTTATAAAGGGCATGTTAGAATAATAATATAATAATATTACATTGTTGATTTTTTAATCAGGGTGTTGCATGCAATAGAATCTACCAAATAAATAAAATTATTTCAAGAGACATATTTCTGAAATATATAAGCGTGTTACATATTCTTGGAAAATTACACATTAACTAATTAATGTGAAATTAATGTTTTCCAAATCCCATATTAATGTCATAATTCATGATGTTAGGGATATATAAAAAGGTGTCATATGTTTTAAATATAAATCCATAGAAAATAAAGATAAATAACAACATGATAAAATAAAGGGTGTAATTTACCCATATTATATGAAATATCTGCATGAAGAACAATTACTTCACAATGAAGGATAAATGATCTTCAAAAAACTAAAATAATAATGGAAATGAAAATAATTAGTTGGGTACCATATAATTTAAATTCTATAGTCATGAAATGATATATATTATATTTACATAACGTAAATATGGATGTGAATATAAAATATAAATGAAATTATGGTTCCGAATATCAAACATTCATGTTGGATTTTTAAATGAGACAAACAATACATTATCCTTAATTACTACTTATTTGATCACATTCTAAAATATTATATAGAAAATCACCATATTAACCACCTTATTAATAAAATTATTCAAATTTATAAAATTTTATAAAATTATTTTTCAATTATATTCTAAATTTATTTAAGATAGTTAATATTTATTTTCACTATGGGGTATGACTATTCATGATTGATCTTAACTAGATTGGTAGTAGAAATGATTTAATTTATTCTTCACTCATAGTTAATAATTACTAGATACTATAAATTATAAATATATTTTCTATGTGATAGTTTATAGTGTTATAATTTTATTTTATAATATTTTTTTAAAGGATCAATAATGACGATGTTAGTGATGAGCTTGTTTATTTATGATTCTTAGTGTATGAAGCGTGTTTTCGAATATAATGAATAATTTTTTTATGTTATAATTATAAAAAAATCATTAATTATATATTTATATAATATATTATGATAAATAACATAATAATTGTTATCCATTATATAATTTTATACCATTTTCCATGTAGGAAGTAAATCCAACAAAAACATGAACATACCATAAATACTGGATGATTACAAAGTGATGGAATTGTAATATCATCATACCAAAAGAATAATGTTATTATTATATGCTTATTATTGTACTGTATCAAAATTATAATGTTTTTTATTAAGATTATAACATATATTGTGTTACTTTTTTCATGAAATTTTCTTTTCTAAATTTATAATGGTCTTTTATATGTTTTAATTTACAATAATTTTTTAACTACTCATATTTTTAATAGATTTCATAATTTTTCTTTTAAGAAGAATAAAATTTATGAAAAATAATACACACACATTTATACATTCTAATGTCAATATAATAATTTTTCATTAATATAATAATTGATTATAATTTTTCCCTGGATGAGGTAGTCTACACATATGCAAGGATAATGATTTCATTTTAAATTGAACGGGGAAAATGAGTAATTTTTTTAATCATTTAAGAACAGCAAATATTACATTAATATCAATAAATTGTAATAAAGAAAATATAATTATTATATTTTTATGGTGTTGAAGGGACAAAAACATGTTACTTCCTAATTTTAGTAGTATATATAACATTCATTAAACAGTTTCTTTTTACATAATAAAAAATTTTGAAAGGTGGTTATTGAATATAGCATAATTATAAGAACATTAAATTATACTAATTATCTTAATGATATAAATTTATTCTTGAGTAATGGAATTTTAGGAATAAGTAATGAATATAAGAAAATAAATATGAGAAAGAAGTCGTTTAATTTATAGCTCAATACTTGATATATCTTCACCATGAAGAGGGTTAAGCCTTTAATTGAAATTGATTTCATATGAAAAGATCCTCTTAAATGTGGATTGTTTTTTAAAGAACGTTCAAGGATTTATTTTTTAAAAATAAATTTTGTTTTCATATGAAGGGTAGTTAGAAGAGGAGTTTCACTTTTATAAGTGAAAAGGGATGATATTTTTATAAATACCCATAAATTTTAAATAAAAATAAGTCATTAATAAGGGATAAATCTAAAATATTAAAAAATAATATTGAAGATATTTTATGATTTTGAGAATAAAAAAATATTCCATTCCCCAAAAAAAATATCATTTTTTTATCCTTTTAGCCTTATATTTTCAATTTGAACATTTTAATACTCATCTTGGTAACTAGTTTTTTCAGAATGTAATATCAGTTTTATGAAAAAAAATAAAATGGTCTATTAAACATAATTTGACCATATTAAATCCAAATATGAAATCTAGATTACTATTTTACATTTATAAATGTTATTAAAAGTAATTTAAATATAATAAAATTGTAATGTATTACAAATGATATTTTGAAAAAATAAAACATCACTTATAAAATATAAAATATTGGTTTGAAAATAATAACCATCATTGGAAAAATAATAATCTCTATATTAAAATTCATATATAGTCTTCAAATATAGTTTCCATTAATTACCAATTCATTCCTACAAATTAATAATGTCCAAAAAATATTGATATTTATAAAAATGGTAAATTTCATTATTCACCTAAAAATATTATTTTTTTAAGAAAAATAAACTGAATATCATATTTTATTTTTATTATAGTGGATGATAAAATGAATTATATTTTTTCATTTTAACATTATATAATATATAATTTTACTATTATTATAAAGGTTATTGAAAAATATTTTTATTAAAAAATAAAATTCTAAAATACTATATGTTATTAATCATAATTTCTGTGAAATACTAATAAATCATCAATAAATGAATACATATTAAATATTACAATCATTATACCTTATATGAAATATACATAGTTTCCTTTAATAAAAAATACCATACATAGTGATATATATTCATAATCACTATATTTAATTATGTAAATTTTAATAACATAACATTTATTTATAAATATATATTAAAATATTTCATAGTTTCTTTATTTATATTCATATCTAATAATTCCATGATGTTGTTTTAACCGTATAAAATTTTCATGGTATATTTTTTATTTGGTGTTTTTTGTGCAGCATGCCATTGAATAATATTGATTTAATTATTGACAAACTCATAATAAATTCTCAGGATGTTGTAGTCCTTATATTTTAAATTATGAAATGGATCCTAGGGAAAAATATCTAACTACATAAATAACCCACTTCCCTTGATCAGTTTGTGCAGTTTCATTGATTTTAAATGGTTAAGTCACGGTGTATCACGACCAGCCATGAGTCATGTAATGAAAAAATATTACATAAAATAGGGTGTTACTGACTAGTGCATGTGGCAGTGACTACCTATTATCATTTATCATTCTCAATATCATTTAACTCTTTTAAATACTTTATATATTTCTATTATAAATAATAATTGAGTACTAATAGTTCAATAATTTTTAGCCCCATTATTTTAATCTCTTCTTACTCATGAAAGAAAAACATATTCACCAATATTTACTTTTTCTTAGGATATAAATTTTTTTTAAATATCCTTACATTCATTCCCTTTATCAATATAAATTTCCATTTATAAAACTGTTCTTTAAAAAAATTACTTCTTTTGTAATTAGTGTTTATAATTTATTTTCCTTATTTTTGGAATCATAATTTTATAAAGAATATACACCATAAATAAATTATTTATAATTATAAATCTACTTTATCAACAATATAAACACATAAAATAAATTTCGTTCATAATTTTCTCCCTATATACATTATTCTAATAAAATTCATAACATACATAATCTATAAATTATTTTAATTATTTTTTCATGATGTATAATATATAAAATTTGATCATTACTTTTAATTTACCAAAAATAATATTCCAAATATGTATTCTTAATTTATTTTTCATATATTGTTTATATTTTCTAATAATTTGTTATTTTCATTCCCCCATCTCATCAAATATATGATAAAAAATCTAAGATAATGATTAATCCCATTCAAGCATTTATAATTTTTATTTTCATAAATTTTTTTATGATGATTTTTTTAAATTTCATGATAGTTATTATGTGTTTAAAATACTTCATGAAGATCAATACTACAACATTACAATAAAATAATTAAAAAATATTATACCCCTAACCCATTTAAATAATTTTTTTTTATTTTATACCTAAATTCTCAGTTATCCACCACACCCAAAATATAAATTTCTTCTTTGAATCAATAATAAAATTAAATATAATTATAATTATGTTCTTTAATTTAGTATTTTTATTAATTTTTTGAATTTTACCACATTCAATTAAATAATAAAATTATGGAACTCCTTTATTATTTCCTTGAAAACTATTTGATGTACCAAAAAATTATCATTATAATTATATGAAAATTTTAATTTATTAATCCAATCAATATCTCTAAATAGTTTTATATTGAATCAATTAACAAAAAATAATTCATATTCATTTTTCACGGATTCTTCTAGTATCTTAGTAACAATATTTTATGTTATGTTATATGAAAACTAAAATACCATTAAGGAATTAA
This sequence comes from Viscum album, assembly GCA_963277665.1. Lineage (NCBI taxonomy): Eukaryota > Viridiplantae > Streptophyta > Magnoliopsida > Santalales > Viscaceae > Viscum > Viscum album. The sequence continues at coordinate 215,162,139 of OY728164.1, forward strand.
AAAGAATTAAAAATATTACTCTTTTTTATAGTTTTTTATATGTTTTCATACATTTCAAATAATTTTCAACCTACAAATATTTGCACATCCAAGGGTACAAAATCATCCAATACAACCAATATTAAAATAAAAAACGCATGTAATGTTTCTAATATCATATAAAAATTTACATAATGTAATATAATGTGACTATTTCTTGTTTTCTTGTTAAATATTACATTAAATAAAATAAAATTTAATTTCTCATCATATTGTAACATGAAACCAAGTTTAATATATTATATAGAGACATATATGGGGAACTGAAAATTACCACATTAAATAGTAGTGAATATTTGAAAACACTGACATAAGCATGGAATTCTACCAATCATCAGTTATAAAATTCATTTTTTTTATTTGAAGTGTGTATTCATTAAATATTAAGTGTTGATATAAGGGATAATGATAAAGAGTCTTATATAGTAACCTTATATATCTGTGACTTCCACAATAAACTACTGTATTTTTGTTACTTATTATAAGAAAAATATATTTTTTATTTATCTAACGTTATGATATAATGCATTCTCCAAAAAACTACAAAATGTTACCATTGGACTAATACATATATAATTTATATATGCAATATTTTTTATAGATTGTTTTGAGTACCTACAGAGTTTATGTTGTTATCCATATTAATAAAACTAGTATATTCATTGACCATACCAATTTTTATATAACCTTTTCTAATTAAATTACATAGTTATTATATTTATATAACATGATAATGAAAAAAATTTAATTAAAATGGCCACCTATGTGGAAATAGATTTCAAATTAAATACATAAGTAACAAATGGACTAATAGTAATAATATTTTTGATGATAATAGTGATGGAGATGATCGTTATAATAATGAAAATATTGGATTCTGGTATGAAAATAAATAGTAATAAACTATAACTTTTAATGTGTTTCAATAAATATGTATTATTATAATATGGGATGAAATTTTATTATTTTATGCTCTTTGAAAATGAGAACATATTTTCCCTACCATTATTAATGTTAATAATTTATTTTTCATGGATATACAAATATAATAATATTAAAAAAAAATACATGGGACATTGTATTATGAATTAATTTTATGTCATATTTGATTTATTAAATATTATACTCACCATTACATTTATTCATGTATAATTAATCCATACAATTATTCTGTTGGGGCATGCAGCCACCCAACTACAGCTGCCTCCACTGATCGGATTTTAGGGAGACCACCGCATCCACTCCGGTGGTCTTTTCTTCGGACTGTATGCACCTCCAACCTCAATGGGGTCTCATCTTCTCTACTACAACCTCTAAAACCATTCACCTCTAACTAAAAGGTTCATCCATGAATAATGCACATGACTTCCAATGGCGGAGTGTCCCGAGCCTTGCTTGTGCTAGCCTTCACCCTCCAAGTTAGTGTTTTTCTAAACATGGGAGGAATATTGAGGTTCTATCAAAAATTAATCTTGATTTAAAAACATAGAGAATATATAGCCTCCTGTAAGGACAAGTGATTTGGTGATCAACCTATTTTGGGGTTGATCTACAATCATTGTTTTATAAACATGAATGGAGAATTCAAAATAATAATAGTGACCCCTACCTGGGCTAGGTATTGGTCAGGGAAGAGCGGGGTCTCATGCCTTCGTTCTCTGTTCTTGATCGGTTTCCATAGTTTCTAGAGATCCTTTGAAAGGTGGAAGGATAATTTGTTCTTTATTTTTCATTGGAGGGGTTTCCTCGCCAAAGAATCTTCGGAGAATTTCCTATATCTCCCACTGTTTCTCCAACTGGTATCCCATTAAATGAGAAACTTGTCACATTATTTCTAGTACACAACATCACCATTTCGTTACGTTGTTCCATTTATGAAGCAGGATCTCTATTACATTTCCGATATAGTTCCTCATTAATGGGATTTATTTATGGATTTTCTCCTTCACCTCATCACTTCACAATAATTATAACGTGACACTACTAAATGGTGAGTAAAAACAAGTAAAATGTCAATTTTAACTTAATTTTATTCTCTTTAATATGGTCCACGAATTATCTTATCTGGTCGTCCCACTTCGGTCGATGTTAGGTTCTTTATAGGAAAATCCTGACATTCGTAATTCAACGATGCCCTATGATTCTTGATCTAAGAACCAATGTAACTATTTGAAAAACATTCTTGCACGTATATTTAAATGAACATAAAATATTTTCAAAAACTATATTACACCATCAACCCCTGATTTTCAAGGTTAAGATCCACCTAATGGAAACACCCCCTAACATGCTCAACTGTACCCTCTATCCAATGTTAATTTTTTTAAAACAAACACCTTTTAAGGGAATGTAGAAAACCTCACAACTAAATAGATTTAGTACCAAAGGATGCAAAAGATATATGAAAGAAAAGAGTGAGTTGATGAGAATCATTTTCCCTAAAAACTAGTGAATAACTTTTAAGAGCAATTAGGATTTTAAAATAAATTAAATTTATTCAATTATTTTATTCGCAGGAAAAAACTACTTTCCACTGTTGACTTGCACCGGCCAATTTTAGGCTCTAGCGTAGGAAACTCATCCCTCATAAGATCAACTGTGGTCGCATATTTTCAATCCAAGTCACCATTCATGAGTTTAAAAGATTTGAAAAATAAAATAATTTATTTTTTTTTTATGGTAATGAATTTTTTAGGTTTTTTCACAAGAGGTCTCTGCTGATTAAACTTAAGTCGACCCTAGGGTAAACCCGCCATTCTGAATGCAACAGTGACCTCAACATTATGATATGGGAACCCATTTTAGATTTACTCCTAATTTTTAGGAAACTCACTCATGTGTGATATTTAAATTGTAACATTTTTATATAGACCATTCTAGTAACTCTGGGCATCTAAATGGCATAGTTTCTCAGTTCCTGGTCTCAAAATTGTCCCGTTTTATTTTTTAAAAAAATAATGGAATTCCTGGGTTTTATATTTCTTTTCCCATTAGGGATTTATGCCCTCATAAGCAAAAACATGGTAAAATTAAAAAAAAGGTTATTGTTGTGACCACTTTGTTTAGAAGTTTTATTTTTTGTCAACATGTGCCAATAGTGATCAAAATGAAGAAGGAACTCCAACGTTAATGGAGAGTTGTTTATGTGAATATGCTTGGATAATTGTAATGCACTCATTTCATTGGATTCCATGGTTGGGAAATTCTCCATGTCGTTAGAAATTAGATGATTGATGCATTGATCTTGAAAGATCAAATAAATTGGATAATGTGTGTTACAATGTTTAATAAATTGACGTACCATCCTTTTATGGATGATTTATGTACTTTGGATTTGATATCCAAAAAATAAATGGAGGAAGTATAAGTATGAATAATGGTTTTTTGACCATGAAGAGGCCATTCACATATTTTAATATGGCCATAAATTTTTATACAATCTCGGTTTTCTACAAAGTATTTTTATGTGGATTACAAAAAAATTCGGGCCAGCCCCTGAGCTAGCAACCCAGTCTCAACCCAAGGAACATATGAGACCATAGGGGATCAACTGCACCAATGGGAAAACCATGGAAGAACCATCCTGTAAGAGGTGCATGGGGTCATGTATAATCCCCCAAGGTGTGTATAGTGGGAGTTCGGTGTGCACCCAAGTAGGTAGAGTGGTTACTAAGAGTGTGACCGCAAGGAATCGGTGTGGGGTAAAATTGGTGCGGGAGAGGAGAATTATGGTCGGTTGCTTGGTAATGTTGATTGATAAACTACAGAATTCCTGCATCTCCATTTTAACGCAGGACAATGAAATATGGTTACTATTCATTACTTAAAAACATAGAAGCAATCCTAACCGCACATTTGATCTTTGTCCCACAATCAAATCACCACCGCTCATCTGTCTCACACCTCATGCATTTGAGGCAAGGCTATCTAATTCTCCCATGGTATTTGAAGAACCACGTCATCGTGTTCGACCTCCTGAGATATCCAACACCACTACATCTCGACTGAGCTAATGGATGGTCATGCCCGAACCATCATCCCTTGTTATTTTAACATCGTGAAGATCATAGGGTCATACTGAGACCATGCATGAAACATAAGTTGTTCATGCATGTGTTATCTTTATTAATAATCTTTGGATGAGGAAAACAGAGTAGTCAAGGACATGTGGATTCGAGTGTGGAATTAAAATGAGATACTCGTGATCTTAAATGAATATTATTTTTTGAAGGAAGAAGTACTTGTGTTCTAAAAGGGAAACATGATGCATGTCTCTTCATATCTTCACTCACTGGATTGATGATTTCAAAACACTTGATATCCCGGGGATTCAAAGTTGTTATCTCCACGACATTTCACACGGATCTTGAATGCAGAAGCGGTTCTCACATCAACTATAAAAGGAGGATCCTGAACACCGAAAAATGTTGCTTCTCTCAAATACTCGAGAGCTCCAGTTTTCTAAAAACATAGAATCTCCCTTCAAATCACTTAATAATGAGAATGAAGAGAACCACGAGTCTTCAAAGCTTCATGAAGAAGAGATCCCTCAAGCCTTTGACAGGTGCTACACACCCTTAAATAGATTCATGAAGAACCAGAACTCAATCATATGATTGGTTTTGAAAAACCCTCGGTGTGCTTCCTAATGGCCATGCCATCAGGATCCAGTGGTTGAGCCTTATTTAATCAATGTTCTTTGAAAATAGGTATATATATGCTTCTTGTGCACAAATAAGAACATTGAATCTCCCATCCTTCCCAAATGTGATCACCCTCATGTTTTCATGTTCAACCCATTTTTTGTAGGGATTCAGTTTCGGTGAAGACGGATGGGGAAGTACATGTTGTATGAACCTATGTGAAATGATTGAAGAAGATTGAGGCATTGAATAAGTAGTTTTTACAATGGAAGGTTCATACCCATTAAGTATTTATGAAGAGAAAACATGCAACAGATGCACTTTTTTCATGATGTAAAGGCATCTAAACCAAGTGAAAATTGACGGAGAAAAGAATAAAAATAACAGAAAGGTAGAGGAAGTGTGTGTTCTCAAAGAACCAAACCCATTAGAGGTCTCACACAAAGAGAATAAGTAGAGGTAAGTGACATCATGCAAGAATGCACATCCACATGTGAATATACATAAATAAAGAATCAAAATAAATTTGTGCACGTGTATAAAGAAGGAGAAAGAAAGGGAAGAAAAGGTTCAACCAAAATACCACTTGCATTATTACATGAATTCATGAACAAGATAGATAATAAATGATTCTAATGATTCCATGTAATATGATAATCATTTCTTGAATAATCATCTTGGTATATGTTATTGTAGAAAAAGAAAGATTAAGATTGCATTTGGTTATTTCACCGTATAAGAAGAATAAGTCTAGTGCAGTTGGTGTTTCACCAGAGAAGAATAGAAATAAAGAAAGTATATTTTCTAGCCTACTAATTTTCATGTAATCAAGTGAATAGAACTAAATAATGTCATGAGAACGCCCTATCTTTTTAATAAAGAAGTCGATTGTCTCCACAGGCAGAATGAAGAACCTGCTAGAGGTTGCAAGTTGGACTAGGCTATCAACAGTCCATGGAAGAGGATTGTTTCCCACCATCCTTCTAAGTGTAGGTACCAACATTGACTAGAGTATTGTTTTACTAGTCAATCCACTATAATATCATATCACATTATAGTGTTGAATCCAATAATTGGTCATTCCCATGAATGAAAAGGACATAGCTGAACTTGTTGAGTGGTGATCTTTATAAAAATATCATGTGAATATTTTTACCTCTTTCTATTAATTCATGCGACACGAAAATTAGAATATGAGAATTAAGATCCTAACAGGTCAAGAGGTATAGGGGTAAAAAGTTATAATTGCTTTCAAATGTTCCCAAAACTGATTCACCTCCCTCTCAGTGTTAGGTATATCCTAAACTGGTCCCCTAAATTGGTATCAGAGGGACAAGTTCACCACTGTTAGATTCTCTACAGTGAATTTATTCTCTTTTAAAAATTTGAGTTTCTTTCTTAAGTTATTAATGAAGTTCAATTTGAGTTAAGATTAAAACATCTTTGAGCAGAAGGCTATATCTACAAAGACCATGATGAACATGATAATGAAAGAGAATACACAGTTGGAGAATAATTATCAATTATCTAAAGAATAAGTATCATGTATTTATCCATATATTTCTGACATTGAAGACACATCAAGCATGGAATATAATGAGAAGGTGGCTCAAGTCCCCACCAAGAGTATGGAAAACCTTATTACCTCAACATATAAAGAGGTATGCATTAGTACATTTGGAATCTATTCTCATGATGTAAATTCTATCACAAGTGGTGATGATCAATCTAAAACATCTCAAGACATATTTTTTGACAAATTAAGAATTATTATTCATGGTATTCATAATGAAATTACATCCCTAGTTTGTGGAGTATTTCAATGAATGCTGGAAAATATCACTAATCTCGAAGAAGAAACTGACGTTTTGGAGAAAGGCTTATGATAATTTTTTTTGAATGTTTAAAGCAATCCAAACAGGTTGGAACCTTGAAACAACAATTAGGGTATTAGAATCAAGTTCTTTAAAGTGTCTCAAAGATATTTTAAAAAATTGGGAGTCAACAAAACTCTATAAGAGAAGATCCATGCACTTGAAGATCAGTTGAAATAGAGAAATGATGTCAAGGAGATATATTTTGAAAAAGACTCCAAGAAGCTCAAAGAACAGGAATCATTGTTACAAAACTAAGTAAATGTGCCTGAAGATTATGTTGAAATATTAAATAAGGCTTGTGAAGGGAATATGACTATGATTTAAGACTAGGAAGTCATCCTCAATATGAGATGTCTAGAATTGGACGCTGAATTCACCAATCATGAGAAGACACGTATTGAGTCTCCACAAAAGAAGTAAATTGTTTCTACTAGTACACAACTATCATTGGAGGATTCAACTGTCAAAAGACCTTCAACCTGTGATAATAAGATCATGTCTTTACTCATTGATCTATCGCAATATTCTAAGAAAATAAAGTTACTACCATTACTAACTTGTTCTAATGTCTCTTAAATTTATTCTACAAAAAGTAGAGGATGGATGAGAAACTATACACAAGTATGGACGAAGAAAAATGAGAATAAATATACCACCATGTCTATTGTGGATAATGGAAAGAGTGTGGATGATAGATCCCCATAAGAATCCCATCATAATAAGTATAATATTCAGAAACCATTTAATGAAGATGGGAAGAAGTCAGGGAATGTTGGTCAATGTCAGTGATGTAATAGATTTGGGAATTGTGCACTATATTTTTGGGACAATCCATTAAATGTAAATTCATAGATAAAATATATATCAAGGAGGAGAAATCCATAGAAGAAAAAGAATAATTCATAGATCCAGAACAATCTATATAATGAAAAAATATTTGGAATGTTAGGTAACATCTGTCATGTATGCAATAGGAGTGGTCACATGAATGGTGTATGTTAATTTCAATAGGTACCCAAAGATGAAAAAAAAGATCAAATAAGCTGGAAAAAATAGGAAAGATGATAATTCCTCAGATTCTATGTCTAATAAGTTGAAGGGTGGAGTATCCTAAAGAAGTATTAAGAATAATTCCATTCCTAAGAAGCCATGTAGAATATCCAAACATGATTCCTCAGTCCCTAATGACGTATTAGTGGTTTGGACCAAATATTTTGAAATAATGGGTAAAATGGAAGATGCATAGGCTAAGTCTAATGCTAATTACAAAAAAAAAATATTCTCCAAAAAGGAATATAATTTCTCTGTGTGAGGTGCAACAAGGCTGGTCACACTGTTAGAATATGCTTTAAATTTACTACATCCCAAAAGGAATTTCTCAAGATGATGAATGTTGCATCAGGATATTCTAGTGATTTGAATGTCTTTGAAGAAATAAGATTAACACACATAGATATGAAAAAAATATAGGAGTCCATAGAATCATATTTTTCATTGAATATCATTTTTTGAATGTGTGAAAAATGGAGCATCTGGGTTGAGAAAATCATCTCAACCTTGTTGTTCACATTTATTGAGCAAGGAGGATTGACCTTATTCCCTTAAATCATTGTGTATTGTATTTTATCTTATAATATAGAAAATTTAAGGTGAGGAAAGATCGTTGTGGGATAACCTAAGATTCAGTGTTAAGAAGTGACCCCTTGAGGGGAGACACATGAAGAAACTTCCATATACATTATCTCTATTAGTATCAACATCAGTTGGAATAAAATTCAATTAGTCTAAATATTGTCTAAATATCACGTCAACGGAAAAAATGTATGTTATTATTAAATATCTCATCTTTGGTTACTCAAAATAATGATCATTCTAAAAATGGGGAGTAAAAAAGTTAATCAATGACATAATAAGTGTGAATGTTCCCCATGACCACTTATCCTATCAATTTCCATTGATTGTTTTTTATCCTTTTATCGGAGAGAGTGCAAGAGTTTCAGGTGGATTATTTATTATCACACTTATTTTTATAATCCTAGAATGAAAGTGGAAATACCTTGAAGACAAGTACATGAATTCTCTTCTCATGGGGTGTCATGTTCATTGGGTAATGAACAACTTTTTTGTCCAAATAAAATCCTCTTTTTTTCTACACTGAGCATTAATCATGTAGACGTAGAGTGAAATGATTTATGGAACATTACTTAAGTATGAAATGATTCCCTGTCTACCATGATCTTTGTATTTATTTTCAATGAGGGGTAGATATGTGGATTGAAAGTCATGGGGAAAGAAAGAATTACGGGGAAAGGGAAGATTTTCATTTTGACATTGAAACATTTTTTTCAGGGTAAGACTTATGGTATTTTCAATAAAGTAAAAGGGGGAGATTTTTGGGACCATATTGTGTATAAGTTGTATTTGTTGTCCACATGTGTTAACAGTGGTCAAAATAAATATATAACATAAATGTGAATGGAGATTGGTTGAAGTGATGATGCTTGGAGAATTGTTATGGATTCATATCATTAGATGTCATTCTTGGGAAATTATCCATGTTTTTACAAATAATATGATTGATTCACTAATCATGAAAGATCATTGAACTAGTATCATGTGTGATAAAACATTTACAACATTGAAGTATAATCCTTTTAAGGATGATTGAATTACTTTGGATTTGATAATACAAAAAGTAAATGAGGATGAAGAAGTTTGAAGAAGGGGTTTTTGACCTTGATGTGGCCATTCACATATTTTAAAATGGCCATGAATTTTTATGCATACTCATTTTTCTACAAATTATTTTTCATGTGTCTTACTTAGAAATTATGTCGAGCCCACGAGCTAGGTACCCAGCATCTACCAGAGCTGCATGAGCCACCACCGAGGATCGGCTGTGACCATGGGGAAGCCAAGGTAGAGCCAGCCTTCCAGAGGAGTTTGGGGGATATATACAAACCCACAGGGTGGGAATAGTGGGTGTTAGGTGAGTGTCAAAGGATGTAGAGTGGGTGCTAAGAGCGTGCTCACAGAGAACCGGATCAGGGTGACACTGGAGGGGGAGGGGATAATTATGAACAGATGATGGGGAAGATGATTGATAAACATGGAATTCCCACGTATCTATTTTGATGTGGGAGAACGAAATTTGGTTACTATTCAAAAATTAAAATCATGGTTGAAATCCTGACCACACATCTGATCTGTATCCCGTGATCTAATCACCACTGCTCATCTCTCAAACACCACATGCATTTTAACTATTGTCATTTGATCCTCAAGCTTTATTTAAAGAACTGTATCATTTTCATTGACCTCCTATGATCTCTGGAACCTCTGAATCTTTCTGTTTCTAATGGATGATCATGCTCGAACCACCATGCTTTATTATTTTGACATCGTGACTATTTTTGTTGTGTTCTAACACCATTCGTGTAACTTATATTGTTCATTCATGTGATATATCGATGAAGAAGCTTCGGTAAATAAAAATGGAGTTATCGAGGCCACATGGATTTTAGTGGGAAATTATAATGAGATACTCGTCATATTAAATGAACATGATCTATTTGAAGGGAGAATGTTGCATCTTAGAAAAGGGAAACACACTGCAAGTCTCAGCATATCTTCACCTGTGGGTAGATGATTTCAAATCATTTGATATCATGACCATTCAAGGTCGCGATATAGAATGCATTTTACAAGGATATTGAATGCGGAACAGGTTCTCTGCTCGCAAATATATATAGGATCCTGAGAAACAAATAATTTTTCTTCTCTCACATACTTGAGCGCTCCTGTTTTAGAAAAACAGAGCATCTCACTTCACATCACATTGCAAAGAGAAAGAAGAGAACTGTGAGTTTTCGTGAATTCTCAAATAATTGATCACGTGTTACGTTGAAAGGTTCTACGCACCCTAGAATAGCTTCGCGATGAACCGTCACCCACACACACGATAGCTTTTGAAAAAGCCTCACTATTCTTTACAAAGGACATGCCTTCATGAGCATGTGGTTTTGCCTTATTCTATCACTATTCTTTGCAGAGAGGTAGATCTACTATTCTTGTGCATGAGGAAGAACCATTAATTTCACAGCCTACCCCAAGATGAAAACCTTCTGGTTTTCATGATCATCCCATTGTTTATAGGGGTTTGAGTTTTGTTGGAGAATAATGGGGCAGTATGTGTTGCAAGAACCTATATGCATTGTTTTGAAGAAACATAAGGCCTTAAAGAAGGAGTTTTCACAAAAAAAATTCATAACCATTCAGGTTTGAATAGGATAACACATTCAACACATGAACTTATGTTTATGATGTAAAGGCATCTAAACATTGTGAAAAGTGGATGAGAGAAGAAAAAATGAATAGAAAGGAAGTGGCAGTGTGTGTTCTCTAATAACCACAACCATTACTGTTCTCACACAATGAGAAGAATATGAGGTATGAGCATGAATAAACATGCACACATGGAGTCACATAAATATATAATCAGAAAAATTGTGAGCACATGTGTAAAGAAGAAGAATGAAAACGAAGAAAAGGTTCAACCTAAATTCCACATGCATGATCAAATACAATCATGAACAAGAGAGAGAATAATTGATTCTGATGATTCCAAGTAAGTTGATCGTTATTGCATGAATAATCGTATTGGTATATGGGATTGTAGATAAAGAAATCAGAAGAGTGCATTCAGTTATTGCACTAAATAATATGATGAATTCTAGTGCAGTTGGTGTTGCACTAGAGAAGAAGAGAAATAAATAGGGGAGAATTTCTTGCTTACCTCTTTGCAAGTAGTCCGGTAATGATCACATAAGAATATCAAGACAACAACATACCATTTGATGAAAAAAGAATATTATCTCCAAAATTAGTGTAAAGACCCATCTAGAGACTTTTAGTTATACTAGGATATCACCGGTCCAGGGAAAAAGATTGTTTCCCACACCATTTAAAAGTTTAGGCACCCACACTGAGTATAGGATTCTTTTCCAAGACGATCCACTATAACATCATATCACATTATAGTGTAAAATTGATGCATTGGTCATTCCCATTAATGTAAAGGATGTAGATGATCTTATTTAGTAGTGAAACTTGTAAAAATATCATGTGAATTTTTTTCTACTTTCTATTATTTCATGGAACATGGAAAAGAGAATAAGATAATCAAGACCCTAATTGATCAAGTGGTACATGGATAAAATGTTTGAATTGGTTTCAAAAGTAGCCAACACTGATTAAACCCCCACATAATGTTAGGTATATCCCAAAATGGTTCTCTTAGGTACTGACCATGAATATGGGCCTCCCTCTCCCACGTGCTCTCTTGGAGATTCCAATGTTTCCAACGAACCCACACCATAGTAATCTTTTGTACCCAAACGATCCTCTCATGTCGATCCTCTATCTCTACTGAGTAATTCATGAATGTAACCTCATCGATAATCTTTACCTTTTCATGGTTGATGATGTGAGAAGGGTCTTTCACATTTCTCCTAAGATGGGATACATGGAATATGTCATGCACCCTCTCTTACTATGTTTGTAGATCCAACTGGTACACCACCTCACCTACTCTATAATGTATTAGGAAATTTCTTATGAACATCAAAGATAACTTCTCGCCCCTGCCAAATTTGTGTATCCCTAATCAAGGGGTGACTCGTATGAATATGTGGTTCCCCTAATCAATCCCAAAGGGACTTTGTTGCCTATCATAATATGACTTTTTTGGCTATGTGTAATCTTTATCCACTCACGAATGACCTGAACCTTTACATTGGAAACTTGTTCCATCTCTAGACCCATGAGTCCTAACCCCCTGGGTCTGTCCAGCATAACGGTGACCTGGATAGTCATCTATAAAATGCCTCAAATGGTTCCATAATGATGGTGGAGTGGTATATATTTTTGTACGAAAAAACCACCAGTGGTAGTTGTTCCTCCCAACTATGACCAAAATCAATAATTCAACCATGAATCTTGTTCTACATGGTATTAATGGTCCTCTCTATCTGATCATCTGTATGTGGGTGAATTTTGGTTCTCAAGTGCATCTTATCTCTAGACAACCCTTTTAATCACTTCCACAAACCAGTTGTAATGTGTGCATCACAATCTATGACTACCGTAGATGGAAATACAAGGAGTCAGACTATCTCTTTCATGTAGATTTGTCCCATTAGCTCTATTTATACCTACTCTTGAATGGGTAGGAAGTGGGATGACTTGGATAGCGTGTCTGCGAGCACCCATACTCTATGATGCCACCTGAACAAATGTGGTAAGTCCGTCAGAAAGTCTTTTGATATGCCAACCCACTTCAATTCTGTTTCCTTAGGGGCTATGTCAAACCTACTGGAACCTGGTTCTCAACTTTAACTTGGTGTCAAGTGGGGCATCTTGAGATAAACTCTCCCACTTCCTTCTTCATCCCCAACCACCAGTACTAATATATGAGTTCCTGGTATATCATTAAAACACTTGGATGTACTGCCATAGGGGATGTATGGAACTCCCTCAACAGTTCCTCTTGTAATGTCATTTCTACAATGATCCATCCACAGAAAAGGATTACAAGCTCCCCACTTTTCGAATATCCATCAAGGGAATTCCCTATAGAAATCTATGAACATATGGTATCGTATTTTTAATCTATGAGTAGCAGCACCCCGAATCATTGTAAGAGTGGAGGGAAAACTACCATCATAGGAAGACTGGTTTTTCTATCATCATACATGAAGGGTAGCTGCATTGTGGCCAAATGATATGATTCCTCAATCAGAAACTACAAACCATATCTTCTACTGAGTGTGTCTTCAACCATGTTTCCCTTCCCCGAATTATAGACTATCTCGAATTCATAGTCATGGAGTAACTCTATCTATCACCACTGCCTCATGTTATGGTCCTTATGGGATAAGATATACCAGAGACTTCTATGGTCGTATTAGATGATGAATCATTCACCCATAAGGTAGTTTGACCCCATCTTTAGTTTCAAGGCAACTTCTTCCAACTGAAGTTCATTTGTCACATAATTATAGTCATTGTGCTTCAATTTTCTTGAGCCATAAGCAATCAATTCTTTCCCCTCCATCATGAAACAACCAAGCCAGGTTCAGGATGCGTCATATTACACCATATAGTCTGTTTCCTCCTCTGGAATCCTCAATATAGAAGCACTCTTCACGATCTACCTTAGCTATTGAATGATCTACTGATACTTTTGTTCATATGAAAGGGTTTTCTGTTATTCATTAATGTCTTCAGGGGTGCTGCTACTCTAGAGAAGTCGGGTACAATCCTCCAAAATTTCCCAGCAAACATAAAGAAACTTCACACAAGGGTAATGCACTTGTGTGGTTCCCATGCTAGCATCGCATCAATCAAAACTGGATCCACCACTACTCCAGACTATGAGATTACATAACCTGGGAAGTGTACCTTTTGTATCCCAAACTAACACATAGAGAGGTTTCTGTAAATCTGTTACTCTTATAGAGTGTTCAGAACCATCATCAGGTGTAACTCATGCTCCTCCTCAGATGCAGAATACACTAATATATCATTAATGAATACCACTACAAAATCTTCTATGTTTGGATGAAACATATTGTTCATGAGTCCCATGGACAATGTTGGGGAGTTTGTCATGCCGAACAGCATCACTAAGTAGTCTTAGTGTCCATAGCAAGATATGAAATTCATCTTTGATATTTCATCATCTCATAATCAATGCTAGTGAAAGCTTAATATAAGGTCTATCATCGAGAACCATCTCACCCACTTTAGCTGATCGAAGAGTTAATCAATCCTCTGTAAAGGTAAATTTTTCTTCAAGGTAACATGGTTAATGTTCCATTAGTCCATGAATAACCTCATGATTCTATCTTTCTTCATAGAAAATGATACAGGGGCTTCCCATGGTGAAATGTTGGGCTATACAAACCCCTTCTTCAACAAGTCCTCTAACAGTACCCTTATATTCTGAAGCTCATCCAGAGACATATAATATATAAGACTAGATATTTATGAAATCCCATGGTACATATCTATACTGAAGAATACCGATCTACGAGGAGTAAATCCTGGAACATCCTCTAAAAAGATGTCCTTGTACTTTTCCACAACTGTTGGGAACTGAAAACTCAAAACATCTACTACAATGTAGGTAAGAATGGCCACATGCAGCTACCCACTTCCCAATCCTCCAGCTCATTAAGCCTATTTTGGACTACATTGGGTGGTTTTTGTAACATGATGAAATGTATAGAACCTCATAATACTCTCTTAGCTCCTCTTCCACGTCATCCTCTTTGTAGAATGCTCACGGTTGGAACAGCCTTCTCATCTAGTGGAATCCTCACTAAGTGGAGGACTCCTGACACCACCTCCCACCAAACCTCATCGACCTGAGTATATGTCTCCCCACTTTACCTAGGAGGTATATATCATGAGAGGTTGTGTATGTAAATGAGACAACGTGCATACTATACTTGAAATACCAGAAGTAACTACAGACCAATGGGTGGTGGTATCACTAGGACATCTTCATAAAGTTCCATCTTAGGAAAATGTCCCTGTAACAAATCCTCACCAGTCTATGAACAATCCTTATGGTAAAACACTAGATTCATAGATGGTAGTCTTTTTGGAGGAATCTTGAAAGATAATAAAGATGAACTATGGTCAATTTATTATACCTAGTGATCTTAATCTGAATCACAAAGATCATGTGAAAACCCTCAAAGATGCATGAAACATGTGTTTCCATGTACCATGTAGGAAAATAAAATTCATAGTCCTTGCTTATTGATACATTGGTCGCCACACCAATACTAGACTCACGATCATGAAATACGAACTTGAAACACTTAACATTGTTTCCCCATCATAATTTATAGACTCTTAGTTCTTCTGGTATAACCAAACAGCTCTGATACAACTTTTTCACAACCAATACCTTAGGGAAAGTGTTGTGGCTACACCAAGACTGCCTACCAAATTCCAAGTGTTGGAGACTATCACTGAAAGAATTATCCCCTGAGTGGGAGGCATTTTCTTGAGTACCCATACACACACACACACACACACACAACCACGTCCCAAATAGTTGGAATGAAAAACATGCATGCCACTAAACAACCACTGTGTAATGGTACAAGATTTAAGTAAAATAGTCTATAATACAAACTCCAAAAACATAGAATTAAAACGTGAATGAACAAAAGATCTCTGTATGACATTCAAAGAAGACCCACCTAAAAAGTATGTTAAGGGTATCTATCTATAATTGTCGAAGTATGTTCATATGTCATGTTACACTGAGCCCCACCTGGTCCCATACAACCAAGGTTTTTGTTGAAGCATTCTTTCATCCCATATAATTGAGCACCACATAGTCATTGACCACCAAGGTCTCTGTTAAAGTGTTCATCTGTCCCGTCTCACTAATTACAACCTGGTCCCTAACTACAAAGGACCCCATTGAAGCATCTATAAAATTAATGGGTTATTTCAAATGCTTGTGAATATTGTTAAGATGTTAGTAACACGATACTCTCTAGGGATCCCAAACCAAAAAGAAGAAGCATAAATAAATATCACACAGCAAGACCATAAAAAAAACTACAGCTGACACAGGTTTAATCTATGGTATGTAAAGAAAAACTGTCAGTCATACACAAAACACCTTGGAATACTGAGGTACTCATCCCTAATTAGTACTTTGGATCTACAGGGTCACATGGAGCTGCTTCGCACATAGTTCATCATATATCATCTATTGAGATCCACTTGTATCTGATCCACATAGGGTCTCATGGAGCTGATCAACATAGGGTCGCTTATAGCTGATCCACAGAGGTTTCCTTGAAGCTGATCCACATAGGGTTTCTTATAGTTGATCCACATTGGGAAACTTGTATCTCATTCAAATACGGTCCCATGTTTCTATTCCATATATGTACACGTGTAATTATGGCATGCAAGGTAACTTGGGTCCGCTCGTCAGTAGTCTCCAGGCCTCAGCCAGCCGTATGATTCCCGTATGTAGTACGCTTTATCTTAGGAGAATCCACATCTCAAGACATAATTCATAGGTTAAATTCTTTGAAATCCTCCTTAGATAATACCAAAATAACTACCTTGTTACAAGGGTTCCAAATCTATAAACAGCTTTTCCAACAGATGCTCGTTATGAAAGATAGTGGTGTTTTATTAAATAGAGGATAGTTGTGTCAGGGACCTATCCGACATGGTTGGACTGACCCGACCAACCTTGCCTGGGAGCCCTGTATTCCCCATGCCAATTTGATGGACCCAACCCATCCTAGTTCATGTATGGGCTGACCCAGTTTAGCCTCACCCCTAGGACATGCCCATTAGGCCTTGCTGGACCCATCCTGGTTCGGCTGGGGGTCAATCCGAGTAGGTCGCTCAACCACCCAGTTCCATCTGGCCCAGTTCGCATGCCCTATCCCTACCTGGATGCCGAGATGATATCCTCTATCCTGGATTCCCACTAGGTTTTCTAGTTTGACTGTTACATAACTGGATTAAGCTTTCCACGACCTTCTAACACACACGGTCCTTACTGGAAATTGTGACAGGCACACTACAGACAACACAGAGCGGACCAACCCTCCAACAGGACCAAGTGGCTATGTCTGTCTCTTCTAGCCACTACCCGGGGTTCCAGTAGCCCCTATTGTACCATCTCATCCTAAGAATGTCACAACCCCCTCCTCAATGCACCTGTAGGGCATGCTGCCACCAGCTCGCAGCCACCACCTCGGGTTACCGCCGCCACTGGCAGGATTTTATAAGGACCATGAAGTTCTCTCTAGTGGTCCATTATTTCGACCAATTATGCCTCTGGCCTATATGGGGTACCATATTCCTTGACACGGTCAAGAAAATGTTGTTCCATGAACTCAAATTTTTGGAAATGAATAACGCATAATAACTCCCATAGTATAAGGGACCAGACCTTGTTCATGTCGGCCTACAACCTCCGCGTTAGAGTTTTTTAAAACATGGGAGGATGATTAAAGTTATATCAGAAATTAATACAAATGTGAAAACCTCGAGAATAATCACCCTCCCATAAGAAAAAGCGATCTTCAGATCAATCTGTTCATGGGTTGATCCACGTTCATTGTTTTAGAAAGAAGAATGGGTAATTAAAATCACAAAAAGTAACCCCTAACTGGGATAGACATTGGTCGGGGAAGAGTGGGTTTGCGCGCCACTGTTCTCTATTCATATTCTGCCTCGCACATTCTTAGTGATTCATTGGAATGTGGATGGGTAATTTGATCCACAGTCATCATTATAGAGGAATCCTTATCGTATATTCATCAGATAAATTCTCATATCTCAAATCGTTTATTAAACTTGTCATGTAATTAAAATAGAAATGTGTCACAAAATTTCTATTACGCTATGTCATAGCATTGTTACGCTGTATCATTTAGAAAATAACAACTTTTATACTCTTCAATTAAAGAGTCTAATTAATGGGACTCATTTAATTATTTTTTTCATCACCTCTTTAACGCTCCACAATGCATAGGTGCCACTACTCAACGGTGATGAAAAGCAAATAAAATAGCATTATTAACTTATTTTATTTCTCATTTCAAAGGTCTAAAAATTATCTTTTCAGGTCAAACCTTACCGATCGAAGCAAGGTCCTTTCTAGCTGAATCATATCATTCTGAGTTCATTGGTGCCCACAAATATTTTCTCTTACCAACATTTGAAATGTTATAAAAACCCACTCGCACATTTATTTAAATGAACTTAAATACATGTTTAAAAATTATCATTCCCTCTCAACCCACACTGGTCGAGATTAAGCTCTATCTAATGGAAACCTGGAATCATGAGCACAACAGTACTTTCAGATTTTCAATATGAGTAACCATTTAGTAATTATAAATATTTTAAAATAAAATTTCTTTATTCAATTATTTTATTTATAGAAAAAAACTACATTCCACTACTGACCCGCGCGGGCCAATGTTAGCCTCTGCCTAAGGAAAGAATACACTCACTAGATCAACAGTTGTCATGGATTTTCAATCTGATTCAACATTATTGGGTTAAAAGGAATTGGAAAATAAAATAATTTTATTTAATTATTTTATTTAAGGTTATTCTAATTTCAGGTTTTCTCACTGGAGACCTGCACCGACTATGCTTGAGTCACGACTAGGGTAAACATGTCATCCTAATTGCAACGGTGCCCTCATTTTTTGATTCAATCTCACATTTAATAGTTATTCCACCTTTTCAAGAAAATCGATCATGCACTCTATTTAAAGAATAACATTATTTAATGGATAATTTCAGGATCTCTGAGCCTTAGAATCGCACATTGTCTCAGTGCCTGGTCTCTAAATAATCCAATTTTATTTCTAAAAAAATCATGTAATTCTATGGTATTACTGAGTAATTATGAGTTTTATAAGTAGAGTTTGATATAAATGTAATTACTTCATCCATACCTCACCCATGCCTTAAAAATTCATCTATTTACCATATATTGTAAATGAATACATTTCCCTATTCACCCTAAAAAATCAACTATTTTAAAATAATCAAAACAAAACCCCCTAACAATTTTTTGATGTGTACCTTTCAAAAATGAACTAAATTTTATGAAAATAACATTCTTAATATGTGAAATTTAATATGTAATTAAAAATCATCCTTTATTGAAAATGTGGATTTTAATGATTAATCCGAATTTAGGACACTTTGAAAATTTAATTAAGGCCTCATAAAATTATATACAATTATGATACAATAAAATATAAATCCATTATTAAATTTAATTATAGTACATTTTATTTTATATTGTTATATTATTTATAAAATTGTAAATGATCATTTACATTTTATAAAATTACAACATTTTATTTATCATTTTTTAAAAAAATATTTTCTTTGTTACCTTATTATAATAATATAATATTTTTATATACAAAATGATTACCTTTTATTTATACTTTTATATGTGAGGTTACTATTCAATGGGCCAGATTACTATTCCTAATGGTAATATTACATTTCCAATGGCCGGGATACTATTCCAATAGTATAAGTTTCTTAATTTTTATAAATTCCACTTATTTCATTCTTCATTCATGAGAATAATGATTTTACTGGGTTCTCTATGTAATATATATGTGTTTTATAGTATTTAATTATATGAAGGTAAAATTCCATTGATAAAATTTTGGGTCGTTACATTCTTCCCCCTTTTTGAAATGTATTCCTTGAAATTTTTTTAGATAATAAGGGTAAAAGCATAGGGGATTTCTCCTTCATCAGTTCATCTAGTTCCCATGTCATCTCTTTGTATGTATGACTCCTTCATAAAACTTTGATAAGGAAAAGTGTCTTATTGTCTTGGACTTTTTCTATTGTATCTATAATATTCAATAGATGTTTTTCATATGAGAGGTCATTATCGATTTGTACCACCACTGGATTTAGTAAATGTGAGGGTTAAGGTATGTAATTCCTTAGGAGAGATACATGAAACACATCATGAACTCAAGGAATATTTAGTTGACGTTATAGATGATATTTAACTCCCCATATTGGATCATTACTCTCAAATGGGCCAATGTACAATGTGTTAATCTTCCTTTTCTTTAAAAATTGTATGAATCTATTCTATTGTGATATTTGAAGAAATAAATTATAACCAACATCAAACTCCAAATCCCTTCGATGGAAATCAGCATAACACTTTTTATGACTCTGAACAACATTGATATGTTATTGTATAGCCTGAAACATCTCTATCATCTCTTGCACAATATCAGGTTCCGATATATTTCATTCTCCAACTTTATGCTAACAAATTTGTGTTCTACATCAATTCTCATATAGATCTTCTTATGGTACCATCTGAATAATCATGTCGAAACTATTGATGTATGAGAAATAAACCAATGAGATATACTGATATCATCCACACCTGAATTCCATTGATCCGGCTCTCATAATGAAATTTATTGTATAGATAGTTCATTCGGATTGGCTATCAATTACGGGGTGATATACCATGTTGATATAAAATTCTGTTCTCAAAGAATGTTTACGATTTCTACAGAATGAAGATGTGATCCTTGGATCATTATTAGAGATGATCAGAAGTGTAACCCTATTCAACATCAACAATTCCTTCACATATATCTTTTCAATAAATAAATATTAAATAAGATTTATAAAGTTGGAATTCTAGGTTAGTTCAGCCACCACAATCCATATCGCATTGTTTCCATTGAATATATTTGGCAGACCTGTGATAACATAAATAATGAAAATATCCCATTTCCACATGGGTATAGGAAATGGGTGAATCATCACCTTATACTTATGTATCTATATATTAACTTGATAAAATATGAAACAACTTGAGATAAACTCCAAAATCTCTTTTATCATGTTCTCACAACAAAAGTGATCCTAAAGATCATGGTACATCTTCATGATTCCATGATGAATAGATAAATGAGATCTATATAATTTATCCAATATCTCATTTTTTATCTTTGGTGAGGAAGGAATAAACAACATCATTCCAAACCAAATCACACCAAGATCATCGATGTTGAACTCTTGTTTCATTAATTCCTCTAATACCTTAACCTTATTTTGAAACTCTAAGTCATCCCTTTATACCTACTTAATTTTTTCTTGGATTGATGGTTGGGAAATAATTTAGTAACTATAGGATATATTCTCTACTATTTCAATTTCAAAATCCATACTTTGAATATCCCTGATAATGAAGTCATTCTCAATCTAAATCATGGATAGAGTAGAAGGTTATTGTATGTTAAGAGAATCATCAACAGTGTTCTCATTTTATAGATAGTAATGAATATAGAAATCACTATCCTTGATTTTCCAATTTCATATTATTTGATTCATGTTGATTTCCTTCTTTTAAAATAATTACATTAGAATAAATCTATCGGTATATATGACACACCTCTCACCATAGAGGTAGTGACGCCAGATTTTCAACGAAAACGTCACATCAGCTGGATCCAGATCATGTGTCAAGTAGTTATTCTCATGGGTCATTAAATACTGAGACATTTAGGATATCACATTATCATTCTACATGATTACACATCCTAATACTCAACATGAATTAACAATATATCTGAAAAAAACATTCTACACTTATGGGTAGTGCGAGTAGATGTGCATTTATTAGCCTATTATTTAGCTCTTTGAAGCATTCCTCACATTCTTTAGTCTAAAAATAATTTACACCTTTCCTTTAAAACAAGGTTATTAGTCTAGAAAATCACTATAAATTTATCATACAATGTTTATAGTACCCTACTATTCAATGAAAACTACTTATTTCGATGACATAGTGGGTCTGATCCATTCGTCAATTTCCATTGGTTTTTAAGTGTCCAATAAAATCCCTCACATGTGATCATGAGTCCCCAGAATGTTACTTGATGAATCCAAATGTTACACTTTCATAATTTTTCATATAATTTATCATTCATTAATTTCACTAATACAATCCTTATATTTTCTTCACGTTCCTCTTTATCTAGGGGGATATTAGAATATATTTGATAAAATCTACAATAAATTTGTCAAGGTAGTGTCTAAAGACTCTATTGATCAAATCCCTGAAGATTGAAGTGGAATTATTAATTCTTAATGGAATCACTATAAATTGATATGAACCTTACCTAGTGTTGAATGTTTTCTTCAAGAACACCATCCTTATTCAAGTTCTACTGAAACTGCTTCATCAACCATTCTAGTTTGTCCTGGGGTATCATGTAGAGACATTTTGAAATTAGAGTGGCTCCATGTATCAGTTCTATTAATTACTCTACCTAACGATCTAGGGGTTTTATAGGTGGCACTTTGGGAAATATAACACTATATTCCCTTATAATGGGAATTTCTTTAAGTTTGATATCTTCTATTGACTCAACCATTTGAGTAAGGTGTTCTTTCTCGAAGGGAATAAACACCCACAACACTGAGTTATTTTAAAATGGAGATTCATGGGGTTATGTACAATTGTAGAGGAGCATGGGATAGTTCAGAATATAAAAATATATTTCCTTTTCATAGAAATTAATGTTTGATTTATATAACGAGGGCCAATCCATGACAAATATAGAATCAAATTTAACTAAGGGATGTGTTATGATAATATCTTTAATAATATTCTCACATACACCAAGAAGAGATGAGTCCAACTGTTTGTTTTAAATCATTGATCCAGTTTGTGTTTTCATGGGTATCTCTACATCAATGTATTAGGCATTTGATTCAATATTTCTAGAAATCTTTCAGGATATAATAAAGTCTACAAAAATATAATCAAAAAATAGTTTTTCCATTATTGAGTTAATATGATGTTTAACATTCGTAAATTAATTTTCTAGCACAACTTTACCAGTAGTGGTGGAATAATATTTCCCTTGATCCATTTGATTTGGTGGATCTTGGTGATGATTAACCTCAAGGACTCAAGTTTTAGAATACTGTCTTGCATAGTGACATTTCTCGTTATAGTTGAATAATTGAACCAAGTGTAGTTATATCCTAACTCCCTTAATATTGGTCAACTTCAACATTTCTTTTCTACATTCATGACCTTAGTTTCCATCTACCTTACTCTTGAATCATTTACCTATACCATTATGGTAATTCCCATGATTTTTCTTCTTACATTTTTTATACATGGGTGGTTGGATCCTCTTTCATCCTTTTTAATTTTACACACTGGCCTGAAACTCCATTATTCTATTCTTATCTCCATAACCTTGAGACTATTCCCTAGACTTCATCTCTAATTCGGGAGAATAGATGAACAATTAAACATAAATCGCAATGTCTCATATATATAGAACCTTTTTAATTCACTTATGTGCATATGAAATATCAATTAATTAAAATAACATTGTAAATGGTTGATTTCTATAGTTTTCATTTTTTTACAATAATAAACTGTCTTGATAGGGAGGATTTATTCAACCTATGAATGGATAAGAATATTTTTAATGTTCAAGGAATTTTTTATGGAAATTAAATGCATTTTGAAAAAATTTTAGTGTTCATGATTAATACTAAGTCACCTAAACCGTGCACCCTGTCCTAGATAACTGGGCCCACCCATAAGTATCATGACAAAACTATTTTCATTCCCTTTGCGTGGTTAAAAACCATACATATACTCTATGAAATCATGCGGGGTGTTCTTATAAGAAGGTATAATCCTTTCACGTAGTCTCCACATAGTTAACCAAAACCTGAAGACTAGCTTACTAATCGTGCACCTCAAATACCAAAGAATAGAACCATGATCATGGTCGGTGCATTGTAAAACTTACAATCCACCTATATCGTGTGCCAGTAAATACCAAACCAACAAATTTCTATCTACCTCCCTATCCTTACATTATACAAAGGATTGTGACACCTAACCTCTCTTTGACACTAGGATTCATCCAATTAGCGATTTACGGACCCTTTTTGAGGAGTTGTATTATCCGAAGGGAGATCATCTTATTAGGGGAGAGATTTAAACTCATTCAAGGAATTTTTAGAGATAATAATATTTTGGTTTCATGGGAAATTGTTCAATTTTTTTTCGACTTTAATGAACACCACATGTGACAATAGATTTTTTTCATCCTTTTTTCAAAGAGTAACTAATTCCCTCAATGTGTTGGTGTAACACCCATAAATTTTATGAAAAATATTCTGTCTTGTGTTGTACACTACTCCAAAATGAGCTTTCACAACACTCTTCCTTTACTTTCCTTGCATTACACGCAAGCGCGGCCTTCCACGATAACCTGTGTTGTACGCAATACCGTGTTTCGCTAAACAACGATATGCTATTAAAATATTTTTAAAACTAGTCGTTATGAATAATAATACCCACTTTTTAAAATTTTATAAATTTTATTTTTTAAAATGTACTTCATTTTTGGGTTTGGAATATCGAAATTATCCTAGGGTGATATTTTGGTATTTTTCTGAAAACATTCAATTTTTGAAGAATAGTGAAAACACTGGGTTACTATTTAAAAACTGAATTTTTATTTAAATAATTATTTATTTTATTTAAATTTAGTTTTGGTCAAAATTGATACATAATACCTATATAAATTTAATGTAATTCATTGGAGTAATTTTATAATAATTTTAGATATATAAAAATTTCATTGAACTTTTCACCGTCTTTTACCCACCTCCTAGGAGAATTTGCAAATTTACATAAAACTTAATTTTACCGTTTTTGTGAATGAAGTTATAAAATCCGAGAGACATGGTTGATGCTAGTAAGTAAAATGTGGTTCAATGAGATGAAAATAATTTTTGGTGAATAGTAACTTTTTACTTTTATTTACCAGGGTAAAAGTAAATAGGGTAATTAAGGGTAAAAATGGTATTATTATTACCCTAACACATGTCCTTATTATATTGGATAAGTTTAATTCAATCAAAAACAACCTTTGGAATAAAATATTACCATTTAGGCCCACATGGATTAGATTAGGGCATTTATTATTAATTTATTTATAGAAGGGTTAACATAGATAAAATCAATGTTTAATAAGTAAATCATTTTTAATATTTGGTTATACATAAGATAAATTCGACTATAAATATTCATTAGAAATCTAAAAATATTTCCTACATAATAATATTTTATTTGTATTTTCTAGACTTTAAATAATTTAATACATTTATGACAACATGATGATACAGCAATTATCTTATTATTGAAATATTTACATAATTAATGTTATAAATACCCAAATAAATGTAATTTGAGACTTTTTCTGAATTAAAAAAATCATATGTTAATATGACATGTTATTGTTGATTTAATTAACTTTTTTCGAACTAATCATTATGTTATGATTTTCAGAAAAATCAATTACCAAATACTGTCAAAATTGACATAAAATAGTTTATAAAACAAATATTATATTATAAATATTTATTTTATTCCTCAAAATCTAGGTTTCGGACAAATGACTTAGATAAGGTTATATATATTAATAATAAACTACTTGGGGTTCTTTTGGCTTGTTATAGTAAGTTTATTAACCTTATGGTGTAAGAACACAAAAAGACACGGTAAAAGTAAAATTATCTAACTTAAAGTTAAATATAAATGATAATGTTAAAATAGGAACCTAAAATTGTCTACAATCTATTAGATGAGAGGATTTAGACCCATCGTCACCTTATCTTCGAAATAAATTAATTTTCAGCTATTTAAAACCGAATTTGGCTTTATAATAAATTAATATTTTTAGTTTTTCCAAAGGAGCCCCTCTCCTTCCTTATAAAAGGGCACCTCCTCCATATCTTCCTCACACCACATTGAGCCTTCATGCTCGGCCAGTCCCTGAATATTTCACTTATACACTTCCCTAAAAACATCCTAGAGGTCCTGGTCTTCTCCAAAGACCAATTTTAGTGCCCTAAGGGGAGGTTTCAAAAAGGCGCTTCAAAGAAGAGGTAATGTGTGTTACCGATTCTTTCAACTTTATTTCTTCTTCCACTTATTCTTATTTAGTTGTTTCATTATGAAGTAATAACATCAGTATCACTCATATATTGATATGTAATTATAATTATGAAACAACCCTATTTCACCATCTATCCATCCTACGGAAAATGAAATCACCACACGTGCGTACGTACGGAATACCATCTCCACGTCGTGGTGCAATCTGTTTTTCCACCACCACCTTACATGTATGGGTATAATGGTCTAAATAAATTACTATATATGATTATTTTAAAATTATATTTATTATTAAATAGTATACATACACTCCAATACAATTCCAAAATCATTGGAATGATATCATCGCTCATGTGTACGTACGGACTACCGTGTCCACGAACGCGATGAGATGCATTTTCCCAGATTAACCATTCGAGAATTATTATAAAGTATATATAATGAATAATAATTAAATATATGACATAATAATGATACTTTATTTATGTATATATATATATTTATGTCATATACTCAATTCCATTCATTTCATTAAGGAAACGAAAACATCGTTCATGCGTACGTACGTCCTACCATCTCCATGAACGGTGTATTTCATTCCTTTTATCGATCAATAATATATATGTATATGATGAATATATATTATATATAAATCATTTTTTACATTCTGGAATTATGTAAATTAAGATATAAGTAATAATATCAAGAACGACGAGTCGAAACACATACAATAAATGAAACGATTTTACCCAAAACGCTCTTTAAACTGGAATTTACAAAAGAATGAGTAATATACTGTGATAAGTGAACCATATATGATATCATAACAAGGAATATGATTCTTTAATAAGTCAATGATATTATTTAAATCATTATACTGGAGGTTCGGATACATATGAAGCATATCAGACATAAGGTTAGGGATAATTTTGCAAATCTCATTTTTTTCCGAGATTTCTTATTCGTAATTATTTAATGGGATTATTTATATCATCTATGTCCATGTTTTATAAAAGTGTTTTCATGTATGTTTAAATTATTTTTTACCCATTTTTTACTTTTAGTACATGGTATGTAAGGAATCTTTCTTTTGTTTACGTTACGAGGTAATTTTTGGACTTTTCCGACAAAAGTATGAGGAGAATGTTATTTTTAACTTATACGACGTGAATGGATTTTTACAGTTTCATAACGCCTCATTTTCAGGAAGATTACTCTACATTATTTTATGAATATTTTCAACAAAATACATTTATTTTAAATGTGCATGGCATTTTGTGAAAGGAAAATGATTTTGACGATGAAATGATATTTTCCTCAAGAATTCATTTCAAATGTTTTATCAAACCCATTTTCCATCTAAGATGGAATTATTTGATATGTGTATGTTTCACGTTTAATGTCTCTATGATTTACATGGTTCAATTTTCTTATTATGAATTGTCCATTTGTTTTATATGGATTATTAAATAATGGGATGATGTTTATGAAACCCATTTTATTCATTGGGTTATCATTAATGTTTTAAGTTTATTTTTTGTCACATGTAAGAATGATTTCACTATGAGATGGGTAGGACCTATATATCTCTCCAATGCATTGGGTAAATATTTATATCTCATGAGATATACATGGCTGAAAATGGTACGTTAATCCGATTTAGTGTTACAGGACTGAAACGAGGAGTAAAATCGATTCAAAAAGGGACTTTGTCCACTAAGATGGTCTTGGCAGCAATGCCTTGGCTACTATGGAAATCATTAAATGTTCTGAATGGTTTCCACAATTACATGTTTTATACCCATTTTATCATGGTTGATATTCTATTATGATATATGCCTTATGTACTTCCACGATTTATGTCTTTGCTCAAGATTTTGATGTTTAAATTTCATGTTCAAGTTTTTGCTTCCAAATGTTTATGGATTGTTTTATGTTATATATGTTTGCCCTTGCTGAGCATTTGAGCTCACCCTTTTTATGTTTTATTTTCCCCAGGAATTAAAGAAAGGTTTTAGGTAAGGAAACAAAAAGGGGATGATCCTTATGGGAGTTGTTGAAGATATTTCAACATGATTAGAAGTTTATATTCCGATTTTCCAAAGACACTAAACTATTACAGACCTTGTGTGTGTGTTTTTGTAATGTAATAAGTATTCCACAAAAGTAATGTAATGTACATGTACATCAAGATTAGGGTCTCTACAGTTGGTGTCAGAGGAAAGGATTAGTCAAACTTTGGAATCTAGGATGTGAGAACTTTAGTGAGATCCCTAGAGATATTTCTAAGGTATGTCTAGGGATGTCCCTAAGGTTAAGTATACGTTATAGTCCTAGAATTGGGATAACCATATTAGAATTAAACCTAAGATGTTATATATTGATGGTACTCCCCCATTATTATGTTGTTTTCCCTAGAGTTATTTTTCCCTCTCACACTATTCTTTTTGGGTTTTAGACGATGGCTGGAACCCAAAGGAACCGTATTGATCAATGTGATGGACGATGCAATGATTGTCCTCCAGAAAAAACCAACATTATGGGAGATGGAGTGAAAATTCTTATTGCTATACTTACACAAGATATGAATCATTCTGGACTTCCAAATGAGCAGAGAAGGGAAAAATATTCTATTGAGTCCTTCATGAGGCAACGCCCACCGTCTTTCAGTGGGTCTTCTGATCCACTTGTTGCTAAACAATGGATCAGTACCACTGAAAAGATATTTTCAGTTATTCAAGGTTCTGAACAAGATAACGTCATATTAGCTGTATATCATTTGGAAGGTGAAGCTGATCAATTGTTTAATCTTATCATGAATATGAGGCCATGAGATGAAATTGAGTCCATGGAATGGGACATGTTCAAGAACTTATTTTTCAATAAGTACTTCCCTCGTATTCATCAAACAATGATAGAGAAGAAGTTTCGTGATCTAAAGAAAAAGGATGATGGATCTGTTGGTATATACGAAGCGAATTTTACAAGGCTTTCAAGGTATGCATCTGGATTTATCATCCAACCTGAAAGTAAAATTTATCAACTCTTTAGTGGCTTAAAACCAAATCTTCAA
Organism: Viscum album; assembly: GCA_963277665.1. NCBI lineage: Eukaryota > Viridiplantae > Streptophyta > Magnoliopsida > Santalales > Viscaceae > Viscum > Viscum album. The sequence goes on from OY728164.1 coordinate 215,191,353, forward strand.
AGGTCATTGGCTATAATAGACATGAGTAGCTATGAAGAAATTGTGCGTTGTGTTATCAAGGTAGAAATGGAAGTTGGTGTTAAATATCCATCTCATGGTTTTGAAAAGAAACGAAAGATGGAGTTCAAGGAGAAATCTCAGAATAATGGTGAAAAGAAGATGAATGTTTCCTTATTCTCAATGTCTGGAAAGAAGCATGGTGGAGATTGTCTTAAAGGGACTAGAAAATGGTTTAAGTGTGGAAAAGAAGGTCCTCGAGTAGCTGAGTGTCGAAGTAATGGACAAGGGTTGCTAATGGTGTGAATAAAAAAAGAGTACAGAGAATTCACTAACAATAGTTCAATGCTTCAAGTACAATGAAATGGGGCATTATGCTAATCAATTCCCTAATCCAAGGGTTAATGATGATCGACATGAGCAACCACTTAAAGAAAAGGACAGAGGGAAGTCACATGCGATCACTATTGGCGATGTTGAATATAACAACGTTTTGGTGGAATGATTAAGTGTTTATGTAATGGGATTCCAAAATAATGTTTTATATAGTATGGTGGAATATTGGAATATTTATGTATTGGTCTATTGTGGTTTTCAGTAATTTTATGGTACCGGTAAGCATAGAAAGTGATTGAGATATTTTTGGTAAGCAGATGATATGCACATAATGAAGGGATAAAAAGATAATGAGATGTTTGATTCATGAGCTCATGATTGATATAAGGACTAAGTTATATCATGGTTTGTGTATAAAGAATTTTGAGGATTTTGGTTTGTGGAAAGTGTTATCTTTTACCTGCATTCATGTTTTCACTAAGGTTCCATGGGTATTCATTCTTCAAGAAAATACATGATTACGGTATTCACATGTTTGTAATTTGACCAACAAGATATATATCATGATATATGGGGGATAAATGATGATATTCACGTGATTGTTATGTGAAATTTCAAGTAATCATTTTCATTATACTATGAGCTTGGACCGAAGTATTTTAGATAAGACAATAGATTGGAATGGATTATGTTGGACATAAGTTAGTATTGTTTAAGGATAGAACTTTTTTCAATATAATTGATGGGATGTTATAGTAATATAGTTTTAGAAAAAGTAAAACTTGTAGGATGGGCGATAACCCATCGCGTCGGACAAGGCTATGGGAATCGAACCAACAACCGAAGTGCGACTGGCCTTTATCACCTACCACTGGCCTACAGGAAGTCCCTGGTTAGTAGAAACTAGATCTATTGTATTACGTGGTATGATATATGAATTATAAGTTCATTTTTGAAATCGTATACGATTAACCTCACCATAGATGGACTTATGTATATTTGATAACTTTTTCTAACCTTTTGATTGAAACAGATGGAATGACCTATCATTCTTTCACACGATATGTTAACACTTCACGAATAACAAATTCAACTTCATTTCTTTAAGAGATGAAGTGGAAATTGTTCAAAACACGGAAAATAGTGAGATTGTACCAAAATAAAGTAAGTATTTATTATAATTCAAATCCATCAACTTTAGGGAAATGATCTTGAAAACCAATAATGTTGTCCTAGTGCCCTTATATCCGTTGAATAAGATGGTACCATAGATCATAAAAAATTTATGGCTTTGTGATTGTTGGATTTTTCCATAGCCATGTTCTCTACCACTCTCCCTTAGAACATGATGGTTAGATTTCTCTTCCATATCAATATTTTCACCTATGTGGAAATCCATTGAATAGTTTATTTGGGTAACCGTTACATTTAATACTTTTGTTTTTAAATATTTTTTTTGGTATTCCTTTTTACGATGTGGGTTTCTAATAAAGAAACTTTCGAGTAGTAAACCATTTATATCCCTGACAAATTTCGAGGGAGAAATTCTTTTTAAGGAGAGGTACAATGTAACACCCCAAGATTTTATGGAAAATATTTTGTCTTGTGTTGTACGCTACACCAAAAGGAGCTTGCACAACACACATCCTTGACATGCCTTGCATTAGACGGAAGTGCGACCTTCCACGATAGCGTGTGTTATACGCAATACCGAGTTTCTCTAAACAATGATATGCTATTGAAATATTATTAAAACTAGCCATTATGAAAAGTAATACCCACTTTTTGAAATTTTATAAATTTTAATTTTGAAAATGGACTTCATATTTGGGATCGGAATATCGAAATTATCCTAGGGTGAATTTTTTGTATTTTTCTGAAAACTTTCAATTTTTGATGAATAGTGAAAACACTGGGTTACTATTTAAAAACCGATATTTTATTTAAATAATTATTTATTTTATTTAAATTTATTTTCGGTCAAAATTGATAAATAATACATATATATGTTAAATGTAATTCATTAGAGTAATTTTATAATAATTTTAGATATATAAAAATTTCATTGAACTTTTCACCGTCTCTTACCCACCTCCTAGGAGAATTTGAAAATTTACATAAAACATTATTTTACCGCTTTTGTGAATGGAATTTCAAAACTATGAGAGACACGGTTGACTTCAGTATGTAAAATGTGGTTCAATGAGATGAATATATTTTTTGGTGAATAGTAACTTTTTAATTTTATTTACCACGGTAAAAAGTAAATAGGGTAATTATGGTTAAAAATAGTATTATTATTAACCTAAAACATGTCCTAATTCTATTGGATAAGTCTAATTCGACCATAAACAACCTTAGGAATAAAATATGACCATTTAGGCTCACGTGGATTAGATTAGGACTTTTATTATTAATTTATTTGAAGAAGGGTTAAAATAGTTAAAATCAAACATTAATAAGAAAATCATTTTTAATATAGGGTTATACATAATATAAATTCAACTATAAATATTCATTAGAAATATAAAACCATTTACTACATAATGATATTTTATTAGTAATTTTTAGACTTTAAATAATTTAATATATTTATGACACAATGATGATGCAGTAATTATCTTATTAATGAAATATTGACATAATTGATGTTATAAATACCCAAATAAATGTAATTTGAGACTTTTTATGGATTCCCAAAATTTTATAAGTTAATATGACATTTTCATGTTGATTTAATTAACTTTCTTAGAACTAATAATTCTGTTATTATTTTCAGAAAAATCAATTAACAAATTGTGTCAAAATTGACATAAAATAGTTTTTATAACAAATATTATATTATTAATTGTTATTTTATTCCTAATAATCTAAGGATCGGAAAAATGACTTAGATAATGTTATATATATTAATAAATAACAAATTGGGGTTCTTTTTTCTTGTTATATTATGTTTATTAACATTATAGTGTAAGAGCACAAAAAGACACGGTAAAAGTAAAATTATCTAACTTAATGTTAAATATAAATTATAAGGTTAAAATAGGAACCTAAACTTGTCTAAATTCTATTTTATGGAAGGATTTAGACTCATACTCAACTTATCTTAGAAATAAATCAATTTGGATATATTTAAAACCGAATATGGATTTATAATAAATTAATATTTTTAGTTTTTCCAAAGGAGCTCTCTCCTCCCTTATAAAAGGGAACCTCCTCCCTCTCTTCCTAACACCACATTGAGCCTTCAAGCTCAGACAATCCCTGATGATTTTACTTCTACACTTCCCTAGAAACATCCTAGTGGTCCTGGGATTCTTCAAAGACCAATTTTAGTTCCCTAATGGGAGGTTTCAAAAAGGCGCTTCAAAGAAGAGGTAATGTCTGTTACCGATTCATTCAACTTTATTTCTTCTTCCACTTATTCTTCTTTAGTTGTTTCATTATGAATTAATAACATCAGTATCACTCATATACTAATATGTTATTATAATAATGAAAAATTCCTATTTCACCATCTATTCATCCTACGGAAAATGAAATCACCACGCGTGTGTACGTACGGAATACCGTCTCCACACCGTGTTGTAATCTGTTTTCCCACCACCACCATAAATGGATGGGTATAATGGTGTAAATAAATAACTATTTATGGTTATTGTAAATTGATATTTATTCTGAAATAGTATACATACACTCCAATAGAATCCCACAATCATGGGAATGATATCATCGCTCGTGCGTACGTACAGACTACCGTCTCCACGAACGCAATGAGATTCATTTTCCATGATTAACCATTTGAGAATGATTATAAAGTATATATAATGAATAATAATGAAATATATGACATAATAATTCTACTGGATTTATGTATATATATATATATGTGTATGTTATATACTCAATTCTATTCAATTGAATAAGGAAACGAAAACAGCGTTCATGCGTACGTACGGCCTACCGTCTCCATGAATGGTATATTTCATTTCTCTTATCGAACTATAATATATATGTATATAATTAATATATATTATATATAAATAATTTTTTACATTCTGGAATTATGTAAATCATGTTATAAGTAATAAAATAAAGAACGACGAGTCAAAACTCATATGAAAAATGAAACGATTTTACCCAAAACGCTCTTTAAACTGGAATTTACAGAAGAACGGGTAATATAAAGTCATAAGTGAACCATATATGATATTATAACAATGAATATGATTCTGTAATAAGTCAATGACATTATTTAGATCATTATACAGGAGGTTCGGATACATTCAAAGCATATCAGACATAAGGTAAGGGATAATTTTTCAAATCTCATTTTTTTCCGAGATTGCTTATTCGTAAGTATTTACTGGGGTTAATTATATCATCAATGTACATGCATTATAAAAGTGTTTTCCTGTATGTTTAAATTCCTTTTTACCCATTTTTTACTTTTAGTACATGGTATGTAAGGAATTTTTCTTTTGTTTACTTTACGAGGTACTTTTTTGAATTTTCTGACAAAAGTACGAGGAGAATGTTATTTTTAACTTATACTGCAGGAATGGATTTTTACAGTTTCATAACGCCTAATTATCATGAAGCATACTCTACATTATTTTATGACTATTTTCAACAAAATACATTTATTTTAAAAGTTCATGGCATATTTTGAAAAGAATTTTTTTTGGACGAAGAAATTATATTTTCCTCAAGAATTCATTTCAAATGTTTTATCAAAACCATTTTCCATATAACATTAAATTATTTGATATGTTTAGGTTTAAAGTTTAACATCTATATGATTTACATGGTTTACTTTTCTTATGATGAAATGTCCATTTGTTTTATATGGATTATGAAATGATGGGATGCTGTTTATGAAACCCATTTTATTCTTTGGGTTATAATGAATGTTTTAACTTTATTTTGTGGCACAAGTTAGAATGATTTCACTATGAGATGAGTGGGACCTATATCTCCTCCCAATGAATTGGGTAAAGATTTATATCTCATGAGATAGGCATTGCTGGTACGGTAAGTTAATCCGGTTCAGTTTTACAGGACTGAAACAAGGAGTGAACTTGATTCAGAAAGGGACTTTGTCCACTAAGATGGTCTTGGCAGCAATGCCTTGGATACTATGGAAATCATGACATGTGATGAATGGTTGCCAAAATTACATGTTTTATTCCCATTTTATCATGGTTGATGTTCTATTATGATATATTCCTTACTTACTTCCATGATTTATGTCTTTTCTCATGATTTTGATGTTTAAATTTCATGTTCAAGTTTTTTGCTTCCAAATGTTAATAGATTATTTTATGTTATCTATGTTTTCCCTTACTGAGCATTTGAGATCACCATTTTTATTTTTTATTTGCCCCAGGAAGTAAAAAAAGATTTTAGGTAAGGAAACAATAATGGGAAGATCGTTATGGGAGTTGTTTAAGATATTTCAACATGATTAAATGTTTATATTCCGAGATTCCAAAGACACTAAACTATTACGGTCCTTGTGGTGTGTTTTTGTAATGTACTATGTATTCCGAAAAAGTAATGTAATGTCCATGTACGTAAAGATTAGGGTCTCTACAGTTGGGGCTATAGACTGTGAAGACACTTTGGTTATTGATTCTGATTATTGATCTTGTGTTCGTTCATTTTTGACACATAATTCACCTAATACTCCTATAATTCATTCACTGGAAAAACTATATCCAATCAAGAACATTGATTCAAGGAATCTCCATGGGAATTATGTGGATTAATCATGTATCCATTAAGTACACTTATCTTCTCTAAGGTAGTTTTTTTTTTGAATTTATTTCAAACCCAATTTTCATACAATGAAGTTTATTTCTATTAACATAAATGGAACTCACAAGACCAAGGGAGTTATGCCACATTTGAATACGAGATATGAGAGTTATTATGAACAAGACAAAATAATAATCTAATTAATTTTCAACAACCTTCATAAACATCTATATCCTCAATTCAGTTATTTAACCACAACTCAAGTTACAAAACACATCAAATATCTCTATGTATTGACACCCAACATATTATATACTATTTTTGAGAGTTGTAAATTTAATTTTGGTTAATATAATTAACATTTCATATGGAACAACACCAAAATATGGTGTTGTTTCTGAGATGTTTATTATGGTTTTATAAAAATTTGAGTTTGGATTAATTAAGTGAAAAAAATTATATATGCTAAAAATTTATTTTCTAAAACCCATTTCTGTTTATGATTATTTTTTGTTTTGAACCTTTATACATATTGTTTTGTTTTGTTTTTTTAGGAATGTAGGTGCACAAGTCTCGGGATCACTCATTCCTAGAGTTCTTAGTTAGTGGAAAAGCTCTCATTTGACCAAGAAATTGAAAAAATGATATCAAGGTGAAATTGAAAACATCTGGGTGATAACATCGATAATTCCTCCATTTTGAATATGTAATATTAAGAGATAGTTGTTTTCCCTGGAGATGGACTGTAAATTTCTATTGATGGGAATAAAAACTAGTAACATCTTGTAGATGGTGAATATAATCATCCCCCACCAACCAATTTTATAGATTACATGTCAAGTGACCATCAATGACCACCATCTCAATTTTTTCTGGGTTATGGCTAACAACAACCATAGGTGTATGTTACATAAGATATTTCTTTAGGCATGCCTTCAAATCAATGGACAAACGTTTCATAGGAGTAGCAATACATGCCTTTAACTCCTCAAAAACATTTTCCATTATGAAATACCCTAATTAATTATGTATTACCTTTGATTCGTGGGATATATGTGGGATTTTTCAATACATTATTGATAACCCATCATTTTGAAATTAAGCTAACCATCATGAATCACATTTAGAACACTTTTTAATTTGGGTTTTCCAAAAAAAGACAGCAATTCTCATCTCTCAATTTTTTGGACATATGTTACACATTATTCTACCACTTTTTGTCAAAGGATGATATTAGGATCCATTTATTTTCCTTTTCATTGATGGAAAAAAATTTATTGGATCAATGGACTTATATAGCATTTCATCCTTACATGGGAGTCATTGGATCAAACCATTTTATCCAAATACATTCTTCACACAAAAATGGTGATGTTGTGTAATGATATTCAGAACATTCAGCAGCTTGAGTTATAATAATTTTATAAATCCTAAGAACATTTCAATGAGATGTTAATTTAATTTCATCATTTTGGACTCCCATTTTGGATGTAATTTGAAATATTTTGTGAGGTTTATTCAATGAATACTAAATATATGGTTTATTTATCCATTGGAGGAACTATCATGAGGATTTCCCCAGAAGAATTGTTTGGTCTTTTTAGCAACATGTATGAAAATAGATTCCAATGAAATTATGATTTGGGAACTCGAAAAAGGGGAATACATAACATTGATTCTACTATGATGTTGTCTGCACCACTTGATTACAGGCCAAGGAAGATTTATGCATTCAATTTTAGAACAAATTCAAAAGTTCAAGTGATTTGTCACCCATCATGGTGTGAGTGTGGTAAAAACGACATCTTGGGTGAATGTCGGAGGATAAGTTTCACCCCTTTATTATTGAAGTGATTTATGGTTCTAAGAACTGATGACTAAATATGTTCTCAAAATATCAGTACAATGCATGTAAAAACAATGAAAATATGGGTTGGGGGAAGCAATAAAAAACCCCAGACACAACCTCAAAATCCACCCGAATATGGCCAGTAGAAATACCAAAATCCATACCCTAGAAAACAACAAGGTAGAAATACAAAAAAAAAGATAATATCTGCAACAAGTGTTTTGAACCATCTCCTAGAACAACCTATTTGAAAACCACAATAAAACAATATTTAGAAGAAACCTCAGTTGGAAAAACTAGAAAAGTTATAAGATATGATTCACATGTTCATCGCCATATCTCAAACTAGATTCCAGAATCAAGAATCATCCATTCAAATACATGATAACCAAATTTTACAGCTTTCCAATCAAATCTTATTAAGAAATCCTATAACACTACAGTGTAGCATTGAAAAAACTATTGGGATGAATCAAATGTAGGGACCTTGAGAAGTGGGAAAAATCTACCTAAATAAGGGATCAAAATCCATGGAGGAGATGAAGATAGAACGGAAAATATATTATCTCTATCACTAGAAAAAGAATATTGAGAAGAGTTATTTCCCACACCAAAAGAGTTGTCCAAATTGAAGGGTGATACCAATGATAATAAAAATGTTGTGTATCCAAATATTATCAACCCATATTCCCATTTTCAGAACACATGAATCAATACAAAAGATGCACTAAAAGTTAAAAAACATCATTGAAGTATTCCAAAATCTACTCATTAAAATTCCATTTTTGGAGGTATTAACTCAAATAACCACTTACAATAATTTTATAAATGAAATTATTGAAAAACAGATGAAGCTTTTGGCTACCATACATCTAAATAATGAATGATCTATAGTGGTTCAACATTCAATTCCTCTAATGATTCATGATTCTAAATGACTTTCTATTTCATTACCACATGATCTTTTAAATTTGAGAAGGACAATTGTGACATGGGGGTTCATGGTAAATTTTATTCCATACAATTATTTCAAGAAGCTACAGATCAATGGGATGAATCCTACTTTTCTGTAACTAAAATATGATGATCATTCAATTAAATATCAGAATAAAATCATTGAATTCATTCTGGTCAAGGATGGGAAATTAATTCTTTCAGCCTATTTCATTATACATGACATTGAGGTGGATGCATAAGTACCATTAATTTTAGAGATACCCTTTTTTGAAATAGATATTGTTTTGATTAATGTTCCCTAAGGAGAATTGATCTTTTTATTGGGAGATAAAAGGGTGTCTTGTACCAACCTCAAAGCTATCAAACAACCATAATTAGTGGAAGGTGATAATTTTAACACCTTATCTAGAGTTGATTATTATGTTTACTTCATATAACTTGACATGGGTTGTTTTTCTTCAATCTATTATCTAGATTTAGTGGTAATCCATCCCAAAAATAAAAAGTAATAGATGTTGTTTATTTTAGGCCAGGGTGGTTATCATTGGTATAGAGTTGTAGACTTGGATAGTTTGGAGAGATAAGAGGTTGAGCCTATTGTTCCTTCAATTCATAAAGCCCCATAACATGAAATGAAGCATCTCCCTTCATTTTTAAAGTATGGATATTTGGTACAAAAAGACACAATGAATATTTTTCTTAACACATCCCTCATATAATACCATGAAGAATCACTTTTAATGTTACTTAGAAGAAGAAATTATCTTATTAGTTGGACACTGCAGTATCTTAAAATAATGAATTCAACTATTTGTACCTATAGGGTTCTTCTTGAAGTTGGAACCAAAAAATCTCTACAACCATAGTGATGGATAAACCCTCAAATGAAGGATGTTGTGAAAAGAGAATAAATCAATCCATTAGATGATATAATAATTTACCAAATTTCAACATCTCATGTATCAGGTCGGGAAATTAGTACCCAAAAAGGGGAGAATTGTTGTGATTTACAATGAGAAGAATGAGTTGAAACTGACTAAACAGTTATGGGACGCAGGTTATGTGTTGATTATAGAAAATTTAATGATACCACATGGGAATAAAAAGTCCCACTCCCTTTTATGGACTAAATGTTGGAGAGATTGGTGGGGCATGAATTTTACTACATAATATATGGTTATTGTATATATAAACTAATATATATTTTCCATTATGACCAAGAGAAGATAACCATCTCTTATCTATACGAAACATTTTCTTACTATTGCATTTCCTTCGATATGTGCAATACTCCCACCACCTTCTAGTGGTGTATGTTTTCTCATTTCAATGGCATGGTGTTGATAATTCTTGAAGAATTCATGAAAAACATCTCTGTCTATGTGAAGTCATCAAACACATGTTTAATAAACATGTAAATAGTGTTGGAATGGTGTGAGTAGATGAATCTTTTTTTTTTGAATTGAAAAAAATGCCAATTTATTTTCAAAAATGATATCGTATTAGGCCATTAGATATATGAAAATGGAATTTAATTTCACCCCCTATGGTTTTATGTGATATTCAACCTATCCATTCCTACTTTTTCCATGCAATAAGACGTTTTCATGGGAATATGGGATTCTATTAATGGTTGGTGTGATAATTTTCCAAAAATATATCAACCATTAAAAAATATCATATCGAAGGATTCTATTGTCTAATTCAATGAATATTTCATTGGGAAATTTCATCGATTGAAATAGATAATTTTTAAAGCTCCAATTATGATTTCTAACAATTCAAATGAGAAATTCGAACATAAGTGAGATGCTACTGATAATATTGTGAGGGAATTCCTTGGGCTGTGGCTTGATCGTATCTTATAAACAATCTACTATGTAGGTTATGCCTTAAATGAAACTCAAGTAAAATAAACCTAAATTGGGTAAGAAATGTTCATATTGGTTTTTTTCATTTGAATGATTTACGTCATACATGGTTATATGCAAATTTATTGTTTATATTGATCATTCAAATCTAAACTGTATGTAAAAAATGATTCAAAACCATGGTTAATTTGATGGGGATAGGGGGTCCTTCTCTACAAATTTGATTTAGATATTCATGATAAGAATTGTAGTGAGAACATACTCTTTGATCATATCTCTTACTTATAGTTTCCCAACATAGAAAAAAAAGTATATATAGATAAAAGAAGTCATTCTTTATGAGAACATATTTTCAGTTACAATTGCACCACATACATGGTTTGAGGATATTTCCAATAAATAGGCCATAAATGTGTCCCATCCTAACTTATCTAACTAAAATAATAATATATTTATATCATAGGAGAAGTAATATTTTCTGGAAAGATCCAAAACTCTTCCAATCATGCAGAGATATTAAAATTCACTATTGTATACCTAAGGGTGAAGTCAATGGTATTATATAATATTGTGACACATCTCTTACTGAAGGAAATCATGGTAAAGACCACACAATTTCAAAAATATTTTATTCAAGGGTCGTATTTTCAATAATTCATTATAATGTTTGATACTTCCTGGAATGATGTGAAAAATTATAGTTTATATGTCACATTGGGTGCAAAGATGATATGCAATAACACCCCATTCTGGAATTGGAGTATTGTTATGTTGGGGATATTGATTTTATAGGGTTGTTCCCAATATTATATAGAAAAAAATACATTCAATTAGGTATTTATTATTTTTTTCAAATTTTTAGAAGCTACTTCCATATCCTAACATAAAGCCAATTTTGGCATCTCCTTTCTAAAAAAATTATTTTCAACAGGTATGGTGTCCCTTGGGACCTCATTAGTGATATAGGTAAACATTTTGACAATTAAATGTTGATAAATATTCTCATGAAATTTGGTGTGAAGTAAAATATGGGGACACCATTCCATCCTAAATACAGTGGCCTAGTTAATGTTTCTAATCGAGAGCTCAAAAAACTCTTCGAGAAGAGGTTATAGAATCAAGGAAGGATTGGTTTAAAAATATTGATGATAATTTAGGGGTATATCATAACACTTTCAAAATGTTGTTGTGTATATCCCCATTCAGGTTAGTTGATATAAATCCCATTTACATATCTATAGATCTCAAACATAATGTATATTGGGATGTTAAAGCACAAAAATATGATTTAAAAGCTACTGAGTATAAATGGACATTCCAATTAGCTAAGATCGATGAAATCCAACATGAAGAATATGAAAATACCAAGAACATGGACACCTGATAAAAAGACCATGCTCAACTAAAAAGAAGGAAGCCCATAAAAAGATAACGAAGGAAGCCCATGGACACCTGATATCTCATAAATCCTTCTAGATAGGCGATCATGTTTTATTATTAACCCCATGATTGTGGTTACTTCCACATAAATTTAATTCCCTAAGGACAGAAACATTCATAGTGATCATGGTTTTCCACTATCTTGGGGTGGGATTCATTGGTGCAGATAGACAGGGGTTCAAGATGAATATACAACGTCTCAAACTATACTTTCAAATGGGGGACATAGTGGCAACTGTTTGCACCATGAAATTCAGGTAGACAAGGGGCCCATGTATATCGACCTCGGGATATTAAATGAATCATGATTGGAAGGTAACCCATAATTTCAAAAAATTATCAAAAAAGTTTTTATATTGTGTATTTCTTAGGGAATCATATTCGTGTGTTTTTCATTTTTGTGTGTTTTTGTTATAGGATTCATAAAAAATGATATATGTATGATAGAATCATTATTATTCTATACTTTTAAATCCCATAGAAACCCAAAATCTCCCATTAATATAATTAGAGAATAAAGTTTATATGACTAATGGTTTACATTTCATTCATACTAGGTACATCACAAAATTTTCAAATGGTAGAGTCTCACATAATTTTTTCTAGGTCAAAAAAACATTGTGCACATAAACCATGCATAATAATAACCTCAATCCAAAGGCAGGTGCACGAATCTCACTTGGCTTATCATCCCATGTAAACAAACTATACTTGTAGTGTCCCCACTCTAGAAGCTTAATAATGGTTATAACACTATTATTAAAATCGTTTGAAGTATGTGTTCCCCACATCAAATTCCCAAACTTTTTAAAACATAAAAATATACCCCTAGTTTTCGACTACCCATATTGTTCCATCCATTTACCTTTATTCATACAAATCAAATTCCCCCTATATCTCCTTTATCTTCCAATATGCATTTCTCCAGCATTTTTACATCAGATCCCGCCCCAAGGTATGTTATTCATCTTTTTTCTCTCTTCCCCCTACACTTCTTCTCCTACTCACTATTTGTCCTCTTTTTACTTATCCTTCGTGGCTTAGGTTAGGGAAGCCACATGTTTTTTCCACCCCAACCCTCCTTAAATATTTTTTTTTGTTTTACCCTTAGGTATGTTAACATTTTTAAATCATTTCTTGCTAAAACATACTAACACACACATCCACAACCAACAATTCCAAAAAAACACAGTTTTTTTATAATATTTTTTATCATATTTTTATTCTTCCTTGGTTTATTTTAGAATTTTACAATGAAAATTCAATTTTTTATCTATCATTTTGTTAATAAATCCATATATATGATTTTTTGTTCTCTCTTTTATAAGAATCCCACTCAAACCATTATGTTTTATAGAATAATTAATAATATTATAGTTCAAATATGCTCATGGGTCCCACCAAATATTCACCATGTAATTAGAGCTTAAGAGATATCGAGTGCTAGACACCAGATAAGGTCAACACAGAATGATTATCTGCATTGTAACAATGTGTGGCCTTGTGCATATATAATGAGATGAAGAGATTGATTTCCCATGGGCACCTCACCATATAACTTTTTATAAAAAAGACCAAAAATATGAAACTTATTTCATAGTTATATACTACCTTTTGGCTCCTCAATTGATATACCATTTATGTGTAGATAGATTTAAGAGAAGATATAGGTGACATCACATTCTTCCATTAGAAACACCATTATAGTTTTCATCTATATTAATTTTTTTCACATGTGGGACTCTATGGTCAATATTTCATTCACTAAATTTTTTATTCAGTGTAGGCCCGATATGGGGACCCTATATATTATGGGGAATTTTGGTACACCATTTCCCAGCATGGGCAACTATATGTCCCTAAAACTGCAATTCCATCCTATCTCCTGAACCCCACCCATCGACTTCTTCACAACATCATCACCACATGCTTCACTACCCAATCAGATATAGAAGGAAATTTTAGCCTCTAGTATTTATTAATTATCCATTCCATGGTTATTAGGACACCCTTAAACATTGGATACGTCTTCACATAGTACCTCCTACACATGTTCACAAAACCAAAGGGAGACATTTTCAGAGGTCCATATATCACACTCATAACTGAGAATATTGGAATCCAATTTGATGATAATTCCTTCATTTATATTCCACCACCTATTCCATTTGACATAATTATGGTACATAGAATTTTAATAGTATAATTTGATGGTCGTCACTATCGGTTCAGAGAAAAACAAGCAGAAGCCCAGGATAATCCCCCTTAAACCTCAACCAAACTAGCTACCCCTGACCACTCATCCCCACTTGATATAGAGTACCAACACACAACTACCATCACATATGGGCATCCTACACCCAACACATCATATTCAACATACCCAATACTTTAGGGATGTATGTTCAGTGACCCTGATCCCAAATAGACATTGGACCACGAATTTTATTCTATTTTGAACAAGCATGTTGAGGCCACTCAGAATCATATGGTAGGTATCATCATATAGGATCTATTTTCCCACAACCTTTACTAACCCCTACCTAGACAGCCTCTGTCATACTACATGTATTACGATGCATCCTCCCACTTGGGTCCATCCTTGGATTCCCTGTAATGACCCAAACATTAAGTAATGAAAGTTCATGTTGATATAATTAAATTTGTTATTATGTGAAATGGTTATATAAAACTTATTCACTTCCTTGGTTTTATGTTTTGGGATTTTAAAATGCCATTATGAATTTTTATCATTACTAATATTGTTTTCAAATAGTGATCGCGTGATTAATATAAATACAGGGGTTTAACAAATCTGAATTACTCAGAAAAAGGAAGTGATAGCCATATCAAGTCGAATTGCTCCATATGAAGACCATTTTTTTCAGAGCATGGGAAGGAGTTAATTTAACTCTACATCTCTCTAGACCAATCCCATTCTGAGGTTCAACATGTTAATTTAGAATGGAACCACCTGTGGGAGAAGTGAAAGTTAATAGAGATTACCACTCGAGCAATGTTATCTCAGACGCCCCAAGAGTCTATCCCCATCACACACCTTACTTCTAGGTATTATGCGGGTGTTATAAGTGGTTATTTAAAAATACACTAGCACTATTATTATGTGAATTATTCAGGTATAAAAAGTATACATTCATTTTATTATTGTTACTTTGTAAATTGTTTTTAAAGAACAAATATTATTATTTTTTAATATTTAAATTCAATTAAGAAATCTATTTTGATGAATTAATGTATTTTTTAATTAAGTAAAATTTTAATAAAATTTTATTACTACATTAATTTTTATTAAATATAAATGATCATATAATTTTTATGAATACAATTGCAATTTTGATTAAGGTTTGAAAGCATATTTTTCAAACCCATTAATTTTATATAAATGTCAGTTTTTATTTTAAAATTAAAAATTCACATATTTATAAAATTATTTAGATAAAATAGACACTATTTTTGGAATCTGGATGTCGAAATTATACAATAGTGAATTTTTCATAATTTTCTTAGACAATTCAATTTGTGGGTAAAAATTTAATACCATTAAAATATATAATGTGTTTTAGGACAACATAATGAACCAATAGTGATGTAATGAAATACTATGAAAGGTTTATTCATCCAATATATGTTTCAACTTTAAAATAATGTGATTTTATATTTTTTTGATTAATGTTACAATGGCTTAGTGAATCCTCCAAGACTTACAATATATTTTAACAATTTAAAATGTTTTCCTTGAGAGTGTGACTCACCCCAACATTGAAAGCCTTATATTTTAATAAGTTCGTGCATTTATCTTATAACATAATTTTTTCTACTCCACTTTGAAAAAATCCTTTTTAAAAAACCATAGTATGGTTTTTGTTATTTTATTAGTTTAATACGTAGTGACCAAAAACTAAATAATTATTAATTTCCACTATTTTACTATATAAAGCCACCAAATCTCCCATTACTCTTCAATAAATCCATTTTGAGCTAGACCAACCCCTATCTTAATCACTATATAATCCTCTCAAGGTTCCACAAGATCCTAAGAATCCTATCTTAAGACTCTCCCAATCCATTAGGATCACACATCCAAGTAAGGGATCCTAACTTTCGTTCCTTCCTTATTTATGTCAAAACTTCCTTTTATTATTGTGATATTTTATTTTAAATTAGAAATTTTCAGGTAAGATTTATCACCTCCCCTATAAATCCTTCCTTATTTTTGATTGATTATAGACTCATTTTTTTCCTTATAATTCCTCACATGTACACCTGTTACCATGCATAAATTCCATAAGGGACTTCTCTCTCCTCATTTACCATAATGTAAACATTTTATATTATTCATAAAAATTGCATTAAATATGGTGGGATATTATGTTCCATGATCCCCATATTTTCCAATTTTTTTATAATTATGTCAGACCTATTTATCTCTTATAAACCTATTTTTTTATTTCTATTTGTTGTTGTTATGTGATCTAAGTTACACCAAAATTTCCAATGACAAAATAATAGTGTAATTGAATACCATACAAAATTATATATCAAGGATATTCACCTTTATTCACGTGTACATGTAGGTTTAGTACTTACATTTATGTATTCCACATCACTTATTCATGTAATAAATTATGATGTTTAATGATTCCATGTTGTATGATCGATGTGGTATACTTATGCATGAAATGAAATGATTTAGAATGGTGCGCCCTGGTAGTTCCCCAATGCATTGGGTAACGATTTGTATCATGATATGTCAGGTAAAATGAGATATTACTCATTCTAATTCAAGGTAAATGAGGTTTTACTCATTATCCATGTGTAATGAGCCTTGGCTCATGCAAATATCATGTTAAATGTTGGTGCAACATTTCCTTGTTATGATAATCATGATATATCATGACTTTATGTTCATGTTACTATAATTCTTCATTGATATGCCTATTTTTAAAAATGTATTTTATTCTTTATTTTATGTCAGGTTTACTCACATAACGGGCTTTATAGATAACCCTTTTCTTATGCATGTCCTCAGGTTATCCCATGTAATGCAATGTATGAAGGAATATTGTGGTCATGTAAAAGAATTTCTCAATTAAGATGTTGTGTTTTATGTTCTAAGTTGTAATTTAATGTTTCTAATTTTCCAAGACACAAGACTTCTTGATCCACATTGTTGTATAAATTTCAATTTTATGTAATAAATCCTTTTAGAGCCTGTAATAAAGAGAAGGGTTGTTATAGTCAGTATTAGAGGATATATTTAGTTATTTTTGGGATTAGTATTATAAAACCACAGTGAAAGCCTTAGGGATAAGACTATGTATAATAAATACATCTCTACATTTTAGTGAGTATAGATTATGTGTTTTGTCATTAAAATACATCCCAGTCAGGATAAGAATGAGTAGAGGTGGGTCCGACACAGATATATCTAGGGGTAAAACCCAAAAACACAACGTTGAACTAAAAAAAATGTGAACTGGTACACAATAATGGGACGTTTTGTTCTGTCGGTTAGACACTCCATGGGGATATGCTTTGGTAAAGTTAAAATCATAGTATAAACCATTATTAAGGGAAAACAAATTCCCCTAAGAATATATGTTGGGAAGTAGATCATGGATAACATATAGTGAAGCCTATAAATTCATAAGTTATGGAAATTAATGGGATTTATAAGCTATCCATTTTTTCATTGGATTCCCCTTATATGATACCACTAATTTTTCTTTTATTACAGCCAATGTCCGATAATAGGAGGACTCGGGATAACAACCAACAGAAATATCAATGTGATGAATGTTCTAATGAGATGCCCAATCTGAGGGGAGTGAGAATAGAAAACATTGTCGTGATAGTCTCTCAGTTAACTCATTTTTTTAATGGGAACATGGGTCATGAAGAATTTAAAACCCCACCTAAGAAATAAAAAGCCACAATCAAGAGCATCCAATGGATCATCTGATCCCTCAATCATAGAACAATGGATCACCTCTATCGAAAATGTAATATCCATCCTTAAATGTTCAAAAAAAGGGAAGGTACTTCTAGATACTTATCATATGGAGGGTTAATCTTATCAATGGTGGACAATGAAAAAAAATAAAAACCCTGAGGAAGAGATCTATGCGTTGGAATGGAAGGATTTCAAGAAATTTTTTTTGATAAATATTTTATGCACACCCTCTGACAGAAGACGGAAAGTGACTTCCTTGTCTAATGAAAAAAATATGATGAATCCATCGGATCATACCTAGAAATGTTCACAAGTATTGCATGATATGCCTCTCGGTTTTTCGATAACCTCGAATGCAAGGTTTATTACTTATTTGGTGGGCTGAAACCTAGCGTACAAAAATCCCTAGAGATCCCTTACTTTGATATATCTGAGTAAATATTCTAATGTCCCTCCATGTATAAATGGATATTGGTGAATATTATGGGTGTCAGGGGGATATAAAGTGGAAAGTGGACTTTAATTATAACAGTCTAATGGATAAATCCAACTGTCCTATGAAATTTCAGTAACCCACTTCCAACGGTGCAGAAAGAAAAACCCAATAAATTGCCTAAAGGGGGCGAGGAAATGATTTAGGTGTGTAAAGAAGGTCACCTGTCCATTAATTGATGATAATAAAACCCCAATACTTCAACAGAGGATAATAACACTCTGTCCAACCATCATTTCATTGTTCATTGTTTCAACTGTAAAGAACTATGGAAAATTGAAAACTTGTTGCCTAAGCCAAGGGTTTTTTGAGGCAACCAACAACCTCTAAGGAAGAAAGTGGGATCTTTTTATATCAATACTATCGAAGTGAATCCGGACAACTATGTGGTGACCGGTACATTAGTTAATTATTCAAGAATATTGAACATAACTTTTTATTCTGGTTCTATAGATTATTTTATATCCCTAATGTTTATTATAACAATCGCAACACCATAAAAAATCATAGAAGTAGAGAAGTTGGTGAGAATTGAATGTGGGGAAATCGTTCCATCCCATGAATATGAGTCCTCTCTTTTTAAAATTTGTGGATTGAACTTTTCAACTCACCTTTTCATACTCTATCTAGTGTAATTTGACCTAATTATTTTCATGGATTGGCTTCCCCTATATAGAGCCAACATAAATTGTCGTGAGAGGGAAATCACTCTCTATATGGACAATTGACCCTACCCCTGATTCTGTACAAGTGCATGGAAGAGGATGAATATTCATTAGCAACAACATCTCAAGTGTGGATATTACTGCCCTATGAGTGTGTGTATCTTACTGAGATGATTGATTATAAAGAAGAAACCATACTTAATGACATGCCTATGTGAGGGAATTCGCAGAAGTAATTACCATGGAATAGTATGGTCATACTCCTAGAAGAGATTTTGTATTCTCAATTGATCTCACACCAAGGGATTTGTAAATATCCATGAATCCATATAGAATGGATATTTTTGAGATTGAGGATCTAAAGAATCGCCTATATGAGAATCTAGATAAACAGTTTATATGATCAAGTTCTTCAATATGGGGTGCACAAGTCCTCTTCATCAATAAGAAGGATTAGTCAATTCACATATGGATTGATTATCGTGAGCTTAACAAAATCACGATTAAGAACAAGTATAATCTTCCATGAATTGATGAATTTTTATATCAGCTACATGTATCATAATACTTTTCCACGGTGGATATGCAATTGGGATATTAACAAGTAATGGTGAAGAAGGAGGATATCCCCCATGATTCTTTTCTTACACTGTAGATCACTATGAATTCATAGTAAAGCCTTTCGGACACACTAAGGCTCCATCATTCTTTATGTACTTCATGGATATAGTATTTAGAGATTACCTCGAAAAAAAAATAGTCATTATAGATGATATAGTAATATAATCTAAAACTAAGGAGGAGTATGAGGAGTATCTACGCAATATAATAGATACCTTTTGAAAGTAGAAGCTATATGAAAAGTACAACAAGTGTGAGTTATTTTTGAAGGAAGTATCATTCTTGGGTCATATGATAAAAGGAAATGGGTTATATGTGGATCCCTCCAAGAAAAATGAAATTGAGAAATGGATGAGACCAACATTTCTTATGGATATCCATAGCTTCCATGGGTTACCGTGATATTATCATCGATTTATGAGAAATTTCTCACAATTGTCAAGCCCTCTTACCAAGATAACTATAATTGGAGTCATTTTTTTTATTGAGTGATGAACGCAAATATAGATTAAATGGAGTTGAAAATGAGACTTATCACTACACTCGTGCTCTCAATTCCAACACGTAGATAAATTTTTGTGGTATTCAGTGATTCATTGAAGAAGGTCAGGAGATGTGTGTGAATGAAATATGAAAAAGTCATTGCTTACAATTTATGGAATTTAAAATTTCATGAGAAAAACTATCAAACGAGTGACCTTGAGTTGGTTACATTTATAATCATTTTAAAAATTTTATGACGTTACCTATTTGGGGAGAAGTGTGAAATATACATGGATCACAAAATCCCCAGGTATATATTCACATAGAAAGAGTTGAACATGCGCTAAAAATGATGGATAGAGTTAATCAATGAATATGACTGCTCAATCCATCACCACCCTGGGAAAGAAAAATGGTGGCATATTCTCTAATCATAAAGGACTGAACAATTATATTATCGATAAGAATTTAAAAGTATCTATTCTTATTAGATTTGATAAATATAGACATGGGAATCATAGAGAAGAAAACATCATAAATACATTCATAAATGATTTGTCAACCACCACTTTTGGAAAGGTTAATGGATTATAAAATGGATGGTGCGATAATTCATAAGAAAGTGTAAATTATCATAAAAGGTAAATCCTTGGATTTTAATGTGAACAAAGAATGAGTTTTGAGATTTTTCACAAGACTATGTGTTCCTTAAAATCCAGAGATAATGAATTAACTTTTGGATGATGCACATAGTTTTAATTTCTCCATTCACCCAAGAAACACAAAAATGTATCGAGTTATCTTAGAGAATTATTGGTGGGATAACATGAAGAATCAGATCACTATGTATATATCAACGTTCATGGTGTGTAATCAAGTGAACATTGAGAGGAAGATGTCTAATGGTGTGATGAAACCTTTACCCATACCAACATGTTAATGGGAGAACATCACCATGGAATTTTCTATCATACTTCTAAAGACATACAAAGGAAGAAATGGTATCAGGGTTGTTGTGGATCTTCATACAAATACTGCACACTTCATTGCAATTTTAGAGGATTTCTCAGTGGATCAACTTGAATGAATGTACATCAGAGACGTGGTAAGTATTCATGGATTACAATTCTATATTGTATCTGATCAAGATCCAAGATTCACCTCTATTTTCTAGAAGATTCTACAACATGATTTCAATACTAGGTTTATGTTTAGTAAAACTTATCATCCTAAAACTAATGGACAATTCAATAATACTATAAAAACACTTGAGGAAATGTTGAAAACATGATCAATGGATTTAAAAATAATATGGGGTCAACATCATCCTCTGGTTGAGTTCCCTTACAGAAACAGTTTCCACTCAAGCATCCAAATTGATCCTTATAAGGCCCTTTATGGGAAGAGGTGTAGAACATTAGAATGTTTGGATGAAGTTAGGGAAGTAAAACTCTTAGGTCCATAAATGGTTGAAGAAATGGTGGAGAAGGTTAAGACCATCTAGAAGCACATTAAAGATGCTAAGAGTCAATAAAACGGTTATGCTGATAATCATCGATGAGACCTAGAGTCTCATGTTGAAGACATGGTATTCCTCTACATATCACTATATAAGAGAGTTATGATATTTGGGGAGAAGATAAAGATTATTAAAAGGTACATCGGCCCTTTTGAGATGCTTAATAACATTTGAGCAGTGGATTATCTTCTAGCACATACACCAAACATGTATCATGTACATGATGTATTCCATGTATCACCATTGTGGAAGTACATAATGGACCAATCACATCTACTCGATCCAGAAGTGGTACCATTGGATAATGACCTATTATATTAATAGAATCCAGTGATGATCTTATTTCACAGGAAAAATGTTCTACAAAATAAAAAAATGCACCTCATCAAGGTGTTATTATGATACAAAAAGATTGATGAAGTGACACATGAATCAAAGGAAGTGATGTAGTAGAGGTACCCACATCTATTTTAGCATGGGAAAAGTAAATTTTGTGGGTAAATAATTTAATGGGATGAAGATTGTATCGACCCAAAATTTTACTAATGAAAATTTATCATGATAAAATTTAATTTATTATTATGAAAAATGGTTATATAAAACTTATGCATTTACCTGTTTTTTTGTTTTTGTATTTTAAAATATTTTTTTGAATTTTTACCAATGTTAATATATCTATTAAACAAAAATCACATGACTAGTATAAATATATGGATTTAACAAATCCAATTTTCTAAGAAAAAGGAAGTGATGGCCTCATCTAGTAGATTTTTTCCATATAAATCCCATTTATCAAAGGACGGGAAGGCAGTAGTATCACTGGGCTTCGCTATGGGCCACGCCCAAGTAGATCTTCCACAAGATAATATTTAATGGAACCTCCTATGGGAGATATGTAAGTTAATAGAGATTACCACTTGAGCGATGTTATTTGATCTACCTCAAGAGTCTATCACCATCACACACCTTACCCTTATGTCTTCTGTGTGTGTTATAAGGGGTTATGTAATACGACCCTAACACTATAACTGTTAATTAATTTCATATATATAATATAAATTCATTTTTTATTGTAACATTGTAAACGGTTTTTAAAGCAAAAATTTTATTTTTAGATAATATATAAATTCAATTAAGAAATATATATTGATTAATTAATGGATTTTTTAATTAAATAATATTTTACAATCATATTTTTACTAAATTGATTTTTTTAATAGAAATTATCTTATAATTTTTATGAATACAATTGTAATTTTTAGTAATGATTGAAATAGTTTTTTCAAAACCCTTGATTTCTTATAATTTTTTTTATTTTAAAAACAAAAAAATTTTACATATTTTGGAAATTATGTTGATAAAATGAATATTATTTTTGGAATCAGGATTTCAAAATTTTCCAACATTAAATTTTCTTAATTTTTTTAGACTGTCAAATTTCAAGGTTAAAATTAAATACCTTATAAATATATAATGTGCTTTGTGACATCATAATGACCCAATATTTTTGTAATAAAATAATATAAAAGGGATATATGTCTAATATATGTTTTACTTTTAAAATAATGTTATTTTAGATTTGATTGATTACTTTTACAATTCCTTGTGGACCCTCCAACACTTATAAAACATTTTATCATTTTAAATTGATTTCCTAGAGAGTGTGAATCACCTCCACCAAATCAAGACTAATATTTTAATAATATTTATCATTGGCCTTATAAAATAAAATTTTCCACTACACTTTGAAAAAAAACATGGTAAAAAACTATTTAATATTTTTTGGTTTTGATTGGATTAAAGTGTAGTGTCCTAAACCTCACTCCATATTCCATTACTCTTCCCTTAAACCATTTGGATCTAGACAAAACCCTATCCTAATCTCTCTAGAATCCTCCAAAGGCACCCAAATATCCCAATAATTCTCTCTCAATCCTCTCCAATGCCTTTGGGATCACATTTCTAAGTATAGGGTCCTCACTTCCCTTCCTTATTTATGTCTAAGTTTCATTTTATGATTATTACCTTTTATTTTCAATTAAAAATTATTGGGTATTATTTTACACCTCCATATACTTTACTAATTATTTTTGAATGATGATATATGCCTTTTCCTATCATTAATTCCTTCCATGTACATCTGCTACCAATCTGAAATTCTGTAAGGGGTTTCTCTCTCCTCATTTACATTCAAGCAATTCTTTTATATTATACATCCAAATTCCATCACATCTATTGGAATATTTTGTTCCATGAACCCCTTAATTTCCATTTCATGTATAAATTATTATAATCGTTTCTCTCTCATCATCGCATTTTACGATTTCAATTTGACATTGTTATGATGCCAAAGTTTAATGAAAATATCACATGCCAAAAATCATCGTGTAAGTGAATACCAAACCCATTTCTATATCATGGGTATTAACCATTATGAACATTTCATGGTTGATTGAGGATATACATTTATTTATTACACATCTCTTATTCATGGAATAAATTTTTATTTATAATGAATCTATGTTTTATGTTCTATGTGTCACACTTATGCATGAAATGAAATGATTAAGAAGGGTACACCCTGATAGCACTCCAATTTAATTGGTATGATTTTTATCTTGATACATATAGTGAAATGAGGGTTTACTTGTGCTAATCAAAGTGAAATTAGGGTTTACTCATGCTTAATGTTCAGTGAGCATTGGATCATGCTAATATCATGTTAAATATTAGTTTTTCATTTTAATGTTTTGATAATAATGCTATATCATTTCTTTTTGTTCATGTTTCTCTTTTCCTCTATTGATATTACTATTGACTAAAATGTATTGTATTCTTCATTTGATGACTTTTTTACACTCTTACAGGGCTTTATAGATCACCCTTTTCTTGTGAATGTCCTCAGGATATCCCATGTGGTTGTAAGTATGAAATTTTTTTGTGGTAATGTAAAAGAAGTTTTCAATAATGATGTCATGTTATATGTTCTATGATGTTATGTATAGTTCCAAATATCCCAAGACACTAGACCTCTTGATCCTCAGAGTAGTATTATTTTCAATTTTATGTAATAAATCATGTTAACAAGTGTTATAAAGATAAGGGTTGTTATATTCCCATCTACTAGTGAACCCAATAGAATTAAATCATACTGAAGGAATGATCATCGATTCATCGACATCAGATATATCATGGTATGAGTCCACCAACACTCAATTCCAAGAACCATTTGGCATTGGTCCTCTATGGGTTGGCATTAATTTTCATTGTTATTCAACCACTTCTACCACATAATCCTCTTTGTGACTCTATTTTTTAAACATGCCTCTTCTTGAAGATGTTTTCTCTATATTTAAGGTGTTTGGTTATTTTATGACTATTTCTCATTAAACATTATAATAATATGGTATTTTTTATTCAATTTTTCTGGATTCCATGTAAGGATAGTATGGGAAGGATTATTTTGGCATGAAGACACTCTTCCTCATGGAATGCTCTTGCACACTTACTTAAGACCATTCTAAGTCCTTAATCTACTGGATTTGACTATTCTAACCAAATTTCTATTCCATTAAATTTTTCCCTCTCCCCTTACATGCTTTTTTTCTTTCCACCCTTCTCCACATAACTGCATTCATGGGAGACCATACTCGGTTTTATGTGTGGGGGAGGGTGCTCACTTTTGGAAACTCTTTTGATCATTTCCTTGAAATTTCCTAGGATTGCATGTTTTTCTATAGGCCTTCTGCAGAGTTGTTATATATTTCACACACATATATCAAATATAAAAAAATGTACTTTGGAGTTCTATTTTTGAAATTCCTCATATTACCATATTGATAAGCTTATTTTTGATGTATGTAAGCATTGAAACACTTAAAGATAAAACTTTAGATATCCATTAATAAATTTTTTGTTTAAAAATGAAAATTATTATGGATTAGATTAACTTAAGTGACCCCATAAAATGGAAATAGATTTATGAATAAATTTATGTGATGTATTATAATTGTTGATGATGCACTATTAGTTATTATTCAGTCTTAATTTCTCGAAATCTTGAATTTCTTCCTCTATTCATCATGAAAAGAGATTAAAATATTTGGCCCCAAATTTCAATTCTAGTATCACAACCCAATGATAATAATTCTAGTTATGAAAACATCATTCCAAATATTGTTGATATCCTTTCAGCATTCTTAAAAAAGTAATTCAATGAGACATTGTGGCCCATAAAAGTGTTATCCCACCAATTGGTGCCGAAGAGATATTTACTTAACCTACCTGTGTTTGGGATGATATGGAGTAAGAGTATGGAACCTTAATTAAATGAATAGGGATAATTTGTATTTAAAAAACCAATGAATTTTGAATAAATATATTGAAGTTTTTAATTGATTTTTTTTGCTAACATCAAAGATTATTGTGTCATCTAGAATTAATATTGCACTATCAATTATTTTTCATCCAAAGTTAGTATTCCTTTAGTTGATATAATATGTTGAAATAATACCTATTAATTTGATAAATCATTTGACATGATTTTATTTGAATTTTATTGAGGATAAGAAACTAGTCAAATGTACAAGATTTTGATGCACTTATGCTCATATGGAATTTCCATTCATCAAAATCACATTGGAAATTATTATTTTGTATAATTTTAATGTTTTTTAAAACCTAAAATATATTGATAGTGTGGATGTAGTCTTTAAAGGGAGGGATAGGAATATTTAGAATCAATCAAGGGTTTCAGATGGAAATTAAAGGCATTTTCTCCCATTTTCTGGGATGCATGGTTACTACTAAGCCACAAAAACAATGCACCCCATAAAAAATAACTATGCACACCAAAGATCCTCAAGACACAACCAGTCACATGACCTCTTCCCTTTAAATCAAACCATGTAGATCCTCCAGGAAATAATGCATGGCTTGTAAATAGATAGTGTCCAATCTCATGGTCTCTACATCGGTAAACAAACCTTTAATACCAACCAACTTACCATGCACCACAAATACAGAAAAAAATGATCATATTCACTAATAGTGCATGGGTAAATTATATATTCACCTAAATCATGCACCAATCAACATGCAGCCAACCACTTTTTATCTACCTCCTTAACCACCATTTGACATGGGAATGTGAATCATAACCACTCTTAGACACTGTTGTTGGACAATTAATGATTACTAGAATTTTTTGAGTTGGATATCATCTGAATAATGATAATCTTGGTAGGGAAGAGATTAAAAATATTTATAGATAGTTTTGGAGACTACTCTCTTATGGTTTCATGGGAACATTTTCATTTTGTTCTCAAATGTAATTATTATAATAGGTAAAAAAATTACTTTTTACATAATTTATTTAATGGGTATCTATTTCTCATAATTTTTTGTCAATGTAGACAATAAATACTATTTGGTAAATTATTCGGATTATTCTACTTGGGATAATTCTTTTAACCCTCATAATTCTCTTTAGACTCCGATTATTATCTTAATAGAAATTATGTATTGGTTCTAGAATATATCTTAAAAAGATATATAGGGGAATTATGATGACTAATACTATGAATATTGGGTGCACTTATCATCTCCAATGTGGTTTATTTAAAAAAAATTCATAAAATCCAATTTTCCAACCAAGAAGTTTATTTCTATTAAATTAAATGAAACTAACAATACTAAACGAGTTCAATCATATTTGTATCCATGATATGTTATTATAAAAAAATAATATAATAATTTTTTTTTAATTTCAGGAACCTTCAGAACTATCTATAGTCCCAGTGAATTTCCTTTACTGATTTTTAATAACAGTTTTCATGTATTTTTTTAATGAATTGAAGAAGTGAACAACTAAACATCTTGAGTAACCCTTATAAACATCAACCAAAAACTCTGAATTAAATGAATATTCAGTTTTGTAACAATAAATCAATGTACAAAACACTTTTACTCTCCCTTTGTATCAACACCATACTTATTATATACTAGTTGTGAGATTGGAAAATTCAATTTGGCATCGAAAGTAACACTATGGCCAAAAAACACCACATTAGATGGTTTGATTTTATGCCCCTGAATAATATATCTAGTTTTCTATCAATAATGATATCTTAAATCAAGGAATACCCTATAGTGATTCCAAATTTTTTATTATAAGATATGAATGATTTACCTTCCTTTTTTAATAAGAACATTTATTATATATTTATATTTTTATAATGATTTGAAGTAAATACTATTTAAGAAATATTTTCATAAATTATTCCCAATAAATATATTCCAATTAATCCTTTGTTTTGGTATTCTTTATTAGTTTAAACCATTGATGAACTTCTCTATATAAACAATAGATATCCAAATTTATATTTACATTGTCAAAATAGTAATGCAAAGAAAATATCTTCTCCATTGAGTTAACCAATTATTCTGTAATGTGTTGATCATAGGATCCACTAAAATTTGATGGTTATTTTCGTATAAAAACTCAATGGATAATAAAAGCATTTTCAGATGAGGCATATGTTCCTTGTGGTTCAAGTTGTTTTTATAAGCCTAAAATAGTTATGTAATCATTACTATAATGTTTCAAACTCCACCTCCCATTGAATTGATGATATTGTTCAAAAGATCATTTCATTGTCCGTAACATTATTTTTTAGCCATGTATCTCCTAGATCCCACTATTTTCTAAAATGGAAATGTTTTTAATGAAATGTATGTCAATAAATCCTGGATAATTTATCCAATTATGCACTAAAATTCTAATAAATATTTTATCGGATCCCAATGCTGATATTTTTTTAACAAAGATTAAATTTCATAGTACAATCTAAATTGTTTTTATTAACATTATCTAACCCTAATTACAAAAATAACTAAATATTTATCTGATACTAACGACATCGATCCTACATTTCATACCTAAATTTTATATATTTTTTTCCGATAAACAACATAAAATAATTATAATCTAGGATAAATGGGTTTAGTATATTAGAAAAATTAGTACCATACATAACTTAAGCATAATAAGGAATAAATAGACAATTGAACTCTTATTATTTATTGTTTTAAATCTCATTTTCTAGATAGATTTTGTAGTCACATGAGGATATAGTTTAGAGAAATGGGTGACCTAAAATCCCAGAAATTTATGAATAAGGATACAAATAAATAAAACATGGTTGATCATAATCACTATAATCATAACATAAGAATAGTGTCATAATCATAACCATTATAGGAATCATTAGATAAATTCATGGAATGTGCCAATGCATAAAAATGAAACATCATGTCATATTGGTCAAATACAATACATAGTTTTCAATAACGCTTGAATCATGTTCATGCATAACATATAATATTCGTGAAATACTCTTGTATCCTTTTAATTCATAATACACATCACGTCACGACGTATATAACATTACCCAATATGGTTGACATATATATTATTTCAGTCCCACCAGAAACATTGTTACATTAATATAATCATTCATGTAACATATAATGTATATCAATAAAATCATGAAGAAACCCATGGAATGGAATGTGTTTCATACTAATTTCATAAAGAATCCATTAATGGAAAAAAATTTGGGATCCCAAATAAAAAAATATACATAAAAATATATGGTATTAGTATGATCATTTTCTATCGAATAATAAATAACTCATGATGAGTCAATATGTGCTTTAGAAAAAAGAGTTCTTTGGGAAAATATTTATATTTGTCATAAAAACATGATTGAAAACATGTATATCCTTTAAAAAATTAAATAAAGATGTTAATATATTTAATGTTAATTAAAATAATATCCATACTTAAACTTGGCATGAAATATAAATAACCAAAATAATGGGGGTTTGGTTCGAGAATCCCCTTACCTTATATTTAAATCCCTTCTATACTTGTACATAATATCTTTTATACTCAAATTAGATTAATTATTTATATAATAAACAACCAATTATTAATTTATTTAGTTATTATAATTTGATTAAATTTTTTATGGCCATTTTGATGGGTTATAGAGTCTAATATCGTTGATTTGGAGCATTCTTTTTCATGGATTTTTGTTGGTTCCCTTGAGTATAAATATAATGGTTCTTGTGAAATGGAAGAAAAGACACATAATATTATTGAAATATATTAATATTATTCATAAATATTATATGGGCTCATATATGAATTTATTATTTTTGTAAGAATATGGTTCATTAGATAAAACATTAATGGAAGGTTTTTCATTTATTTTGTGGATTTTCAAGACCATCAAGAACCTGTGTCATTTTATTTAATATCGTCTTTATATATTGGTTATTGAACTTTATAAAAGATATAAAATGTCTATTAAAATCTTATTTGACCATAATAATAGTTTTATGACCTTCTTTGATTGTGGTAATGGAAATGAAAACTCACCATCCAAGAAGGTGGTGAATCCACACATCACAAACAGTATTTTCATTTTCATGGATAAAATTATAGGAGAAAAGATTTTATGAGGAATATTCCATTATAAAAATAATATTTAAATATATATAAGATATAATAGTTTTCATTCCACTTTATATGGGGTAGTTAAGGAGAGGAAATGAAAAATATAACAAATTAAAATAGAAAGAAGGATTATTTTACCTCTTTAATATTTCCTCCATGAGAAACGTGTTAAGGTACATTGATTTATACTTTTTTTAGGTAAAAATATCATATACATGGGGAATAGGCTTGGGTATAGAATTTCGAAAAAATTTTATAATCTAAAATACTTAGATGGTGTGAGTATAATTGGTGGTGTGGGATGGTATTTATATTTGAGAGAGGGGTGATTTTTTTATTTTATTCATTTTTTATTATTATTTTGGATTAAGACTATTAATAACATTGATTAAAAAAAATTATATTAAAGAGATAATAATAGTTTGAGATAATGGTTCTTAAATAAGCCATACCTCAACCATGACTCAAAATTTCTTTTATTTAGCATATATTGTAAATTTTCCTATTTCACTATTCACTAGAAATTCAACAATTTAAAAAAAACTAAAAAATCACACTAATAATTTATCAAATTTAATACTTAAAAAATGAAATATAATTTACATATTTAAATTTTTAAAAATTATAAATTCAATTTTTAATTAAAATCAATTTTTATTCAAGAAATATGGATTTTAATATTATATCTAATTATATGACACTTTGAAAAAAAAATTTAAGGTATCATAAAACTATCTTATTATTATAATAAATAAAAATATTAATTTATGCACTTATTTGATTAAAAAAAAATTTATTTTGAATCATTATATTATTTATAAAAATGTTAATAATTACTTCTCTTTTTCCAAAATACCAACATTTAATTTATCAATTTTAAAACAATTTTTTTCTCATACCATGCTAAAATTATAAAATATTTGCCTTTATAATATGAATAATTTTTTTTAACTTCTATATGTGAGTTTACCATTCTATTGGAAATATGAATATTTTAATGGTAATTTTACCATTCCAATGGTCAGTTTTTTATTCCATCTGAATAGGTTTCTCAATTTCTATAAATACCAATTTTTTTATTCGTTCATTATAATAATGATTTTATTAGGTTTTATAATTTATATACGTGTTTAATAATTTATAATTATTAGAAGGGAAACATCCAATTATGAAATATTATGTTGTTATATAATTCCTCGGTAAGGATACATGAAACACACCTTGATCCCCTGAGAGGATCAACAGAATAACCAATCAATATGATGCCATTATAATATGATCAGGAATTTCAAACTGAAAAATATGCCTAGTGTTTTGCAATACATTATTTCTTAATAATAATTTAATCCTTTGTCTATAATTCAATTAAATTATAATTCAACTGTTACTACTATAACTAAACATGCAATTTTTTAATTATTGAATTACAAATGTATCACATGACCCATCGTAGAATTATAATTCATTACTTATATCTATAATTTTAAAAATAATAATCACTGGTTATCCAATCTGGATAAATATTATTCTAGTTAAGTATTATCTTAATCTCTAAAAGAATATCAAATTTGAAACATAAACTATTAAATAAATGGCTATCCTTTTTCCCTTAACTAAATTATAAATATGTTCACCACATTTCTAAAAATCAACATAGTATTAACTTTCCTTATATCATAAAGATTCTCCTTATTTTCATAGAGAATATTTATGAATATCATCAATATGTATTAACATAAAATATGTTAATAACCAAAATTATCATAAAAACATACTAAAAACATGCATACTTAGCCATTCCTTACAAAAGATATGGATTATAGGATATATTCCTTAAATATATGAATTTTATAAACTCCATAAATGATACCGCAAAACACTTTTTCACTAATTCATTAATTAGTTCCAAGTTAATCAGTACTATCCAATTTAATTTATCCATATCAATCATATATTTATCCAAACTAAACAAAAAAATTCAACATCATAAACATATTAATGGTTATCATTCCTTAATTATGTCGTTTCTATAAAGTATCACTATTCCATGGAATCCATTTTATTATTCCTTACAACAAATAAACATATTATTTAAAATCATTATTGAATAACTTATACAATAAAATCCTTATATATTTTATAATAAATATAATATAATTCTAGAATCCCAATTCATAAATAGTTAAATTATTCCATCTCATTAATAATCCATTAACTAAGTTTTGTCGTCTTAAACATAACACCTTCTTCATTTCATATGTCATTCATAGTCTCTTCCTCATCAAAAGAAAAAACATTATCCATTCAACCACGTATATTCTATTCATAAGACTTCCCCATAGAATATTGGTATTCATAAATCATATACATTCTACATTTAATACATTCTATAGTTCATAGTATCATATGGGAGAACATTATTCTCATCAATTGTGTTAACATAAATTTTTATTTTTTACATTGATGTTACCGGATCTGTTTTAATATTTTCTACACCCAAAAGTTTCTCCTCATACATCTATGATATTTCCATAATTGATTTTTCCCACATTCTTGTCATATTGGAATCTGAATCTTATACCCTCTAGGGTCTCAACTACGCTAACTCTTGAAAAACACTTTCCATCGATTCATAGATGATTCTAAGAGTTGGTCATGGTGAACGTGGTTAATAATTTCCTAGGAAAAAATATTATGTATATTCATTGTATACTTTAATCCCATCATCATCTTATTTGTATACACTATATAAAATTTTTCATCAAATTTAATGTTTACCTACTTCCATATGGTTCCAACCATTTATTATAACTAAAAAAAATATTTTGATCCATTATAATCAAATTTAAAAAAAATATGTCTGAAAAAAAATTTATATGATGTATAAATAAAGATATCATATTTTAAATCATTGACACATTATGTTTAATCTATTTCATCCATGATCATAATCAACATAAATAAATCATCATTTTTCAAAAGTTTTTGTGAATTTCTAAATGTAAACCATTTGGAGTACCGAACCATGTGTGCAGTAAGGCTCATGGTTTTTCAGAAGGTGATGATTGAGTCCAGATCAATGTTCTCTTGTTGGAGTTCTAACCCATAGGTACCTCTTTGTTGTAGCCAGATATAAATGTAGTATTTGGACATTGGTTTAATTTCTTAAAAACCATTTACTCTATCATTTACCAATATTCTAAGACATGTTTTATTCTTTAACACTCCATTATAATTATCCTTATATTAATTCCAATAAATAACCTTAAAAATATCCTAAGATATCTCAAAAATGTTTTCTAATCATAGTTTCCAATGGATAACTAAAACATTCCTATGATAATAACTATGATAAATCAGACTTTTTTCACATTGAGATTATATCATTTTTGAAAAATATTCAAAAAAATTACACAAACATGAACCTAAGGATCCTAAATATGTACTTTCTTTAGAAACAGTGAAACATAAACAATTGGTTTATATGTGAACTACCAAATCTCCCACTATATTCATCATAAAAACCACCCACTATATAAATATCAATCATAATACATTTATTCATAACCTCTATAAATGAATAATAAAAAAGGGTGAGCTCAGATTCTCAATAATTGTAAAATATGGAGATATGTAAAAAGAACATGAACTTACGTTTATGAGGACATTAGTATGACATTTATAAAACCCTACCTGACATATCAAAGATCATAATATTTAGTCATTTTTAACATTTTTTAGTTCATAATACATTAATAATAATTTTATATATGGACATGATCCATTTGATCATTTTAAAGACCCGAAAATTCCATATAATAATTTTAATTATAAAGAATTAATTAGATACAGAGAAATTTGATGGCATGCGATTCTGAGGCATGGAGAGCCGATAAAAAAAATTTGAACTTTTTTTAAGGTACATTCTGTAAATGTGTGAACTCAATTTTCTAGATTTTGGACCAGTGGTTGAATTAAAAATATGAGGACACCATTGAATCCACAGTGTTGGTATTCTCTTAGGTGAATCTTAACTTTGACTAGAATGGGTCAGACATAAAATTTATTTTTATACTTTCAGAAAAAACAACTAAATGATTTATTTTAAGCTTTCTTCCACCGTTGAGTGACAGTTGGTGGAAGTCCTATTTAACGATGGTCATTAAATGATACTCATTTAATGAATCGTTACTTTTGTTGTGTAACTGTAATTCTCATATGATTAATGGATCATTAATTAAGGTTCATAAATTAACCACGTTAATGATCAATGTCAATTCCCTTTTATCTTTGTTTAATTAATCTACTGGTGAATGGATTGGAAACCATGAGAAACCTCTAACGAAGCACGAACAATGTCACCCTCCAATGAAGAACATTAATTGATCGACAACTGTTGGATGATTCAATCTGGAGATCGACGAACGATGAAGAACATTTTTAAATACAGATTCTTTCCTGAATCTGCAGTAGATTCCATCGAATTGAAGTTGGTGAATTAATTTTTTTTCTACGTTTTTAATGTTTCCTCCCTCTCGTTCTTGAATGATAAGGAGAATGCGAATCAACTGACAAACATGATGATCCGCGATTCATTCATTATTACGGGAGATTTTTATGTAGTTTTTCTTTGAGAATATTCTTAAAATTTGAGATGATTGTTTCCGCTCCCTTGTTATATTTCTAACACAGAGGGTGGAGGCTGATCTGAAAAATACTTGAACCCTTCGTCAGTCACATTTTTTCTGTGTTCTTCAAGGGCGGCCAAGAAACAAGGCATCAAGGTAAATCTAGGAGCCTTTTAGTGATGGTGGGGACCCGAGAGTCTCATAGGAATATAATGGAAGGGAAATGGACCACTAGAGCATCTCATGTGCCCCGTATAAGGATTTTCTGGTGCGGCACCTCTGGTGCGGCGGTGCCCATAGGTTCCATAATGGATGGAGGATACGGTGCCGACATGCCATGTGGAAGACAAGAGACCACTCAGCCTCTCATGAGGCGAACCAATAGTCAGGTCTTATAGGATCTTCCATGCGATTAGGAGGTGCCACATGCTTGGAGAACGAGATGCCCCGCATCTGGTCCAACACAACTGGTCTGCATAGTGTGGTTCGAGTTCTCCATGCGGGCTGGACCCACTAGATGGGCCAAACCCTCTCTAGCAAGACCAGACCCATGCTAGCTAGGCAGGACGTGTGGGCCCAACAGGCTGGCCTAGGAGGAAACTTACCGGACTCACTTCGAACCCTTGGATCAGGTCGGGTCCATCTAACTTGGTCAGACCAGACCCGGACCTAACCATCTCTGTTTCACTGAAATGTCATTGACTCGTAGAATGGGAATCCAATTGATTCACCTTATATGGCGTGAGGACCATTGCGACGAGGTGGTCCTTTTTAAATGCTCCACTTGAGTTTTGGTAGAATTTGGAGTATGTCCAGATTGGATTACAATTGAATCCAATAAGGGCCTATTTAACTTTTTGCCTATATCATACAAATCAGGTATCTGATTGATGAACTGTCTATCACATTGGTACCCTTATGAAGGGACAACACATTAGGTTACTTCTAAGTGGGACTTCGTGGTGGTTGAGATACAACCGGTATATTAATGGAGGACCCTCCAAAAATCATGCGTGCTATGTGAGGGAATCCAGTGGCTGGTTGCGACGTGATGAAGGATTAATGATCCTCTATGGGCCAGCTCTTAGTAGTCCTCTATGGATCAGAACTTAGTGATCCTCTATGGGTCAGCATGTAGTGATTCTATATGTGTAATCACCTATTGATCCTTCATGGGTCAGCACATTGAGACCCTTAGTGGGTCAGCACTGAGTGATCTTTTATGGGTTTGCACATAGTGATCCTCTATGGGTTAGCACCTAACAATCCTACGTGGGTTAGAACCTAGGAACCCTATGAAGTCCAACAAAAAAATACTCTTTATGGAATTAGATTATCTAGCTTTTTAATAATCATCTTTATTCATGTTCTTTGTGTTTTATACCTCGTGTGAGCTGTCTTCTACACTTTTCTCTATGATTGAGTTCATGCTCTAATGTTTTTCCTTATATAATTATGACAGACCTTCGTGGCTCTCATGGACCCTACTAGGTATTTTTATACTCATTCATTCATGTTCGTTTCCCACACATTGTTGTTTCTTATGCAGATGAAGGTCATCTTGACTGAGCATTTGGAGATATTATGCTACACGGTAGATGGAGGTGACTGTTTAATGTGGTGATCCATAATGATGAGATGTACCTATCATTTAGGTAGTATCATTGGTAGATGATCTTTGGAGCCTGTTTTTTGTTTTATTATACTACTCTTTCAATTGTCCTTGTATACTAGACCCTTTTTCTTTCTGTACATATTTTTACTCTCAGTGGTTTTTTTAGTGGTGGTTGTTCTACTCATTTTATGTAGTGTTTTTCTTGTGTTTAGTGTTTCTTGTAAGTGTGTGTATAGTTTTAAAGGCAATGCCTTTCCTTTTTTTGGTTTCTTGTTTTTAGTGCTACTCACCCTCCCTTGTCCAATGGATGGAGGGCTTGAGGTAATCATGTCATGGGCTCCTGGGGACAGGTTTTGAAAAAGTGGAAGCAGTGGGTGGTCAGTTCTACAAGAAGAACTAAGTGTTTGTATTTTCAATAGGGAAATAGTGTCATGTGTTTTGGGTTCGTTTTTAAATTTGGGCAGTGCTGTGTTGGTGTGGTGGCCAACATATCGATACACTAGGACCTCGAATTCTGTTTTCCGACTTGGCACACAAAAACACTAGTTCCATGTGTTTTGAAAATGTTTTAATCTTGATATCTTTCAGTAATCTCACCAGGTATATCTTATTTACTATGGTTTATCTATATCTCTATAGGATTCATCCCTAAAGACATCCATCTAGGATTTTATAGAGATATCACAATGATGGTCCACTGAGCGATGAGGCGTCACTGCAGGGACCACTTATGGCGGTAGCACCTCCGGGTGGTGTATCAGTACCACAACCCGGGGAGAGGTATTTGTTACCAGACCCCCCAAAATATTGTGCACACTGAATGAGTGTATTGCACGAGTTCTAGAGACAGAGGACTACGAGGTTTAGAGGTGTGATAGATCCAGAGACAACTGAGGGCTGGCTAGAGACTATTTCACATGTTTTCTGTATGGTTGAGACACCAGCAGACCAGATGGTGATCCAAGTTGCTAGTCTCGTTCAGAGAAAAAGAGGGAGATGGTATAGCCTTACACTCCAATCACATGAGGAAATGGATCTTTCCGGGTTGGACATCAAGAGACTCTTCACCGAAGAGTACATACAAATAAATCTACACTTTTTGCATATTCAAGAGCTACTGCACTTACAGTAGGGTATCTTGAAATGGCTCTGTAGTCTGCAAGATTTACTGACCTCTCTTGCTACTCCACTAATATATTATAGACACATTCATCAGGGACCGAACCATTGGTATGGTTCTCTGATGGGATATCAAAACATCGATTATTTTTATTAACATTCCGATGTAGGATAGAGTACAGGAGTGAGCCCTACAGGTTGATAGATTCCTAGAAGAGCAGGAACCGACAGTGAGTGCCACCACTAGATAATAGGAGGCTGAGTCATCTATAACAGGTAGTATGCAGATGGCGTCGAGTCCAAAATGATCCATACTCTCTAGAGGAAGTCCTCAGGATGCAGATTCGGAGGTGTGGAGTTTGTGAGGAAGAGGAGGTCATATGAGGACTCGAGTCTGTTACTCTTGTGGTGGATAGGGGAACACGACTCATTACTGTCTAACTCTCTATGTCGATGTCCAGCAGGTGGTCATGGGACCACCGAGACAGTGCGGAGTTTCAATCGATGAGGTTTATAGGGAAAAAGACCTGGAAGAGGAGAAAGTCATGAATTAGGCGGTGGGTGACGATTTGAGGTACTTCCTCCACCACCTCCAGGTGATCCACCCCAATCTCAGGGAGCAGGTGGACAGGTACGAGCTCAGCATCATAAAATAGAGTGATATGACCATGACACTCCAAAGATTATTTGATCTAAGATCTAGGTCTACTCCACCATAGCTACAGTTCCTATAGACACAGGTTCCAGTCACTCTTTCATTATCCCGGATCTTGTTTGGAGCTCAAAGATTCCGATGGAGCTGTTGGCTTGATCCATAAGATTAGAAACTCTTACTGGAGAGGATTCAATGATTACACATGGGTTCTGGATGTGTGAGTGTACTCTAGTAGGTGAGAGTATCAACTGGGATCTCCTAGTAGTAGCAATGAGGCCTTACGATGTCATCTTGGGTATAGACTGTTTATCCATTGTCTATGCCCAAATTGACTATTTTAGGTGCAATGTGTGGTGTGTCCACAAGGCTGGGACCAAGTTTTACTTCACCTATGAGAAGGGATCCTTTGAAGCACATGATGGACTTTCTCGAAGGAGGGAGCAAAAAATCAATCATTAGTTGGGTAGAATCACCCTCGGTGTAGTGGAAGAGAGGAGTTTGAGATATCCAGTTGTTGTGGACCAGTATGAAGATGTCTTACTTGAAGATGTTCTGGGACAACCTCCTCATAGAGAAGTATACTTTTACATGGATATGTACCCCATGATGACACTAATATCAACACCAGTATATCAGGTGGCTCCCATGGATCTTCATGAGTTGAGGGTACAGTTGGAGAACTTGTAAAGAAAGGGTTTTGTAAGACCATGTGTTTCTCCATTGGCAGCCCTGGTGTGGTTCTCCAAGATGGAATATGAGTGATTAAGGCTTTGAATGGACTATCGTTGTCGGAATTTGGTAACCGTAAATAAAAATTATCATCTTTCTAGGATAGATGATCTCTTCTATTAGCTGATGGAATCTCAGTGGTTATCAATGATAGAACTCATATCATGCTATCATCAGCTTCGGGTGCCGGATGAGGACATACTAAAGATAGCCTTTACATACCATTATGGAAAGTACAAGTTCTTAGTGATTCTTTTCAGCATGACCAACACTCCATCAATGTTCATGGGACTCATAAATATGATATTCCAGACTTACCTCGATCTCATTTTGGTGGTTTTCTTTGATGACATCTTAGTGAACTCAGCATTAGAGGAGAAGCACGTCAGACATCTATAGATTGTTCTGGATACACTTCGAGATCACGAGCATTATGAAATGCTCTCATAGTTATAGTTATTGATACTATAATTCTACTTACTGGGACATGTTATATCATAAGCTAGAGTTTTAGTGGATCTAGAAACAATAGAGGCATTGCTTTCTTGTTATCCACCTAAGATAATAACTAAGATGCATAGTTTCCTGGGGTTGGATGGGTATTACAAGAGATTTGTACCCAATTTTTCTAGAGTAGAAACACCCTTTTATTCTTGGAAAAATAAGGGAAAACCCTTCGTATAGACTAAGAGGTTCCAGAAGAGTTTCCAGGAGCTGAGGCAGAGATTGAAGAGTGCATTGGGTATGTAGTCTTCTGCGATGCATCAGGGTCTGAACTGGGATGTGTCCTAAAGAAGGAGTGAGTATTGATTACCTACAGCTCAAAATAACTAAAACGATATAATAATATCTATGTACCCCGAGGCTCGGAGTTATAAGTATTGTTCATTGCATTGAAGATGTGGTTGAATTAATTGATTGGAGAATGAGTGATTGTCTTCTCTGATCACAAGAGCCTCAGGTAGATCTTCTCAAAAAAGGACTTCAACCTAAGACAACATTGGTGGATGGACATCCTCCAGGACTATGGCTTTAAGATAGTCATTAGACCTGATAAGGGAAAAATAGTATCAAACACACATAGCTGGATGAAATTTTTACAGCTGCTATGTGAGGAGACAGAGTAGCTAGCCACATTGCAGATATCCTTTGTGGAGAGTGATGGAGAAGTGTACCTCTAGTCTATAACTTCCACTCCCTCACTCAATCAGTGAGTTCGGGAGGCATTGCATAGAGATGCTGACTGTTAGGCCTGAAAAACATAGATATCCTCAGGATAACAACCTGTTGGATTTTTGAGGGATAGGTAGAACATCATATTTTTTAGAGGACACATCATGGTATAGATGAAATTTCGGGGGGA
Organism: Viscum album; assembly: GCA_963277665.1. NCBI lineage: Eukaryota > Viridiplantae > Streptophyta > Magnoliopsida > Santalales > Viscaceae > Viscum > Viscum album. Next base: position 215,231,951 of record OY728164.1, read on the forward strand.
GGAATTGAGGGAGTTCCACACATCCCATTTTTTAGTAATTCCTGGTGTGGAAATTTTTTACAAGGATTTGATATGTCTATATTGGTGGCCAAGGATGAATAATTTTGTGGAAGAGTTCATTTCATGATTCCTCATTGGTCAGCAAGTGAAGATCGATCATTATGTTCTACCATGCTTTGCAAAGCCACTGGAGGTTATAGAATGGATATGGGATGGTGTCTCCCTAGACTTTTGGACTTGGTTACCATGCATGTCCAGGGACCACGAATCTATCAGGGTGATCATTGATTGACTCCCCATGTCATCCATTTTTCTACCCATCCAAGAGTAGGGATCAGTAGAGGGATTGGGACACCTCTATGTTCAAGAGATTGTATGACTTCAAGGGGTACCATCGACGATCGGTTCATATCATGATGCTCATTTTACATACTTGTTGTGGAAGGGGTTATAAGAGGAATCAAGGACTCAACTATGCTTGAGAACTTCCTTTCACCCTTAGACATACGGTTCGATGAAGCAAACCATACTGACACTTGAGATCATGCTTCATTCTTATGTCCTTGATTTTGGCCACAATTGGAAGGACAACCTGCCACTGGTGGAGTTCATATAAAACAAAAACTATCACCCCACCATCAACATGGATCCTTGGGAGGCCTTGTACGGGTGACTATATAGGTCACCTATATGCTGGACAAACCCAAGGGAGTCAAAACTTATGGGTTCAGAGTTGGTACAGGATACCATTGAGAAGGTGAAAATTATTCAGGAGCAGATGAAGATTGTGAAAAGCATACATATGTCTTATACCGATAAGAGACGGAGACCCTAGGAGTTTTAGGAGGGAGGCCATGTATTTTTACGTGTCTCACCCTGATGAAGATTATAGTGATTTGGCCAAGGTAGAAATCTATATCTAAAGTTCATCATATCATTCCGAATTATTAGCATACGTGGCGAGGGGGAGTACCGTCTATCTATTCCCCCACAGTTGCACCCAGTGCATGACTTTTTCTACATGTCACAGCTAAAGAGATACATGTATGACCTATCACATTTCATCGAATAGGGCGAGGTAGACATTGACGATAGGGTGAATTTTTTTTGGAGCGCCCAGTTGGGATATTGGATCCACATGATCGAGTCTTTCATGGACCCTCAATTCCTCTGGTGTGAGTTTGATGGAAGCACGTGAACCCCCAGGAGAGAACATGGGATAGAGAGGCTCAGATTCGTGCTCAGTACCCCCATTTTTTCTTATCTTTTGTTTTGGATTTCAGGGATGTAAATCCTAATGGTGGGGAGAATGTAATGAACAAAAAATTATGTATAATTTTTTTAATTATATAGAATTATTTCGAGACTGTGAAATTTTATGGTACATGAATCCGAAGCCCGAAGAGCCCGAAATGGATTTTTTAACTTTTTTTAAGGTGTGTATAGTAAACGTGTGAGAAATAATTTATATCTTTTCAATTGGTGCTCAGGTTAAATATATGAGGGCACCATTGAATTCAAAAGCATTCAGATTTTCTTAGGTGAAGCTCAAACTCAACCAAAAAGGGTTAGAGAGAAAAGATAGTTTTTGGAATTTCATAAAAAAGTAATAGAATAACTAAATGAGTTATTTTATTCTTTCTTAGACCGTTGAAAAAACGGTTGGCAGAACCGCAGTGTAATGAAAACCAATAATTGGGAGTCATTTAATGACTGATTACATTGTTTTAAAACTGCAACTCTCATATGTTTAATGGATCATTTATTATGTTTCATAAATGAACTTAATTAATTATTAATGTCAAATAAGTTATATATTTTTTTAATTAATCTATTGGCGAAGAGATTGGAAACTGTGAGAAACCTCTGAAGAAACACTGACGAAGTCACCCTCTAAAGAAGAATGGTGATCGATTGAAGACCATTGAAGGATTCAATATGAACATCAATGAACGGCGAAGAAAATCCTCAAATGTGGATTATTTAAATCATCTGTATTGGATTCCATAAATTCCAAGTTGGATAAATAATTTATTTCTATGTGTTTAATGTTTACTCCTTATAGTACTTGAATAATATGGTGAACATAGATCAAATGACTAATAGGTTGATCAGTGATTGATTCTTTATTGTGGAAGGTCGTTGTAGGGTTTCAAATAGAGGTTATTATTAAAAATTGAGATGATTGATTCATTTACCTTGTTAAAATGCTAACACTGAGTGCACGGGCCAATCCAAACAAGACCTAGACCCTCGGTCGATTTCAGTTTTTGTGCGTTCATCGATGATAACTGAGAAATGAGATGGAAAGGAAGATCTAAATGAATCAAAGTGAAGTCACTGACCTGTGAAGACCATAGGGATAGATGGGAATGAAAATGAATCATCATAGAATATATGGTGGCCTGTAGAAGGATCATTTGGCATGGAACCACTGGTGTGGAAGTGCAGGTGACAGATTGTGTAGAGGATGTGGCACCCACAGGCACCGACAGATGGGAGAATCAGACACCATGCTTCTGGTCCAACTCTACTGGCCCGCACCGCGTATTCTGGGTTATCTAGGTGGCCTAGACACACCAGTTGGGTCAGACCCTTGGTTCAGGTCGATTCGTTCTAACTGGGTTGGACCGGACCCAGACCCAACCACCAATGTTTCACTAAAATGACTATAACTTGAAGACCGAGAATCTGATTGATGAATCGTATGATATGTGAGGACCCTTGTGACAAAGAGGTCATTATGAGATACTCCACTTTTGTTTTTTATGATTGTATAGAATTAAATGGTTAGGCTATACTCGAATCCAACCAGAACCTATTTATGTTTTTGCCTATATCTTACTGACCGAGCGTCCGATTGACACACCATCTATCACATTGGAACCCTTACAACAAATATTTTCTTTGGGATAATTCTATGTGGGACATATTGGTGGGTGAGTTACAACCATTATCATGAGGTTAAGACCCCCCTTAAATCAATTGTTCTAAGTGAGGAAATCAGGTGGATGGCTGTGAAATGGTAAAGGAATAGCGATCCTCAGTGGGTCAGCACTTAGTGATCCTCTATGGGTTATCACATAGTGATAATATGTGGGTTAAAACATAGAGATCCTATATGGTTCAGAAACTATTGATCCTCTATGGTTCAGAACATAGCGATCCTCTATGGGTCACCACTGAGCGTTCCTCTGTGGGTCAGCACTTAGGGATCCATTGTGGTTCACCACTCAGCAATCCTCTGTGGGTCAGCTATTAGTGAACCTATGCCGTCCAACAAAAATATCCTATTAATGGAATAAAATTATCTATATTTATGAATAATCATCTTTATTCTATTTTTTATGTTGTATATTTGGTGTGAGTTGTATTTTACATATTTCCATCTGATTGAGATTATTCTATATAATTATTCTTTATAAAATTCCAAGAGACCTTTGAGGGTCTCTAGGTCCCTACTGAGTATTGTTATACTCACCCCTACACAGGCCTCACTTGAACCTTGTTGTGTCTTGTCCAGATTATGGAAAACTTGATTGAGACATTAGAGAACCAGGGCTAGATGGTAAATAGAGGTGATAGATTTATGGGATGATCTATAGTGACAAGTTCTACCTATTCATAAGGTAGGATCCTTAGTGGAAAATCTCTGGAGAAGTTTTTCCTTTTTCTATATTAATCTTTCAGTTGGGATTGTATACTGACCCCTTTTTCTTTCAGTTTTTATGTTTAACATTAGTGGTGGTTTTTAGTGGTTGTTTTACAACTCATTTTCCACTGTGTTTGGATTTTGTGTTGTCTTTCATATCTGTTTCTGTACTGGTTTTAAGATAATGCCTTCACTTTGGGGATTGTCTTTCTGGTGCTAGTCACTAGCCCCTGGCCTATTAAAGGTTGGACTGGGGTAGTTATGGAATGGGCCCTGGAGTATGGGTTATGAAAAGCATAAACATTAACATAATACATAGATTTGTGAAATACACATAATAATAGAAAATAATTTCCATTATATTCAAGGCTCATTTCCATGTAAATCATAGCAGAATGGGTTCACTCTCAAAACAATCCTATTATTCAAGGATTACTCCAAAGACCCTCATAGAGAAAAAATCCCTTACTGAACTGGGTTGAATACATAATCTAGTCATTTATATCTCAGGAGATATAAATCATTAACCAATTCATTAGACAGATATATAGGTCCCACCCATCACATTATAAAAATAATACATATACGAGATAGAAGATCATCTAACATTCCTGATATCACTACCAATGAAATGAAATGGGTTTCATAAACATTTAATCATATCATATCCTGTGGAAGATTTAGTGGATTCAAAATCATTTCATCACATTATTATTCCATAACCTATAAAGAGAAGTTGGCTTTATAATAATTTTTTCATGGTATAACCAATAGAAGGGAAATGGGATTCATAAACATCAATTTATCATAAACATAAACCATTGAGAGAAATAATAAGAATGGAATCCATGAATTATTTCCCCACTAAAGATGATTTAACATTAGAGGATGTCATCTTAGATAGAAAATAATTTTGAAAGATCAGTTAAAATATTTCTTGAGGAAAATAAATTTTCTTTGTAAATCACTTTTTAAACTAAAAAACAAAAAAACCTCTTAGAAATCCTTGTATAAGGAAATAAATTTTAAAAATTATAAAATAATATTTAAAAATCATTTAAAACATTTATTAAAGAAAATAGTATTTCATCTCTGAAAAAAAACTATTTAAAACCTAAAATATTTTTAAAATACATTACATTGAAATAAAAATCAGAAAATATAAATGAATCTTCAATGAAAATAGTTTTCATGATAGTGTAAATTTCATTCAAGTTGTATATGTTAAAATAAATATTCCTTTTACATTTTCATTAAAATTAAAATGGTAATAATTTGGTAAAAGACGTGAATATTCTTTTCAAAACAAAATTTTTAATGAAAAAATGGGTGAAAATTTATTTAATAAATAATTTGAATAATATTTAAAAAACATATTTTATAACATTATTTGAAAATTGGTTTTGTAAGAAAAATTAATTTGATAGAAAAGATAAATAGATATTATTTTTAAAAAAATATTCTTTTAAAAATATGCATACACAAAGAGTATAAAATGATTGTAAAAGTATATTATCTATGAAAACCCGTATTAGAATAAAATGTATGTGTTTCTTGGGAGTTATATAATATTATTTCATCACTATAATCATTGTAACAAAAAAACCATATTATATGATGATATTGTAACACAAACTCCTTCCACATTAATGCCATTTGAATTATATTACACATTAAAAAATAACATAATATAAAATATTGAATATAATTGAAATAATTATATTCATTATATAAAAGGATAATGGAGTATTATATACACCTTATAGAATAAGATAGCTGCATAACATAAATTTTGTCTCAAAGAAGGGAATTTATGACAAAAAATCATCTACCACATTTTTAACTTCTGATCTATAAATCCCATGAATGAAATATCTTAAAATGGATATTAAAATATCCATAATTATCATTAAAAAAGTAATAAAATAAATTCATGATAATTATATACACCACATAAGAAACACATGGTGAATATGACATGTGGATTACAAAAAATAATGGAGAAATAGATTTCCCATACATTATGTCTTAACTTCTTTTGTACGCATTAAAACATCATGCATAATAAATATATGTCTATTGCAAATATATTAAAAAATAATACTTATATATATCATACCATATTATATTTTTTATTACTATTTATTACTCATTTATTAACAATTCCATCATAGACTCATGTTTCGGGAAATAACTCTTTTGTTTTTCATGTATGTTTTGTTTTTTTAATTGTGGTACACTTATATTGATCATGGATAAATAATATAAATTAAGTAATTGTTAATATAAATATAATCTATATTCACTATATATTTTTTTTAGTAATTCAAATGATTTAGACATAGAAAATGAAATACACCATTTAGGGAGATAGTAGGTTGTACATACGCATGAACGCTTTTAGAATTTTCAGGAAAAAATATTTGCAGCATAGTAAAATAATATATTACCTTTAAAGATCAATTTTTATTTCATATGTATCTATAAATTACATTAAACCCATATATATCACCTTCCATTTAATGTGTGAATGAATCGCATCACTTTGTGATATGGTTGTTTTCCATAAACACGAGCGACGTCATCGAATTACCATGTAATAGAAAGAAAGAATATGTGATATCATGATTTCATAAGAATAATAATATAATATATTTAAAATATAAACAATTTATCTATAATTATATTCAGCTGTGAGTTGTGGAAATAGAAAAACGAATGGCATCAGATCACGAGATGATACTCTTCCTTACAAACAAATTTGAGGGATAATGATATGGTTTTAGATAATTAATATAAACTTAAAACAGAATAGATTATTTTAGATAATAATTTTATAATATCATCATGGTTTAATAAGAATTTATGTAGGTGGTGAAGAAATAAAATAAAAATACTAATTGATGAATGTTACCTCTTCTACGAGTAACCTATTTAGTTTTGGAAAAAAATCATTCACAGGTCAGACGTATAACCAAAATATGTCTTATAGTATTTAAATAGATATGTAAAGACATTATTTGTGTAAGTATGGTTTGAACCTAAGTTTTTTTAAGAGTAAAGGAGAGTGTTCTCCTTTTATAGGTGAAGTGAGTGGTACACTTGTAATTTTGGAAAATTAAAATGTATATCCCTTTATTGACCTGATAAAATGATCAAAAATGGTAAATTTTAGATCTTATATGATATAAGGTAGATATATTGAAAAAATATTTTTTTATAAATTTTGTGGGTAATTTTTCACTGTGAACATTTTAGTTCAACCCCATGGTAAACCCATTTTTACCTTAATTGTGGTAGATAAGTTTTGCGGTTTTCACTATTTATAATGATCAAAAATTATTTTTTGCTTATTATATAATATATTGAAGGATTATTAAAAACTGAAATTTTTTTCCAAATTCCAATGACGTAATTCTGAAAAATAATTACAATATAATCCTGGTGATTTCTCGAGAAGCATGGGTTTTAATGAGAAAATGTTCAAAAGTTTGAAAAATTTTCATATAAAAAATCAATATGAAAATGATTTAAATGATATATATTTAATTGATAGATATATAATTTCTCTAATTTCTATTTTAAAACTATCATATTTTTTTAAATGCTTTGAATGCTACCAAAATTCATCATAAATACACGTATTTTTTACTATTCATTGAAAAATACATTCTTGGAAAATTATAAAAAATTCACAGTAAGATAATTATTATGTATTTATGTGAAAAAATTTAATTATTTTGTAAAATAATTTTCAGAAATTATAGAAAAATGGTTTTAAAATAACTGTATAAAAGGAGAAAAAAATGATTTTTGTAAAACTACAGGTTTGAAGTGTAAATTGTATATTATTTCCGATATATTATCTAAAAAACATTGAAAATTTATTTGAAACATTAAATTGATTTTATAATATAAAAATTTTATATAAACATTTCAGTAAATGTTTTTATGTTACTCTGGTAAAATAAGTTTGTTTTCAAAATAATAATTTTTAGGAAAATGATTCCCCTAATCTTCAAATAATTTTTATATTCACATATAATTAATTAGTCAGAAAATAATTCCTTTTATATAAATGTATAAATAATATATTTTCATGACTTAGGTAATCATATTTATACCTTTCATTCTAATGGATAGGTGAAAAGTATCATGTTAAATAATTATATTTTAATAGTACGCCACATTAGATTTAAACTCGACATTATGTGTAACATAAACATAACTAAGGGTTGCATGTAATGAAAGATAAGGTCATTATTGAATATAAATAACGATAAACATAATTTTTTTAAAAAAATATCTATGTTATTAAATTTATTTGAATAAAATATTTCACAAAACCTTGAGGTATTATTTTGAGTATGGCCAAAGAGGTACTTATCCCAAAATTTCCATTATTATAATTATAATAAAATAATTATCAATTTTATACATCAATTATAATTTTTCAAGAAATAAATCATTATTATTTTGATAAATGGTGTACATTACAATCATATAGATGGTATAATAGTCATTACATAATAAAGGTAAGCATTATTTAATATTTCTGTAATAATCATTAAATCAGGAACACCATATTAATATATTAATAATACAAATATATCATCCATGTGATGTGGTGGTGAAAAAAAATAATATTTCTTCAGGAAGGTGATAGTCCACACATATACACGAATGACGTTATCATTTTTTAGTTAATGTAACATTAAGAAATTAAATGATATATTAACTTTTTAGAATGATAAATAATGAATAAATTTCATATATATTCATTAATCATATCATTATAGAAACCCCTTTGAGATACAATTATGGAAGATTAATTACATCAATTCACATGGAGGTTGTTCATCGTACACATGAATTATGGTTTTATTTCCCCTTTGATGGAAGATGGGAAGGATATACGTAATTCGATTAACATAAATAATCCTCAATATAAGAAATATACTTTTGTTATTATTTCATACTGGTTAAACAAGATTTTATGGAGGTGGGAATGAAATAAAAAAACTCTTGGTATAGAATGAGACCTCTTCTTTAGAGAATCTCTTAAGGTTTACACTAAATTCATTTTAAGGGAATCTCTCTGATAAAAATAATTCCCCTAAAATGTGATGAGTTATGTAAGGAATTAATTTTAACATATTTTTTCATAACTATTTTTTATGCATGATTAAATTAGAATAATAAGTTCCCTTTTATAATAGAGGGGAGGGAAACACTTGTAATTTACTAAAATATTAAAGTAATATTATTTAATATTTTTTTCCATATAGAAAAAATCCATGTGATTATAATAAAATTTGATTATGAGTCATAATCTAATCATTAAATAGAATTTGGAAATGTTTGGATCTTATTTTTATCCTAATCAACTTATTTTAACCCCCATTAACCCTTTTCACACTTATCAAGATAACACATTGTTTTACTCATTATGGGTTGTGATAGCTAATATAAATAAAAAATGATATATAAATGTAAAAGGAAGATATAATAAACTATATCATAATACCTTGGAAAAATGTAATTTTTTTTGGAATTTTAAATTATTTAATAAATTTTTGTGTCATATAAAGTATCATTAATGTCATCTTTTAGAACCATTTATTACATTAACTTTAAAAACATAAATAAATGAAATAAAATTATAAAAAATATTTTATTATATTTTGAACCATTTTTTTCATCTATAAAATTCACTAATCACCATAATTATCCAATTATATTAATTTAATATTTTTAATTTCATTTATTTGAGTTTTAAATTAATTGATGCATTACTATGTCATATTTGTGTATTAATTTAAGGAAACTATTTATCACCAAAAAATTAAAAAAAATATCATGGTGATGATAAATCGTCTATTTTTCATATTACTATTTATAAAATTAAATAACTTTTATTTATCCCCATGTTTAAAATATTATATTTATTAAAAACAAGTGTGTGACATTTTTGATTTTTATATACTTAAAATATTATAAAGGTCATAATCAAAACCAAATTGAATAAAAAGGAAATATATTCTAGATTTTGAGGATTATAATTTTAATATACACATAAAATAAAATTTCTTTTATTTTTAGGGCTATTAATCAGACCTTATAATTTGATTTTTACCAAGAACTAACTAATTTACCCAACACTATGGTAAATAATTTTACTAGGGTTACTGTTTGTATTGAAAAAAAAATAAATGGGAAAATATTAATAAGTTAGAAACCACAATTTTTGAATATTTAATTTAGTTTTCTTAACATAATCTACTTAATTTCTACAATTTAATTTAAAAATAAATCCTCAAAATGTGAAGAAAAATAGTTTTCCTAAGAAAAACACCATTTTAATTTAATTTTTTTACACAATTCCAGAAGAATATTAATTTAAATCCTATAATTGGATTATTTTAAATATAAATTAAAAAATTATAATTTATAACTCATCAAACATATAATTTAACTCGACAAATATTTCAAATGAAATAATCTTTTCCATAAGAAAATTAATATTTTCCCTATTCACCCAAAATTCAGTCATTTTAAAAATTATTAGAAATTTATCTTAATGTAATTTTGAAATAATGATATAAAAAATGAAATTAATTTATCAAAATTATAAATCTATAATATGAAAATTAATCTTTCAAATTAAAAATTTCAGAAAATAATTTATTATTACAATTTCTTATTTAATTCATAAATTATTTATATTTTTATAATGATTATAACTTTATAATTAATGAATGATATAAATATAAAATTGATCTATTCTATCAATACTAAGGTTGTTCAATTATTACCTTCTACCACAAAAATACTCTATAATATTAAAAGAGTGGCACACACTAATTATAGGGTTATTTATTCCTTTTATTTATTAGGGATCCTGATGTATTTTTTTAATTATTTTCCTTGAAGGACCTTTTAAAATCATTTATTATTAATTTATTTTCAACCAACTCATAATGTTCAGTAGAATCCAAAATTTTATTATGATTATAGTATTTTTCTTATTAATTTTTTTGTAAATTCACAAATGGTTTAGATTGTGTGTTAGGGTTTTGTCTGTGCACAATTTTTTTTTGTTATAAAAAAATGTAATTATTGGCTATATATTTTCATTAAATATATCATTCAAAATTTTATGATTTAATTTCTTTCAAAAACGCGAAACTTTTTATTCAATATTTTGTGATATAATCCAATAATGTAGGATGTAATTACAATTTTAATTATTATTATGAAAGAAAAATAAATATTCGTTTTACCATAACACCAATTGTTTGAATATAAATTTTTTTAATAATATCATTTGGGATAATAAAATTATTTAATAACAAAATCGTATGATTTAGTGTATTTCATTAATATAATTGTTTATAAATGATAATTGTTTTCTGGAAAAATAGACATAATATCTTCAACTGACACTTAAGATAATATAATTTAATGAAAAAAAAAGTTCATTTTAAATTTGGATTATCATTTTTCAATTTTTGAAATAAATTTCGTTATAATTAGTTATTTTATTTTACAACAATTAATTTTAATCCCGGGTAAGATTAAAAATACTATATCATTCTCATTAAATAGTACCCATATAGCTAATATTTATCCATTGGAGGATTTTTAACCAATAATATTTTAGATAACTATTTATAAGGATTTCAATAGCCTGTTGGTCAAAAAAATATGTTTCTAATCAATAATGATAGGTAAAATTATCAATATATGTCATATAATCAAAACATATACATGTGAGATATAATTCAATTTGAATTAAATGACCAATATTATATAATTTAATAAATATATTTATTATTTTATTTTATATACATGACACTGTAGTTATTATTCCTTGACGGATGAATGATGTGAGGAGAATTTAAAAGAAGAAAAAAAAATTAGAAGAGGAATTTTGAGAAAGTTGCCTCTTGAATGTCATCTCTATGAATGACCCCTATAAATATTGGTAATTAAAAATTGGTAATACTAAAAACACTTATATGTGTGGAGAGTTTTGAGGAGAATTTTTGGTATATATTTGACATGATTCAATTCATAGATAGTGTGATGAGAAGGGGTGGGGAGTTGTGGTATTTATAAGGGGAATGGAGGGGTGTTTTTGGATTTTCTCAAAATATTAAAATATAAGAAGACCATTTTAGACCCAAATACATTCAAATAGACTATAAATTCACAAGGGATAATATTTAAAACTATATATTACCCCATTTGACCTTATTTAATATTTTTATGATTTTTAAATAATATAATAAAATATTAATCCCATAAAGTATCACTATTGTGAAATATAATAATATTTATTACTTTGACATTAAAAGCCTCAAGATAGTAAGTCAAATATGAGCCAAGTATTTTATTATATTCAAAAAATTTATTTATCATATTCATAATTCATTAATCTCTATAAATTTCTTAAAATAAATTTATTATACTATTTATAATATCATTTATTTGAATTTTCAATTAATTGAATAATTACTAAATCAACATTGTCTATGCATTCATGGTAATTTTTTATTCACTAAAAATTAGTAGTAAATTACCATGATGAATATAAATGTTTTATAACTCAAAATTATATTTACAATAAAACATATATCCTAGAAAATTTCATATTAAAATTGTTGTACATATTAAAAACTATAGTATAACATCATTAAGTTTTCAGTAAGTAAATTTCTATAAGGAATTAAAGTAAACGAACTATCCTAAAAAGGTCATAAATTCGAATAATGTATGATTATTTTAAAAAAGATACTCCTACAATAAAATTGGGTCAAGATTTAGGGTTATTTTCTAATTCTTATCATATTATGTTTAACCTTAATTACATGATTTACCCTCAACCATGTTAAAATAAATTTCTAAAGTTGCTCTTCATATTGACCAAAAAATAAAATTTATTTGTTTCCTCTATTTGGAAAAATTTATTCCATATATGGAATCTATTTTTAAATATTAAAAAATATAAATGGAATAATTTCATTTAAAATTAATCTGTAAATAAATAAATGGAAAAAAATTTCTGAAAAATTATCCATTTTTAAGTATAGAATGTTTTTTATACAAAATTAAAGTATAACATTTGTTTGAAATACCAAAAATATAATTTTTTTATAATGAATAAGAAGGTAATTACAATTTAAAATTATTTCATAATAGAATTCTACTTTTTTCAATCCTTTAAATGAAAATACTATTTTCAATGTAAAAAATTTATCTTTAACTATTCATTAAAATTTCAAACATTTTAGAAAATTATCAAAAACATATCCAAAGATAATTTTTACATTAGGAATTAAAAAAATTATTTTATTTTTGTAAACTAATTTATTAAAATTTTCATAATCAATTATATTTATTTAGTCATAGATCGAATTGAAATTTTTTTAAGAAAACATTTTTTCGAAGAAGAATATGACTTTACTAAAAATTAATTGTTTATTTTCTATGAATTAATAATTAATTATGTTTAATAATATGGATATTATTATTCATATAATACAATTAAATTCTAGTTTATAAAGACAACGTTTGAATAATAGTATTTTTATAGTATATTACGGTTTTTTAAACTCATTGTTGCATGCAACAAAAGCTATCAAAGAAAAAAAAATAATTTTCAATGGAATATTTCATAAAAATATAGGGGTGTTACATATAATATAACATACGAGGTACCCATTTTTGATTTCAGTTTGAAACATTATTTCATCAATATGAATTATATGGAATGATAATAAAAATAAATATAATTACTTATAATAATTTCATAAATATGTTTATCAACAAAAAAATTCCATTATTAAATTTTTTTCATGTTGTGTTAATGGATGTAAAATAATGTGGTTTATATGTTATTATCAAATATAGTTACATAATTAAATTTTCATTATCGAATGAATTTCTATTAAATAACAAGTATTATTAAAAATATTCATTAAAAATAAATCATATAATTATCAATTACTTTTTATAACACTATGGTTGGCGTTGTTCAAAAATCAAATATCCATTTTATACATATCATGTAATATAAAAACTCATTTTTATAAATATAATTCATAAAACATTATATGATAATAAAAAATATAATTATAAAAGAATATGGTTTTCAAAAAACATAAAAAATCTTATATTATAAAACAAATTCCATCTATCCGTGAATTAATTAAGTCTATTGTTTGGATGATAAAAAGGACAACAAAAATTAAATCATTTGTTCTTCCACACTATGAATTTATTGATATTAATATTGTTATTCGATATTTATTTATAATAGACATGAATTACTTATAAAATAAGTCTTTTAAGTACAATATATAAAATTATATTTTAGTTAATATAATGAAAAATTAAATATTGAATTTTGATAGAAAAAAATAATAAATAACACATTTAATTTAATTAGAACATGTGTTATATCATGATCTAATTTACTACTACTTATTTTGAGTATTCATCCAAAAATAATTCAATTACACTTAAAATGTTTGAATGAATTTTTTAAATATTGTGAATATTTTATTCATATTATTTGTTATTGGTTTATAAATTATCATCACGGTTAAGGGAAATTTAATGAAAAAGATATTTATAAAACAATATAGTATCCATATAATCAAGTAAAATTTCAAAAAAATCATTCACCATTTTTAAATTTTGACTATAAGTGTGAAATAAAAGGGAAAAAATATTTTCTATTCATGGATGGATAGAAAATGTTATGTTCTCTCAGTCTTTTGAGTGATGAATAATACAAACTCCGCACAAACCAAAATGGTAAATAAATATCAATTAATATTATTAATTCTAAATCAAATTATATTCAAATAGAACATCATATCGTTAAGTAATATATAAAAATGGGAAGATATTCATTCTTAATTGATATATTAACATAAGTTATATCTCAATGAAATATAAATCAAATAGAAAAATACGGTTGTTATATCTCGTAGGCGATAACAATTTCAAAAAAATAAAATTTTATTTTGGTTATATAAGGTTATCATTAACATTCCATGGTATCCCCTTCTATAAAAAAACGAATGCGTAAAAATATCAGTCCATTATATCTTTAATAAAATTATTTTTTTACAAAAAAATATGATCAATATACATATTGAAGAAGTATTTTTTAGAATAAATGATGTTCCATCACTATATTTTATCATTAAAAAAACTTATTTAATTTCATTTATCATGAATATTTATATTGAATGTTTTTTAACATTTTAACCAACTTTTTGTAATTTATTCATTAATGAATGATAAATTAATAATGATAAATTTTCAGTTTTTTGGAAATAATTCCATAAAATAATAAAAAATAATAAGATTAGTTTTTAAAAGTGATGTAAAAAAAGAATCAATATAATCTTTATATACAAAAAAATATCTAACAAACTTCTATTTAAATTACTATTATACGAATATTTTGGACATTATCTATAATGAAAAAAATGACTGCTCATAATGATCCACCATTTCTTTGATGAAGTGGTACATAATATCAATATAATTTTTGCTAATTATTTCATCAATTGTTTCTCATATGATGATGCCACATTGGTTGAATCATTTTATTACCAATGAAAACAATAACTACAATTATATGTCTTTATGTTGGGTCTTCTTCTAAAATATTTATAAGGGCACATATAGTGTAACTATAAATATCATAATTTTCAAGATAAAATTTGAAAAATAATATTTAATATAATAACACTGTCAATAGCTTTATGCAAATAGAAATTCATAATATAATTACTCTATAATTATTTTAACTTTTAAAATTATTCTACATCAAAATATTTTTTTTAAATTGAAAATAACCATATTTTTTATATTATAGACAACAACCAACTATGTTCATCACATTCCAAAAGATACTATTATATTACATAATGTTGTATTATATATATTAATTAAAAAGGGTTATAATAAAATTACATTTGGTTTTAAATATATCATGTAAAAAATATCCAGTCATTCAGAATAAATTCATATTAAAATAACAATTTGACATAGAATCGATAAATAAATTTTTGATAATTACATGAGCATAGATACACCCTTTATCTTCTCTATTAAAAATTATTTTTAGTAATTTAAATACTTAAATATCTTATTCATAATAACTATAGGTTAAAAAATTTCACACTCAAACCAAATGAGATTATTATTTTATAAATAATTGATATCTCAGAAAAAATCATTAAATAATAATTCGAATTCCTATGAATCATTGGATTAAAATACAATAAAGATAATATCATCTATAAAAAATTAAAAATTAGTTTTTTCGTGTTATTTATCTTCCATAGTTATTTTTTCACCATTCAATTAACCTTATTTTTCTTCTAAATATCAATTCTACAAACTATTTAGTGTTATAATAAATATATAATTTTTTTCTACAATTATAAGGACATGGCCTTAAACATTACATAATCTATAATTATGTCAAGAATTCACATTGAGGATCTTTGCAGGTTTATATTTTTAGAGAATTTGGCCATAACTATTACATAACAACTTGAATATTACAAGTAAAAGCTACTACCCAGTATCCATTTTTCATAAAATATAAACTCTTTAAAAGAAACTTGTCCAGTTCAATGTTTTAGACATCATGAATTTTACATGATCACATCCTTGACCATATTCTTCTTCATGTCTTATGAAAACCATTTTAAAAACATGGGATGAGAAAAAAGATCCATAAGGGATACACAAAGAAAGAAAACTTCTAATTTTTCAAAAAAAGTAATCCATGAATACTTTATCATAAGTAATTATTTTCACATTTATGATGTAGTAAGTACTCTTTACTAAAAAAGATCATTGCTTACCATTTTGTAACCAAAATATTACCATAAACCCAAATAAAGAACACATAAAAAATAAAGGCAACTTAGGACATAAACATACTTAAATGGATTAACCATATGGTTGACTTACTAACCTATAACTAAATGAAATATCTATATGTCCGACTTCCAAACATATCACTAAGTGAAATAGCCATACAAACAACTTTCCTACCCAATGCATTGGTGTATATAACATTACCACTCATTCTAATTTATCACAGCACCACCCGTCATTTGGTTTGTCACGTAACCACCTGTCAAATGTCCAAGTGCCATTATAAAATCATAACACAAAAATTATTGTAAATATAAAAATTTCCCTAATAAAATTTCTACACTGCAATTACAATATATCATTTCAAGATATTGACGTAATTAATTCTTAATCAAACAATTTTCAAAACCATTTAAATCATTTAATAAAGAGAATTTTAAATCAAAGTGTCCCATACCACATTGAAGCTTAAAAATAAATTATCATTTAAAAACATTAATGTCCATATGAATAAATCCTTAAACACATTTTTAAATCATGTAAATTAATGAAAACAATTTGGAAGTATAAAACTTTAAAACATATAAAATGATATTTTAGTTAAAGAGTTTAAAAAAAATGAAAGATGCATGAATACAATTAATTGAGGAATAAAATTTAATCCAAACATTATAATATCATGAGAATAAAGGGATTCATGATATAATATTCCAATTGATAGTATATACACCACATAAGAGTGAATTGGTGCATAACAACAATGAAGTCTTAATGAAATGTAAATTTAGATTAAATACCTTATAAAAACGGTATCCGTAGACAGAGGATAAATAAAAGACATAATTATGTGTGAAAAATATAAATACCCCAATATAATTGGATATAAAGTGTAAAATAATCAGTGTTTATTTGCACATATTCATAGCACGAGATAATCAACAATTAGAAGTTTAACCCAAAGAATTGAAATTGGATAAAGAAGTCCCTTGTTGAAATTAGATAGCCTAACAACATCACTTTAAAACACATAAAATTAATTGATGAGAGAGAAAATGATATCTCATCACTAGAACATAAAATTTACATCAATAAGGATATATAGGAACATACCAGAGAATTATAAGGTATAAATTAAAAGACCTAACAAAAATAAGTCTTTAAAAAAGTAGAGGGCGAATGGTTCCCTTACAGATTTGGTAACATATGAAACATACACCCCATGAAAGGAGGATCATACAATGAATATGTAAATAACCATTAATTAATTGTTATTACACAAATAATACAATCATGTGTAGTACACACACAACAAAAAATGAAATAGTGGAAAATATCGCATGAATCTAACAGGAATATATGGTGAGATGAAAACCCCTTACCACATAGTAATGAAATGAGTCATATAAAAAAGTTAATAAAAACCATTTAAATCACAGAATAAAATAAATATAAAAACAATAATGATAATATATATCAAATTTTAGTAAAAAATACTCCACATTCAATAAATATGTGGCGAACAATGGAAATCTCACAGAATTAAAAGTGATATAAAAAACTCCTTACCTCGTGTTCGAATTGACTTGTTTGTCCCTTGTTATTCATGAATAATAAACTTGAGTTAATTTACACTTGAATAGGAACATTTTTAATGTTTATTATTCCTTTTTTATCACTTATTATCATGTTATAAACATTATGTAATCATTTAACTTAATAATGGTCATTTTGTCGATATTTGGTATTTGAGTCAAAAATGGACTGCTAATAATTACAAGTTGTTCATGTGGTCAATAGATCATTATATCCAGAATTATATTCATGAATTTGATATAATATATATCATATATATTTAGTATATCCCGGTATTTATAAAAGTACATAACATTTGGAGATAAGAAATGAAATGCACCGTTCATGGAGATGGTAATCTGTACGTATGCAAGAACACTACTTCAATTTATATTTTGTATTGTAATTGAATGTAAAATTCATGATACATAAGTATATTATAATTTCAGTATAATATCATATATAATTTAATTAACTCTAGCATTTATACTTTCCACATAAGGGATGAACTAGTCATATCACTTTGAGGCGGCGGTAGTCCGCACTTCCTCAAATGAGATTATCGTATTTACCTATTATGGAAACCATAAGTGTATTCTATAAATGTAAAATAAAGAAAAATAGAAACAATATAAATATAATATATATCATTTATAAATAAATTTCCATCA
Source organism: Viscum album (assembly GCA_963277665.1). Lineage (NCBI taxonomy): Eukaryota > Viridiplantae > Streptophyta > Magnoliopsida > Santalales > Viscaceae > Viscum > Viscum album. Next base: position 215,250,761 of record OY728164.1, read on the forward strand.
TAATGGCCACCATGGGAGCAAGTTGGAGATATTTGAACAATCATCGTTTCGTAAGGCACTAGATCGACATCCACAGAAACATTATGTTCTTTACCCATTAGACGGACGTGGTTGTAAGTGTAGTTAAAATCCTTCTCATAAAAACAACATATTATATTTATGATTCTGTTTTTGTTATAAAATAAAGGAATAAAAATATTTTAGGGTGTTGTAGCAGTAAAATAAAACAAAATAAAACAAAAGAATTTAAGAGTAACCATTACCTTTAATTAGAGTAACTCCCTTTGGTTTGAACTAAAATAACATCTTAAAGTTCATTATGCCTAAGGTAAGGATTAAATGTGAAATATATGGAAATTTATAGCTTATTTTGGTAGGTTTTGGAGAATCCAAGGGGATTGAGAGGTGTGAGGAATGGGTCAGAAGTGGTATCCTTATATAAGGGAGATGAAGGTCTCATTAGAAATGTTTGAAACAATTTTTTTATTATAAACATATCATCAGTTTAAAAAGGTCAAAAACTCATTAAAGTCAAATATTAGATTACTCTTATTCTAAATAAAATCATTAATTATTAATTGGACATGTTTTGGATGTCATTTAATTATTTATAATTTTATTTATTTTAATCATTTATTAATGAGGTAAATACTCCATCATTTTTGTGTCATAATTAATTTTATTTATTTGATGTATAAATATTTTGAAATAAATACCCTGATGTAGAAAATATTTTTATATTCCCAATGAATATTTATAGTCTAAATGATAACTAATATAACCCCATGTAAAAATTACTTTACTAAAATATATTTGTTTCTATATTTTTAGTCTTTACTTTAAATTAATTAATATAATGTGACATTATCACTCCCAAGTCACTCCATGGGGTCCCAAAATCGACCCAATGATGAACATGGTCGTTCGTGACCCATATGTCAAGATCAGGACAAGTTTTAAAGTAATTTTGTATTATTAAGATACTCTTTTTACCTTGAATTTCCCTTTTTACCTTTAACTGTGGTATATAAAAGTCAAAAGTTAATATAAAAAACAATCTTATTGAACCACATTTTACATACTAATAACAACCATGTATGTTGGATTTTAAAAAATCAAATCAATGAAGAGTTAAAATTTCATTTAAATGAAAAAGTAATTTTTTTAACTACTACATTGTGGTTTCATTATTCATCAAAAATTGATGTTTTTCAGAAAAATACCAACAATTCAGCCTAAGATCTATTTGATATTACACATTAAAAAACAGATTCTATTTTACCAAAATTCAAAACATATAATTTTCACTAATTAAATTAAAATTAATTCCTATTGTCAAAACAAGAGGCGTGTTTTTATGAAATATTTACTATCAAAAGATTGACACTTATTTATGTCTAATTTCAAAGTAAAATTAATTTCAATGAACACCATTGGATTAAATGGTAATAATATAGTATAATTACACTTGAAAACCAATTAAAAAGATAATCTATTCATATAAATAAATTAGATTAAAAGGCTGTTTTGAATTTAAATATAGTATTTTTAATATTCATCAAAAAAATGAATTTTATCAAAAAAATACCCAAAATTTACCCAATGAAAATTTTGATGTTTAGATTCAAAAGAATGATATTATATTGTCAAATAGAACATATAAAATTGACCAAAAATTTATTCAACGATGTTTCGCCATTAAAAAGCGGTAATTCAAACTTATAAAGTAAATTATGCTTAAAATTAGATTCATTCACATTTTAAGCCTCTAACATTTATTGGATAAATGTAAAAACATTAAAAAAACAGTAATAATCATATTGTAGTTAGTTCTGTTCATTCTTGTCAACACAATAGCTAGGTTTTAACTACCATTTAAAATAATAATATTATATTGTTAGTTTGCAATGTTAGATTTCAAGGAAACTCGTTGTTGCATATCAGGTACCTCATCATACATAGAAACACCTTTAATGTAAAATTAATGTTTAATTCAAAAATATCAATAAATATGAAAAAGTTATATTATTTATTTATCTAGGATGTTACAACAATAAAGGGTGATTTCCTTTTTATTATAAAATAAAACATAGAATTTTAAAATGTATAGCTATTCTATAAGAGGTAAAAAATCAAAATTTTAAACATTATACCAATTCAATTAATTATAAGTTCTAATGTTTTTTATAGCATGAAAATTAAAAATAATTCCATCTATTTAATATGTTTTATATTTTAGTCATCAATTGTACCTTCAATATTTGACTCCAAATAAAATATAAATCATTCCTTATGTCATAATAAAATTAAATTCTCATTGAATATATTATAACAAACCCACATCATTTCAGTGAAAGTAATTCCATTTATCCAGCTATGGTGATTCAATTTTTTAGTTTTCTTTTTATTTTACTATCATTGTTTATTTTAACTATTAACATCTTATTGAAAACATATTTAGTAAAAAAAATCATCTCAAATATGATAGGAAGTTATTCCTACCTATTACCATTTTTTATTGTAATTTATTTCACTCTACACACAATTTCTCCAATAATGTTTTCCAAATATATTCATTCTATATTCAATAATGAATGATTTTCAATTCCCTATATTTTCATAATCACTCATATAGGTGGAATCCTATATTTATTTTCTTATTTCTTATCAATTTTAATCATGTGAGTAAGGTAAAATTGTAATTTTGGCCAATATATCTAATATAATACATTTCAATAATACTATTTATTGGAATATAACTTTTCTCCAAGCATTTTATAAAAATATCTAATTAATTTTTTTGAATTTATTTTATACGACGATTGTCACACATGTCCTTTTAAATTTAACATTTTATTATTTTTTAATTAGGCAACTGATAGTTCGCGTCGAGGCCCGACTTATTTTTTTTTCGAGTTCTTTTTAGAAACAAATGTTTCGTTCTTAGTTGCATCCAGCGCACCGCAGTCGAAGCGGTGTCACCTCGCCTGGATCATCGCGCAACCTCGCCCAGATCGCCGCATGGCCTGCTCGATGTTTGAGGGAGAAGAAAAATGTGTAGCAAATAATAAAGTGTGAACGCAATGAAGATTGGGAACGTGCGTCCTGGGGCGTGGCGCAACTCGGGCGAGGTACGATTTTGAAACCGCACAGCCTCGCTTGGTCCACTATGTGACCTACCTTTGATCAATTAATTAATTGAAATGAATAAGTAATAAAGAAATAAAATTAATTGCATCGTCAAATAAAAATAATGTAAAATAATTTAATAATTTAATGATTTATAAATTTTAACAAGGATAATATTTTTATTATGAACAATAATGATAATAATATTGTGTTATTACTATAAAATTTATTACTATCAAGTTTGTTATTATCCGATTATTATTGGTGTCATGTTATTATTATAATTAATGTTAATAGTATTAATATTTATATTATTACAAATTTGTTTTTTTGTAGATTTTTTTTAGTTTCTTTTATTTATTTATTCTTTTTCCCTTCTTTTCATTACTTTTTTTTCCAATCCCATCGGGTTCCCCCCTGGAACCCTACTGCGCTACAACCTGCCCATCCTGTTCATCCTCCAGCCCACCGCGCTGCGCCGTCCGTCCGGCATTGCCTCCTCCCGGATCCACCCTGCCTCCAGCCCGCCGCGCCGCGCTATCTGTCCGGTGTTGCCTCCTCCCGGATCCACCCTGCTAGCACCGCACCCCACCATTCTCGACAGTTCTCCTGCTCAGGTGAACCCTGACGCCCCCTGCTCCGGTGAACCCCGCACACCCCGGTGGCTGCACCGCACCCCCTGGCCGACGGCCCCTGCTCCATATGGAGGTCCTATCCCTACCTCGCCTCCCCACACCCTATCCCCATCTTACCACCTCCGAATACACATCTCTGTCTTTGCTCCACCTCCCTTCCTCCAGCTCTGCCAACGCATCGTCAATGTTTATCAGTTCTTCCACATCTCCTCCTTGTTTGATATCTCATTCCTCGTTTTTTTTCCTTTTCTCAGCTTCGACAGCGAACCCTATGTCCCTCTGTACCCACGCCCCATCTCTCCCCGCCTCCGTTTAACCGCATCCCCTTGTCGCAGCTCGCCTCTTTTGTGACTACCTAACTGCCTCAATTGGACTCATCTAAACCCTAGCACCCTGGCTCAGTCTTCGCACCATCTGCAATTCATCCCTGTGATCTGATTCGGTCCTACATCCCCCACAGATTTGTCTATGTCTTCTAGAAATCCTCAATCCCCCCTTCGAAACCCTAACTGCTTTCAGCAACCGCTTCCAGTTCGTTTCCCCAGTGTAATGAAAGATATTGAAAAACGCGATGTAGATCGCTCATCATCTGTGTAGTATACTGATTAGAAGCTTTACCGACATATCATCACCATCAGCTTATCCTACGCACACCTCTACGCCTCCCAAATGTGCTCGGGCAGCCCCCCAATGTCCTCGCCGCAGGTGCGTTTTATTTAGTTTGGTTGGTTCTTCCTTCAGAAGATTTCCAAGTTAGATTTTATGTGGTTTTTAGTCTGTGTTTGATGTTATTTTTGGTCTCATTCATGTTTTAGGGTTCTATTGAGTTTTTTTATGGTGCGTAAAAGGTGCAGAGGAATATCCGCACAAGTTTTGGGAAAATTAAACACCGAGGTAGGTGGTTCCATGCCATTACTTCATTTAGATAATTTAATTTGTTTGTTTAGTTTAACATAATATGTGCTATGGTTTAGTTTCAAGATGCAAATTATGTTTATAATGTTTTGGTAGAGCTGTAGAGGTTTTGAGAAAATGCATTTTAAAAATGGTGTAATATGTGTGAGTGATGAATGTTGCACTTTTCTTTAGAAATTTCCATTTTTATTCCTTTCGATTCGGTTGCGGTAAATTCTAGAAATGTCTAATAATTGTTTTTAGTGTGCCAAAGAGGTTTTCAAAGGGGTGATTTGTGAAATTAATTTTGTAATGGATTTTTTTATGCAATATGTTTCATAAGTTGAGGAGTTGTTTATTTAAGTGGCGTTTTTAGTGAGAAACATGGTTGAAAGGTTTTTTAGGGTTGTTTGGCAGGTGCGAAAGGTGTTTTCAAGTAACATTGGGTGTTTGTATATTTAAATAGATATTTTCAAAGTATATGAATCACTTTTGGTGTGTTTTCCTTGTTGTGTACCTTTGAAGTTGAATATGCTTTCACTTTTATAGTGGTGTATTTTTATAAAAAGAGACATGTCGTGTGCGTGCATCTTTAAAATAGTGCTTTGGTATGCAAATGGTGACTTTTGTGTGCAATATCTTTTTTGCTCTGTGAAATGAGAAATAAATATATTATGTGAATGTGAAACTTGTCTGAGCACAAGGGAAAACCCTGGGTATCTGGGTGGGCGGACTAGAACTAGTGCGCTAGTGAACCAGATGGGTGTCGTCCCTGTTTCACTTAGCTGGATTGACGATTTCAACACTAACAAAACATGATATCTGATGGTTGTGGCCTTCTAAACCACATGTTCTGAGGGTCGTGGCCTTCTAAGACACGTTTTCTGAGGGTCGTGGCCTTCTAAGCCACATTTCACCGAGACACGAGGTTCTAGGGTCCCACTCGAGCTAGATGAACCTTAGGGGATTTACCCACAGTTCTCTACCATCAATGTCGTGGTGCCTTCCATCGGTATATGGAGGACCACTTGGGTGTTAGCGTGTGTTTGTGTGTGTGAGAGAGAGAGAGAGTGTGTGTGTGTGTGTATGGGTATGTGTGTGTGCGTGTGTGAGAGTGTGTGTGTGTGCGCCCATAATGAACTTTCTTATCCTCTTATAAATTGTGTCTGTGAAATGAGTTCTTTTTAGTATTTTCTGTAGCATTTAGCTTGCAAATTTTTTCTTTAAAAGCATTTCTTTCAAAGTATAATTTTGAATAAGCACTTTAAATTGTCTTTTGATGTTGTGGCAAGGAACCATTTCTCGGTGGCATCCTATTGGGATTTTAGCTCACACCCTGCATACACCCTTGGGTGTATGTAGATTTTGTTTCTTCTATATTCCAGGTTGCGACTTCGTGCTCAGTGATTGTGGTTTAGGTTGAAGCTGGTCTTCTCATGCAGAATGGTGTTGATGTGGTCTCACTTCTGTCGGGAGGTTGATTTTGAGCTTTAGTTTCCGCTGTCGTCTTTTCTTTTTAGTTATTGTTTTGAGTTGTAGACCTTAAACTATTTCATAGTTTAAAGACACGTTTCTTTGTCTACTTCTAATTTCAGTTTATCTATCTTGTTAGTTGGTTTATCTGTCTTGTATTTCGGGTAAAACGGTTCCCACTTGTTAAACATGATACCCGGGCACTTGTGCCAGCCCGTGGGGATCGGGAACACCCTTCGGGCCTTGCCGCGGACTGGGTCAGGAACTGGGTCGGATGGCGACCTGTCCTGGTTCGTGAAAAAATGGTATCAAAGGCAGGATTGCTCTCTTGGGTCGTTCTCTTTTGAGATAGGGTCGGACTGGACCAAAATTAAGGTTTTCGGAACTCGGCCTTCTAGCTACGAGCAATGTGCCTGGCCAGCACACCTCGTGGCGGAACTCGAGTAACCAAAGTGTGTTGCGATTTGTCTGTGTTTTTGGTCTTTGCGGTTAATCTTGTCCATGGGAAATGGAAAAGGGGTAAGTTCAGTGGTCCTAGTGAGCTCGCAGGGTCTGGCAAGCCATGTGAAGCCGGGGACGCTGTCATAGAATGCCCTCTGTGGCAATGGCATGACTGGTGTATGGCTTCCAACCATACATTCCAGTCACCCTCTGACACAAGTGATCTCTTGCGTCATTTCTCGTCTCTTTGTTTTGGATTCTTGATAATTTTTTTTAGGTAAATATGTTTTGGTCTTGGAAAATGTTTTCAAATGAAAGACTTTAAAAAGAAAATGATGTGAAAGGTTTGGAAAGTGTGGGTTGGATGTTTTGGTTTTGAAAAAAATAATGGAATGGTTTGTTTTTGACCCTTGGTGTTCTCGTGGGAAACCACATGCATGAGTGTATATGGGAAAAAAATTGGTTAATGGCACGAGCGGATGAGTGCTTGGATGGATATGAGGTGGGTGCCAGTGCGGTATGAGAACATGCATGTGTGAGGCTCAAGAGACACCATTGTTTTTTGAGCAACCCACTGGATTTTCTTATTTTTAAAATGATTTGTTAAATGAAAATTCAGTGTTTCGATAACCGGTGTTTTTGTGGCGTGCCCTTGGGTTTTAGAAATTTCAACTATGAGGCATTTTGAGCCGAGGATCCTCTTGACTGATTTGTGTCTTGAGTATGATTTTTTTTTGTTGGTCAGGTGGTGTGAATGCGTGTGGTTAATGGTCTCTTTTGAAAAAGTACATTGGGGAGCGCTTGCAGTGGTTTCCCCTGCTTGTTTGGTGTTTGCATGTGGTATTTCTTGACCGTTGGACCAGTTTGGTTGGGTCTATAGTTTTCATTAATGACTAGTATATGCCCCCCCATAAAGCGTTGGCATTTGATTGAAGTACAACTACAGGGAATTCCCCATTGGCCGAAACTCCAGTTGATTGAAGGACTCTCTTTTTGAATTCTAGGATTGAACCCACCTCTCCTTCTAACAACTAAGTGGATCCTCTCACAGCGGGATGACATATGAGAGGGGGGTTGAACAAAGTTTTAGTTTCTTTCCTGAGTCATCGAGTAGGAAATTTTGCGTCGTTACGCTTGAAGGTTTCCCCTAGGAACGGCGAAAGAAATTCCAGTGGGGAAGGGTGAAGGCGATTGAGAGCTATCAGTGCTTATCGATGTCTTGAATGGTTTGAAGTGTTTACATTTGCTACAAGAGTCATGTTCGGTGAGGTCTTACAGCGTGAGACCTCTTTGATAGTCAATGGTGGTTTGGAAGCAACCCTAAGTCGTCGGTGTATCCTATCATTCTAAATGACCACCGGTCCTTGGTTTATTTCGTTTAAAGAAGGGTTCATGTTAGACTACTAGTTTGGCAGACCCTGTCGTATGAGGCTGCTATGGTCATTTGCAGGAATCACGTGTTGTTCAAGATGCGGATTAAAGTGTTTCTCAGCGCAATGCTTCTCTCGATGGTAATGATCGTGCTCTGTGACAATTTTTTGTGTCGTATTCTCACCCAGTGTGACAAAGGGTGACGTGCATGCACCATTTAAGCTCTTGTGTTGGTGAATGTTCCGTGTACGATCAGTTGGATGCCATGTTGTGTTGTGTCTGATGGTGTTGCCTCGGGTGCAATATGATTGTGTGTGGCACCAAAATGAGAAGATCTGCTCAGGAGTCTTCAATGCCTGACTACGAGACAAGAGATGCTTCAAAAATCAAGGCTCCAGCCATAGGCCTCGGAGTGAAGATGGCGCGTGGTCAGGAACCCCGGGAGTGTATGGGACCCTGACTTTATTTCGGTCATCGGTGTTGATAGTGGAAGCAGTTTAAATTGTTTTTATTTGGTTGTTCCTTTTTGAATGAACCGTCTGGTTGCGTAATGTTTTGTGACTATGCAGAGGCATGTCCGTCTCGATTCCTTGATGCCTTGGGGGTAGTGTACCATCGGATGTAATCACTTTTATTGGTCCTTGAGAGTCTATTGGGGAAATCATTTCCAAAATTCTATAATTCTCATCCCGGGATGCGGATATGTTGGTCGGGTCTTAGGTCGTGGTTTGGACGTTGGGTGGTCAGGTCCCACCCTCCTCGCACCTTGTGGTGGGTGGTTGGTCACCATCGGAAAATTGTCAATGTTTGTACCATCCGTTAGTTCTAATAGTGGTGAGATCCACGATGGGTCTCGCACAAAGGTCCCTGTAATGAATCGATGTTTTCCTTCCTTAATGGTGGGGAGTCCACTCGGACCTCCCCATGTTGGTTTTCTAGTCTCTCCTTGGGCGTTGGTAGGTTCTTAATGGTGGGGAGACCCACATTGAGTCTCGCACGAATGTCTCTAGAATGAATCAGTGTTGAACTTTTCTTTAATGGCAGGGAGTCTGCTCGAACCTCCCCGTGTCGGTTTTCCAGTCTCGTTTCAAGCGTTAGTGAGTTCGCAATGGTGGGGAGCCCCTCGGGCCTCCCCATGTTGATCTTCTGCTTCTGTTTTTAAGTATGGCTTGGTGATAAGTGATAAGAGTGTTATGTGGATGTGACTTAACCTTGTTTTCTCATTCTAGACAAACGGTGTGGTTTCGATTTAATAGGGCTTGAGATGATTCAGCTTGTGAAGTTGGTTTATGTGGGTGCGAGAGTTCCCTTCCTTGATCAGTCAACTGGAGGCGTTCTTGCTCTTCGGGGAGGGCGACACATATCATAAAATCATAATATGAGTGTCTCAAAGTTGTCTTTGAGTTTTTTTTCTCCGAGGACGATACTTTTACCCCTATTTGCTTGGTTTTTGTAGGGATCCCCTTTGAACCTTAAGGTAGTGTGGTTTTCTGCTATGGGGTTTCGTTCTGGTTATGGCTTTCCGGGGACGGAAAGCATTATGTTGGGGAGAATTGTCACACATGTCCTTTTAAATTGTACATTTTATTATTTTTTTATTAGGCATCTGATAGTTCGCGTCGAGGCCCGACTAATTTTTTTCCGAGCTCTTTTTAGAAACAAATGTTTCGCTCTTAGTTGCGTCCAGCGCAACACAGTTGAAGCGGTGTGACGTCGCCTGGATCGTCGCGCAACCTCGCCCAGATCACCGCATGGCCTGCCCGATGTTTGAGGGAGAAGAAAAATGTGTAGAAAATAATAAAGTGAGAACGCAATGAAGATTGGGAACGTGCGTCATGGGGAGAGGCACAGCTCGGGCGAGGTACGATTTTGAAACCGCACAGCCTCGCTTGGTCCACTGCGTGACCTACCTTTGTTCAATTAATTAATTGAAATGATTAAGTAATAAAGAAATAAAATTAATTGCATCGTCAAATAAAAATAATGTAAAATAATTTAATAATTTAATGATTTATAAATATTAACAAGGATAATATTTTTATTATGAACAATAATGATAATAATATTGTGTTATTACTATAAAATTTATTACTATCAAGTTTGTTATTATCCGATTATTATTGTTGTCATGTTATTATTATAATTAATGTTATTAGTATTAATATTTATATTATTACTAATTTGTTTTGTTTGTATATTTTTTTAGTTTCTTTTATTTATTTATTATTTTCCCTTCTTTTCTTTACTTTTTTTCCAATCCCGTCGGGTTCCCCCCCCCCTGGAACCCAACTGCGCTACCCCCTGCCCATCCTGTTCATCCTCCAGCCCCCCGCGCTGCGCCGCCCGTCCGGCGTTGCCTCCTCCCAGATCCACCCTTCCTCCAGCCCGCCGCGCCGCGTCGTCCGTCCGGCGTTGCCTCCTCCCGGATCCACCCTGCCTCCAGCCCGCCGCGCCGCGCCTTCCGTCCGGCATTGCCTCCTCCCGGATCAACCCTGCTAGCACCGCACCCCACCTTTCCCGACAGTTCTCCTGCTCCGGTGAACCCCGACGCCCCCTGCTCCGGTGAACCCCGCACACCCCGGTGGCTGCACCGCACCCCCCTGGCCGACGGCCCCTGCTCCAAATGGCGGTCCTATCCCTACCTCGCCTCCCCATGCCCTATCCCCATATTACCGCCTCCGACTACAGATCTCTGTCTTTGCTCCACCTCCCTGCCTCCAGCTCTGCCGACACATCTTCAATTTTTATCAGTTCTTCCACATCTCATCCCTGTTTGATATCTCCTTCCTCGTTTTTTTCTTTTTCTCAGCTTCGACAGCGAACCCTATGTTCCTCTGTACCTGCGCCCCATCTCTCCCCGCCTCCGTTTAACCGCATCCCCTTGTCGCAGCTTACCTCTTTTGTGACTACCTAACTGCCTCAATTGGACTCATCTAAACCCTAGCACTCTGGCTCAGTCTTCGCACCATCTTCATTTCATCCCTGTGATCTGATTCGGTCCTACATCCCCCACAGATTTGTCTATGTCTTCCAGAAAGCCTTAATCCCCCCTTTGAAACCCTAACTGCTTTCAGCAACCGCTTCCAGTTCGTTGCCCCTGTGTAATGAAAGCTATTGAAAAACGTGATGTAGATCACTCATCATCTGTGTAATATACTTATTAGAAGCTTTACCGACATGTCATCACCATCATCTTATCCTACGCACACCTCTACGCCTCTCAAATGTGCTCGGGCAGCCCCCCAATGTCTTCACCGTAGGTGCGTTTTATTTGGTTTGGTTGGTTCTTCCTTCAGAATATTTCCAAGTTAGATTTTATGTGGTTTTTAGTCTGCGTTTGATGTTATTTTTGGTCTCATTCTTGTTTTAGGGTTCTATTGAGTTTGTTTATGGTGCGTAATAGGTGAAGAGGAATATCTGCACAAGTTTTGGGAAAATTAAACACCGAGGTAGGTGCTTCCATGTCATTACTTCATTTAGATAATTTAATTTGTTTGTTTAGTTTAACTTAATATGTGCTATGGTTTAGTTTCAAGATGAGAATTATGTTTATAATGTTTTGGTAGAGCTGTAGAGGTTTTGCGAAAAATGCATTTTAAAAATGGTGTAATATGCGTGCGTGATGAATGTTGCACTTTTCTTTAGAAATTTCCATTTTTATTCCTTTCGATTCGGTTGTGGTAAATTCTAGAAATGTATAATAATTGTTTATAGTGTGCCAAATAGGTTTTGAATGGGGTGAATTGTTAAATTAATTTTGTAATGGTTTTTTTATAAAATTTGTTTCATAAGTTGAGGAGTTGTTTATTTAAATGGCGTTTTTAGTGCAAAACATGGTTGAAAGTTTTTTGAGGGTTGTTTGGCAGGTGAGAAAGGTGTTTTCAAGTAACTTTGGGTGTTTTTATATTTAAATAGATATTTTTAAGGTATATGAATCACTTTTGGTGTGTTTTCCTTGTTGTGTACCTTTGAAGTTGAATATGCTTTCACTTTTAAAGCGGTGTATTTTTATAAAAAGAGACATGTCGTGTGCGTGCATCTTTAAAATAGTTCTTTGGTATGCAAATGGTGACTTTTGTGTGCAATATCTTTTTTGGTCTGTGAAATGAGAAATAAATATATTATGTGAATGTGAAACTTGTTTGAGCACAAGGGAAAACCCTGGGTATCTGGGTGGGCAGACTAGAACTAAAGCGCTAGTGAACCGGATGGGTGTCGTCCCTGTTTAACATAGCTGGATTGACGATTTCAACACTAACAAAACATGATATCTGAGGTTCGTGGCCTTCTAAGCCACATGTTCTGAGGGTCGTGGCCTTCTAAGCAACGTTTTCTGAGGGTCGTGGCCTTCTAAGCCACGTTTCACAGAGACACGAGGTTCTAGGGTCCCACTCGAGCTAAATGAACCTTACGGGATTTACCCACAGTGCTCTACCATCAATGTCGTGGTGCCTTCCGTCGGTATATGGAGGACCACTTGGGTGTTAGCATGTGTGTGTGTGTGAGAGAGAGAGAGAGAGTGTGTGTGTGTGTGTGTATGGGTATGTGTGTGTGCGTGTGTGAGTGTGTGTGTGTGTGCGCCCATAATGAATATTCTTATCCTATTATAAATTGTGTCTGTGAAATGAGTTATTTTTAGTGTTTTTCTATAGAATTTAGCTTGTAAATGTTTTCTTTGAAAGCATTTTTTTTCAAAGTATAATTTTGAATAAGCACTTTAAATTGTCTTTTTATGTTGTGGCAAAGAACCATTTCTCGGTGGCATCCTATTGGGCTTTTAGCTCACACCCTGCATACACCCTTGGGTGTATGTAGATTTTGTTTCTTCTGTATTCCAGGTTGCGACTTCGTGCTCAGTGATGGTGGTTCAGGTTGCAGCTGGTCTTCTCATGGAGAATGGTGTTGATGTGGTCTCACTTCTACCGGGAGGTTGAGTTTGATCTTCATTTTCCGCTGTCGTCTTTTCTTTTTAGTTATTGTTTTGAGTTGTAGACCTTAAACTTGTTCATAGTTTAAAGACACGTTTCTTTTTCTACTTCTAATTTCAGTTTATCTATCTTGTTAGTTGGTTTTTCTATCTTGTATTTCGGGTAAAACCATTCCCACTTGTTAAAAATGATACCCGGGAACTTGTGCCAGCCCGTGGGGATCGGGAACGCCCTTCGGGCCTTGCCGCAGACTGGGTCGGGCACCGGGTCGGATGGCGACCCGGCCTGGTTCGTGACAACGATAAACTTATAATATTTGTTAGATACACTTTAAATGATCATATATCAAATTTTTCCACAAATTTATTCAAATTTTTAATTTAATCCTTATTAAATAATTTATTATAAATAGATTATTAATTCATAATAATAGGATTTATTTAGTATTACATCTCATAAGTTATATTTTGATAATTTTAATTGTTGAGAAAATAAGTTTTATTATAAAATATCATAAAATTTACTTATATAATACAAATTTTTTGATGTTTCGTAAATAAATGATATGATATTTAACAAATATATAATTTTTTATTATTTTTAATTTATAATTTTTTCATGTATGTTAATATAAAATAATTCCATATTAAAAAACATAAATTGCCTAAATATAATTCTTCAATCATGTATTTTTTACTAATATCAAATCAAATACTCTTAATTATGTATCATAATTTATATTCAATAATACTCTATTAAAATTTTTAACATTTTTAAGGATTGAAGATTTCATAACATAAAAATCTCAAATTTTAAGTGTTATAATTGTCTAATAATTTTAAATATTTAATTATTATTTTTTATTTCATTCTCATCATCCCTAATATATATAAATGAAAATAAATTTAGAGTCATTACTTTAAAATATCAACTATGTAATTATTTTGGTTCTCTATTTTCCAATGTTTAAATATATCATGTGAAGTGTTCTTTTGGAATAATAATATTCCAAAATGAATCATCATTTATAAGTGACATCTTATCCCTTTAGTTGAATGGGCCTTCCCAGTCTTCCATAATGAATTTTATTATACAATATAATATTTCATTATTTATCATCAACATCAAGTAAAAATATATTGAAATTATTTTGAAGACACTTATACAAATAAGAGTTATATTTTTACCTCTAAATAATGCATCTATTATTTTAGAATATTATATAATTACCATAAATACTCATCAAGTTAAGAATATATACATTACAAAATAAGTAGATCCATAACTTGATTTCTTTCCATCCAATTTGAGTAGTCTTATCAATTTTTCCTTCAATGATTCCACATTTACCAGTTTAACTGATCCCTAATTATTCTTAATCATAGCTATTAAAAAATTTACATTCCATATGTTTCAAGTAACAATTACACAATATCTGTAGTCTATTAGGCTATGGTGATTTATATAAAATATCAATAATTATTCGCAAATATTGACATGATTAAACATATCAAAAATATTAGTAATAAAACAATATATTTTTACTCAAAATTATCAACATATATACAGTCATCATGACATGTTTTATCTAGGATCTAATATATCTCCTCATGGTTATAATTTTTTCTGATATCTACATGTTTTTATACATATTAAAGAGTAATAACTATCATTATATAGGGTAGGCTTACCCTTAATTAATATACACTGGTAATGTAGGTTATGAAATATTATTAAAACCCATAAATTAAACGAGAAAAAATTTTAAGAACATAAGAAATTCAATTCTCCTTGATTAAAAAACAACATTTCAAGTCTAATTACATAGTGGTTTTTGTGAATTTTTATTACTCCTAAGATCTAATATTTTCTAAATATAAAAAAATTATTTTATAATATTTATATACTTTATATAATTTTGAAAAAAAAAACATTTCTCCATTGTAATGTATATATATTTTTTATTATTCTTTAATTTAAAAATAATAATATTTTTCATTATTGAGATTCATGAATTTTATTCTACAAATATTATAGAATAAAATCATATCCATATTTACAAATGAGTCTATGTGTTTCTATTAATGTATTTAACTACTAGATTAAACATACATAAACATTAAATGAGATTTTTTTTCACCATTATTATATGAAATAATACTATGAAGGTAATTGATTGAGGTTTTTCTAATTATTTTTTTCATGAGCCTTTACTATGTTTTGTTGGATATTTTTGACTTATAAAATTCAATGTTTTGTCTATATTGAATAATTATAACAATATATATAATAATTAATAATAATTAAACACCATGATTATTTATTATACTCATTTTGTGTCTAGTACCATTAAGTATGCAAATTAAATCACAGACATGAAAAAACAGACATCAAAGAGTGTTTTTGAAGTGTATAATCATTAATCTACACTAATTAGAGTGAAAACGTATATTAATACCCCTTTTAGTAGATAATAATATATAATATAATGATATTCAATCTATAATGATACATTAATGCATTTATCATAGATATTACTAATATTATATTTTTAATTCCCATAAAATTCCAAATATTTACTAAATATCTAAGTAATAAATAATTTTATAACGTATAATTTTCACATATAATAATTTTCATTATGAGTAATATATACATCTAGTAAAAATTAATTTTAAAAATTAATTTTCTTTCTTCTAAGTCTATTCAATATAAATTTATATATAAATACCATTATTTCAAATTTCAACAATATTCAAATCAACAATCAATATACAATGATTTATATCCTTGAAATAGTTAAAATATATTATTATATCAGTAATTATATCACTTAATCAAATTGAAAATTTTTCTATATGAAAAATATTTAATTTCAATAAGACAATACACTTTTCATTTGCATCAGATATTTAAATATTTTACTTACTACTATGAAATCAAAATTTTGTGTCATAATATCTTCAAAAAATCATTCTTTTTTTATATAAATAATTCGATTATTGAAATTATTTAATATGATAGATCCTCTTATCACAAATATTCTATGTACCCATTTATATATTACATCTTAATATAAATTTATTTGTAATTTTATAGATTCCAGGACTAGTTGTTTGGGTGTTAATAAGAAATTATTCATTAGTAAATAAAATTTCAAAATCAAGTGGAAAACATAAATACTATTATTCATTGATGAAAATACAAATGTTGGTATTTGAATTATCATTTTTACCATTTAAATAAAATTTATGAATATTTGGGGATTTGGGGATTCTCAGAGTAAATTATATTTGATATAAATGTTATATATACTTTTTCATCAAATTCATTTTTATGGAATATTTTTGTTCATAATTTTTTTTGAATATTTTATGGCAAGTTTATTAACAAAGAATATTACATTAATTTATTGATGGTTATAGAATTAGTTGTTTTAAAGACTAATGGTCTGGTTAGTACATAAAGATATAGATTGGAAAATAAATTTAAATGGTCAATTTTTTAAAGTTTTAATAGACCATTTTATGAAGGGAATATACATTTAAAATTTACTTATTTTGGTGCATCATTAAACAGATAAAATTTCCTCCATTTCATAAATTTTATCTTAATGTAATTTATAAAATTTTTGTATCTAGACTAATTAGATTATGATTTTCATGAACTGTAGAATATATATTAATAATTTTTGAATAATTTATAATTTAGGATCATTACAATTTTTTTTGGTTATTCAATATTATTGCCTTTTTAATAATCCTCATAAATCTTACTATATTTTTTATTTATAGGAAATTCAAAAAAATATGAAATTTAGTTATATATATATATGTACAAAACAAATTTCCTAATAATCCTATTATATCAACTATAAAAATATTTGAATAAGTTTTATTTGTGAATAATTCGTATAATTAGGAAATATGATTTTTGGATTATGGGTTGTAATTGATAATTGAAATAAATAAAATATTATATAAGAATTTTATTATCAATACAATAGATAAAAGATCAGGATAAAGCATCAATCAAATATGGGAGTTTATGAGATTATATATTTTATGAAATTTTATTGATAGGATAAAATTTTATTATGTTACCAGTGATATTCATATTAAATAATAAAATCCCTTAAAAGAGAATATTATAATAATAAATATTTATCATTGATTTATTGATAAATTTTTATTTATTATAACATGTGAATAATTTGTGGTGTCATTTGTTGAATTTTGAGACCTAAAATTTCATATATTTGGAAAAATATATCAACATATATAAATGGTCTATTTAAAAATGATAGCGTTGGTTTTTAAATATTGATAAAAATTCCCATTGAGGTAGGAATAACATGATAAATAAGATTAATTATGTTTTTGGGTGATTCATCAGACATATTCCAAGGATTATATAACAGTCCAGTAAATATACTGATTTAGTATTAAGTTACATGGGGAAAATACATTTTTCATGTTTTCTTCCATAGAGGCATGAGGTCATGGTAAATAATTATTGGTCTCATGTATCAATAAATATTTTTTAAATATAATTAATTTTTGAGGAGAATTTTCTAGAAAAATATATGTGGTGAGAAAACAATTTTTTTTGGTGGATTCAGAAGAAAATATTATTGAAGATGTGTTTCTTTAAATTTTTTCATGGATATGAAATAGAGATATTAAATATTATAATTATTTCACCCTATTATTTAAAATGTTGTTTATTTAATTGGCGGAGTGATATATTCACTACAAATGAAAAGGTATGCTTAGTATTATTTTATGTAATTAACCTTAATAAGAGGTGTAATTGATTGTAGGATCAAAATTCATTTGTGATTATTTGTGATAATAAGGTTGAAAATAATAATTTTAATAATTTTTTCGTATTGTTATGAATCAATTTTTGGTTATCAAAAAAAATAGTAATGATGATGTTTTTAGATATGTTTTGATGATATGATTATGATTATAAATGTTGGGGTTTGTAATGTATATTTGGGAATACAATTAGTATCATTGAGTATTATAATAATTTTATAGGTGCACAATCAATACTATATAGTGGAGATGTGCTGATATAGTTATAATGATTTACATTGATGAAAAATGAGTTTTAATTGGGGGATAAGATGAAATTGTAGAATTCAATATACATATATAGTTTTTAAACCTTTCTGTTATGGGGGAGATGAGTTATGGTGGAGATCACCCTTGTGAGGAGACAATAAATAATTACGGGAGTATCTAGAAGTAAATAGATTCAACACCATTATTACATATCTATAATTTAATAATGTATATGGGTTTTTATTTATAGATCCCCTGTATATGGAAAAAATACTGAAAATTTTTATATAAGGTTGGGTCTATTGAGTGTGGAATATTTATAGACATGTATAATAATTTTGAAATAAGGTAAGAAAATAGTGCATGTTATTTTATGTTTTATAATAAATAATGTATTTAAATTTTGAATGATAAATATTTATAAGATATAATATAGTATCTATTTTTTCATCATTAATTATTTAATAATGTTTTATTTTTTTTTTATTTCCACTATAAATAGGTGATTTATTATTCTTCCTTCACATGAACTCATATGAGATCTTGGGAGTAACCACCAAGGAATATTTATAATATAAATATTAATTTATATAAATTTTCTTATATATTTATATAGGTTATTTGGTGGTGTCAATTGACTATGTCTCTTAATATATGAGACACACTATAGATGTTGTGATAAATTTTACCATTCCATAGGTTCTATAAATTTTTTGGGATTTAATATTTTCATGCCATGTTATCCATTTGTTACATTTATTGTCCATATATATGTTATTCATATAATGAGAGGGTATTTGGCATTTTTTATAATATATCATATTGTATATTTGTTATTCATGTTAGGTTATTTTTTTTTTCAACATATCGATATTTCATTGGTGGATATTAAAAACCAACAGCCTATTGAATGCTTATTTCATATATTTCTCACGGTCTTGTTACAGGATTATGTCAATCCATTAAGGGGGATTGTTAAAATGTTTTTATAATGAATATTTTTATGATGTATTTTTAGTATATAACTATGATACATTCAAGTGTGGTTAGGAATCAGTATTACTTGATCCAATTATATGATTTAGGTTGGAAGGATAATATTAATGACGAATATTGAAAATTAACCTAATCTAGAATTCATTAATTATTACAATACATATTGAATATCTTTCAATGAAATGGGTATCATAATTTTTTTCGAATCGAGAATTTCTTAGTTTCAAAAAATGTTTATTTTTTATGCTAGTATGGGGATAATTGTATTTTTGGGTTTATATAAAGTAATAGTATCATTATACATTTAACACATATATACCTGGGATATGGTTTTTTAGTTATTTTTTTTATATAAGCTTTTAATGAGTATTCGGATTTCTATAATTTGGTGGTCTATCTCACATCTGATGAAATTTATCAAATGATAAAAGAGTTGTATATATAAAATTTTGAATATCATAGACTAAATTATAGAAAAATAAGTGACCAATGAATAAACCTATTATTAATAAATTTAAGACATTATTATATATATTGAATGTTTTAATTAGATATAGTATTTTTAGAATAATAAAATCATTTTTCATTAGTAATGATTTTTTATGAGACATTTTATGTATATGGTGGACTCATTTATTTGGAAATTGAAATTTTTCAATGATCATATAGATATGGTTTCAAAATTTCTTCATAAAAGATTCATTTTAAGTAACTAAAATTGATGTCATTATATTGTATTAATTGGTGAATTATAGGTTATATAATTTATTTTTATTTTTAGTTTTGGGTTTATCATATTGTTATTATATTTTTTTGTTTTTTGAATAATTGTATGATAGTATCCCTTAAATTTATAAAATATCTTTGATTTCAAATTTAATGAACATTGTAACCATTTATTAATTTTTAATAATTGAAATATTAGTTAAATTTTTAGTGGATGAAATGTTTTTACTATTATAATATCATATAAATTTAATTACTTGTATATTAATGATGCTATAAAATATTTGGGTTAATGATTATAATTTTCAAGGAAATTGGAATTTAATAATATTTTTTTTAATTATCATTTATGGTGTTATCATTTTCTACCTATTTTTTATAACCATCCATGAGTTTGGTTACATGTAATTTGTTTAAATATAGTATTATTTCACATTACGAATTAGTTTCTCAAACATTGAAAAGTATCAAGTGAAGGAATCAATATAGTGTCATCTTTAACTCATAATCCCATTAGTTTAAAAAATTTAAAATTCTATAGAAGTAAATTAATATTTAACGTCAAGAAAACATAGTATATTTTATTAGTGAACAATATATGGAGGAATAATATTATCAATAGTAGTGAGTTAATTAGATAAGAGGTAGAGGATGAATGTAGGTTCAATGAGGTGGGGGATTTTGAGAATGGAAAATCATAGTGTATTATAAATACAATTTCAGGTATTTAATGTAATTAATGTTATCGAATTTTTTACTCTATCTTGTAATTATATGATATATATTTTATATTTTCAATTTTATCATTCCTTTCATAGTTAATGGGTTTGAAAATTTTGGAACAAAATTTGATTGAAAACAAGAATTTACAAATTTCATGGGATACAAAAAAATTTATTTTAGCTGTTTAGTTATAATTTAGATCTCTAATAAGATTATATTTTTTAACCTAAAATATTTACTTACATTAATATATGATATTAACATTGAAAAAATTATTTTTATTTCATTTAATCTTATATAAATTAATGACAATGGAAATTTATGTCATATAATATATTTAAATTTTTCTAGGTTTTTTAGTGAATGTTATTTCTTCTACCAAATGAAATAGATTGAGTCATGAAGTATTACGTCCATGATAAATAATTTAATTTATATCATGTTTGTAATATATGAAAGAGATTCACTAGGTTATGATGAACTATATAGATTATTTTTCATGATTAAGTATTTTTATTTCAACTATGTAAAAATTTATATTTAGATACATAATGATCCATTCCTCACTAATTATTTTAAGGATTCCTATCAAATTAACTTTTATTATCTATGAATTATAGGAATTTAAAATGATAAACTTTTTTATGGATTTCAAAATAGATATATGTTATCTTAGGTTATATGATGTATATTATAAAGTATTTTGATGGATTTTAGATGCTATTTATATATCACAATATGTTTAACCATGTAACATTAAATTATCACATTCATTAACCTCTAATATAATAATTATTTAACATTTTGGAATAGGTATGTTTATTTTCTAAATTTTTTTATGTTTTGGATTCTAGTATAATGTAGATAAAGATGAGGATATCAATTAAATTTTTTTTTGTATGGTGATATACATTTACAGTTTATATAGACATTACATAGACTGGTGAATGAATTATGTATCTTTATAAGGCTTATGAATTAGTTTTTCCAACTTTATTATGATTATTTTTTTGTATTATTCAATTATAATATTATTATTTACTTAGTTATAGAAGAGTATTTGGATTATCATATCATTATATTTTTATAATCTCTTAGAAAATATTAGTTATATGAGCATAAATCTATTTGTTGATTTTAAACATTTTATGTTAATTTTTGGGGTAAAGTTATTTTTTTTAGTAAAGTAGATTATCATTTTGTACATTTTAATTAAACAAATATTTTCTTAAAAAATGTGTCATGAGGTTTTTTTGAACTATCAAGGATCATCAAAAAATATTTTATATAATATATTTATTTAATTCACTAATTCATAAATAACTAATATCATCTAAATGAGAGCACATTAATAATGTCTATAATGTTAGATATATCATAATACATTTTTTTACCAAATTGAGTAATATTTTTCTTATGTTCAGCCTATATGACCTAAAATGAGAATATTTTGACATAATTTTTATTTTTTAGATGAAATATCTTATTATTATAAAAATATTTCTACTCATCCTATAATTATATAATATATATTGTCTAAAACCAACCATAGTGGATAATTTTGGATGATCAATCATCATGAAGGTGTCAATAAAAAATATATATTGATGTGAAATTGTTGAGATTTATCAAAAATACTACAAAGTTTTACATTTTTATATTTATCTTAATAAAATTATTTTATTAAATGAGTAATTATTATTATATATAGATTATTAAACAATAAATGTATTTTCATGAATTTTCTATATTAGTTGAATAAATTTAAAACCATTGAAATCATATAGATTTTCTTATAAATAATTCTTACTTGTTATTCTATATATTTAATTATTATTTATATCATTGAATTTTTATTATCTTATACACTTTTTTATTATGTAATAATGAATATTAAATTCATAATTTCATTTATGAATATATTGTTAATGAAATTTTTGTTTTCTAAGATAACAAAAACCACTATTCTAATAATTTTATAATTTTCAAATACTCTGTCATAATGAAAAACCATCACCAGCCAACAAAATTATTTTCATTAAAATGACGTTGAACCTGTAAGGTAGGATACATGATTATTGAGAGTGTACCACATTAGTATAAAATTTTAAAATTGTAGAGAATACAAAAATAGTTCCTCAAAGGTGGGTGGTATGATGGTAACCGCATAATAATAGTAGCCTATTTTGGCTCTTTGTATTTAGAACATTGTTGATAAATACATGTTGGTAATGGTAAGAAAGTTAGGAGTCTAATAGAAAAAAATAGTTTTTAGGATTTCTATGTAGTTATGTCATGACCATGTGTAAATGTTTTATTATAATGAAATTTTGGTTCTTGTTGAAGACCCATTAGAGATAAAAAATCAACCACTAAGAATGTAGTTATTTTAGAACATGTAATGTATCATTTTTTATGTTTATTTTAGGGATCCAAAATATAATAAATGTAACATATATTATAGAATTTAGGTGTATTTTTTTTAATAGTTTATTGAGGTTAGGAATTACATATATTTTAAAACATCACATTATTTGTTACCATAATTCAATGAACTAGAATATACAACCAAAAGTACATGGGTTTAAATAATTTCATTAAAATTTATTAACCAGGAACCACATACTATTTTTGGTGGAGGAAATATATTTTATTTCAGTGAAAAAACTATGGTTTTCAGGAATGTTATACACCTAACAATCCTGAAGGACACAGATACCCATCACAAAACAAGACTAAAAGATGCACATATGGTCTATGTAAACACATAGATATTTCATAGACAATATGGGGATTTATAGTCCATTCATCTGTGTCCACACTAATATTATTGATGTGTATTCCTCAACATGTCCTAGGTTACCCAATATGGTTCCCCTGATTTTTTTTATGTGATGGAATTTTTCATTATCTATTAGTTAATATTCATCATGTCAATTAATATTCAGTAAGTTTAATGATAAGTTTTGTTTCTTTATTATGTCAATCTATACTATAATTAATTGGTATTGAAATTATTATCATAGGATTTATTCCCTAAAAATATCATATTTTTAATTATTTTTGGGTGACATTTTTTTTCTTAAATCGATGTAATTTGGGTGGAAATTATTTGGGATTATTATACTCACCAGTGCATGGGATTTATATTAAAAAATGGTATGTTTTAAAAAAAATTTACCATGATCAATTAGTGGAAGATATTTTAGAAGAGAATCATATTAGTGGATCTTAGAATAGGTTTATTTTAAAAATTATTTTGTTTTGATCTATTTTGAAATTTGGAACTCCATTACAATTTTTGATGGTATTTAGTTATTTTGAGATTTAGTGTTTTTGTATTCACCACTATTCTATAATTTATTTTGTGGGTTTTATACTAGAATATTAACATGTTTCTTAAATATTTTTTTTTAATCTAGTATTATATATTTTTTCAATTATAGTATATAATTAAGAAGAAATTTGGTTGTGTGATGGTTAATCACTAGTATTATGACATGTTCTTGATTAATTTATTCATCCTTATAGTCAATTGGCACTGGACTTTAAGATGTATAAATGGGGTGGAAGACTCTAATTATTAGTGTCATGAGAGAGATCTTGATGTTATTAGACACATTTTAATGGAATGAGAGTAATTTTTTCAAATGAACGGATTTTTGAGTTACTAGTATTAAATGGAATGATTTTGCAATCATAGGTCAGTGCTGTCCAGAGTTATTCAGTGTGGTTTTTACAATAAATAAACATATTATTATTGAGGATTTGTTATTAAACCTTTAAAAATAACCTATTAATCAATAATTAAAATACTCCTGGATATAAATATTAGTGTATAACTAGTTTGTACACATATTATACTATTCGTTAGTAATGTTTTTTTCTTTTTATTCATCTATATGTTCAACCAACCATGTGTTCATCATGATAAATCATTGGATAGTACAAGGTATATTTCAATATCTCATATACATGAATATTATTGATGATACCATGCATATGATTCAGCCTATAGAAGATGAATAGTTGATAAAATAAAATATTTTATATATGACTGGTCTTTAATGGTTTTCTAGGAATTATGGTGTGCAATATCGTCAAGTTATAATGAATTTTATTGAATGGATTAATCATTTTTTAATTCATATCTTTATTCCAACTAATAAGACAGTTATTCTTATTTTTTATAATCATATGAGTTGATATTTCTATTTGAGGGAGCTGAATGAAAAAAATGATAACAATGCCATAATACAATTTTAATATTTTTTTTATCTAAGAGTAAAAATATATATTGTTTCTAAGTATATTTTTATTTTAGTTTATGATAGAAAATCTACATGGTGGAATAAACCATTTCAAATACACTCCATGGTTATCAAATATTATGATGTACTTTTATGAAACTACTCATGATGGAATTCATTAAGATCAAAATATCATTCATGACCTTCAAAGGGATATTTTATCATGTAAATTTTTCCAAAGCATTCAAAATAATTTTAGATTACTGGAGTTTTCATTGGTTATTTTCCATTTCATTCAAGAAATAATTGAATATACTATATCAAATCAATGTTTTCTAAGATTATAGATATTATTATTGTCAATCCAATGAAATATAGTGAGTTCACTCCAATAGAGATAGGCACATTCTTATTCCTAGTCATTTCAACAGATGGTTAATAGTTCCCACATGTGCATTAACAAAAAAATTATTATATTTTTCAATTATTGGGGTGGTATAGGAAATATGGAAGATGTCTTCCTTATATATTATTCATAAAAGGGAAACATAGGTAGAACTATGTGTCATCCTCCCTTTGAGAGAAAAGACTACAATTAAAGTCCTATACAAGTATGAACGTGAGGCCCTAAAAGAAGTAGATATATTTGAAACTTTTTGGTGTAAGACCATATTGGTTTGGTTGGTTCATTGATCAATATCTACTATAACCACCCATTAGAAAGCCTCATTTGTCACATAATTATAACTTTTATGTTCGACATAAAATTAAACCCATAAATTGATTCAGTTGAAAATTATCTATTATGTTATGATATATAATTTGTTTATTCTCTATATTTACACCCATAGTCATTGATAAAAATGGATGCCATTTTTTTATAATATAATTTTTTTTATATTGATATTCTACTCAAGCCTCATACATAACCTCTTTGATGAGAGACTCTCACTAGAGATGATCACACTCTCACCCATGTCGATCATTAGTGTAAGACTACTCTCAATGAAATAAGGATACCATGATATCTTATCCTACTTTCTATGTGAAATATTTTTGTTTTTCATGGAATGGTTAGGTAGTTTATAGACTATGATTGGTTATATTTCAATTATAATATGGTGTTACTTATTTCATAATACTTATTGATAGTCACCTTCAATAGTGGTTGGGACCATTATGTTGGATGGGTAGGTCTATCCTTGAGATTAATATAAATGATTTTTTGGTATAATTTATGCCATATATTGTGAACCATTGAAATTGATAAGAAGTGGTTACCTAGATAACTAAAATGAAAAATTGATGGGTTTATTATAAAATGTTTTTTGGTTTGATTATCATTGAGATATTGATTTTTTGAAATTATTTTCACTATGGCGCCACAAAAAATTCTCATTAATCTTATTAGATGGACCACACTATGATTAGAAATATAAATGTTTAGTAAGAGTAAATTCTTCCACAATGATTCTAAATACCAAATGTTTCCCTGGCAGTTTTTCATTTTCTAAACAATATAATGTTTTATGGGAGAATGAAATTTTTTTATTAACAATCTACACCTGAATTTGGATATATTCAAGAAATGATACACTCGTACAAGTGTCGATAATATATTCATATAGATGAAAATGAGAAAAATTGTTCTTGAATAATGATAATGGGTTTGGATACCATTAACATTAGGTTTGTGATAATGATATCACAATGAAGGAGTTCTTGTGTATATATAGTAACTGATTTATGTTATTTATTCATTCCAGAAAGATAAATGATGTTATGGTTTTCATGAGATCTATGAGCCATCTCATCAATCCATTTCATGACGAGTACATAACAATTTCCATTAATGGAATCATAATATATTCATAGATACTATGTTATAATATTAAGAATTTGAGGATTATCATGTACATTAAAAATGAAAACCATTTATAAGAAATTCAGATGAAATTTAGGTTCTTAATTAATGACGTTAATCTCTATAAGTTTGTGATAATAAAGGTTAGAGTACTATTTTATTTTATGAATATTGTTTGTAGGATGGATTTAATGTCCCATATGACATTTTTTCATTTAAATAGATTCCATGGGTTAGTGGAAAATTATTATACACATTCTATTAACATTTTAAGGATACTGAATCAAATCAATTGTATTTATTTGATGTGAAATACATTCACTTACTATGTAATTTTTTGGGGGGTAATCCTTTGTATAGTGAATATGATTACCATTAATATGATTTTTTATTTATTTGAGGTTGGAGTATATTAAGAGGTGTTTTTTCATTCTTCTTTGTCTGTAAATGGATGTTCCATAATGTGATGTAATGTAATGAATGTATTTTGTTCTTAAAAGTCAAGACATAACCATAAAAACAATGAGGCCCATGACTTGGTCATTGTTATAGAACTATTTTTATTGATAGAAACGAGAGACTATCTTCCTCATGAATATTTCATATACTATAAGTATCAAAAGAGATTAAATGATGTATTCTATCCCATTTATTGGTGCTAAAGAATAAACCATCTAAGGGAAATCATATTGGATTTATAACTTAAGGAAATCTATACTCTAATGAAGATGATTTTATTGGATTGTAACCTTAGTATAAAATATCATGATCATCTAATAAATGATGTTTCTAAGTAGGTAGACATGGCATGGTCAATTTTGGGGGTAGGTGGAGAGGATTATTACCACCAATAAATGATATTATTCACCCAATATCCTAATTATATGAGGGATTCCTAGATTAGAAACCAAAATTAAATGACCCCATATGGCTATATAATATTATATAATTTTGTTAATCGATTCCCTAAAGGTGGAAAAAATTAAATTAAATTCAACTTGATAATGGTTTACCTAATTTAGTAAGAATTATATCTATGAAAATAATGATAATCAATGATATTTTTCATCTTTTTATGGTGTAATTGTGTGAAGTGAATAGTTTTGTAGTTAATATAATGGTCCCCAACCCACCAATAAGTAATAGTTATGTACTAGGTTCCAATAGATTTAAGAAATCCTCTTTCATTTCAATATCATAAGTCAAAAACATATTTATTGATTTCATGACTGAACAACCACATTTGTTAAAGAATTTTGGAATATTATATGTTATAACTGATTGGATGAAGATGTAATAACACCTCCTACATATTCATAGTTTATGTTTTATTGATAAGTAGTCGAATATATAATTGATTATGATCATATAACATCATGTATTTTTTTCTAATGATCATCTCTAACTATGATACAAGCTATATTTTCTAGTGACGTATAATATTACAAGATAAATTTATGACCCACATTCAATGGAGAATAAAATTAATTCCCTATACTGATATCTCTATTGACGAGATCATTAAAAATCTTGATCACAAATTATAGAAATTCATCCATGAAATTGGTATATCTTTTTACTATAAAAATATCTTAGTAGTGTTTTAGTATGATTGTAATTCATTCACTATAGACACGGATCTATCTATTACTTTTATTTGGGAAACATTTAATGTATTTTAAATCATAGTCTTAAATTAATTAATTATTTTATATTGATCCATATATAGTAACATAGATGGAATATAATGTATAATCTATCAAATAACATGTGCAGACATCCCTTATTTGATAGAATCCCTATTAATTTTGATGGAAGATTCAATTCTTTATTAATAATTAAGATCATAAAATTATAATGGTGTCAAATATGTGTAGTTTGAGGGGATTTATTATGGGGATTAATATATACCAGATATTTTTCATGTAATTTATGTAATATTTTCTAGTATGTGAAGTTGATTATTGAGTGGTGTATTTCCCATAGTTAGATAGGGTTCTAACATCATTCACATGTCACTACTGATGTGGTATGTGGATTATTTAGCAAAAATTATTATATAGGGTGTTATGTATACTTGGGATAAAATAATATTTATTTAATTATTGGAATTAATAAAAAATTATTATTATAATATCTATTAAATGAGAGAGATTTTATAGGGGTATATCCTTTGTGGTAAAATAATCATCATGAGTTCTTATTGGACTATTTTAAATATATGTTACCTTAATACGATCTACACATTGAAAAAATTATTCTTTTATAGAATAAATCAAAATATGTTCTGAACCTTATTGACTTTTATTATTATTTACTCTCATTGAATATTTAAAATTTTGTTAATAAAGGTGATTGTATGGAAATATATTTTTATAAATTTCACATTTCAATAGAAATGTAATTTAATAGTAAATATATTTATTATATCATATTCATTTGAAATAATTATATATCATATATAAATCCCTAGTTAGGAAGTATCACAACATGATTGTGTCTGTACATGTGGTGTTTACCAAAAAGTGGTATATATTTTTTTCAAATATGATCCATGGATTTATAATTTTCAGGTATAATTTTTAATCACTATATAACCTTTTTTACAGTAATTAATTGGTCCAAAATCCACCATGTGAGGATAAAAGGTATTATAATAATGTTTCCTCAGAGGATAATTGTGGAAGACTATTCATTATATAAACATGAAATCTAATAAAAGGATTGATTCAATATACTTAAACCATAAACATTGAAACTATAAGATATGTATTTTAAATATGTATCCTTTTACTCTTTCATGTGTGGTATTATTTATTGTAGAAATATTTTATTATTTCAAATTTTCATGTATTATCATTGATTATAAACCTTACAAGAATCAATTTTTCGCCTCCTAAATTGTTTTAATTTATTTAATATAGTGTTTTAAATCATTATTCATTTTTGTGATAATTTTTCAATCCATTTAATTTTTTTGAACATATATCCATTTCACATATTTCTCTATGAAATATTAAATCAAATTATTAATTAATTAATATGTTGTAAAGGATTTTTAATTAGATCATGAATCACTTAATCCACCCACCTAATTCTATTATATTATCCTTTTCCTATATCACAATGAATATTAACCATTTTCCTTAGTAGAGCTAATATTTTCATTGAGGAATACATAATGGATGTGGCATGTTCAATTACAGAGTGATGATTAAACTAGTTTGATCATGAATTGAATTGGAGCATGTCAGAGGGGAGCCATTATGGTATATATAATATATATATATATATATATATATATCTTGTATGAATCCTTTGGAATTAAGGTTCATCATGAGAGTAATAAAATAAGATAAATTGTCGATATGATACTTTGGAATGACATGGTCATTCCTAGTGTGTTTGGAGCCCTCAAAATATTTACTACATGTTAAGAGTTTTTTGTAATGGTTAATATTATGGTGGAACATTTCAATACAGACAAATACATGTAAGTGAAGATCTTCATATTTAATCACCATGTAGATATTTAGGAAAAATATAGTTGTTGTTTTCATTGTTATAGATATTATTTAATTTTGAATAAAATAATATATAACATGAATCATAATGTTATTTTATATGTTTATATCTAATTGGTTTTCTATATTTTATAAATAGATCTAAATATTACAAGTACATTACTATGTGACTTATAATAAGTATATCTAACTAAACCACATGAGGTGTATAGAATTGTACGATCATCTAGACATTTGGAACCACATGTTTTGTGGGTGATTTTGAACATCATGTATTCCAATTAAATAAGTCAAGATCCCATGATAGTACAGTTATGAATATAATGAGTATCCCAAATAACTTGTACCACTTTTACGCATGGTGATTAGGAAAACCTGAAGGCACTAGATAATATAGGTATATGAATGAAAATTTCTAAATTCTTAGAAATTTTCTTCAAATGAGTACATGTCTTGTACTAGTATATATCTTTTTTAATTTTATAAAAATAGTTTTATTATTAAATATTAAAATGGAGTATTCAATTCTATATATTTTTGGCATAAAAATATAAGTTGTTTTCCAGCTCATAAATTTTTTTTTCTACGAGATATTTTTTCTTCTATTCTATAACTTCATAAAATATGAAAAATATATGGTATAGTTGGTTAGATTAGAAATTCTGTTAGAAAATCACCGAAAATAATTTATACTACTACATGGGTCCATCAGACATAATCGTGAGTATCTTACCTCACCTTATGATAGGTTTTGGTTCATCGACAAATATAGTTAAAACCTCCACCCCCCCAATTTAATCTAAACAATACACAGTGATGTGAAGGGGATCTATAGGAGTTGAAACCACCTATAATGATAAAGAGACCCTAGTGATACATGAACCCCTCATTATGATTCTACTGAGGTGTCATGGATGTTATAAGAATTTATTAGTCTGGTTATTTGAAATTTTTCTTGACAATTGGTGTTCAAGGAGTTATTTTTATCATTTTATATACTACATCTACGTTGTTATGATGTGAATAATATATTCCACCATTCCTATTGATTTATTTATTCAATAAATTATATTACAGTTTTTACTTTCCTAAGATGAAGTTTTGCTCCATTAATATTTTTCTTTTTGTTGAATCCCAAAGGGTATGTTAATAGTTACCCCTGTAAGGTATTTAGGCAATAGATGTTGTGTTTATGAAGATGATACACAATTTTTAGCTAAAATTTCTCAATATAGGTCTACTAGTGTTAGAGACCAATGTTTCATGGAGAAGGTCAAAAAGTACAGTTAATATGTTAAGATCATTAATTACATAGAGAAATTATTTATAGTATATTGAGGATTATATGAATATAGGTTTCTAAGGATATTTTATTATCTCTTGTTTTAAGGTGAATCTTTTTTTATTTAATATTTCATATATATGGGGTATCACAATCTAGTTTTTTATAGATAATTATGATTTATTATATATATATATATATACATATATTAGAAATTATCCCATATATATATGGTAATGTATGTAGTGACCCATTCTGAATATAAATTAAATAATAAATTAATTTAATTATTTTAAAAACACAACATACAATAGTCACTCAACCAAAATACTAAAAGGTTTAGTTTATTGAAAATTAGTGACATTAACACCTTATTTTATATGAGTTGAAAATATTTCTCTATAATTGTGATCCTATTAAAGCTTTTATAGTCATATAATATATTTAAATAATCTTCATAAACTATATAATTAAAACACAATAAAGTAGTGATCTAAAAAGCTCAGTAAGGGTAAATTCATAGCTGAAAATATTAAATATGATGAATGTGTAGAATAAGATCAAAAATAAATATTTAAATAATCGATTTTAACACCATGTACGATAATCATTAACCAATATGGATCAAAATAAGATCAAAAAATATCATTAGGGAAACATAAATGATAAAACCTATAATATATTAACATGACATAAGGTGTGCGATGCTTTAAGAGGAATAATAATGAATACATGGAATTTCATGAAAATAAAATGCATAGTAAAACATAAAATACCTTGATATAAATATTTAAATGTGGAATATCATTATAAACCTGGAAATGTAGAACATCTGTATGAATAGAAAAACATGTGTGATAAAACCCATTATTCTCATACTTCAATTGAAAAAATCATTATGTCTCCACCTAAAAATGTGAGAAAACCCATCATGCCAATTATTATGTGAATAAATCCATTATTAACATGACATAATATATCATTAGATATTATCTTAATCCAAATAATTTTTTGGAGATATAAAAGCCCACATTAATTATCCATGTAGTTTTCTACGATTGAAAATAATTCATCATCATAACATAAATAACCCATGTGAAAAAGAATGGGTTTCTTAAACATATCACATAACATGAAAAAATGATATAATAGGATATATAAATATCATTATCATGAAAGGTTTAACAATAAAATAATATATAAAAAATTACTTCATGAGACATTTATAATTTGAAGATAATGATAACAATATCATTAAATGTGTTTTTTAAAAACATTTTTTTCATTATTGTTTAAATCATAGTTGTGAGTCCCATTTCAAAAATAATCCTTTCTTTTTAAGATTAATAAAAAGAACAACTAAAATGAAATTCAATTCTATTGAAAATATATTTTTACCATAGAAATATGAAATAAAAATTAATTAAATAAGAATTTCTATGACGAACTGTGTTCATTAAGAAATTGCATAACTCTAAAAAGGATTTTGAGTATAAAATTCAATTATCATTACCATTGATTTCCATTGAATGATTTAACCTAATGAAAAATAATGATTAGAAACTTAATTAAATATTTCTAAAACATATTCTTATATATTAAAATTTATAATATTAATTATTTATAGTTATATTCAGGTATTTTTTTGTAATATCTTTTCAAGATCGGGTGTTATTATTCATAATCGTTTTGAACTATGTACATAAAAGTCATGTGATCAATCAATTTTATAAAAAAATTATTTATTTTAAAAAAATTAAGAGTTCAAGAATTTATTATTTATAATTAATAATAATGAAATAATTCCATTTTATGATTGTTTTAATTTCATTTTATGTAAATGAAAATATCGATGAACCTGTTTTCAGATATTTACTAATATAATTTGATTATCTTTAATGTTAATTAGTTTGTTTGTTATAAAAAATTATTCACATTAATTATATATATTACATATAAATATCATGTATATTATTAATATAGAAACTAAAAAAAACATGTTTTTAAGTGATGGATGTATGAAACATGTTTATTTATAGAGCCGATAATCAGCATAACACACTAATCTTGTTTTCACATTTATTAATGGAAATTAAGGGGTGATTAATTCGTGAACATCATAATAATAACAAAAAATTATTAAAATCAAATATATTTTATCATTTTATGATGGTGAAATTAAATTTTAATAATAATTAAGGAATACAAATAGATATAAAAATAAAGAGCTGTTTAAGACATTATACCACGCTTCTTGGATTTTCACCTATGTAAAGGTGGTTAAAAATTTTAGGGATGAAATTTTTATAGCACCATATCTAATTAAGAAATATAATTTGGTATCTAGTAGGATTATATATATTATGGGATGAACATTGGGGTGCATGGATTGTGGCGAATATAGGAAAGGGGTGCCCCATTTAAAAGTTAAAATAAGTGGTATTTTGTAAATACTCAAAACTATTCAAAAATAAGAAGTCACAATCAATATATGTACCTCCAAATATTTTGTATAATTTAGTGGGGGATATAAGGTAATTTCACACCTCAAATATTCTAAGTTAACCCGTGTTTAAACATGTTTTTCCATTTAACGCAAACGTTAGACACTATTATCTTTTTATTTTTTACCATTGTAACTAATTTTTCATTGTTAATTTATCATTTAAGCATAATAAAATGTACCTTATAATAAAAAATTTAACCACAAATTCTAAATTATAATTATACGTGTATATAAATTGAATTTTAACAGAAACATTAAAACCTAATTTTTTAGAAAACATGTATGATGATAAAATATTTATGATTATGGTAGATCTATAAATTCAAATTATTTAAATGAATATAGAATAATAATAATTATTAAAAAGTGAGTTTATATAAAAAAAAAATTAAAAGTAAAAATATTATTGACTTATTTTATAATTATTTAAATATAATAGTCAAAAAACATTGTTCATTAAAATAGTAAATAATGATTCAAAATTTTAAGCTTCAGTTTATAAATTTAAAAAATACAATATTAAAATCTTTTATTATATTTTATAATTAATTATTTAAGATGAAAAAGGATCAAATTTATTTTATGTGTTAATATTATAAAATAATTTCATAAATGATATAGAATAAATAAAATATGTATTTTCACAATTCACTTACAAATTATTTATATTTGAAAAATCCAAAAAAATATATTCTTATGATAATATTAAAATTATAAAAAAATTATTTAAAATTTTTCCAAATTAGAAAAATCATTTTTATAAATATAATATTTAAATAAAATTATAAAATATCATGAAAACCATATTTTTATAAGAAATCATTTTCTTAAAATTAATATTATTTTATAATTACTACTTATTATAAATATATCAAACAAGAAAAATATCCATTTTTATGAATTACATTTTAAAAATTAGAAAACATTTTCTTCGTTTTTTATCTCTAATAGTTTCATTTTTTCTTAAAGTTTTTTTATAAATATATTAATTTATATATATATCATAATTTGTTTACTGGATATTATACCATATAATGTTGTGGATAAATTAGGTTGTTATATATTTCTTTGTTTTTAGTTTTTCTTATGTACCATGTTATCGAACATAGTATTAAATTGAGTATAAAAAACATAGTTGGTTATATTCTACCGCTTAATATAAGTTTTCCTAAAAAATTAATTTCATAAAAGAAAACAAATGAGAAAAATTTATTATCATCACAACCTCAGGTTCCCACATAGCCTCATCAAAATTATGATCTCACTATATAACATTAAATATATTAGTGGTATTAATTGTAACAACTTATATCATAAATTCCAAATTTCTTATTGTTTTTCTTCATATGAGATAACATGTTCTAGTCTTGACACTTCCAAGAATAGCACATGTGAAGGGTTTGGTATGTAATTTATAAAAAATGTAACACATATTATACTCAAGAGTGGTGTGGAGGGAGTGATAATTGATAGGATAAAACCTTCATATGATCAAGGATCTTGAAAGGCCTACTGTAACTTGGAAATAACTACCCTTTCTTCATAAATCTCATAACTCACTTCCATAGTTATTTTCAAAGTAATACCTTGTGTAAAAAAAATATCTAATTTAGGTTGAATATTATGTACATAAATCTTCTGTAGATTTTCTATCTCTTTAATTTTTCACTAAATGGGTTAAATATTCTTTGGAATTTCATAGAAAATGTTAGGACCTATTAGGTTCTTCTCTCCAGTATTATTCTATATGTTACAGTCTTTCATATCTTCCCATAAATAGCCTCAAATGGTTCCATCTGAAGGCTAAAATAGAATATATTGTTTGATGTGAACTCTAGTAGAGGAATGTGTTGATCCCAACAACCTTTTAAACACATCATATAAAATATTAAGATATTATATAAAGATTTAATTATCCTCTCAAACTGACCAATTGTCTTAGAATGATATACATTGTTATAAATCATCCATTTGTACAAATAATTCTAAATACTTATCTAGAATCTAATGGTAATTCCCACATCATGATCATATATAATTGATTTTTGTACTCTTTGAAGCCTCACAACATCCCATATTTTTATCATGGTGTGTTTATTTGGGGAGAAATATCCATTTATTAAAATAAAATGAGCTAAATTTGTAAAGCGATCAACAACAACCAAAATAACATTATTGACATTAGAATTTTTTTTGAGTCCTGTGATGAATTCCGTAGTGTTTTTTCTTTTTTTTATATATAGTCATGGGGAATAATTACAACATATTATTATAATTTTCTCATTAACCATTACATTTTTTAAATACTAAGCACTGATATATGTATTTTTAAGCCCATCTATTCATACAATACCACCATAAGTTTCTCTTCAAATTTCTATACATAATTAAATTTCAATGATGGTTATATAAGGATGGTATTTGAGCATCATAAAAAATTAATTTATTAATTATGAAAATTATGGGACACAAATCAATGTTTAGAACTATATAACTCCATCAACATCACTTTTGAAATAAATATATATTTTCTACCTTTTTCTATACCTATATTCCTTCTTCCTAGGATTCATTGATCTTTAAATGAATATATTATGGATCAATCCATTGATAAAGATAGAATTTATCTCATAGAATTAGGAATTTAGTATACATCCTCTGTAAATCTATGAGTATTACATATTGTTTGGTCCAAATCTTGGATAAAGTACCATGATCTTTCCTTATCAAATCATCGTTCACCATAATTTCTTTCCCCATTGGGTAATGTTTTTAGGAGATGTAATATTTTTTTATATAAAACTGTCTCCTATAACGAATATTCAATTCATTATATGTTAATATATATTTAATTATTTTATGATAAATAAAAATATCATACATTTCTTCATAGTGATAGTAAATCTAAATAATCAATTCAATTATCATGGGAACAAACATGAAATCATGTGTAATATAAATTTTCTCTAGGGTCTTTTATTTGAAGAAACTATAATAAATTACCTTATCACTCTACATGAGTGCCCAACCCAAGCAATATTTCAAAACACCATCGTATATTACAAATAATTCCACACTATTGGGTGATTTATATATAGGTTTAATGACCAACGACTTTATTAATTTCTTAAAATTCCATTCGCATACCTCTATTCATTAATTTTTCTCCCATCCATGAAAAATTGGTTTTTGGACTTGATATTGATGTTAAATATCATATAATGTGTTGGTAATATCCTAATTACCTATGAAAACTAAAGATCCCTATAGAAATTGTCATTATGGGCTATTTTATTATAATATTCAACATTTATGGATGTATAGGTATATTATTTTTTGGGATTACATAACCCATGAATGACGACTGTTTTATCCAAAATAAAAATTTGTTGAATTCAGAATGAAACAAACCCTTTCAAAAGGTCATTAAATAATTTTATAATAATAATTATGCTCATCATTTCTATAATAATATGTCATAATATCATTTAACAACAATAAAATGGCTCAAAGTAGTTGTTTTTTTATATATGTGCGTGGTTTAAACCACCACGATATGGTTCTGCAATGACTTCATAAAACCATTTCTAAAACTAGTGTGTGAATCCAATACACAATGGTTTCTTACATATATAAGAGGTATTTTGTATGTTTCATAGACACTATATTTAGTGGAGGTTTTATTAGTTTCAGTAGTGGATTTTTAGTGGGAAAATATGGTAATGATTTAGCGGTGGTTAAAATTGTTGGTAAATATTTTCCTTTTTTCATGGACACCACCACTAAGAAAAAAATAATTTCTCCTGAATAAACCTCTATAATTTTTATGTAGCATTTTTAACCACCATTGATAAAACACTATTAACATATAGTGTCTGTTTACACCTCCAAAAAAATGTTCCATATTTATCAGTAGTTTCAACCGCCGTTATATGTTGATTTACAAATAAAACTGAACTGTAAATTCAAAATACACATTAACCTAAAAAATCGTATACAGAGAACATTTAACGTAATTTGTGCATGTATAAAATCTAATAACCACAAAATATTTCAATGGTAAAAATATTTTACATTATAAAACCACACCATGCCTCTAATGAAAAAAAACAAAAAAAATGTTAAATCTACTATTAAAACCATATTTTTCATAAAACCAAATGAATAAGTGTTTTTCTAAATGAAAACCACAAATTTAATTCTAGAAAACATTTAAAATACATAAAAACCCATTTTAAAACAACAAAAATCCATTTATCTATGACATTTACAATCATTTATATAATAAAACTACAATCATGGTTATGTAAATATGTACCAAAACAGGATACAACGCATCATGTTTCCATCTATGATTGAATTTTAATTCCAATTTCGAGTGAATCAAATAACAGTTGTCTGTTTTTTACTCCATACCCCCTCAAAATCTATCTATGAAGTCATTTAAAATCACCAATGGTGACTATGAGGTCTAATATGATATAATTGTTTGAAAAGAATCAATATAAGTTGAAAAATGATTAAATGAATTGGGAATATTGAATTTGAATTCTAAATTCAAATTCAATTGAGAAGAAGGTGTAGTTCTTAATATAATAGATTAATAAGAATATTGTATTTCATTTTCAAGTGTCAATTATATCGAGACCATTGAGGTAATTAAAATGATATTATTATTGGATTATTTGATAAAAAATGGTTTGAAGGAAGAAGAATAAAAAGGTTTTGTAGTTAACTTTTAACAAAAAGTTGAGTTTTGAAATGTTAAATGAACAAAAGAAGAATACATGAGTATAGAAACCCTTCTAGGATGTTCTAATGAATAAGAAGAAAACTAATTTTGGTTCATGCGTTGTGCATAATAAGTGAATAAGTTACATTATTTTGTGAAAGTATATAAATAATTTAAGAATTTAGAACATCAATGGAAATGCATAGTCTAGGTTAGATAAAGATTTATTATTATTAAAAAACTATATTTTAAACTATTAGGATGGTAGTAAAAAGACCCAATGAGATTTTTAAATAGTACGGGATGCACTAAAACATTTTCTGGAAGCATGTAATATAAGTTCAAGGATAAAACATGCTCACTTCTACATAAAGGTTAATATTAGTGGGTTTTGTAATATCATATGTATCCATATCACACAAAATAATTTCCTTCTCATTTTGAAAGGATGTCCTTGTATATATATTGTGACACTTATGTCAGTGTGTATTTAAATTTTTATAATCAGATATGTTGTTAAGAACATAGTATAAGAGAACTATTCACCTTAACAAGTTAAGAGATAAAAGGATATTGTTTAAAATGTTTTTAATTTGATAAAAAGGCATCAATGTTGATTCACCCACCTCTGAGTGTTAGATATATCTCTAATTGGACTACTAGAAAGTTGTTTTTTGTGGTTCATTATTATTCTTATTTTTCTATTCAGTAGTAGAAATTCTATTCTCCATATTAAATGAACTAAACATGCACACAATCACTTATTATCCTCTCTTATTTTCTCTCATTTTCACCCATACAGATAATCTTGATGTATTTTCTATTAAATTTATAAACAATATATATCTTCTCTTTTCTCTATGGTTTATCTATATCTTAAATAACAAATGAAAAATAAAAATTTTAATATTCACATTCAAATCATCATATTCTTTCAAGTTCTTCTAATCATTCCAAAAACCATGAAACTTTTAATTTTACACAAGATTTATATGCTGAAAAAAACATATACCAATCATATCTACTATATATTAACATTATTACTTCCACTATAGTCTTAACAATCTTAATTAAAGAACATCGGCTTAAAAATTACATAAAAATTATATATGTATAATACAATATATTATATAATTCATCGATGTATGTATAAGTATTAAAAAGTATATGCACATGTGAAAATATGACACAATATCTATATAAACAATTATAAGTTTATATTGATTGTGGTGTATAGATTTGTGAAATAAGTTATTCATATTATAAAATGAAAAGATAAACCTAATTCGAATCCAAAATAACACTCATTATCATGAAATGTACATATAAAACCCATGAATAACATAAAAATATTATAAGTGAACAATCAACCACTAATTAACAGCCATAAAATGGAAATAGATTTTAAGATAGTTAAAAATATCAATAATCATATACCTTTAATATAAAATTTAATGGATAAGTTGGTATTCTGGTTTAAAATTTGGATTTTTGAAGGGAGTGTCAATGGTTGGACTATAGGGTGATAGCTAGAATAATACTTCTTTGTGTAAAAAAAGTAGGGTGGTGTAATGGGGCGAGATTAGATTGGTAAAACCCTCAAATTCTATGGTAATATAGGAGGCCATTGAATGATTTGAGAGGAAGAATGAATAAGGGATTTCATAATGAATGATGATGTTGAGTGATTAAGGACAAAAAATGATTTGATGCATCTTACGAGGATGATGCACCATAAATGAAGTAAGAGTTTTTGATCCTACAACCTAAAATAAACAACAATTTGAATGAGAAACATGCACAAGTATAATCTTGAAGTAAATAAATCATGCATGAATATTTTAAAATGGGGAAAAATTTTATAACCATAATTATTGAACTTTACCTTATTATATTCCAATAATAATGAAATGTAACTTCTGTATCACTATACTGGATTAGAGAAAGAATGTTTTCTGATGATAAAAAAAGACTATTTGGTTTTCACTATGTATCATGATGATTATTACAACATATTTTTTTTAATCATATTCAATATTATATTTATATGAATAGATGAATATCACTACAGACCTGAAAGGTTTTCATCCTCTTCAAACATGGGAAGTCATTAAAATTGTAGGTCATGAACATTTTAGTTGAATACTATATGCCACAAATGATATATGAATAAACACTCTCATTCCATATTTTCAAGAAACATAAAAAATACTAATAATCATTGTTCAATGATGAACACCGCTTGCCACGCTTTCTATCTCCATCTCTAGTTCCTACTACCAGCAATTGAAATAAAATTATATTGAAAATTAAATAATGTTGTATATTTATATTTAAACATAAAACCAGTAAATGTTTTCAAGCTAAATTATTTTGAAATTGGGTGATTTACCTGCTCACCAAAATTCATCGATTTAATACCACTGAAGATAGATCTATATATCTTCTAATATAAATCAATTAATGATTTCTCAAAAGAGGATATTTGTACCCCTATACATGAATTGAGTTTTTCAAAGAAAAAAACTCTCTCAGTATCTCGGGGTATGTGCTGACTATAATCAGGATTAGATGTAGCTACAATCCCTAGTGGCCTACCATAGACCATAGAGAGTCATGGTCCCAAACCCATCCTGCACTCTCGACCATGACGCACTTTCCCATGAACTTTACCTACTTTGTTATCCTGGGAGACTGAGTAGGACTGAATTGGATTATAATAACATAGTTCATTAATGTATACCTATAAATCATATATCAAACATACTAGAAGAAATATATATTAAAATAGTGACAACTAATAATAATTTATTATAATGAAAAATGAATTCATACCTCAACTTATTTTCAAGGGTCATTAACAAAACTCCCGTCATATTTTTTATGAACATCCAAACACACTTCTATTAGTAATTCTTGTTTCCCTAAATTATGTGACTCCATTAAACAAAGATAAATCGAAAATTTAGTATATTAATCACATAATATATTTTTTTTATTATTTTAACTACCCAAAAGATAACCAGATCTGATCAAATTTTAGATAAAACCTTTGACCCCATAGTGTGAGGGAGGAATTTCTTTCCTGACTCGATGAACTCTTCTTTGAAAAATCTCAAAATAAATAAAATGCAATTTTATTGTAATTTATACAATGTCATCTCCTTTTCATATACTTGTATACATGTAAAATGTGATTAATAAAATAATATATATTTAAATACAATGTTCCTCTCATCATAATTCCTATCAATAAAAACATTTCATTACTCTCTCGGTACCCCATTAGTTTCCATATCAAACATTTTTTTGGCTCTCAATGAAGTATTGGTGACATCATTCCATAATCTCTATTTAAAATATTACCATTTCTTGCCCAAAATTTTCAATGTCCCTATTCGTGCTATCATATCAACAACATTAATGTGAAAAAACATATGACATAGAGATTCATCTTGAAAATATTTTCATTTAAAAACAAAATTTAATTCAATTACACAATAATTTATTAAATGTAGCTTTATTTTTTAATCAAAAAAATCATTTTTTCATAATAAAGACATATGCCTCCAAACATCCCACATAATGGGATGTGTCACCAGCTCCGCCATTAGGTAGCCTAGAATCTGGCCAAGAAATCCCGTGGTGTCATCTGTAGGGATGCCATTAGAATCAAATATGACATTTTTATTTAGTTTGATCAGATTCCATATAAAATGACTTTTCTTATTTTGAACATAGTATAAATCTTCCCATATTTTGTGAAAAAACTATTAGTGGTGTTAAAAAGCACAATAAAGTTATCCATATTAAAGTTTTTACCTATAATAGTAACCCTCCAATATCACCATTAAGAAATAGGAGTGCCCCCCTGCTCCCTCACTACTGAGGGTACTGAATTGGAAAGAATTGACTGAGATTTTGATGGAATATTCATGGAGGGCGTGAGAGAATTTTTATGGGTAAATAATATGTTGTATTAGATTTTATAGGGAGGGAGACATAAGGATAATAATATATCATTCTGGATGACAGAATGTAAACTGAGAGTCGATTGGCATCAGTATAAGAATTCCTCCATGGTATTGCTGTCATTTAATAAAATAAGATTATTTTCAGAACATATATTTCAAAAAATTCTTTCTTAAAAAATATAAATGATAATAGATGCACAATACTCAGAAAGAAAATATACACAACAATAATAATGAAAGACTAAACAAATGAAATACGAGGGTGATAAATGAATAGATAACTATACATACAATCATTTAATCTTTCAATCGTATTGGTTTTCTACTTATTCTACTTCATCCACTATTGGAAGAATATTATTTTCAAAATCAGGATTAAAAAATAAGCCCTCTTCCTATTGTTGGTTAGATTTAATTTCAAAGGTCTAATATACCACTTCGTCACCCATATTATACAAGTCTCTCTATTTTACATGAGTTACTACAAGCAACCCTTCATCCACGACATCTTTCACCTCATATACCTTTTTCTCTTGTGATGATAACATATACGGATCATGTATCACATGGTCACCAATATCCATCAAGTTAGAGATATTCACAGAAGTAAATTTCAAGAAATCTCTTTTAACACCCTTGATAATATCTCCAAATTGAATTTGAAGAAAAAAACTAAAAAATCATGTGGTATTTTAATTTGATAATATTAATCAAATTTATATAGTATCCAACTTTAGAAAACATAAATATTCCCCTATTTTGGGTTTTGATTCGCCCTTCCAGTTCGACTATAAAGAATCTAAATCTATTAACATTGTAAGCGTTGAATTTTCTAGCTTTTTTTAGATGACCTCAAGTATGAATCATCAAACATTATTACAAATCTACTGAATTGTCATTATTCTTGATAAAAAATGTAATATACGTTAATAAATTTACAAAATATATGTATCATCTTATTATACATACTGATTGAAATATTTATGAACTTACAGGTCATGAAAACCATTCTATAAGATCTGTATTAACAAGTTTTTTTATATCTTTCCCATTTCATGTTCTTCCTATCAATATTGTCTTTGTTTGTATCCTAAACTCTTCAGTAAATTGATCTACAATTTCACTATTTAGTGTCACATATATATGTGCTAGTAATAATTCATTTTTTCTTAGTGTAATATTTGGTCTCTTCCATGCTGATTGGCCAATATAATGGAAGATTTATTATTTCCCAAATATATTAGAGTTGGTTAATGTGTCATAAATACATCCAAATATATTGAATCTTCTATCAATATAATCTAAGTATCTAAAACAAAATTTAACTAACTCTTATTCCCAATGGGCTTCAGAAATATAGCCTTTGGGTCGAGCATTATTCTTCACATATAATTTCAAATTCCAAAGATATCTATAAAATAAAATAAAAAAACATAATTATTTATTTAATGATATTCCATTAATTTTTATAATGAAATTAAAAACATATAAATAAAGTAACTCTCCATTGGATACCTCAATTTATAATGAACATGGCCTCGAAATTTAGGTCTCTCAGACAAAGGAACTGTAAAATGAATCATGACAGTAATAAATGATGAAGGAATGATCATATCCCTTTCACAATGTGTTAATAAATAAATATCTTAAATGTTTTCAACATCAAATGGATGTAGAATTTTCTACCATAGTTTTCTTAAAAATTTGAAATATTGGAGTACAATAGTAATAACATTTTCAGGTAATAATTAATGTAATTCCAATGGTAGTAATTGTAGTAACATAATATGTGAATCATGGATTTTCAATCTGTGTATCATATGATTTTATAATTCAACACAGGTTGAGATATTACTTGAATTACCATTAGGTACTATAATATGTTTTAAAATATATAGGAATGTTTCTTTATCCATATTTTTCATAGAAAATGTTTTTAGAGCATAATTTCTATTCTTATCTTTCCCAAGATCATGCTTTATGGGAATTTCTTATATGTATTTCTAATCATTGAGATGATCCTAGGACTTTTTATGATCATTAGGAAATGTGATGTTCAAATTGTCAGAAAAATTATTCTCATTATGAATCAAATCAATATTATCCAAAAAAAATTTAAATTCATAAAAGAGAAGTATAAATAATAAACTTTTTTATTCCATTTTTTTGATCTAATTTCACTATATTATGAACTTGGAACTCATTTTCCACTACCAGTAAAATGATTCAACATCTCAAATTCTATTTCAATATCTTCATGTTGTGTCCATATTCTAAAAAGTGATAAAAATTTTGGAGGAGGGCTTTGATCAATGAAACCATTAAATTTTGACTTGATCAGCTGAATTTTGTGATATGTTTTGAG
The DNA here is from genome assembly GCA_963277665.1 of Viscum album. Lineage (NCBI taxonomy): Eukaryota > Viridiplantae > Streptophyta > Magnoliopsida > Santalales > Viscaceae > Viscum > Viscum album. The sequence continues at coordinate 215,295,646 of OY728164.1, forward strand.
AAATCTTCAATAACACAAGAAGCCCCATTTTCAACTATGAGGTAGTCATTCAGGGACAAAATAAAAGTTACAAACAGGACAACCTAAACCCATTTAAGTGTTCCAAATACCTAAATTCCCATGTCTTGGGAATTCACTAATGGTAAAAATTATAGAATCATGAATTTTTAACATTTTTCTAGAATATGAATCATATGTCTTTACACCATCGCTCCATTAATCTTATAATTCTACAATTAAAGCCTACAAGTATAAATCAATATCATTTAAAGTCTTTTTTTCCATGAATAATCATAGAAATGATAAAAGACGTTTGTTTCGTACACATCTGTAGAGGCCAATTGTATGGGGTCAAATAAAGTGGAAAAATTCTATAACTACTTCTCAAAGTCCCAAAAGGGTTGAATAAATTGGAAGAATATCACAATCCAACATTGCTTCGATCAAATGAGAAATATGGATGTAATGATTCAAATGTAGTCATGAATTTGAATCACTTGGATGTTTCATTAACTTATCATTGTTATTATCTTCGGAATGCCACATCATGTGTTCGATGGTTTTCTATGTTATGAATAATCTTTACAATCGAGGATTTAAAGGAATGTGACACAAACCATACCAGGGGTGTTCCACTTTATCTTATTCATGGTAGTATATTAATTCAGACTTCCAAAATCTCTCATTGACTTCCATCTATAAGACGAATATTTATTTAAATCCTATATACTTCAATCCTCTCCCTTATAAATATTATAATCATTGGTAAATGCGCTGATTTTTTTTATTCAGATCAATGTTGTCAACAACATTTTTCATATCATAAAAAGACTCATGGATCTTTTCTTCATGAAATTCATCACCCAAAAGTTACAATATCATAGGCATCACCTTTTTTTTAATTACACATAGGCATTTGATATGGTGCAACTTCATAAGAAAAGAATGTTTTTAATATTTCAAACATAAATTATACAAATATTGATTTCCATTATCAATTATACAATGAAGTGAATCTATCTGCTAAATAAAGGTTTCTCTTAAATTATCCTCCACTAAATCAAGAAGAGGATATAATGATATGTTACAATATTTATTTGGTTATCCTAATGTCTTAGAAACATCACTTGTCTCATTTATATTTATAGAACAGTCAACTGGTTGATCTGATATGTTTTGATATTTGTGTTTAGGTCTTATTAATGCTGAATGCATCATTTATAAGGTTGTACATTTCATTTTCAATTGTTGAAGAATTAGGGAACTCATTTCATGTATTGAAATCAGTGTTCAACATTTCTGTAACGTTTGATTCTCTATTCCAAATCCAACAAAAATATTGAGCACATAATTTCTTTAATATAAATTGTTTATAAATTTTATCTATCTTCATCCATACTGTAAATTTACATTTAGGAAATGGGCATCTTATTCTCCCATCAATGGACAAATAAGAAATTCAAAATTCTAAAAACTGCTCCAAACCATTAGTATAATGAGTGGTGTTCCTCAGTAATGACATCCATATTTTATCAATATATATCCCAATGTTCCTAAAAAATCTTCCAAAAAAATAAATCACATAACTATTAATAAAATGGAATAGAGTTTCATATATACTAGTTTAAAAAACAATTATTATGATAAATACATATTTCCAATATAAATACTCATTGTAAATAATGAATCATTTAAAAAGGATAATTAAAATCCATAAAGTAAAATTGTGAGGAAAATGATGTGTAAAATACTTACATTTTTCATTTAGACACCATTATTAATCCCAATAAGAAAAATACATGTTCACATCCATTTTTAATTAAAATATTATTTTATGAGACCTATAAATAATATATCACAAAAAAAATTCCACAATTTAATAGAGGGATAGCATGATTCCCAAAAAAAATTAATCTTCTATCATGATACTCTTATTTATTTAATGGATACATTTTGTAATATTTTATTTCATTGAGTGAATTTGTGGAATGATGATGATATCAGATTTTTTATTCAAATTTTACAACATTTTTATATATCTGTGATTTTATTTACCTAATTTCATTTAATTTATATAATATTCTTTTCAATTATGGATGAATAAAACATTGAACTTATTAGTTTCATATAGTAGTGATAAGGGATATAATTAATTATTTGGTATTATGTGGGAAATGATGCCACTATGATGAGGATTATGAAATGATCAATGATTAGTATTATAAATCAACTAACTTCATTGATTAAAATATTAAAAATTCTGTTGATAATGATATTGACGTCAAGGGACACACTAATAATTCTTTAACCCAATATGTGGTTTTTCAGAAAACAAATATTCAACCTTTCCTCCAACATAGATCCTCTAATCATTGGAAATTCCAGACGTCTTATCAATGTGATTTATTTATAGATTAACCAATTATAGTAGTTTTGGGGTTATATAAGTTATATTTTATCATCTCTCAAAGTATTCTAATTTATTATTACTTCATGGATTCAAAAATATATTATGTTTTAATTTGAGTGATTGTTTGTGTACACATGATACATTTTTTCTTTATTAATGATTATTATCCTATTTTGATAGTCAATTTTTGGTTGTGTTTTTTCACATACATGGAACTAAAATCCACTTCTACTCTACCTACCACCCACATACAAATGGATAATCCAAACTGTTTAACCATTGTATTGATACATATCTTTGTTAATTTTTTGGAGGAAAACTAAAACATTGGTTGTAATGGTTACAATATGAATAATTATCCTAAAACACTACCTGGAACACATCAATAAAAATCAGCCCTATTTATGGTAATCTATTATTTCTAGACACTTACAGTTATTAGCTACTTACCTCTGGAAATTAGTGTTGTCATGGTGGATACTTCCTTAGAAGATCATAATTCTTATTTAAAATAGTTCAAGCACCACCAAGACTACAACCAAGATATCATGAACATACATGAAAACACAATCATGTTCTAAATCAACTTTCCAGATGGAACCCATGACTATCAAAATATACACCCCAAAAATAAGTATTACCTTTCTTAGAACATCATTCAAATTTAATATCCTAGTTATTATGGACTATTCCATATCATCTCATAAACTGGACCAATCACTTACCAACTATGCCAACCTTCAAAAACCCACATCCATCCAGTATTTAATGATTCACAACAAAAAAAGTAGGAGAGAAACCATGCCTCACCCAACTCTCTAAATACATATCTAGATATAGATGACTCCCCACGATCAGAACCTCACATAGTTTCGTCTCACTAATTCCTTTTATAGGATGGTGGTTCTCATCCTTAGTTTTTAATTCAATAGGAGGTCCAAATAACGGATGATCCCACCTAGGTTGATGATTTTGTACTCAAAAAATAATATCTTACATTTATTCTTAAAGAAAAGTGTAATTATCAAGTGGTTGCCAATAATAAGATCTGGGACCTCCTTGATGAAAGTAAGGTTTACTATAGAAATGGTAAAGTTTTCCATTCAGGAGAGAAGGCTATTAGACCATGTGAGATTATACTGGGTGGGAGAAGTAGTTATTAATGGGGAGTAGGAATCATGTTGGCGGTATATTTTCAATTAAAGGGATCTGTTTGGCTATTTATTATGATGGTTAACCTTTGGATTCATTGAGTGGGTCTTAAATCTGTTGTTCCTCTATAATTTTTCTGTTACTATAGTTTTTAATTTATTCTATTAATATATATACCATGTATCACTATTAATAATACTTAAAAATAGTCTCTTACAAATCATCCTTATATAGTGAATTGTTTATATAATTATGGATTTCTAAACAACCAGTTTATTATCACCATTAATTGATTAACCAATTATGAGATGTTATCATGACATAAAAATGATATTATGTATAGTTTGTCACAATATAACCATCTATAATGAAGTGAGATTATATAAATGAAAAAATGGAATCCAGTAAATCAAATGTAAATCACCCCATTCCACTATAATTTCTATGATTATTTATTTATCTTCCTTATGATAATTAAATACATATACCCATAATGAGTAATATTATTATAATCCCAAAATTACACATAAATAAGAAAGATAAGAATCATATTCTCTAACATGATTACTGTTTTTAAGAATGTAGTGCAATAATAAAGAAAAATTTAGGATCAAGCACCTTACAACCTGAAAGGAATATCCATAGAAGCAAATCATAGAAACAAATCATTAAAAACACATCAAAATACAATACATTTCTGAAATAACCCACCTTTATTACCCTAATGGAATAAAAAGATCCAAAATATTAAATGATAAGGGAGAAACACGAAACATGGATCGAAGAAAAAATCATCACATGATAAAGGGGATTGGTTTGGACTAGTAGTGAGGGTAAATGAGTTGTTAGGAGTGGACTGGAGAAGTGGGATGGCGAGAAGCTAGGTCGGGACTGTGAGAAAGGTATGGGGGGGTCAATAGGGTGGGGTGAGGGTCGGGACTAGTAGTGAGGGGAAATGAGGGTCGGGACTGGTAGGGCTTCAGTGGGATAAGGGGTTGGGGTTGGGGGTTGTTGGGGGTAGTGGGAGAAGTGTCAGTTATTTGAATAAATTAAAAGGTTTTCCGACTATTTAATAAATTGTGAAAAAATGCTGCTAAAGTATGATTTTTTTGTTGTGTGTGGAAAACCAACCCTATAAAGAACAAACCCGTTGTCTAATATAATTAAATATTCATGATTATAATGAATAAAATCCAAAAATATAGAATATTTTAGTAGTATTGGTAAAATAGATACATAGAATAGTGTTTTATTATAAATTAATACTTTGGTTAAACAATTTTTTTGTTTTCATTGATGATTACTTTGTTCCATATATTATATCATTTGGTATCATTCATTGTATATTATTTGGATTGTTTTGGAAAATAATATAATGGTGAGATCAAATGCTCAGTTAGGGTAAAACATAGTGGAAGCAATAGTAAATCAATGAGAATAGACAATATGGTAATGTAATAACTGAACACACAAGCCATGTTATCAATAAACTTATAAGGGAGTTCATAAATAATATATAAAAGTATTTAAATTAAAACATGTCACATTTAAATAACAAGATAAGAAAAAAAATCAATATGTAAATGTAAGAAACTAAAACATATTTCATTTAATCAATAAAACGAAAATAAAATATATTTATTGATATGTTGATGTAAAATATAATGGATTAATAATAACTGAATTTTATATTAAGGAAATAGTTAATTATCAGACAACATTCCTAAGGAACATGAAAACCTCTACTGCCACGATCTATCCTATAGACAGTTTAAGTATATGGATAGAAACTAGTATATTCATCTTGGAAACAAACACAAATGTTTTTTCACCAACTAATATCTTATCATGACAATACCAATGCATCTACATGATTTCCTTAATCATTCCCTAACTCGTTGTCTTACCTTATACGGTCCACAACCTATGTCTTTTATATCATAATCATTCCTCGTATTGAATTAAAAATACGCCTTATCAAATATCGATATTTAATAATGTATATAGATTTATTAATATTTTCCTAAAAAAAATTAATTTCAATGTAAAAACTGAATGAATAATGGTATACAGTTCAGACAACAATCGTATCCATGAAAATTTATATCAATATTTTTGGAAATTTCAATGTCAAATTATCATCAGAAATTGAATATTTCAAGAAAAAAAGCAATCAATGATTTTAATACCAATACTATCCATGTACACATAAATAATAAAAATCAATAAGAATAATAAGGATTGTATCGGTATAATATACCCTAATTGGAGTAAATATAAAAGGTCTTCTCGTTCATGAATTGAAATATTATAAAAAAATCTTTTTAAAAAGGTCTAGAGAAAAATTATACTTTTGATTTGATAAACGATTTCAGTGAAAATAATATCGGAAAAATTTTACATTAAAAAGTAATGTTTTAAACATTTAAAGTATGATTCAGATAAATTATGGTGGGTAAATCCATGAATGTCATACCACATAAATACGCATTCCATTTTAATGGTAAAAGGTTAGAAAAAGTCATTGTTTGTAAAGTAATAATAATATTCCTTTATGAAATTTGGTATAAGTTAAAAAGACTAAAAATAAATTTAATAAATCATTGTGGAACAGTTAAATTAATTTTGATAACTTTTTTTATAAATTATGGTTTTTATATGAAAATAGGTTCATCGACTAAACTTAGAAATGAAGTTGGGTTATCATAAAAAATATTCTATAATATTTTTGGAACTAATGAATAGAAAATTGGGACTAATAATTGAAGAATTAAATTAATAAGTAGAGGAGATTATAATAATGGTATTATAGAACAATATTTATATAATTTCCACTAATTTAAATACCATTTAAATATGATTAAATTTACTCTTGAGGAAAATATTCTTTAAACATTCCAAAGTGTCCCATAGCACTTTAAAAACTTTTAAATCATAAACCTCATGAAATAATAAAATTAAATGAATGATTTAAATAATATAAAGATAAATTTATTAATTATATAATATATATAATGGGTTATTATTTACCCCACACAAAAGAAGTAAGTGGTGGATATGTCATCTATATCACAGATGTAAAAAGTGAGATGAAAATCCCTTACCTTGGGTCTGAATTGGTATAATGTGTCTTTATATTCCATAATAATTATCATATGTTAATTATTAAGTTCATTAAAAAATATTTCATGATAAAAATTTGTTTTATTTCATTTATTACTATGTTTTATATAACTACATAAACAATTAAGTTTACATTGGGTGTTTTGACTGAATGTGGTTTATCTGTCAAAAAACATGGATGGGTCGGCTATGGTCAAATGATTAATTAAATAAAATCTCCCAAATAATAATTATAATATTTTGGAATCAATTATACTTTTAAAACCTTCTTTAATAATGGTTTGGAAAAATTAACCATAGTTGCAATCTTGGAGATGGTTGATCGTACGTATGCTTGAGTAACATTCCCATTATTCAATGATCATTATGGAAAGAAAGTAAGTAACAATAATATTTTATAAATATTTATTATATAATAAATAATATATTATTTAATAATATATAATTATATATATAATTATTATTATGTAAAAGGAATCATATAGTGTCGAGGGGACGATAGTCCATATGTCCAGAAACAACATTATCACTTTCAAAGTGTTTTAAATGTTAACAATGAAAATGAAATATTATATTTTAATAAAGATAATTATTTCATTAATATTTTATATATTTTTTTAACAAAATTTATTTAATAAAACCCATCTTTATACATTCCATGTAAAGCATGAATGAATCACATCGCTCTGTGGAAGAAATAGTTCACACTATCACACACGATGATATTGTAATTACATAGAATGTAAAGTATAAATGTATGTGTTTTAAAATAATAAAATAATCATAAATAAATAATTAATATCATATGTAACATATATAAATATATTTTCCATCATAATTCCCTCCATGATACATTATAAAGGAGAAACAAAAAAACTTTGTTTCTGGGGGTGGTAGTTTGTCGTACGCATAAACTATAAGATGGATACACCTTATATTGTCTTATGTGTAAGTGTAAGTCTAAAAAATTATATAAAAACATCTATGTATATTTATTATAATGTTTTTATTTTATAATAATATAATTTTAATAATAGAAATAGTGGAGAAATAAATTAAACTAAAGAGCTTGAGGACGGGTGTTGCCTCTTATTTAGGTAACTCATTTTGGTTTTCACCAAAGGGATTACTATGATGAATTTTAGACCATGGTTAAGATGATAGGTTTAGGGTAAGGATTTTTAGGATATATTTGGGTATATTTTTCTTAACCAATTTTTTTTTATATGTGTGCGGAAGTGGGTGGATTGAGTGCCTATTACAGTGGAGGAGGAGTGTCACATTTGTAAATTTTATAAATGGGAATTCCACCGACGTTTTTCCCTTGTAAAGTGGATTAAATAATTTTCCAATATACCTTGGTCTTATCTTTCCTTTATTACCGAATCACATTACTCTCTTCCATGGAGATATTCGAAGGAAGACTTTATCTCCAACGTCGAACTCCATGTCCCTTCAACAGATGTCAACACAGCTCTTTTGTCGACTATGAGTAGATTTGATGTGTTTCTAGATGAATTGAACATTATTTGTCATATCTTGCACAAGATCATTTCCAAGTAGCTTTATTTCTCCAACTCAATCCCAACAGGTTAGAGTTCTACATCGCTTTCCATACAAAACTTCATATGGATCCATCTAAATACTTGAGTCGAAGCGATTGTTCTATGAGAACTCAACGAAAGGGAGATGTTGATCCCATCCTCCTATGAATTTTAAAGAGAATGCATTTAGAATATTTTCAATAATATGAATATTCCTTTCATATTGGCCATCATTTTGGGGGTGATAGGTCGTGCTGAAATTTAATTCAGTAATCAATGCATTTTGAAGCCACCTCCAGAATTTAGATGTGAAACTTGGTTCACGGTCAAAGACAATTGAGAGTGGAACACCGTACATTCTCACCACTTCCTTCACGTATAACATTTCAAGTTGATCAAGCGATGTGTATTCCCAAATAGTGATAAAATGGGAAGTTTGGGTGAGTCCACCAACCACAACCAATATCACATTATTTCCATTTCACATCTTCGGGTACCCCATGACAAAGTCCATAATAACATTTTCCCATTTCCACATGGGTATAGGTAGTGGATTCATCATACCTTTGGACTTTTTTCGCTCAACATTAGCTGACTGACATACCAACCACCTGGATATATATTCTGCAATATCCATCTTCATGTTATCCCACAAGAAGTGTTCTCTGAGATCACAGTACATTTTGGTACTCCCAGAATGGATAGAGAATTTTGAGCTATGTGCATTTCCCAGTAGCTTCTTCATTATCTCGGGTGATGAAGGCACATAAAGTCATGTTCCAAACTGAATGACACCATCATCATCGATATAGAACTCTTGCAGCTTCCCCTCCTTTTCTGCATTCAACCTCTTTTGTATCTCCACATCATCCCTTTGTGCTTCCTTAATATTCTCTTGTAAGGATGGTTACACCATCATTTGGGAAAGGTATGATGTATCCCCTTCCCTTATGATTTCCAAATCCATTCTTTTCGTATCCAATAAGATATGGTCTTTTTCAATCCGCAACATGGATAGAGTAGTAGGTTCTTTTCTTCTTAGAGCATCTACTACCTTGTTCGCCTTTCCAGGATGGTAGTGAATAAATAAATCATAATCCTTGAATATCTATAACCATATCCTTTGATTCATGTTGATCTAATTATGTGTGAATACATTATTTTCTCTCTTTTGATAGGTGTATATGTCACACTTCTCGCCATAAAGGTAGTACCACCAGATTTTCAAGGAAAAAATCACTGCTTCCAGCTCTAAATCATGCGTCGGGTAGTTCTTCTCATTGATCAACAACTTTTGAGAGGTGTAGGCTATCACATTGTCATTTTGCATGAGTACACAATCAAATCCTTTCTTTGAAGAATCGTTGTATATCACAAAACATTCTCCACTTTTCGGTAGTGTGAGTACAGGTGCAGTGATCAACCTTATCTTTAGCTCCTTGAAGCTTCCCTCACATTCTTCTATCCAGACATACTTTACCCCTTTCCTTATTAACATTGTTAGTGGGCTTGAAAATCGTGAGAAGTTTCTCCCAAAACATCATTAGTACCCAGCTAATCCATGAAAAATATGGATTTCTGTGACACTACAGGGCCTCGCCCATTCCTCAATCACATTTTTCATTGTAGGATCCATAGAAATTCCTTCACTTGTGATCAAATGTCCCACTAACGTCACTTTCTCCATCCAAAAGTCACACTTGCTGAAGTTAGCGTACAACTTCCCCTTTCATAATGTCGCCAACACAAGTCTTATATGTTCTTCATGTTCATCCTTGGTCTTTGAGTAGATGAAGAATTTCATCAATAAATAATACCACATATTTGTTGAGGTAATGTCAAAAGACTCTATTCATCAAATACATTATGATTTCATGGGAATTAGTAAGTCCGAAGGGCATCACAAAAACATCATAGTGCCCATACCTTGTACGAAATGCAGTATTCTGAATATCTTCCTTCTTCAACTTTACCTGATGATATTATGAACGAAGATCCACCTTTGAGAAGTATTGAGCTCCTCTTAACTCATCAAACATGTCATCAATCCTTGGGAGAGGATACTTGTTCTTTATGGTGATCTTGTTGACAACCCGATAACCGATACATAGCCTCATTGTTCAATTCTTCTTCTTCAAAAAGAGCACCAGTGCACCCCAAGGTGATGTACTAGGGCGTATGAAACCTTTGTCTAGATTTTATAGAAGTTTCTACTTTAACTCCTCTTGTTTGATAGGATCCATCATTTAGGGACACTTTTAGATAAGAGTATCTCCAGGTATGAGTTCAATTGAGAACTCTGACTCACGATTTGGGGGAATTTCAGGTAACTTTTTAGGAAATACATCACTACATTCCCACACGATGGGAATTTCTTCAAGGTTGACACTTTCCTTCGACTCAACCATTTTGGTGAGGTATTATTCTTCATAGGGAATCAACACCCATACAATTAAAGGATTTTTTAAATGAGATTCATGTTCTTCCATGAATTTTTAGAGGATCATGGCATGGTTTGGAATATGAAAAGATATTTCCTTTTTCCGATAGATGATATGTGCTCTACATAATGAGAGACAATCCCTTCCTATTATAGCGTCTAATTCCACCAAGGGAAGTGTTACAATATTTTCCAAAAGAAACTTCTCACATACGCCAGTAGGTTAAGAGTCAAACACTTGGGTTGCAATGATTTCACCACTTGGTTTTTTTAAAGATATCTCTACTTCATGTTTTTGGGGATTAGATTCTATAGTTCTAGAAAACATGCATGATATAAAGGAATGTATAGTGCAAGAATCAAATAAGAAATTTTCCATTCTTGAGTGAATAGTATGTGTACCTTGTATGAATTCATTATCATGATACACCTCCGCAATAGTGATGGCATAAGACTTCCCTTTTTTCCTTTGGCTTTTGTGGCTACTGACGCTGATTACCCTTGAGAACTCAAGGATTAGTGCACTGGTTTGCATAGTGACCTAGATCCCTATAGTTGTAGCATTGAACCATGAATGGTTCTCTCCTTTCATTAGCTACACTATCTTTTCTTTTCATTTCTCTTCAACATTATTGAGAATGGTGTCCTTCATTCCCACTCTTGAATCATTTCCTTATCCCATTGAGGCAGTTCCCATGGGGAAACATCCCACATTTTTGTGATGTGGTTCGTTGATTTTTCTTCCCACCTTTGTCATTAGATCCAGCACCTTGAAACTCCATCTTTCTTTTCTTATCACCATATGCATGAGACCATTATCCAAACTCCATATCCACTTTGAGAGCACACTGAACAACTTCTTCATAACTCCCAATTTCTTGAATTGCAAAATCCATTTGAAGGTTTGGTTTTAATCCACTAAAGAATCTATCAATTTTGCTATCATTGTTGATAACTAAAACCGAAGCGTACCTTGCAAGACTTGTGAAATTAGATTCATAGGTTGTGATAGATTCTCCTTCTTTTTTCTGGAGCCCTAGGAATTCACTCTTCATCTTCGTTCGAAGAGTTCGGGCGAAGTACTTATTAAGAAGCATTATCTTAATGTCTTCCCAATCCATATCTTAAATTTCCTCCCTTGGATTGGTTTCCTTAATCAAAGAATCCCATTGACCAGCTTCGACATCTAGATGATAAATGGCTAGGGTCACCTTATCCATCTCATAATAGTGAAGAACAGAAAAGATCTTCTCCATGGAGTTGACCCACTGTTTTGAAACTAGTGGATCGGAAGATCCACTAAACGTCGGTGGTCATTTCCATATAAAACATTCGATATCCAGTTGCCCCCTCTTTGGTGGAGGAGGATGTTACCCATTATTATGGTTATTGTTCACAACCTATGATAAATGGGTAATCATCTCCATGATGTACTGAACTCCATCTCCCAAATCATTGGGGATTTCATTCGGGCAATCGTTGCATTGTCCCTCGCACGAGTTCTTGGCCTAATTTATCCTGGTTCCCACCATTTTCTAAAATAGAAAAGGATAGAACGTCACATATGTAAACAAGTCATGAATAACTTATTAATTTAAAAAAATTATACCAAAAACATAACATATGGGATCCCTATGTAAATATTCTTGTGTTCATATTTGTACTTGTATGATGCTACAAGTTTTCTCTAGGGTTCATTAATCCAAATTCTCAAATTAACTAAACCATTCTTATGATAAAAACAATAGAGACCCAAACTTGTCATACATTAATATTACATCATTTTAAATATAAAAAACATAATATTATTACACATAGAGTATCAAATGGATTAGTGTCTTGGGAAAACTAGGACCATACATAACAATTACAATATCAAGCATAAGCATTAATTTAATTTCTTCTTCTCTAGATTTTTATTGGAACTTTTCCTATCCATAGTACATGTAGTCACCTGAGGATATACATAAAAATGGGTGTGCTATAAACCCAGTAAGAGGATAGATTAAAAAATATATCATGGGGTGAGCATAATCATAACATGGTAAAAAGATCATGAACATGAGAGGAAGCATAAATATAAGACTTGAAATGTGGCAATGCATTAAAATGAAACATCATGCCATTGTGGTTAACTACCACACATATATTTGAACCAAGATAGAATCATTTTCACATAACATTTCACATTTAATAATGTCATTAATTACTTTACCCAATGCATTGGAGCGGTGTATAATTCCGGACGCACCCATCACATTGAAACATTCATATTGCGCTATATAATTCCGGGTGGACCTGTCACATCATAACATTATCATCATCATTATTGCACATAGAACACATATAAGAAATGTACATAAATAACCCATGTAATCGAATGATTTTCATCTCATAATAACATAATCATTAGATTTGGGTTCCCAAAAGAAAGAGGGAAAAATATATATGTAACAAGAATTGTCCTCTTTGAGTGAGAAGTAAAATGGGTGTTCTTAAAAGCAGTGTTCTTTTGGAAAAAATATTGTTTGAAATAAAAACCAGTGACAAACATGTATATCCCAGAAAATTAAAGACAATTATGAACAAATGATCTTTAAGGAGTAACCATATCAAAAATGGTGTGAAAGAGGTAGATCCTGAAGGAAGAAAATTGGGTTCGAGATTTCCCCTTACCTTGTATCTGAATGCTTCCTTTTCATTAATGTCTTCTATAATGAGATTATATTAATTAATTAGAAATAAAAAACGTTGTGTACATTAATATGGTTCATTATGGTTTCATTAAGTGATTTTATGTTCCTTTGTATGAGTTATATTGTTTTAAAACACTGTTCGAGAATGTTTGTTTTCATGGTTTTCTTGAGTGGTTCACTTGTATTCTAAAATTGATGTTCAGGTAGAACATGAGTAAACATCCAGAAATGATATTAAATGTTATTAATGATATTAAAGGGGTTTTAATGATCTTATAATGAATCATATTATATCCATGTGGGTGAATCATTATATAAGAATTAAATTATTATTGATTGGGTTAATTTGGGCGGTTTATCGATCACAATGAACTTGTTTTAATTTATCACTTCGTAATATAGCCATAAGTTAGTTCTGGAACTTTAAATAGGAGATAATACATATAAAATATTCTTTTTCTGTCATAAAATTTGTTTCATGACTAGATATGAGTGTATAAATGGAAGAAGAATGCATTTCGTTCTTGAAGGTGGTAAATTAACACCTCACGAACAACGTTCTCTTTAATTAAATAAAAGGAAGTGGGAAAAGGGGTTTGGATGATATAATATCCCATAAGAATCATAAAATTACCGTATATGTATAATAATAGAGTTATAATACCATTTAGATGAATATATGTGGGGAGAGATCAAGAAATGAACATGAACTTGAAAGGAAATTAAATGAGAAGAGAGAGAGAAATTACCTCTTGAATCCTCTTCTTGAGATCCTCTTTAAGGGCCTAAGCTCGGACTTTTGATGAGGCCAAAAGCTCTTGGAAGTGGGTTAGGGGATAGGTAAGGTTATTGGGTAGAGTTTATAGGTGTCTTGGATCTTGATAGGTGCAAGGAAATGAGGGAGTGACGGGTGCTATTTATAATGGAGGGGAGAGGGGTTTCCTTAATATAAAATTCATTAATTTATTAATTTTCCCTAAGACAAAGAATATTGAGTATTGAATGAACAAGAATAGTAATTTTATCATGTAATCCAGAACAAAGTTGGATTACATCCACAGAACATCACACATGACTCTATAATTAACTTATTTTTCTTATTTTTGTAAATTACGATATTTAACTATTCATAAAAAATTCAAGTATTTCAGAAAAATCCCAAAAATTTACCCCAACCATTTTTTGACGTGTAGAATCAAAAAATGAAGAAAATTATTCAAAATTAAATTTCTATATATTATTAATTTAATATTTAATTAAAATCATAATTTACATAGAAAACCGTTTTTAAAAATTAAAACTGATTTTATAGTGATTTCAAAAATTACGTGGGGTCTTATAAAATTATCTAAAAACTATAAGACATTTATTTGATAATTAATTAACAAATTTTATGAAACTAATTTTTCCTTTAAATTAATTAATAAATTAAAATTAATTTTTAATGACTTACAAAATACCAAAATGTTTACTAAGGTAAAATTGTCACTTTCTAGGATGTCTAAATTTTATTTAATTATTCATGGGTATGGTTACTCTTATGTTGGATGATTTATTATTAATATGGGTCATATTACTATTAGTAAGGGTATGTAACTATTCATAAGGGTAGATTACTATTCATCAAAAATTATTTTTTATTTATTAGACTCCAAAAATCTACGTGAACACAACTGTGTTTGTCGGATTTTCGAAATTCAATACACAAAAGTGACAAACTTATGTTTAATGGTCACTTAGCACTTATTATTTCATTATGTTGTGTTTTCATGTGATTTTAGGACATAATTATAAGAAGGTAATTTTCATAGAAAAACTTTAGTTCCTTACATATGTGGTCTCTTGTGATGCATCTTATTTTGTATTGAGATGTATTCTCATTCAAGGAGATCTCGTGTTATCTTGTGGATTGTTAATTTTTTTAAATCTTGAGAAGAATTATCCAAAACATGATTTGATGGGTTATCATGAAAAGTAAAGTGTTAGAGTTTGTCTCAAGATTCCTCAACTCTAATCAGTTCAAGGTACAACACCAATGACTAGCTAGTATGATTCTTTATATACCTATACCCATATAAAAATTGTAGTAGATGGCTATGGATTTTTTAATAGTTATACCAAAACTAATTCAATAATTGGATGATATATGGATTATTTTGTATTAACTCATGAATTAATCATGAGTCATCCATACTCAAGAAACCAAAACAATATAAGACTTATCAGAAATCTATATTTGGGATATTTTAAAGATACATTGTGTTAATTTTTAAAATTTATATGACCTGGACTCCTAGAATACATATTGTTTTCAGAATTAAATATATAAATCCCTAAGATTTAGACGATCATGAGAGTATCTTATAATACTAAAACAAATGGACAATCCAAACAGATGATCTTAATATCAGAAGTCATTCTTAGAGATTGTCTGGTGGATTTCAAATTCCTAATTATGAAGAATATATTGTAAGTGGAGTTCTCCTAAAATAATATTTATTATTCCTGGAGACGTATGGATCCTTTTGATTATATTTATTGATATCCATGTATTTCACCAATTATTTGGATTGAAATTGGTGGGGCATCACTTATCAGACTTAGCTATGTGCAGGAAACAAAAATGATGATATAGATAATAAGAAAGAGAAAGGAGATGAATCATATTCATAAAAAATCATATGTATATAATCATAATCTTATTTTATCATTTTATTTGAGTGATTATATTTTCTTAGTAATCTACAAATATTTGATGGCTTAGGTTTGGTATGAAGGGTATGTTTTCTACTCAATACACTTCTCCTTTTGAGATTCATAAATGAGTTGGTTTTAAGAACCCGAATCTTCGTGTAAGGTATGTTTTTCATTTTTCTATAGTTTTTGAGAAAAATGATGTTTCTGGAAATTTTTTAGGTACACACCGTGTACTTTATGAGTACACTTCGTGTACTCCTTTCCCGGTCGAAGCCGTGTGTTGGTCGTGTCTGGGCCACACACACGGTGTGTAGTGGTGACGTGGAGGAAGAATTTGGTGGACTACGGAAATGCCTAGTACACGCCGTGTATTCTAAAAGTACACATCGTGCACTATATTTTTTTCATTAATCAGACCGGGGTCGCTCCCGATCGCTATAAACGTCTTCTTATAGATCTAGTTCGACCAAGAGACATCATACAACCACAAAACTTCTCTGAATTCCTGATCCTCCATCTATTGGCCGATTCGACCACCGTTGATTGCGTTGGAACCGCATCGCTGATTTCTTCCTTCTTCTCAAGTTTCATTACTTTATTCTTCGCGTTTAACATGATATCGTTGTTTGAGTTTTTTGGAAGTTTTATCAGATCTACGACGTTCAAGGGAGAATCTATCGTCGTGGTTCAAGTATATTGATCTCCTAGGATCGAGGTAGGTTGTTTGTTCCTTACCGTTCAAATCCTTTGAGTTTTGTGTGCAAATTCCACCAATACCCATGAACGGGGTATTGCGTGTTTACCTTTTTTCCCGTGTTGTTTTCCTGCCTAGATTATATGCTTGTGTATAGGTAATTTAATCTTGTTAGATGATAATAAGTTGTGATTGAATGTTTTTACCATGCCTTGATTTGTTAACGACATTTGGGTCTTGTGAGCCTTTTATTGTTATGATTGTTTCCCTGCATTATGTCTAAAGTATGTAGTGTTTTGTATTAGATGGTTTTTTCCTTGTAGACGGTTATCCATGTAGCTCTATTGGTGTACATTGGTTATCCAAGTATCTATGTAGGTGTACTTTGGCCTTATAGAATTATCATGCACTGACTGGCACGGGGTAGATAGAACCTGGTGTTAATGTCTATAAGGGATAGACCAAGTGATCTTCTCAGAGAGTCCTTAACATTATAGACTAGAAGCGGGTAGACTGAATGATCTTCCTCAGTGAGTCTTAGACATTATAGGCCATAGGGGATAGACAAAGCGAGCTTCCCAGAGTGCCTTCGGATTTTATAGACTACATGAGGTTAGACCGAGTGAGCTTCCCCAGAGAGTCTTACCTTGATTTATTTGTCTTTAAGAACCTTCCTAGGATAGAGGGGGAATTGACCAAGTGAGATTCATAAGAGATTATGTGGTATACCTGAGGCTATAGGAGGAATTGAACGAGATAGCTTCCTCAGAGAGTCTCTAGACCTTGGGGATAAGAGGGTTAGACCATGTGGTCTTCTTCAAAGAATCCCTGACTATCCTATACTATATGGGGAAATGATTGATTGAGATTCCCCAGAGAGTCTCATAATTTTGTATGACCAAGCCAGAGGGGTTAGGCTGAGTGCACTACCCAGAGGGTTCTGGTACATCTTGGTTAGGACCAGTGGGGATGGATGTGGGTACTTCCCAGTGGGTTTCTTATTTGTGTTAGTGGTTTTTCTCACTAATGTTGTTCGTTGTGGATTGATTATTGTTGTGTATCATCCTGCTTCACTACTTTCTGTTTACTGCATACTGCTTGTTGTTTCTCTTTACTGCATATTTTACTTTTACCTGCTATATACTCACTGAATGTTAGACATAGACCTTCAGGTGGTTTCCTAGTAGGATTTTATCTCACACCTAGTTTAGTCCATGCTTTTGGGCCCAAGCAGTCTATATTGTTGCAGGTATAGACAAGGGCATGCTCACATCGACTTCTTGAACTAGATTGCTTTGATCAGGAGAGTAAGGGGCCAATATTTGGCTTGTGATACTGAAGAGTTGTTTACTTTCTTTTGTACTTGTTTTGGAACTATTCTATTTTCCAGAATTGTGACTCATTTGGATACTTTCCTAGATTTGTATCTTGCATCATTCCATATATATACATATGTGCTCTAGTTTATTGATTTAGTCTTCCATTGTTTATTATTGTTGATTATTCACTGCTTTTTCTATTGCATGTTTATTTATTTCGGTTGTTTACTCTACCAATGAGGGCATAGTTTCCCCACTATCACAACTAACGCCCATGATGCTAGTCGGTAGCCTCTGGAGTTTGGGTAAATGTGCTTGAGGCCATGTGACCAACCGGGTACGGTGCGCCTTTGGGTGGATTTCGTAACCGGGACATTACAAAGTGGTATCAAAGGAGTTTTTTTCCTCTTTCTTTACTGTTTGGAGACTTTAGCCAGAGATAGGACTGATTCGGTAATTGGTAATAAGAAGTGCCCAAGAGTAGCTAACTCGTGTACTGGTAAAAGCCATACTACCTTGTTTATTGCAGTTTTCTAGTTTTGAGAATTTACAATTGAAATGATTTCACCTAGAGTGATACACATTCCTTGTGCTGTTATTGTTTTGATATTACGTTTCTATTTTAGTCGCAACCCGATGAGATGGGGGTATTCAATCTCATGCATCATATATTCACTGGTTAGAAATCACATTCCATGCATTCTTGACATTCCATCTATGGTGGATTAGAAATTTCATGTTGTTGTGATAGACTCTATGTAGATTATGTATGATGTTGTGATAGATGCTTAATAGAATCTCAGCTCTTGTGATAGAGAAATTAATTGTGTGGTACTTTTCGTAAATGAACACAAAAATTTGATTCTTGAGGTGTTATGGGCCCTCTTGAATCAGATGTTGTTGGATCTTGATCGGGTTTAATTTTGTACATGACCTTAGGATATAACAAACTTTGATTCACGAGGTGTATGGTCCCTCACGGGTCGGAATTTGGAACCTCTTTGCCTTGTTTTCAATGTTTCTGGGCTTCTGTGCAGTTTCTGAGCTACTACCCAGAAAAACCAAGAATACACAGTGTGTACTTTCTGGAAACACGTCGTGCAGTTTTTAGGCCATGTCACTGACCGTGTGAGGAGAAACGCGGTGTCGTGAAAATAACATCAGGAACACTCCGTGTATGGTAGGTTCACGCCATGTAGCTTAGAGCCACGTACCCGGCTGTTTCACTAACAACACGGGGCGGGGAAGCTCAAGTAGAACACACCGTGTACGATAGGTGCACACCGTGTAGTTTTGCCCAAGGTAACCGGCTGTGTCATGAACAATACGGGTCAGTGTTATCTTCTCCGATACACGCCATGTTTGTTCAGAACACGCCGTGTAAGGGCAGTTGTGTAGACGGCTGTGTAACTAAAAAACAGGCCACTAAGACCGTGTATAATACACATCGTGTCCCTAGGAAACACACCGTGTAGTCTGGGGTTAGTTAGACCATGTGGGGTAGCCGTGTAAGGAGACTTGAGCAGGGGTTTAGAGTTCAAGTACACGTTGTGTGTGGGAACAACATGCCATGTAGTTTGAGGTGTTACACGCCCAGAAGTGGCAGGAGTACATGCCAATGTTAATGGCTAAAATTACACACCGTGTAGTTTTTATACACGCCATGTATTCATGTTTTGTAAAACATGACCGTTTCTTTCCCATGATCCCGTTTTATAATACTTTGATTTCAGTATTTGTTATCCAGATCTAAGGTGTGCTTTTGATCTTTCAGAGATATGCCTCCGAGATGTCCTCCAGTCGTTCGTCAGTTGCCGGATAGTGACCAGACACCAGATTTGGCCGATAAGGGACCTCATGTTGCTCCTCCTGCTATTCCAGCCATGGCACAAGTAGTTATACCCATCGTAGGCACCGATGCGTAGTTCAGGGAGGGTTTCCTAAGGATTATGCAGACCTTTTTGGGAGCGCCGCCTCCAGCACCATCGATGGCTGAGTTGACATGGCTTTTTCAGCAGCAACATTCTCTTACGTTTTCAGGGGATGGATAACCCCAGGATGTAGAGTCATGGTTCGAGGCGACGCTGAAAATCTTCGATAATCTCATGATACCCCTGGGGAAGAGGGTAAAGTTGGCCACCTATATACTCTGGGGCACCGCCAAGAGGAGGTGGGTGGTGATCTCACAGTCAGGACGTTAGCAGGGTATGTCATGGGCTATGTTTCGACTCACCTTCTATGAATACCTCTATCTGGAGACCATGAGGGCCAATCGAGCCTGGGTGTTTTGGATTCTATAGCATTGTACTCTTTCTGTTATGAAGTACTCGTATCGCTTCACTAAGCTGCAGCATTTCACACCGATCCTAGTAGGTGATTAGTTGTTCCTTGCTTGGAAGTCTGAGGATGGTCTCAGGCAGGAGTGACACTGGTGTCCATTCTTCCTTATAGGATGGCTACGCCGAAGTTGCAGGAGCTCAAAAAGAAGCTAGAGGAGTTGCAGGAAAAGGGTTTCATCTGACCCAGTTCTTCTCCTTGGGGTTCACCTGTCATGTTTGCAAAGAAGGTAGACGATACCCTTCAGATTTGTGTGGATTATCGGAAGCTGAACCAGTTTATGGTCAAGAACCGATATCCCTTTCCGAAGATAGATGACCTCTTTGATCAGCTTCGAAGAGTTTTAGTGTTCTCGAAGATCAACTTGAGGTCCAGTTATCATCAGTAGCATGTTAGACCATCCGATATACCTCGTACAACCATCAAGAAAAGGTATGGTCTATACGAGTATACAGTCATGTCGTTCGGTCTAATGAATTCGCCTTTAGTTTTAATGGCATTGATGAACCGAGTGTTCCATATGTACTTGGACTCATTCTTCGTGGTCTTCGTGGACGATATCGTTATGTACTGTCACACTCGACCGACCATGCCACACACTATGAGATCGTTCTGAGTAAACTGAGAGAGCATTGGCTGTATGCTAAACTCTCGAAGTGCCACTTTTGGATGGTTTATATTCACATCTTGGGTCACGTCATCTTAGAGGCAGGTGTATCAGTGGACCGAGAGAAAGTGAGAGATGTAGTTTCCTAGGAGAAGACAAAGAAAGTCTTTGCGGTACAGAGTTTTCTATGGCTGGTTGGTTACTACAGATGCTTCATTATGGACTTTTCACCCCTAACAACACCGTTGACAGGTCTAACCAAGTAGGGGGTAATGTTTTTATGATTAGATTCTTGTGAGTCTGCCTTTTAGGAGCTGAAGGGGAGGTTCACGTCAGCACCGATACTAGACTTGCCAGAGCCAGGCAAAAGCTACACTATTTACTATGATGCTTCAGGTATCGGCCTGGGAGATGTTCTTATGCAGGGAGACGGAGTCGTTGTGTATGGGTCTCGGTAGTTGGGTCCACATGAGAGGAATTACCCTACGCACTATCTGGAGTTAGTAGTCATTGTTCATGCCTTACGCTTTTGGATACACTACCTTCTAGGAGAGCACTTTGTGGTATTCACCGACCACTAGAGTCTCAAGTATATCTTCATGCTGCGTGATCTGAATATGAGACACCATATTTGGGTTGAGTATCTTCAGTCCTTATACATTGAGCATGCCTATACACTGGGAAAGAGCAATGCAGTGGCTGAAGCAATAAGCAAGAGAACTTAGATTCAGGTAGTTCAAGAGGCCAGCAGTGAGTGGCATCTTATGGCTCTGTTCTCTGAGATGCACTTGGAAGTGCATGATAGACAGGGAATGACTTTTCTATCTTCTATAGTTGTTACCTCTACGCTACTTTATCGGGTATGGATGAGGGAACTATTATACTCAGTAGGCTTAGTCATGCGGAAGAGTGTTTCAGGAGAGGACCCTATTCTTTGATGGACAGTAGGCGAGGATGAGATCTTTTGTTTCCAGGGACCTGTATGGGTGCCAACAGACATATGAGAGGAGCTGATGCGGGATTTTCATTCATCAGTTTGGGCAGTTCATCCTGGTGTCACCAAGATGTATCATGTCCTAAACCGCCAATACTGGTGGCCAGGTATGAAGAGAGATGTTGCTCGTTTTGTCATGATATGTTCTACTTATCGGCAGGAGAAAGTAGAGCATCAGCGACAAGAAGGTCTTTTGTAAAAGTTACCCATTCCCAAGTGGAAGTGGAACGATGTCGCGATGGACTTTGTGACTGGGTTACCGAGGTCACCTCGGGGAAGTGATGATGTTTGGGTTATCATCGACGGGCTTACGAAGGATCCACACTTCCTTCCAATCAAAGAGACCTTCATTATTGATGATCTAGTGAGGTTGTAGATCCGAGATATTGTACGTCTACATGGAGTTCCACACTCCATTGTTTCAGACAAGGATGTGCATCATACCTCTCGGTTCTGGAAAAGACATCATAAGGCTTTGGGTATACAGGTACTTTTGAGTACAGCATACCATTCCCAGACTGATGGCCAATCCGAGCGCATGATCTAGGAACTTGAGGATATGCTCGGAGCTTACATTCCAGACTTTGGAGTTTCTTGGGAGAAGAATATCCCTCTAGTGGAGTTCTCCTACAAAAACAGGTTTCAGGAGACCATTCAGATGGCACCTTACGAGCCTTGTATGGTAGTCCGTGTCAACCACCCTTATGTTGGCTATAGGTAGGAGAGGAAGCTTTGCTGGGACCTTGTCTTTTTCAGGAGTCCTTAGAGCAGATAGAGCTGATTCAGAAGCGGATGGCTACATCACGGTCAGGACAGAAGTCTTATGCTGATCAGTGGAGATGACCTCTGGAGTTCGAGGTCGGAGATGAGGTTTTTCTACGTGTCACACTGAGGTGTAGACACAAGAGTATTCATAGATAGTGTAATCTTTCGTCGTGGTACATCAGGCCGTTTGAGGTGGTGGAGAGAGTTGGGCCGGTTGCCTATCGGTTGCAGTTACATCCGAGGTACCGGGCCATTCTTGATGTCTTCAACATCTCTCAGCTACAATGATACTTTTCAGACCCGTCACATGTCGTTCATCCAGAGGAGGCTGAGCTTTAAGAGGATGCATCGTTTGATGAGCATCCCATCTATATTGTCGATTGTTCTACGAAGGTTCTCCGGGAGAGGTCTATTCCTTTAGTATGGGTTCCTTGGCAGCATGGGCGAGTACAGGACGAGACCTAGGAGAGAGAGGTCGTTGTAAAATTGCAGTGGCCGGAGCTGTTCGAACATTCTTCTTCTACACCTCTCTAGGGAATCTCAGGGATTAATTTCATTAAGGGGGGAAGTTTGTAAGAACTAGGATCGTCGTTTAAGGTATTTTTTTCATTTTCCTAGAGTTTTCAAGGAAAATGATATTTTTGGAAAATTTTCAAGTACACTCCGTGTACATTCTAAGTACATGCCATGTACTCTTTTCCTGCTCGAAGCTGTGTGCTGGCCATGTCCGTGAAACACACACGGTGTGTAGGGGTGACGTGGAGACCGATTTTGGCGGAGTACGGAAAGACCTAGTACAAGCCATTTAATCTAAAAGTACACACTGTGTAATTATTATTTTTCATTAATCGGACCGGGGTCATGCCCGATCACCATAAGCATCTTCTTCTAGATCTGGTTCGACTGAGAGACGTTTTACGGCTTCAAAACTTCTATGGATTCCCGAGCCTCCATCTGTTGGCCGATTTGACCATCATTGATTGCGTTGGAACCGCAATGGTGAGTTCTTACTTCTTCTCGAGTTTCATTCCTTGATTTTTTCCTTTCACAAGTTATCATGGTTTGATAGTTTTGGATTTTTTTTCTCATACCAATGACGTTCAAGGGAGAATCAATCATCGCTGTTCAATTATATCGATCTCCTAGGATCGAGGTAGGTGGTTTGTGCCTTATCGTTCAATGTCTTTGAGTTTTATGTGCAAATTCCACCAATACCCGTAAACGAGGTATTGCGTGTTTACCTTTTTTCCCTTGTTGTTTTCCGACCATGATTGTATGCTTGTGTAGAGGCAAATTAATCTTGTTAGTGTATAATTTGTTCTGCATGGATTTTTTTACCATGCTTTTCTCTGTTTACGACCTTTGGGTCTTGTTAACATTTGGCTGTTATGACTGTTTCCATGCCTTGTGTCTATAGGATGGAGTGTTTTTTATTACATTCTTGTTTCCCTGTAGACTGTTAGTCATGTAGATCTATATGTGTTCTTTGGTTAGACAAGTAGCTCTGTAGGTGTACTTTGTCCTTATATCAATATCATTCACTGGCTGGTACAGGGATGAGAGAACTGGGTGCTATAGACTATAAGGGATATAACGAGTGAGCTTCCCAGAGTGTCTTTGACATTATTGACTACAGGAGGGTAGACCGAGTGAGCTTCCACAGTGAGTCTTAGAAATTACATTCCAAAGGGGATACACCAAGCGTGCTTCCCAGAGTGCCTTCGGATTTTATAGACTACATGAGGGTAGACCAATTGAGCTTCCTCAGAGAGTCTTACCTTGTTTTATTTCTCTTTACGACCCTTCCCAGGCTATAGGTGGAATTGACCGTGTGAGCTTCCTCAGAGAGTTTGTGGTTTACCTAAGTCTATAAGAGGAATTGACTGAGATATCTTCCTCAGAGGGTCTCTAGACCTTATGGATAAGAGGGTTATACCACGTGATCTTCCTCAGAGGGTCCCTAAATACCCTAGACTATAAGGGGAATTGACTGAGTGAGATTTCCCAGAGAGTCTCATAATTTTGTATGACCAATCGAGAGGGTTTAGGTTGAGTTCACTACCCAGAGGGTTGTGGTAATTCTTGGTTAGGTCCAGAGGGGATGGTTGTGGGTACATCTTAGAGGGTTTCCTATTTGTGTTAGCTATTTTTCTTACTGCTATTGATGGTTGTGGATTGATTACTATTGTGTATCATCCTGCTTCACTACTTACTGTTTACTGCATACTGCTTGCTGCTGCTGTTTACTGCTTATTGTACTTTTACCTACCTTATACTCACTGACTTTTAGGCACAGATCTTCGGGTGGTTTCCTACTAGGATTTTATCTCAAACCCTATTTGGGCCATGATTTTGGGCCCAAGAGGACTATGTTATTGTAGGTATAGACAAGGGAAAGTTCCTTTGGACTTTTGGAATATGATTGCTTGGAGCAAGAGAGTAAGCGACCAAGCTTTGGCTTGTGATGCTGAAGAGATGTTTACTTTCTTTTGTACTTGTTATGGTACTGCGGTTTTTTCCAGCATTTTGAATCCTTTGGATGCTTTCCTAGATTTGTATCTTGCATCATTCCATATATTTACATATGTGATCTAGTTTATTGATTTAGTATTCCACTTTTTATTATTGTTGGTTATTCACTGCTTTTACTATTGCATGTTTATTTATTTCCATTGTATACTCTTCCAATGAGGGAATAGTTTCCCCACTATCACACCCAAGGCCCTCGTTTCTAGTTGGTAGCCTATGGTATTTATGGAAATGCACTTGAGGCCATTTGACAAACTGCGTACGGGGCGCCTTTGGGTGGATTCCGGAACCAGGACATTACATTGGTGATCGGGATGATCAGTTATATTTCCCTCCTTGGTTTAGTTCGATGCACAATGTGTTTTATTTATATTTTTTTAAGAAGAGATAGAAGGAGCCCACCCATGTGATTTGACGGTAACATGTTGATCATGAGTGATATTCTATAACATTTCATGTGAAGATATTCTTAGGGGATTGGTCAGAGAATAACATCCATGGGAAAATAGTTTGTTTGGTATGGGTTTTATAGAAGCATTATTAGATTTAGTATGATATGTTAGAGAGTGATATGGATATTATACTATAGTTTAATAAAACTCTTCTAATCAAACCCTATACCCCTACATTATGAGGTTTTAAATGCCAATGTTTTAGAGAGTATAACAACCCCATCTTTAGATAATTTTCCCTTTTATTATATATTTTGATCTTATATAATGATTTGTATTTGTTTTGGTAATTTTTTAATTTTTTATATGTATTGTAAATGTTTTCAAGGGTTCGCTATTTTATAATTGTTGGTAGAAATAATGCACCACATCTATGAAATAATACAAGGTGATGTTGGGAGTCACTGGGTAGGTGGGCTTTTCTGAATAATTTATCCAAGCCATTTGAATTCAAAGATAATCTGTTAAATTTAAAACAATAGTGAAATGAATGGTTGTAATACCTTTTTTCTAACCATGTGATAAAACCATGCTAGGTGATGGACTTGATATAAAATAATACACATTTAATCATGCGATTTTTTGAACCATGTGATATAACCATGTGACTAATGGTAAATTATCATAAAATTATATTTTAATTATGATTAAGACACTAAAACCATATTTTATCTCAAATTCTCATAGTGTATCTTTCTCATCTTCTTTTTCAATATCCTTTGTATTTCACGTTGAACTACATGCTTCTTTTAGTAAATAGAATTGTGTTAGAGAATGATAAATATTTGTAAGTCCTCATTTTCTATATTTCTCTCTATATCAACTAATATTATTTTACACAGGATCATTATATATATTATTTCATGTATAAATATATAATCTTTATTATTTATATTGATGATATATTGTTAGATATTATAAATTTAATGTGTAATGATCCCAAATAAATATTTTTATAGCATTACTCAACATTATTTTCATTTAGGTAGTGGTAGGTGGATTATCTCTCATCTCAAATAATTCTAGAACATGAAGGCTTGGTTTATTAAAGTGTTTCACCTTGATTTTCTAGTAACAAAAATTATTTCATGATAGAAATTGTTTTTGTTTATATTTTGGTAATTTGGGAAATCATTTGGATTTCAGAAAACCTTTGCTCTATAATTTGAAATTTATGATTTTAAAATCATGGTGTTGTTTAATGAAAGAATTTTTTTTGATGAAATGTTATCAATGGTAGATTCATTTTATGATAAATTATTTTTCATGTGTTTTTTAATAATGGTTTGGTATTTAATTTTTTATTATAGAGTATATTTGAGATGAAAAACTATTAAAGGGTGATGTGTCATGTTCATGATGTAATATCATCAATGTGATACACAAAGCGTGAGTGTATATATGATAGTCTATATGTGTGAACACAAAAATGGGCATGCCATACGTCAATGAATTTTATTATAAATGATATTTGTTTTTTAACATTGATATCATTTATTTCATTATATATATTTTATCTAGTTTTGAACTATTTTATAAAATTGTTATTACTGGTTCATGTATTTGTAGAATTTTTTGCAAAGTAATTGGGGAATTCCTATTAAGTTTATATTAACCCAGTTTTTAAGAACTGTGGTGAGTTTTTATATTTCATTTACAAATATATAGGAAATAGGAAATAATTATAATTATAGTCTGATTAATCATAATTTTTCAAGCATTTTTTCTGGATTTAAATCATACACATAGTTTTGGTGTTGTCATTTATGATGTCTCTTTACAATAATTGTGTTTGGTTTTGTCTAATATTTTTCTTGTAGTTTTCTATTTTTTCATTGTCATTGTAATATTATTATACTTTTTGGTTTTCCTTTGAGTTGTAAAATTTATAATAATTAATCATATATATTTCCATGGGTTTTATAGTTTTTATTTTGATGTTGTTTTTTTATAGGGACTATTTTCCCCCCAATGTTCTCTTAATCCAATAGAATTTATTTATATCCTTTGGTGTCTTGGTAATATCAATTAGGGTTAGTAACTATCTGGATCGTCACAATATAATGAGTTTTGTGGGGATATTTCACTTATCACGACCACTCATATGTTTTTATGAATGGAAATACAATATGTAATAATAATTATTTTAATTTCAACCAATAAATATTCATTGGATTTGCAAAAAAAATCATCTCAAAAATATCAATCAGAGAAGATTTGTAAATCATAGTTGCAATCATTGTTCCACTAGGGGTGTTCAATGATACATAAATATCCATTACATGGGTTGGGGATCTCACATTCCTCAAAAACATGTGTGATTAAATACAATGTTATGAAATATAATTAAATAAGGTATTATCATATCTTGAAAAGAGATGATTTATATCTCGCATAACATTAATATCAGGATCAATCATAGTGGTATTGACTATGAATGTCTAAACATGTTCCCTTAGTTTGGTAGGTTTCTAGGGCCTATATTTTCTTGGGATCAGGGTTTTAGGCCTTGATTTTTAGAACGTGTGGACTCCATTAACATTTAGAATTTTCAGGTGGTTGGATCATATGAAGGGGCCACCTTCTCATCAATTTTTTATCAACTTCATAACCACAGTTCAATAGTTGCATCCATGCTGTATTACTTTTCAACATAAAAATGAATCTCTAATCCATTGAGGTAATCACCTGGGTACTTCGTCCTATATATATTACATGTATGAAATATGGTTTTCATCCCACTGTGTTTCTTATCATTTGTTCTTACATGATACTCCACAATCATTTTCTTTTATAAATAAGATATTGATGGTTACTATTTACCTCTCAACCATAATAGAAAATCCAAAAATGACATCATAAAATCTAAATTCCCTTTTGTAAAACACACACCGATGATTTGGATTTAATACATTAAAGTTTTTATCAATTTTAAATTTAGTATGATAAATAAGACTGAGGACATACAAAAAAATTCTTCAGAAAATAACATCAAATATCGACATAGACATATCCTCTATTTTATAAAATTCCATGAATTACATGTACATTATTTTATGAACTCTATAGGATGTATGTAGTGAAAAATATAATTTCAAACTCTTCCAATTCCATAGAGTCTATGTGTAACATCTCGAACCCGGATGCCACTCAATAGCACGCCAATCCCATTTGGATAGAAGTCCACAACCACATCTCCCCAAATGCCAAATGATGCCAGCTTGCAGCACATTCCAAGTGTATTTATTGCAAAGACTATTCCATTATTACAGAAGTATGTCATAGTGGATGTCCATAACATGAAGATATATGAAGTAATAAAACAAGTTGAAAAATGATACATATAAAAAATAGATTGAAATCTCAAATGATGACTCATATAAAATTATGTAGATGATACATGCACCTTGAAAATATGCATAACATGTATAGGAAAGTAAAATATAATACACGTGTCAAAAAACAAAAAAAATACCAAAATGTTCTTGTATCATCGCAAGCCTCATCTGGGTATCGTGCTCCCATCCTCCAAATAAATGATCAAAACCCAGTGTTAGGGAGCTTTCCTATGTTTTCACAATCAAACATATAATCAGTTTCGGTCCCCATTGATACCCAAATAGGGTGGTGATATAAACATCCCTCTAGGTAACCACCTATAAGTCTATACTGTTCTAAGAATCCAAAATAATTGTAATAAATAGTTGTGATTAAGATTTAACATAAGTGTAAAAGCCGATGGAACATGTCTACTACAATTAGTAAAAACAAAAATACCTTTAGGGTTCCTAGAAAATAGTGCTATCTCCTAACAAGGATGGTATATGAAAAACAAATAATTAACACAACCTTTTCATACATCCATCCATACACTATCCACACAACCTTGTGGTATAATGTAACCACATAAAAACCATACATACTTTCCATATATGTTATTTTATTCCATGAAGGGATTAATACAAGGTATCAATAACAAAGGCATCCACATTGAGTCTCAGGTTCATACTAAAGGAATCTTGGTAAAGGAACTGGTTGGAGTCCTAAGAGTAGGTGTACCAACATTTTCTATGTGAGTCCAGGCATGCAAGATCCAATGGGTAGAATGGCCCCAGGCATCCCACAGAATAAAGACCATTAGTGAATAATCTACCCAAGGAATCCATTACCACGTTCCAAATCTGTGAACATCCATCCATGGATATTATACAAAAATTTATCCATTCATATTTTTTAACAATTTAAGTCCATATGAATCTTCCCACTCATATAAACCATTTCAAATAAATTAGGTCACATCTATGTACCCTCCAATTTATCACCATTATCCATTACAAACATCTCATGGGTATACCCACCCATCAATCACCCATTTCAAATATACATGTCACATGGGTACACCCACCCATTAATCATCCACTTAATGAATTTAACAAATAATGATTAATATTAATCATATGAACAATTCAACCATTAAACAATTCAAATTCTATATAATAAATCTAGGAAAACTATTCAAACCATCACCTAAACAACCCATAAAACACGTTCCACTTATTATTGGATTCCTGTAATACAGAAAACTCAAAACACACACCTTGGGTATCCCATCATTTAATAAACAAGATATTTTAATAAGGTAAACCCCATGGGTGACCATGGTTCAATAAATGGATACCAATGCAAGAAAATGGATCATATGATCATCCCTAATAGTTTTAATTACTTCTATTATAGTTCAGCCATTTAAAATTAGGGTATTTTCGGAATGTTTGGAGGGTTGAATAATGTCCGAAATATATATAAAAACACCAAAAGCTTAAATAAATGTATAGAATGCCTACTTCATCTTGATAGGGGAGTGTTCATCTAGTATCAAGTCATGATTCATCATGGTTTAGGATAAATATTAAGAAGAGACGAAGAATGGGAAAGATGAGAATATTATCCAATAACCAAATAGCATAGTTGGAAGCTAAAATAATCATGAAAGGATAAAGGGGAATATAGATCTTATGGAAGATAGTTCGAATAGACAAATCTTGTTCGAATCGGAGTTTGAACGAATAGTTGATTTGAATTCCTAGCATGGTTCATGAAGAGAGCTCACAAATATTATCCTTGTTTTCCATTGAAATAATAATAACATAGGTTATAAAAAAGACAAATAATTAAACTTATAATTCATTAAAACACCCCAAAATAAAGGGTTTTCACGGTTTACCCTCACAGTTTACCCACACCGTTTACAAACCATGCACAGACCTTTCAAATAGTGTCTATCAAGTTCTGTAAAAAAATGCAGACCTTATCCCATAGAAGATCTCACATTTCTTAATAGTTTCCTCAAAAAATGCATCCTTTAAACCCCTTCCATCCATTCTTTCATGGTTTAGTCAAACCATGTGGTCTACCTCACACAGTTTATACTAACCATGTGAGAGGCTTAAAACAACCCAAAACCAGGATTCCGACTCTAAACAAGCCCCAAACACCTCCAAAACACATGTGATCAAGTTGGGAACTCATATAAGTCCATATTTAATCATTCAAATTTAAAAATAATGAATTCATACCTCATATGAAAACATGTGTTCTTACAATATTCCCCCATATATCTATTCATCCCTAAATTTCACTCTCAAGGGTGTTCATGATTCATATGAGAAAAATTATTACCACGAAGCATGTATGTTATCCCCCAGCTCCCAAATCTCATCTTTTAAATGGTCATTCTTCCATAACAACCATATTATAGGAACATATTGTCTATAGAGTACCTTCGTTTTCCAATCAACTATAAGAATTTTATGATCCTTAATGGACGCATCAACCTGAAGCTCAACCTCCTCGCACTGAAAAATGTGAGATGGGTCCGAATGATATCAGTGAAGATATGATTCATGGAAAATGCCATGAATGGATCAGTACCTATTAGGTATTTAAAATCATTAGTCTACTGACCTGAACCACTCCCAAAGGTAAAATTCTGTAACATGTTGTGGTGAAAGCCTACCATGTCTTATGATTCTACTATTTCCAATCATAAGTGAAACACTCAATAAAACCCAATCCCTGACCACGAATATAGAATTCATCTATAGAAATCAGTTTACGTTTTATGTTGAGACTGTTCGATATTCATCAACTTCTGAATCAACTAGACCCCCTCAAGAGTCTCATTCACAAGACGCATTCCCAGTAAAGCTATCTCACCTACATCTAGCCAGCATAGGGACATTTTTCATGTCCTACAATAAAAAAAACATAAGGTTCTATTGGTATATTCACTTGATAAATATTGTTATAAGATAAATAAACCGGTGTAATGTCCCTATTCCACGAGCCTCCAAAATCTAGGACGCATGCTCAAAACATTTTCTCTTGATTTTTTATTTTACACTCTGATTGGACATCAGTAAGAGGGTGGTATGTTGATCTCAGGAGAACCTATGTTCCAAACACCCTCTGAAAAAATTTCTAGAAATAAGATGTAATGAGTGAACCTCTATCTTAAATGATTTTGCATAGGACCCTTTGGAGTCATACTACGTCATGGATGTAAATCCTCTCAATCTCGTTAATTCTGAAGGTATCCTTTATTGGTATGAAATGAGAAACTTTTGTGATTCTGTCAACCACAACCATCACATCATCATTGCAAAGATGAGACCGTGGTAAACAAGTCGTGAAATCTATTGGATCATTATCCAATTTTTACTTTGTAATAGGTACCTTCTTCAAAAGTACAACTGGTTTCTAATTTTCCTCCTTCACCTATTGATAGGTGGGACACCTCAAAATAAAACAAGATAAATATTTTTCAAACCTAGATACAAGTGTTGAATGTGTATGTCATGATAACTCTTGGTTACTCTAGGCTGCACTGCCCATGTTGAGGCATGAAACTCATGCATCAAGTCCTCACGTTTGTCCACTAGTACCTAAATGCATTCATGGATATGAATAACCTCATCATATAATATCATACAACCAAGAGTTGGGTCCTCACCTAACACACACTCTCGCAGGACTAGGCCCTCAGAGTATGATAGCTTCATTAGCCTAACTCTAACCACTATGTAAGTGTTCACAGCTAAGGATGATAGATATGTCTTTCCCTGCCTATCATGGAACTCCAAGGCCATCTCAGAGTAAAATTCAATAAGATTCCACTTGCTAATGGACTATTTAATTTCGTGTAGTTGAGTCTTCTTTATTAAAGTATTAGCCACTATATTTCCCTTAATAAGTGTGCATTAATTAATGAAGTTGAAATCATGAAGGTACATAACCCTGCCTCGAATTCCGATCACATTGAATAAATATATACTTAAGGATTTTTTGTTTTGTGTTAACCGCAAAACTCTCTCCAAATAAATAATGTATCCAACAACGTAATGCATGAATTACATAAGCTAGAACAAGATGGTGCATCATGTAATTCCTCTCATATGTCCTCAGATGTCGAGTCCCGTACAACATGACAATGTCTCCATGCCTCAACACATCTATCATCCCAATAACTGATGTGTCAGGATTAAAAGTGTATCTTTTGTCTTATTCTATAAATATCATCACTACTGTTGATGTCATCCTTAATTTTAGCTCATTAAAGTCCATCTCATTTGAATTTGACCATAAAAAATCAAACTTGTCTTAGCCGATGTTGTCAATGAAACTGGTAGGAATCATACGACATGTTTGAAACACCTTTATTAACCTGATAGCTCCTAGAAACTCCATATGTCAAAAAATTTCATGGATTATTCCCAGGAAACAATAGCTCTTACCTTATTTAGGTCCACTAACACTTGTATCTCTAAGAGAATGTGACTGAGGATGTGAATCAAATCCATCAAAAAGTGTCACTTTGTGAGATTCACATATAATTTATGCTTCTAGAGTGTATGCAAAATGATATCAAGATGGTTGGAATGTTCATTTCGATTGTGAGAATACACCAAGATATTTTCCATGATGGCCACCACAAAATAATCAAGGTATGAATGGAACACTCGGTTCATCAGCACCTTCAAAACAACTTTTGCATTTGTGGGATTGAAAGACATAACTAGATACACAAAAAGGACATACCTGCTATGAATGTTTGTATAAGGTATGTATACAAGTCGCACATGAAATTGGTGATATCATGACCACAAGTAAATTTTCTAGATCACTATGGCTCCTCATTGCTGATCAAAATGATCATCTATCTATGTTAAGGGATATCAGTTTTTTAAAATGTCAGCTTGTCAAAATCCACTAGCTAAATCTTAATCTATTACAACTCCATCATAGTCATCATATAAGTATTAATGGATATCGGTGCTTATTCAAGAAATCACTCGATGGAGAACTCCACCTATCTCTTAAGAGGACAACCATAAAATTCATCTGGGAATATTTCCCTAAAGCACTCAACTACTAGAAGAATTTCTACCTATATCACTCCCTCATCATCTGGATAAAAACTAGCTAGCATAGTTGTCATCTCACTAAAGTCACAATGTTCTGGTCAAACCCAACTCAGCTAGACATCCCATTCACCTTGGTGAGTTTACACTGTACCATGTGCTGATGTAAAATTTACCTTCCAGAGATAGAAATCGTGATATGCTTGATAAGCTACTGGCCAGTTCATCATGAATATGACATCAAACACTATCATCTTGAGGACGTAGATATCCCAAATAAAGTGACATCTGTCAAACTCAAGGGGGAACTTTCTAAAATGGAACACATAATCTATTATGATCCCTAGTTGATTGGCTCGCATCATAACACTCTCATAATTCCAAAAACCAAGACCAAGGATTTTTTTTCCACAATGAAGATGTAAAGTTATGCAATGCACCTATATCTAAAAGATCATACATGATAGTAGAGGCCAATAGGATCATTCCTCCCACTATAGAAGGTCCAAAACACAACTCCTCAAGGGTAGGCTATACAAAATAAAACTGGACTGAGCCACATCCTTGTGATACAACCTCACTGCCATGTGTTGGCCCACCCCTGATGTCTTAGTGTAACTGCTTTCTAGATGCCTCTGACATGACCACCCCTACCACCGCATGACCGTCCAGAACTGATCCATCCCCTTACTTGATGTGGAGCTAAGGAACCTTCTTCTAAATCCACGGTTAAATCTAAATCCCTACCACTTACAACTAGATGGAAGGTGTTAGAAAACCGTTGCATGTGGCTCATTCTGCTGCAATCTCAATACTAGACTAGGAAACAATCACACTAACTCTTCATGTGGAATTGTCTGTCATAATGATGAAAAAACACTTAGCTACCATCACTCACATACCACCTAGAATTCATTTCTCTAGAAGAATCTAAATGGTGATTCCTTCCTAATTATGTAGAACCACTAAGATGAGAATATGAACATCCCTACTATGAGCCCATAGGCTCTTCATGTTTCACTACATAATAAGAATTTTATTCACAATCTCATAGATATAGTACAATCTAGACATGTGTAACCAATATTTAAAAGCATGTTGGAGACCATTCTCAAAGCATCTCACTCTAGATAGCTCATCCTAAAGGTAAATTATTGAACAACACTGTAACTTGGTAAAGCATGTCAAGTACTCCAGAACTATCATCGCACCCACCTGTAGACGCATAAACTCATTGTCTTGATCATCCAAATGAGTAACGGGGTAAAAGTAGTCATACAATCGGGTATGAAAATTAGTCCAACCCATATCTTATATCCCATCAGCTTGGTAATGAACATCCTACCAGCGCTTTTATGCTCCACGTAGTATATAAGTGGCGAGCCGAACCCTCCACTGAGGAGGTGTCTCAAGATGAAAAAATATGTCTAGTATGGTCTCAATCCATAGAATATAATCCTATGGATAGCCATCCCCTAAAAATGTGGAATTATTCACTTAGTACGACACCTACTGCCACTTCTCCATAGATAAGGAAAGTTGTGGTTCTCCCTGAAAGGTCTGAATATAGTTAATGAACCCCTCACAAAAATGTGCCACAACACGTACGTATAAAATATATTCTTAGGCCGTAGGTATCACTAAAAAAGGATCAACTAGTATCCCATTCCCTACAAACTTTTTTGCGTGTTGTCACCTCACACAGGTCATACGAATTGAGGTAATCGCGGTGACATCTCTCAACAATTCCAAACATATGTCTCAGAAAAAAAGGTATAAAAGGCATATATCAAAATAATAAGATAGGTCAAACCCTCCTAAAACAAGTAATAATCCACATCATGCTCCTAAATCCAAGACTTTATAAATAATATTAATGAAAACCACTAGAGACTATGCCTCTCTACCCGCTCAAATGTCAGTTCGAGGTCAAGTCTCTATATTTCATTCCATTACATTATAATTTAACCTTTAACTTTTCAATGGATTGAAGAAATGTTCCCCCATGTTTAGATCCATGAGGTCCCTTAACACCTCATGAACCAAAATTTGATGTCTATATAATTCTTAACATATATCATTCTGTTAAGTTTTAAATAAAAGAGTTAAAAGGTGTGTCATTTCCTAGTTCATAAGGGCCCATTCACCTTCTGAATTGAATGATGATGCTACCTTTCTGTCCAATGCACAAGGTCTATCACAATATCATATAGAGATATCAATGAAACTATCACAATATCAATCTTAGAGTATTGCATCCTAAATGGAATGACACAATTCATGGAACTTGATTTATAACAAGTGCAAATATGATGAATGAGATTTCATACCAGTGTCTAATTAGATTTAAACAGAAGTAGAATCACATTCATATTAATATTACCCTCATTAATCAATTTTTTCACCCAACGGTGGAATCAAATCATTTGTAATGGTCAAAATATAGAAAATAAAAATTCCATTCTAGGAAATTTGAATTTTTCATATACACAGGATAGCTACTCCTAGGCACAACTTATTCCCAAATTCAATTCTCTTTCTATTATTGTGTGTTATCTCAAAATGATATGTCAAATTATAAAATAACACCTCTTATACAACTTTGTTACATCCCAAACCCATATGCATCTCAAATGTGCCCTGAGTCTGGTAGGCCACAAGGCCTCAAAAAAAATCTTCCCAAAATCCATAGGCTACCAACTAGTTGTGAGGTCATAAGAGAGTCATTGGGGAGACAATTCCTTAATTACTAGTTCATTTCACAATGTAAGTCAATATCATGTACATCAAATAAGTAGTAAAACAAGAAGACAATAAATACATTGCTCGAATAGATAAAAATATCAAAAGATGGATCATATAAAATGATGTAGAAGATACATATATCTAGAAAACACTCAAAAAGGTAAATGATAGAAAAATATAATACACATGTCTAAAAAGACAAAAGGAACAAAAAGGGCCCCTTGCATCGAAAACCTCAACTTGGTCCCATGCTCCCCTCCTTGAAAGCAATGATAATAAAATAGTGTCAGGAAACTTTCCCCTATTATCACCTACAACCTTATTATATATTTGGGTCACCAAGGAGGCCCAAATAGGGTGTGATATGATCCACTTAGTAGGTAACCACCCATAAGTATATATTGTTCTAAGCCTCACAAAGCAGTGTGCTATATAGGTTTTAGTAAGGAGTAAGGTAAGTGTGAAAGCTTGTGTCATATTTATACTACAAAAAGTAACACCAAAGTGCCCCTAAAGGCTCCTTCAAACAAGTATTATTTCTTAACAAGGTATATCTGAGAAAAATAATCAAGTAAAATGACCATTCTATACATCCACCCATACCCTATCCACATGTCCTTGTCGTATAATGTAACCATATGAAAACCTGAAAGCCTTTCCATATAAATATGTGTGGACCATGAAGGTCTTGACCCAAGGTATCAAGAACCAAATAATACACATAGAGTCCCTAGAGAATCATGATGGAAACGCACGAATGCTAATAGTTGGAGTCATAGAAGAATGTGTATGGATATGTCCTATGCGAGTGTAAGCATGTCTGATCCAAGGGGTAGAATGGCCTGAGGCATCCAATAGAATCTAGACCGTTGGAGCACACTCTTTCTAAGTCATCCACCACCATGTTCTATATCTATATAGAGTCATCCATGGAATCAATACAAACATTCATCTATTCATATCAATTGACAATTTATTTCTATATGATTCTACCACACATATATTCCATTTCAAATAAATTAGGTCACATGGGTATACATCCCCAGTTATCACCACTAGCCATTACACTTGTGACATGGGTATACCCACCCATTCATCATCCATTTTAAATAGACATGTTAGATGGGTATACCAACCCATTATCATCCTCTTATAACTCATATGATCAATTAAACCTTCAACCAATCAAAATTCAATATAATAAATCTTGTCCAATGGAAAAAACCATCCCCTAGTCATACATTACAACATATTTCACTTATTGTTAGAATCTTACGACTAGTTAAAAACCCAAATCACACCATTTGGGTGATTAATAATGGTATAAACAATGCAGTTTCATAAGGTGCACACCATGGGTGACCATGGTTTAAGAAACAGGTACCAAGTCATCACAACAGATACTATGAGCATCCCTAATAGGTCTTATTACATCTATTTTAAGTCACATGTTCCAAATTGGGGTCGTTACAGAAACTCCAACGAGCAGCGTAATGGAAAATAGCTCCAAAAAACATCCAAATCCAAAAGAAAATTATAGAATGCATACCTCATCATGGAAGTGGAGTTCCAATCCAGTAACAAGTCTGGATTCATCCCAGT
Organism: Viscum album; assembly: GCA_963277665.1. Lineage (NCBI taxonomy): Eukaryota > Viridiplantae > Streptophyta > Magnoliopsida > Santalales > Viscaceae > Viscum > Viscum album. Next base: position 215,334,172 of record OY728164.1, read on the forward strand.
TTATGATAATCCTAAATAATAGATTAAGAACATGAAATTAGGGCATACTATTCTAAAACAAAATAGCACATTCAATATCCATAAGAATCAATAATGTCAAAAAATAATGTACATCTTACTTAAGTTAATACGATGAGACAAACTATGCTCAAATTAGATTTCAGACAAAGAGATGATCTGATTATAAGGATTGTTCCTAAAGAGAGCTCAAAATGATCTTACTTGCTGTTTATTGAAAGAATAATAATGTAGTTTTTAAAAATGAAAATAATTATACATAAAATTATTTTTGAACCCAAAATATTTGGAATGCATAGTTTATCTAAACGGTTTCCGGTAGGCAAAGGGACACCCACACGGTTTACTAACATAGAGGCTATGTGAAAGGTTACTTATGTCATTGTATTGGAATGGGATGATCTTATAAGGTGAATCTATGAGCAATGATGAAGGATGCCAATTTTTTTGATCAATTTGTGTGGAAAATAATCTATCTCAAATCCCAATTGATGGTTGTGATGGAGGTTCTCAAGAAAAAATCTAATAACGTTCCTTGGAGAATCCTACCATAATATTTTGAATTTATCAACCTCTCTCAGACACTAACTATAAACGTCAAACATGCCTACAGGGAGGTAAAAACAGTTGAAGATGCATTTTCCAAAACATAAATTGTGTAATAGAGCTTGTTGGTGTCATTTCTCTCTCTTCTTTTCTATGTACCCTTCATTTATTTTGATATGAAGGTTTATCTTCAAACTCATTATTATAGGCTCTCCATGTAAAGAATTGTCATTAATTTTTATTAATAAATTTTGGATGATGAACCATGCCTGGTCATCCTTTTCTCCCCAGAACCAATTCCCCTTTTAGGATATAAAAAATTATTTATGACAAGAAAAAACAAATAAACCACTATTTAACAACACAAGATTTTTTTATCCTATACTTATAAATATCCCTTGGACTATTCCTTAAATTTTTCACTAATCTTCTCTAAATTATTATACGAAAATAAATAAACTAATAAATAATATAATGAAAACCTCCACATATAGAAACAATGGTAACCTAAGATAAACATAACTAAAATAAATCATTAATTTCATGTTTTAAATAAAAAATCCTACCACTATCAAAAAATAAAATTATTAAATGGGTTAGTATAATGGAAATTAGTTACAAGAATATATTATCTTATAACAAATTAAATCATTTTTTAATTATTTTTCTCTTGAAGACACTTTTTATCTAACCAAGCCTTCCCCAGGCTATGAACCTAGTAATCTGACGCATAAGGGTCCTCAATAATACATTCCTTTCCTTCCAGGAATACCATATGATATTACGAACCAGAGTACCTTATCAGAATAATGGCTTTCCTAATAGGCCAACACATGTTCATTCAATGTTTTTCCTCACTCACACATAACCTATGACACATCATGGAGGGTCACTCATCTTGATCACTACTCCAAATAAATAATTATTAATTCTTGTGTTCTAATCAGGTAGGGTCCCAAAAAAATTTGCACCATATTGACATGGGTAGTTGTATTTTTACTTTTAAGTATCAAATTTCACCAGTGTTACACTCTCCACCCATTTGAAGCACAAAAACCTCATTGTAGACCTCACACACAAAAGTGAAGCAGTGCCTCTTCACTTCTAGCTAATTACAGTATCTGATACAATTTTCCATGACTTGGTCTTCCCTGGGCCAAGAACCTAGTCATTTAACCCAATTGTCCTCTGTAATACCTTGGTTCCTTTTGATCACACCATAAGAAATTACCCACCAGATTATCTTATCATACTAATGACTATCCCCATAGGCCAACACATGTTCTTGTATTTTATTTTTCCGTCACTCACAAACACATTGAACAAAACAAAAACTTTTTACCTATCCATATCACTACTCCTTGATAACAAAGCTTAAATGTGTAGTTATAATCTCGTAGGCTCCTAAAAATAATTGTTCACCTTGTGGTCAGGGTGGTAACATTAATACTTTTAGCTCTATCATTAATAGGGTGTTACAATTTCATAGACATCTCACTTGATGTAATTATATTTATTATTTGGGTAATGGAAACATAAAAAAGGAGAGAAATAAAACACTTAGTAAGGTAAAATATATATCATAAATTATAAGATGTTTATCATGAAGAGAGTATGAGTAAAATATAAATATCTAAATAATAGATAATAAGACTATGTTTTTGAATCATAGAACATAGGGGAGAAACATTATATCCTAAAAATAATTTTAATAAAAACTAAAATGTAAAATATAGATCATGTGAAAATTATATAAAGTGTGAGATACATAAAAATTCATAATCATGAAATCATGGATTTTCTTAGAAAGTAATTTTAAAACTCTAACTTCAATTATATTATGCATTTATTTTAAATGAAACAACCAAAAATAAGCATATTTATATTAAAATGGAGAATAAAACACAATTTTTTTTTAAAAAAAATCAATATAAAGTAATTTATTTTTTGAAATCATCTTATCAATATTATATTGGGTTGAAATATGGATATATTTTTTAAATGATTTATTTTCCATTGAATATTGAATGAATTTATTTTTCAAATACTTTCATTTATTTTCATAAAATAATTTGATTTTAATGTACCATTATAATTTCTATTTTGTCTTAATGAGACATATGATTAATTTTACTTATAATAATCTTATTTGAATAAATAGTTTTCATTATTTTGATATATATTAATTTTTATGCTCAAAAACACATTTTCCTAAAAACTATTTTTCATTGTGTATTATTAATTTATATTTAAAGTATTTTTTTTCCACATATTGAATATAAATCATGAAAAATGTAAACCATATTATTAATCAGGTGGTTGCAATTTGGTATATAGGCCACTTTTATTTTTAGTAATTATGAATAGTAATTATGGTAAAATTTATCACCTTTTTAAAGTGTAAATCTAGGAATTATGGTTAAAAATGACATGATATGGCATTAAAAACCTACCCAAAACATTCATTCATTTAATTAGATGAGTATATATAATCCAAAGTTATACAAAATTCAAAACTATTACTTTTTACCATCATTAAGATTTTTACCTATACAATATTGAAGTGAATGATAAATCCAATATACAATTTCTTATTTTAATATATATATAACAAATTATGATATGGATAAAAACAACTTATGTTAAATTTTATGGATTTATTATAAATAATAATTATTTTTTTATTATTTTAATTTATTTTATATTTTTAGAAATTAAATCATTATCTAAAATGATAATGAACTACTAATATTGTTCTTAGGCAAGATTTTGAAAGGTCATTTAATTTATTTTAATAGTTGTAAATAAAATAGAGTGAGATATATTTTTGAATAATTTTAATGATAAATATAAAATATTATAGATATATTAAAGCTCTATATTATAATTAACTTTTATTAGATTTTAATTTAAATTCAATGTAATAGAATTAATCTAAATATGACATTAATGATATTTTATAAGAAATAAGATTTTATGTTGACATTATTACCCATAAATGGTGGAAAATATTCATATTGTTTTAGTTTTCAAAATGATTAATAAGGGGTAAAAAATAAACGAACACAATGAAATCATGACCAAAGATATCAGAATAAAATTAGATGATTTTATTTAGGTTCATGCTAATATTATATTATAATTATATAAATTTTTTATCTTTTTTAGATAATAAATCATTTATATTAATTTAAATATTTATAAAATCCCATGAATAACCATCCCCACACTTATAAAATCACATTGATACTCTATTTTTCAATACACAACTATGAATAACATATCTTGGAAAACCCTTACCCAATAACCTTCTAAAAAATACTTATCCATATTATAGAGGTTATTAAACATCCAAAATTCTAACCCCAAGCCCCTTAAGTCGATATCAAAAGTATTTTTTCCAAAGAAGAGGTAATCAACTTTACTGACGGCTCAATCTTTATTTATTATTTGACATCCTATTACTATATTGTGCCCATAAAAAATACCTCTAGAATCCTAAATATAATTAAATAATATTTCAATTATGGTACAACCATTTTACTTACCATTTTCATTCGAGTAGATTCAAAAACATCACTCATCTGTACATAGAGCCTACCATCTCCACATAGCAGTTCAATATATTGTTAGTATCAAATTTACATGGATCATTATAAAGATGGAAATAATGAATATATATATATATATATATAATTTATTAAATAATCATAGGTTTATAATTATAATATATTATCTACCATATTACCCTCCAATTCACTAGAAAATAACAAAGTTTCTCATGTGTATGTGTGGACTACTGCATCAACGAAGCCATGTAATTTATATGTAGTATCTTCATTATGTGGACGATAGTAAGGATATAATTAATTAATATATATTATTTTTATACCACCATAATATTTATATTGAATATGTAACTATAATCAATGTATACGGACCCGAACATCGTTGTCATCATGCTTATGGAATACACAACAATTTACACACATAAAAATGATAATAATGAAGTCTTGGTAATTAATGGGTGAAAATATCTCATAATATGATCATATATGATATTATAAATATGAATGATGATCTTTTATAAATTATTAATATATTTTAATCAATTATAAAGGAGGTTAAAGAGCATTCACCTAAGGGAAAACTCCAGGTAAGTGATTTAATCTAAATTTCAACATCATTGACATATATTTGTTATTATGTACCTATTTAAATTTATGTTTTGTATATATCATCTCATTAAGGTATTCATAATGGAATTATATTTTGTAAATTTTATTAATTAATCAATTTACATTACTTTCTGAAGAGTAATTTTTAAATGAAAATATATTCTTATTTCTATTTTTTATTGGGTATAACGTTCTTCAATATACATATTTATAAAAAAAATTAAAAGTAACTATTATTTGAAAAAATTATTTATTAATGAATGTTATTTTATTCGTGAAATTTTTTAAAAAAATATTAGAATCATTATGATTTTTCTCATAAATTTTATTTTTTAATTTCTTTACAAAAGTCAAAAAGAGTTTAATTTTTAATGTATATGGAGTTAACGGTAAATCTAATTGTCATATCCTATTTATGAAATTTTTCATATTCTGTATGTAGTCAATTTTTTTACAAAGAAAACTACTTTATAGGATTATTTTAATATTTCACTTGAAATTTCCTAGAGATAATATTTTACTACAAAACCAATGTTTTTGTAGAATATATTGTCATTCTTCATATCTTGATTACTTTTAGGGTTGTCATATTTCTATTGAAATATTAAATTTTATGTGATAATTAGAATAATATGTTTCTAAAAAATATTCATATTATTTTTTATCATGGATATAATTATTTCTTAAACCATATAATATTTCAACATATGGTTTTTTACATTGAATTTTATTTGATTAAAAAAAATATTTATATTACATATTCATTACTCAGTAAAATTATTTTTTGATGTGGTATATCATTTGGAATTAAATATAACATATTGGGAATCGTTCGACATATAGTGATAGGTGGGACTTGTAATTATCTATCCCCCGGATGCATCAATAGTTCTAATTAGATAAATTAGTTAGCCAAAATACATTGTTTTTTTGGTGTATAACTACACATAAATTCAACTATATTGATGAAAAGTGTTTATAGTAGTATATATCATAATGTTTGAGATCATAATTTTTATTATTAATAATTTTCAATATTGAGATTTCAATTATTTTATTTCAATGGGATTTCACTATTAGAAAATAACCTCATAGAGGTGGTTAAAAGAACTGTGATAGTTTCATAAAAACACCGCTAAAACTCATGTCAATATACAATTCATTGATATTTCATAAATTTATAGGAATTTCTATGAAATTTCATATACAACATATTTAGATATAGTATTATTCGTTTTAGTGGAGGTTTTAGTAAAAAAAATATTGTAAGTATTTAGCAGCGGTTAAAATCACTGTTAAATATTTTCCATTTTGGCATGGAAATCATCGCTAACACCAATAAAACTAAATCTAAATAAAGATATATCAGTTGTAGTGTCATTTTTAACCACCACAAATAAAAAACTATCAATAAATACAGGTGATTTAAACATTCATTAAACATATTCTATAATTAGTTGTGGTTTAAACAGCCTTTGTATGTTGATTTACTAATCAAAATTGGATGTAGATATTATAGCCCTAATACCCTGAAAAAACGTATTCAAACAATATATAACCCAATTTTTTCACACATTCAATATACTAATAATAAAATATGTCAAGGGAAACTATCTTTCATATTATAAACCCACCACATACCTATTAAATAAAGAAAAACACACAGAAAGGAACAAATGCTATTAAATCTATATTGTCCTTAAAACCCCATCAATAATAAATATTATCAATGAAAACCAACCATATAATTTTAGAAAACAAGTAAAAATAATAAATAACCCATTAAAAACAAAAAATATCTATTTATCTATTCCATTTAGCAACTTTTACAAGGGAAAAAAATCCAATCATTGTTTAGTGAAGATATACCAAAACAACTTCCAACACATCATGAATTTAGTTGTGTTCAAAAGGATAATTCCTATTTTGAGTGTATATAATGAAATTTCACTATTTTTTACTCAATATTATCTCATAATTAATCTATGAAGTCATTTAACATCATAAATGGTGACTATGAGGTATAATATGATCTAATGGTTTGAAACAAATCCGCATAAGTTAAGAAATTATTGAAATAATTTTGAATACAAAATTTGAATTCTAAAGTCAAATTCAATTGAGAAGAAGGTGTGGCTACTACTGTATATGATTAATAAGAATAAGGTATTTTATTTTTAAAGTGTAAATGATGTTAAGTTCATAGGGGGAAGAAAAACGATATTTTTATGGGAAAGTTCTAAGAAAATTTTTGTTGTATGGAAGGAATAAGAAGAAATAGGTTTTGCAGTTCAATTTTCAAAAAATTTAGAATATTGAATTTTTAAATTAAAATAATATGATTAAGTGATTTTATAATCCCTTAATGTTTTTAAAGAATAATTATATAATGAATTTAGGTTCATCTGTTTTTCATAAAAAGTTATTAAGATTCCTTTTATTGTGAATGTATATAAGGAAAACAAGAATTTGGAAAATAAATGGTGATTCAAGATTATACAAGTGAAATATTTTTTATTGATAAAAAACACTATTTTAAACTTTTAGGATTGTAGTATAAATACTCGTTTGGATATTTAAAGTGTACGGTATGCACTAAAACATACCCTCGAAGCATGTAATGTAAATTCAATGATAAAACATTCTCACGTGTACCTATAGGTTGATATAATTGGGTTTTGTAATATCAGAGGAATCTATATCAACAAAAGAATATTATATATTATTTTTAGATTTTATACTAGAAAATATATTGTGACAGTTATGTTGGTGTGTGCTTAAATTTTTTGAAGTAAATATGATTTTAAGAAAATAAAATTAGAGAATTGTTCTCCATGATATGTGATGAGATAAAAGGATAGGGTTTACAATGTTTTTAATTGGATAAAAAGTCATAATCATTGATTCACCGCCCTCTTAGTGTTGAACATAGCCCTATTTGGACTAAAATCATGTTGTTGATTGTGGTCCATTAATATTTTTTTTCTTGAATATTATAATATCTTTTTTCCACTTTGTATGAACAAAACGTGCACACAATCACTTATTCTATTCTCATGTTTTTTTTCATTTTCTCTCATTTAGATAATCCATGTTTATTTTCTAATCAATGTATATATAATATCTATATTCTTTTCTCTATAGTTTTTATCTATATCATAATCAAAAACATTAAAATAAATAATCTAATACTCACCTTCAACTATTAAAATTCTTTCATGTTATTCTAATCATTCGAATAACCATGGAACAAACCTCAAATAAAATAAATAACCCTGAAACACATAATTGTACCAATTATTTTTATATTGAAAAAAATTAAATCATGCTAACAATATACACTATATCTTATCCACACTGCTTCCACCATGGGCTCAACAATCTTCACTATAGAATTTGGCCTAAAAAACTTATATAAAAATTAAATAATTATCATAAAATATATTATATAATCCATTCATTTACATAAAAGTATTACGAAATATATGAAAAACTGTAAAAAAACACTATAAATAAATATTTATAAATTTATATTGATTATGGTGTATATATTTTTGAAAGTAATTATCAAATTAAAGACCAGAAGAAAACCCTGATTATAATCCAAAATAACTCCCATTATCCATAGAAGTACATTTATAAACCATTAATAATAAAAAAAATGTTATAAGTGAACAATAAAACACTAATTAACACCAAAAAACAAGAAATAAATTTTAATAAAGCTAAACATATCAATAATCATATACCTTTGATCTAAAATTGAACAGATAAGCTGGGATTCATGTCTATGATTTATATTTTTTGAAGGTAGTTTCAATGGTTGGGTTATAGGGTGATGGCTATAATGATACTTGTGGGTGTAAAAATAGTAGGGTGGTGGAATGGGGAGAGATTATATGGGTGAACCCATCAGATTAAATGGGATTGTGGGAGGCCATAGAAGGCATTGAGAGGAATAATTAATACGGACATAAATCATAAATGATGATATAAAGTGATTGAAATAAAACAATTAGTTGATGCATATTAAGGAGATGATGGAACATAAATGATGAAATTGTATTAGGGTCTACATGCTATGAGGAATAACTATTTGTACATGAAACATGCACATGTATTAGATTCAAGTAAAAAAATCATGCAAGAAAATTTAATAATGGGGAAAAAATTTTAACCATAATGATTGAACATTACCTTATGGGAATCAAACAAGAAATAAATGACACTTAGGTATTACTATACTGGATTAGGGAAAGTATGTTTTATGATGTTATAATAAAAGATAGTATGGGTTTCACAAAATATAATGAATACTATTACAAGATAGTTATTTTAATCATATTCAATCTTATATTTGAATGAATGGATGACTATCATTGCATCCCTAGAAGGTCTCCAACTTCATTAAACATGGGAAATCATGAAATTGTTAGGTAAAGAGAAATTTAGCTAAATAATTTGTTCCACATATGATACATGAAAAAACCCTCTATTTCCATATTTGTCTGAAACATAAAAAACCCCATGAATCACTATCTGATGATAAACACCCCTTTTCATCCTCTCCATCTCCTTCTATAGTTATAGCTATTGGCACCATTATGTCATTTATATTAAAAATTCAATAATTATTTGTATTTATATTTATAATTTAAACATTAAATGTTTGTGAATGAAATGAATTTTTATTTTTTTTGATTTAGCTGCTCTCTATTAGTCATCTATGCAATACCACCAAGGATATATTCAGTCATCTATTGATATAAATCAATCAATGATTTTTACAAAGTGAATATATGATCCCCGTGTTCTTGAATTGTGTATTGGATAGAAGAAAACTCTCTCTCAACATCTTATGGTATTGAGTGACAAGAATTATTTACTGAAATGAAAATAATATGAATAAATTACCTATCAATTGGATACATCAATCGATCATGTGTGTGGCCTCTTAATTTAGCTTCCTCAATCAAATGCATAGTAAAATACATTATGATAGTAAAAAATGAGAGAGGGATGATTATATCCATTACAAAATGTGTCAATAAAAATATATCTTGAAGGTTTTCATCCTTAAATAGATGTAAATTTCTCTCACATAGTTGTCTAAAAAATGTGAAAAACTGGAGTACAACATTACTAAGATTTTTACGTAATAATGTAGGCAATGGAAATGGTGTTAATTTCTATAAAAAATTATGTGAATTGATACTTTTCAATCCATGTTACCTTTGCTTATTTAATTCAACACAAAATTAGATATTACTTAAATTCCTATAATATTCCATCCCATGATTTAAAATTCAACTGAATTTATCTTTATCCATATTTTTCATTGCAAAAATTGTAAGAGCATACCTTCCATTATCATCTCACTAGAGATCTTTCTTTATGTTCATTGATTTTTTGTCTTTATAAGCATTGAGAGGATCCTTCGACTTTTAATTCTCATTAAGAAATGTAAAGATAAAATTGTCAGAATATTTTTTTCTAAATATTTATCAAATCAATATTATGCCCCAAAAAATTAAATTCCTAATATAGAAGTTTGAATAATATACTTTTTTATTCTTTTTTTCCATCCAATTTCACATGATGATGCACTTTAAACACTTTTCCCCCTATATTTGAAATGATTCACCTTCCCAATTTATATTTCAATAATATAAAGTTGTGCCAATATTTTAGTACTTATTATAAACTTTGGAGGTGTTCTGAAATCATTGAAATCTTTGAATTTTTACATGATCAGTTGAAATCTATGAGACGCATCGAGAAATATTAGATGACATAAGAAGAAACATTTCCACTATGAGGTAGCCATCTAGGATAAAAATAAATTTTACAAATAGGAAAAGCCAATCCTATGAAAGTGTTCCATCTAGCAAAATTTCCATTTCCATAGATGTCAATAATGGTCCACATTAAAGCATCCTGAATCTTGAACATTGTTTGAGTATATGCATCATATTCCACAACACGTTTTCCTTATAACATTGGAAAATCTTCAATTAAAGGCTTAAAGTATACATCAGTATCAGTTCTAGGCATTTATTTCCATCAATTATCATCAAAATGATAAAAGATGTTTGTTTCATACACATCCACAAAGGCAAATTTTAAGGGATCAAAACAACTGGACAAATGATATAACATGTATTCAATGTCTCAAATGATTTGTATCCATCAGCATCCAACCCCAATTGAACATTTCTAGGATCAGATGAGAAATATATATGTAATTAATAAAATGTCTTCAATGATGGAGAATCTCTTTGATGTCACATAAATCCATCATTGTTATTATCTAAAGTGTTACACTTCATGTGTTCAGCGGTTTTTGATGACATGAATAATATTTTCAATTCATGTTTTAAAGGAATGTATTGAAAAACCACTGAAAGTGTGTTCCTTTTCATCTTCTTCATGGTGTTATGTTCGTTCAGACTTCCAACATCACCCATTGACTACCATCTAGAAGAATATCATTTTTTCAATCCTCCCTACTTGAATCCTCTCCCAAAAAAAGCATACAATCATTGGGACAAGAACGTTTTCTTATATAATTCAAATAAAGATTTTTGACATGTTTTTTCATATCATAAAAAGCCTCATGGTTCTTTTTATTAGAAAATGCATCTCATAAAAATTAAAATATCATGGAATCTCTTTATTTGTAATTTCATATAGTAATTTGATATGGTATAACTTCATCGAAAAAGAACATTTTCAATATTTCAAACACACGCTATTCAACTCATGATTTCCATCATCAAATAAGCCATAAAACACACCTATCTTCTCAGTGAATTTTTTTACATTAGTCTCCACATAATCAAGAGTTGGATCCAATGATATGTCACAATCTTGATCTGGATTTCCTACAGTCTCAGAAACATCACTTGTCACATTGCAATTTATATCACCCCCAATTGGTTATTCTAATATGTTTTGATGCTGATGTTGGTGTCTTGGAATTTATAATGCATCATTGATAAGGTTTTTAATTTCATTTTCCATTTTTAATGAATTTAGGGTATCATTATTTGGATTGCATCAGTGTTCAACCTTATTGTAATGTTCTATTGCATATTCCAAATCCAACATAAATATTCAGAAAGGAATTTCTTCAATATCAAGTGTTCATAAACATTATCTCTCTTCAACCATCATCTAAATTTACATTTAGGACATTAAAATATTATTCTACCATCAACAGATCGACATGACATTGAACAATCTAAAAACTCCTCCAAAACCAAAGCATACTAAGGTGTGTTATTAGGTAATTTGATCCATATATTATCCATAAATATCCCAGTGTTCCTACAAATTATTAAAAAAATTAAAAACCCTAAATATTACTAGAATACAAAAGAGATTTATATATACTAGTTGAAAAATTATGAATATGTAAAATATGGTTTTCCTATGTTAATATATATGGTAAATAATGAAGGATTTTAAAAATAATAATTGAATTCAATAATTTCTAGTTGTGAGGAAAATGATGTGTTATATTGTTTTATTTTTCATTTGAAATCCATTATGATACACAAGAGTAAAAATACTTGTTGAAATACTTTTTAATAAAAATATTATTTTAATAATAATTGAAAAAAGTATCAAAATTCAATGTCAATAATTGATTAGATAACCATCATGATTCTTAAGACTGCTAAACTACTATCATGATACTCTTTTTTATTTAATGGATACATTTGGAAACAATTTATTCCTTGAGTGAATTGGTAGATTAATGAAGATAAAGTATGTTTTGTTCAAATTTTCTCTCTTTTATGTATATATATGATTTTATTTATCTTAATTATTTTAATTTTATGAATTTTATCTTGATGTATAAATGAAGACTCCATTGACCTTTTCAGTGGTCGTTCATAGTGAAAAGAGATATAGTGAATGGTTGAGTATTACGTTGGAAACATTACTACCATGATTAAAATTTATAAATGGTCAATGATGTGTATTATGAATGAACAAACATCCTTGATTCCAACATTGAAAATTATTTTTAGAATGATCAGGACCAAATGAGTCTTTCCATTGAGGTGTTCCCCCAATGTGTGGTTTTCCAAAAAAAAAAATATTCCACCCTTCCTCCAATTGAGTTCCTCCATCCATTAGAAATTTCATATGTTATATTGTTCTATTTATCAATGGACTTCATTTCTAGTTTACCGAATTATAGTGGTTTTGATATTATGTATTTCATATTTGATCACCTCTCAATGTATTCTCATTTGATATTGTTGAAACATTCATACATAGATGCCAAGATGGATGATGTTTTATTCTGAGATATCATTTATCTACACATGATACCTTCTTCTATTGTTAGGGAATGAGATCTACTTTTTCTCATTACCATTTGGATTTAGTTGTTTCACTTACATGGTACTAAAATATACATCATCTGTACCTACCACCCGCATAAAAATTGAAAAACAAAAGTGTTTAACCGGTGTCTTGATAAATTTTTTTGCAAATTTTTTGGAGAAAAACCAACATGTTGGATGTACTTGTCCTCATAGGAATAATTATCATACAAAACTACCCTTAACACATCAATAAAAATCATTCCCTTTGAGGTAGTCTATGATAACAAGACACTTAATGTTCTCATCAACCTACCACATAAAACCTGCATTATAATTGGGGCTACATCATTAGAAGATCAAGATAAGGCTTTAAAATAGTTCTAAAACCACCTACATTTTACCCAAGATGTCATACACAGATAACAAAACACCCACATGTTCTTAGAAAATTTTCAATCTATCACCCATGATAATGGAATGATCCACCCCCAAAAGTAGTAGTCCCTTTCACTAAACATCAATCAAAAGTTATCTCCTCATTATTATAGATTATTCTCTATCTTCTAAAAAACTGGAACAGTTAGTTTTCTACAATCCCTACCTTCACCAACCCACATCCATTTGTTATTTCATGATTCACAACTCAAAAAAGGTGATAAACCATGCATCTTTAACCTCTCCATATTTTGAACTGGATGATGATGAATCCCACTCAATTGTAACCCCAAATGGTTTTGTCTCACTGTTTCCTAGTCCACGACATTTGTTATAAACAATATTTTTTTATTCAATGGTAGGTCCAAATAGTAGACGATTACACCATATAGTATGAGTTTTTACTATAAAAATAATCTCCTTCATTTATTCTTTCAAAAAATAATGATTCCCAAGAGGTGGAAAAAATAAGATCTGTGACCTCTTTGATGAATGAAATGTTTAAAATAGAAAGGGTATGGGTTTCCATTCAGTGTAGAACGTTTCTAGGCCATGTGAGATTATATTGGGTTAGAGAAGCAGTTAATAAAGGGGATGGGTATCTTACTAGGGGGTATATTTTTAATTAGAGGGAAGTGTGAGAGTATTTATTAGGAATATAAACCATTGGAGTACTTTAACTTGTCTTAATAATTTTTTTCCTCTGTCATCTACTTCTCATTATTGTTTTGACTTTCATTTAGTAATATACTTACCAATGATCACTATTTATAAAACATAAATAGTGTCTTACCAATCGTCCTAATATAATTATTAATATAAATCTAGACTTCTAAACAATCAGTTTATTACCACCTTTAAGTGATCAAACAATTAGTTTATGTGTTCATAACATCAAAATGATAGTATGTATTATTTTTCACAGTAAAAACATCAAAAAAGAAGGAAAAAATATTAGAACAATAACATGGAATCTAGTAAATCATAAGTAAATCACCCATTTCCCCTTAAATTTATTAGATTATTTCATTATCTTCTTTGGAAATTCTAAAAATCTACCCATCAATAATAATTTAATGATAAATCCCCAAATTACACACAAATAAGAAAGAGGGGTATGAATTCCTATAACTTGATTAATGTTTTGATGAATGGAGTCTAAGAATAAGGAAAAATTGAGGATCAAAAAACATAAAACAAAAAATGAACCTCTATATGATGTAATCATAGAAACCAATCATTAAAAACATTCCCAAAACTATCCAAGAATGAAATAAACCTTTGTCATAACCCTAAATGAAAAGGAGAACCAAAATATTAAGTGAAAAGGGATAAATATAAACCATGGAATGAAAAACAAATCACCCCATAATATACGTTCTAGGTTGAGACTAGTGCTTATGGGTGGAGGGGTGCTAGGTTTAGACTATTGAAGAGTGGTGGCGAGCAGCTACGTCGGGAAAAATAGAAAGGGGAAGTGATGGTCTGGGGTGGGGTCGAGGGTCTGGACTGATTGAGAGGGGTGGAAAGGTTCTAGGCTCATAGGTATTTAGTAGTTCATGGGGGGTCAGGGAAGAGGTGTTTGGTGTTTGGATAAATTAAATAGTTTAGCATCAGTTTTTAAAAATACAACAATAAATTATTTAAGAAAAAAATTAGTAAAGGTTTTTTATACCGCTGCTAAATTCTAATTTTGGTGCAGTGTTATAGAATTGAAATAATTAATAAATTCATGTTGTGGTAATTTTATTGATGAAATTAAATGTGTGTTTTTTCATTTACCATTAAATATTGATCATGATATATTTACTCATAATTAACTCTTTTGTATGTAACCCTTTCTCGGCATCTAATCTCTCCCTTTATCTTTTTTTCCTTCCCTTTTATTTTAGAAATGATATTATGAATAATATCATTTATGTGAGAATATTTCTTATGCTATTTATTTTGTTACACCCCATGCTTCCGCGGTATGTTTCTCTTTGAATAATGCAATAGCTTGCGTTGTGCGCAACATCGAGTTCCAGCACACCACGACCAATCAATCTAGCCATTATGAATAGTAATTCCAACATTTGGAAATTTTATAAATTTTATTTTTCAAAATGGATTTCATTTTTCGAATTATAATATCAAAATTATATTTGGGTGAATTTTTTGTATTTTTTTATGAAAACATTCAATTTTTATGAATACTGAAAAACACTATGTTATTGTTTAAAACCAAAATTTTATTTAAATAATTAGTTATTTAAATTAATATTATTTTAGGTAAAAATATATACATAATACCTATATATTTTTATGATAATTCATTGGACTCATTTTATAATAAGGTTAGATATATAAAATTTTATTGAACTTTTAATGTCTTTTGCCCACCTTCTAGGCACATTTTCAAATTTTCATATAATGTAATTTTACCGCTTAATTGAATTGAATGTCAAAAATCAAAGAGACAATGTTGACATAAATAAGAAAATGTGGTTAAATTGGTTGAAATAATTTTTTGGTGAATAGTAACATTTGATTTTAATTTACCACAGTTAAAAGTAAATAAGGTAATTGAAGGTTAAAATGATATTATAATTACCCTAACACATGTCCATATACTATTATATAAGTTTATTTCTACCAAAATAAACCTTAGTAATATAATATGATCAATTGGGTCAACATGGATTAGATTAGGACATTTATTATTATTATATTTAAACAATAGTTAAAAGTGTTAAATTCAAAGTTTAATAACTACACTATTTATAATATAGGGTTAAACATAAGATAAATTAGACTATAAATATTAATTATATATATAAAAATATTTCCTATATAATGGTACTTTATTTATAATTTTTAGACATTAAATAATAAAATTTATTTATAACACAATGATGATGCAGTAATTACCCTATTATTGAATGATTAAAATAATTGATATTATAAATATTAATATAATTGTAAATTAAGACTTCTTATATATTCCGAAAATTTTATAGGTTAATATGACATATTAAGTTTTATTCAATAAATCATTTTCGAAGTGATAAAGTTTTTATGATTTTCAAAAAAACAAATACTAAATAGTGTCAAAATTGACATAGATGAGTTATTAAAACAAATACTATATTATTAATTGATATAATATTCCTAAAAATTTATGTTTCAGACAAATGACATATAAAAGGTTATATATATCAATAATTAACTACCTGGGGTTCTCTTGTCTTTTCATAGTAAGTTTATTAACCATTTATTATAATAAAGCATGAATACATGGTAAAACTTAACCTATTTAACAAAAAGTTAACTCTAAAATATACGGTTAATATGGTGACCTAAACCTAACAAAAACCTATTGGTTGGAATTTTTTCAACCCATTTTAACATTATCCTCAAAATAAATAATTTATGAGCCATTATAAACCGAATTTTATTTTATAATAAATTAATATTTCAATATTTTCTTAATGTGACCCTCACCTCTCTTATAAAAAGGTAATTCTCCTTCTCTCAAAATTACACCTCCAAATCCATTTTTCATGGAATCACCCTGATCAAATATCCTCCCAACAACCCTCACTTCGACATAGATCCCTTACTTTTATCACAATCCTACTAAGGATCCCTTTTGATCAAATCAAAACGAAGCACCTGAAGAAGCGTTAATAAATTCATCACCTCTTTTAAAGTCCTTTTATTCTTCCACTTCATCTTTATTTGTTGTTTCCATACAAAAATAATAACTCCAATACCTTATACAAAATTTTATGTTATTATAAATATGGTACAACTATATTCATTATTATATCCATCCAATAAATGACAAAGTCACCATACATGCGTACGTATGACTTATCATCTCCACATCGTGGTTTAATTTGTTATTCAACACGTAAATATTTGGATAGGTATAATAATGAGTATAATTGATTTAAATAATAAATATAACATGTTAATGATTTTGTATATATATGATATAATATCCAATTATGTATTATTTCACCATTAATAGAATGGTATCATCTCATGTGCGTACATACAGATTACCGTCTCCACAGAAACGATGAGGTTCATTACCAATCATAATCATTCAAGAATAATTTTAATTTTATGTTTAAAAATAATTTTTAAGGACATAATATAATTATGTATATGAATCAAATACATCTTATTCATAACAAACATTACTTACGTAAAAAAACATATAATGGAAACATAATTAGTTAACACCCGCAACAATGATACTACTGAAATATTATTGACAAACAAATATTAGAAGATCATATATGATATCATATTTATGTATGTGGTTATTGTAAAATTTAATAAAAATGATATAACTATTATATACGAGGTTAACATACCCTCAATCGAGAAAAAGTAGATGTTAAGGGTTAATTCTACAATCTCTTCATTATCCGAGGTTGTTTATACGTGGGTATCTTTTAGGAACTCTCTATCATCTATATCCGTGTTTTTTAAAAATGAATTACAAAAAAATTTCTATTTCCTAGAATATGGTTTAATTTCATTTATACCATTTTTTGACATTTTATAAAATGTTTATAAAGTGACATTTCTGTCATTTTCCATACAAGGTCCTTTATGAATTTTTCTACAAAATTAAGGAATAAATTTGTTTTACTTATACAGCGATTGTGGATATTTTTTGTCATTATAACATAATCAAATCTTAACTTATGATCCTATAATAATATTTTTAAAATAAATTTTTTATTTTATAATTATGTTACTTTAAAATGATTTCCATGTAGAAAGAGAAATTTCACTCAAATAGTTTTGATTTCATCTATGTCAACATCCTTTAATGGATTTTATAATTGTTTAAAGTTGGTTTATTATTATAAAATATTTCATATTATATTTAAGGTTTTTTGATATGTTTGAATTTGGATGTGTTATTATTATACCATTTATGGTTTCTAGTTAAAGGATTAACATTTCATATGCTTGTTTTAATACGAATATTTATGATATGTTTCAAACTTTTCAGATGAGGAATGCATTGGACATAGTAAATGATGGGTGGAGCCTGCTATAGATCCTTGATGAATCGGTAGGTATCACTAGACAAACTATTGTCTTGGAACATGTACTTGACAAAATCTTATTTGCAGTCATGGCATGAGGCCTTGACAATGTGGTTATGATGTCTGACATTATTAATTACATCATTAAGAAATTGGATATTGATTTTTCATGTGATTATTCGACTAGTATAATATCCATGTGAATAAGAAAATGAAATTATTTTATTTATCATTTATATATTATGATTAATTTTATGTTTAAAATAATTTTTTTAGTCCTATACATTTCGTTAATTGTTTATGCTTATTTATAATAGTTTCCGCTATATTATTATCCTTATTGAGCATATGAGCTCAACCATTACTATGTTTTATTTTTTCCAGGATGGAAGAAGTATATTATGATTAAACTGTAGGAATAGGCTAAGAGATATGACTGTGTTCAAAGAGGAAACAATTTTGTTGTTTTTTTTCATTTCATGATGTAATGTAAAACATATATATGTATCTAGAACTTACAAGGCTATTAAACTAATTGGTCTTTCAATAATTGATCTCTTGTGATCATTCCAATGTTATGTAATAATTCACCTGCTCTGGGTAACATGGGTGATGGAATTACAGGCGGTATCACAGTAATATTATTAAAATAATTCGAAACTAGATTTATAGAAACGTTGATTAGAGAACATTACCCAAATATAGTCATTGAGAATTAGTATAGAAGAACGTCATCGAATTTTGTTACTGTAGAGATTTTTTAAATAATCCAAGGAATACATCCCTATCTGGATATGATCAGGTTGAGGAGACTCTTACACAGTTGAAATTAGGATTGAAAAATCTGTCACAGAGTTTCAGGCTTGACCCGGGGTATCCTCGTACACAACAATGGTCCTTGATGCACTCTTGGTTACGACAATTCCAGGGGATATCCTTCAAATAATTTAAATTTTCTTTTCAAACAATTATGAAGGATTTAGAAGAAAATTCCACCTTAATGAAAATAATTTTGTTAGGATTATAGATTATAGGCATAAACTATTTAATTTATGTTTGGTATTTTACTTTTTTGGAATTATGTATTGTGATTCATAAACAAATCTACTGTATGTCATTGTATAGAAATGGTGCCTAGATGAAGGAATGGAAACTGTATCAACACACATAATCAATGTAGGGATTTCCCTCTTACCCAAGATAATGATAGTGGAATTGGTAATGAAACTTGTGTTGAATAACATATGACCATACTGGGAAAACTCACTCAGGTTATGAATAATAACCTTACCCATATGGAGAACCCGGATCCACTATACGGAGGATCAATGTTAGACAGCTTCATGAGTATATAACCACCAAAATTAAATGGGAATACAAATCCATTTTTATTTGAGTAATGGATAAGTTCCTTAGAGAAAATATTTCATTTTTTGGGGAGTAGTGAAAGGGAAAAAGTTTTCATGGTAGTTTATCCCCTCACGAGAGATGCATATCAATGGTGGTCATTAATTCAAAACACAAAGAAGGATGAAGAAGTATAAATTATGTAATAGAGGGAGTTTAATGATCTTTTCTTAGAGAAATACATTCCTCGTGACCATAAAACATATATAAAAAGAAAATTTCTAAGTGTATGTCAAAATGATGATGAGAATGTTGCAAAGAATGACGACAATTCTACAAGGTTACCAAGGAATACAGCAGATTATATACATAACCCATGGAGTAAGATTGATTGTCACATCCCAACTTTTTAATTCAGTTTTTATTTTATTATTTCTTGTCTCTGTGTCCTCAGGCCAAAGTTTGGGCTAAGTCCCAATTTAAAATTTTTGTCCATTTTACCATTTTAGTAGGTTTCAGACCCATTTGCGGACACCACACGGTGGGTGGAAGTCGCACGAACATCCCATGTGCATGTGAAATCATATGTTCTATAGATAAATACATATTTATCTGGTCAAGCTTTGTCAAATATTTAAATTGAAATAATAAATATTATTTTGTAATGAATAATAATATTAATAATGAGGTTTTAATTATTTTTATTTTTATTTTTATTATTTTTATCATTATAACTTATATTATTATTATTATATTTACTTTATTTGTATTATCATTATTATTTTCATTATAATTATTATTAATATTATTTTTGTTGTTAATAAATTTAATTAATATTATTTTTATTATTATTATTATTATTATTAATCTGGTATTATTATTAGTATTAGTATTAGTATTAGTATTAGTATTATTATTATTATAAAATGAAAAAAAGAACTCAAACTAACCCTAATCTCGTCTCCCCCACCTTACACCCCTGTGCACAGTGCTGCCACGCCCTTAACTACTAACTCCACACACCAGACATCATGCCCCTTCGGCCCTCCACCCCAAACCCTGTCGCACCAGCAGTGCCGCACTGCGCTCGACCCATCTTATCTCGCTCAACCAATCTCCATGCTCAGGCCCCTAGCCTTTTCTCCCTTACTCCACCATCCAAGGTGCACCACCAGAAGGTCCCCAAACTGCCCTGTGTTTTTTGTCTCCGCCCTCCCCTTATACAATCCAACCTCACCACTCACCCTGTACAACACCCTCACCTAGCGGCCCTATGAGCCTTCGGCAAGAAATCGCTCTCTAGGATTCCTTCACCATCCTCTCACACACTGCAAGTTCTGGTCGCCACCCATCTTCCCCCCCACCCCACCGGCTTCACCTTTAACCTCATCCCCAGTATCCTCGCCACACCCCTGCGTCAGCTCGCCACACTGGCAGACCACCATGGTTCTAACCAGCTCTGCCTCTCTCCCTCACTAGTCCCAACTATGATCCTCGACCCCACCTTGGGCATTTCCCTTCACTCGTTCAGTAGCCGCTCACCCTCTTTTCATGCATCCAACATCTGACCCCATCAACGGTGAGCTCCCTAACTCTACATGGCTCTAACCAGCCACTTCCTTCCCCCTACTTTGGCCTCCTTGCTTCGGCCAGTAACGCCTCTAAACCGCAGTCAAACTCCACTTGCAGCTCTTTGTTCCAGCTGACCACCCCCTGATTTACATTTATCCGACCAACCCTTACTCATCCTTTGGTTTGACCAGTGGCACATCTGACCCCCTACTTTCCTTGTTCCGGCCAGAAGCATATCTGAACCCCCTACGTCGTGCCTCTTCCTTGCTCTAGCATGGACACATTCCCCCTTACCAACAACAGTTTCTTCCTCTAGTATAATTATTCATTCATTCATTATGTTAATTATTTATTTTGCTTTAGATCATATTTGAAGTTTTTTTTACTTGGATAAATAATGATACTATCATGGTTTGTGTGTCTTGTGTTTTTATTGCTGCTCAGCGTGCCTGGTTAGTCCATGAGTGATTGTTCTACCATCTATCGGGGTTACGTTGCATCCACTCTTTGTTTGAGGTAGGTGTTTTCATCCCTTTCCATTCCAAAGAAATTAATTAATTCTTGTGTTACTTCAATCACCATTTTTACTTGATTCGCATCTTTATAATATATCTAGTTAGTCTGTGATGGTTATTATAAATTTTTTTAATTTGTTAAAATTAGACCTTTTGGCGGTTTGACATTCATATGTGGTGAAAATGAGTTTTTCTATGAAAATGCATAATATTTGAATGTGTCTCGTTTTTATGTTTCTTTTAAGGTTTTTTTATAGTAATGCAAAGGGTGGGAAATTAATTTTCAATTAAAATTGAGCAGTGAATGTGATAAATAATGGATTTTCAATGGGAAATGAAGTGTTTTGAGGTATTCGAATTTATTTCGCACCTCTAAATGTGTCACGTGAAGTGTGTAAATGATAAAAAATGTGTTTTGAAAAGGGAACATACTTGTGTGTTGATTGGAAGGTGGTTGTCCCATGAGAATTTTTTTTACTTCTTATGTATTTTTAATAATGCGCCTATTAAGACTCATGAGATACAAAAGTTGTGCGAAATGTGTTTTCAAGTGGTTTTGTGGTGTGTAAAAAGTGAAATGGGTTGATTGTGGAAAATGGTGGTTTTCATGGAATGGTTGGGTATGTGTAATTTGTGAAATTTTCATGAGATGTTTGTGGAATTTTTTATAAACTGTTTGATTGCCTCATAAAATTGCTATTAAGCTGATTGGGTTTCTTATGTAATTGGTTATAAATTTCATGGTCTTTATGTACAATTTTTGATAAATGGTTTAGTAAGTTTTACTAGTTTCTTGGTTTTTGAAAATGGGGAAATTTGGAATATTATTGGAAATTGTATTTTGGTTTGGTCCTTTTTTTGGCATTTATGAAAGGTTTGAAATGTTTATAGAAAAATGGTTTTGATAAGAATGTGACGTGATGGCCCAGTTGGAACCTTTGATGGTGTGTTGTATATATATATTTTGGGGAACCTCTATAGGGGGATATCCCTTATGGTATATCATATGGAGTGTCCATGTTTGGGGTAGGTAAGTGTGGTGAGATGAGTCACATGTGCAAGGGCCTCCTACATACACAGTATTATTATAACCACCACAGTTTCTTGAGCATCTTTTAGATGATCGAGTGAAGGTTGTTGGTCAAACATGATTAGACGGGTTGGTACCCCCTGGATTTGTTAGTCTAGGTGGGCTTTTCCACTATATTAGTCAGTTTAGGGCGGCTAGTTGGTTTTAGACTTAGGAGCCTCACTATATGTCAGTAGGTGGTTCTGAAACTGAGTATGTCCAGGGGTCTTCTAGGGATGTTTAGTATCACCAATGGTTACTTGATCATTTACATTACTTGTTTACTTTTCGTTTCATGAGTATAATTTCAGATCACACTTTTAACATGGTTTATCTTATTATATCTTTGGTATCACCTTTTTTGGTTTCTTTTTTAAATGGGAGTTCATTTTGGAAAAATGATTTGTCCTTATGTGGAAATTAAAATGGATAATTGACTTTTGTTTTATTAAAATGTGAAAACCCCTATTTTTTTTATTTGTATTTCAAACTAGCATTAATAGACTATTTCGTGGTAGTATAGTTAAGGATTTTGTGGTGTTTTACTACTGAGCATTTTGGTGCTCACCCTTAAATTATCATTTTAGTTTCAGGAATCATTAGTTCTGGATCGATCTCGGAGGAAACTTAGTTCTGATTTGGTTGGTGACCTAGAAGGTCTCATGGAGGTATGTCGAGCTATTTAGTTTAATTCTCTTTTTTCTGCTAGAGTTTATCTTTAATATTTCTGTTTATTCTTGGTTATTTATTTATCTTGTGGGAAAAATAATTCCCAACAATTATTCTTTGATGCTCGGGACTGGTTGCCAACCTATGGGGAACTGGAACGCACTTCGGGCCATGTCGCAGACCTACTCGGGTGACCGGTTCAGGGTTGACCATGGTTGGTTCATGAAAAAATGGTATCAAAGGAGGTTCTTGTTATTTGGGGTGTCTGGTAGGTGGAGATTTTGACTATCAAGACTCGAGGGGAATGTAAAAGAAGAAATTCATGAACCCTCGCCCATTTTGAACCACGAGTCACCAGGGATAGTATGGGAATTAAGTCCTTATTTCATTCTAGTTTGTTTTTTGATTGAGGGATGATAACAGTGGAATGTTGATGTCACATCATGATTTCACATAGAGTAGTGACACAAGTGGAGTCTGATTAACTATTTTATGTTCCTTGTATTTGTTAGTGCTTACATGGGTCATAGACCACTACTATGTTACTAGTTTAAGCATGACTAATAATCCCACCCTCTGGTAGTTTGATGCAAGTTCAGTGTCATCATTTTTTTGATTGGTATATGTGAATTTTTGGAAATGAAAATAGGTTTTTGAAATCAGAAAGATTTATTTTAAATGGATTTAAATTTGTGGAAATGATTTTTAAAACTAAAATCTTTAGGTCTAAAAATCTGGTGGTTTCTTGGAACCAATAGATATATGGTTTGGGTGCAACCCTGGATACTCTTTATGAATGTTTGCACATGTGAGGGAATGCATGTGAAGTGTTTGTTGGTGCGTATGGATAAAAGCAGATGAAGACATGTGCAATGGTTCATGGGATTATTGGGGTTTTCAATTGGAATTAAATGCATGACCATGTTTTTCTAAAATGATTTCAAAAATGGAAAATGATTTTTGGAAATTGAAATAGGTTTGAAAAGTGGGTTTCCTATTTGGAAAATGGACTTTAAATAAAGTGGTTTTGAAATCAAAAATAAAAAGGGGGTATTGAAAAAGTAAATTTGGGTTGTGTTTGTATTTTTTTGGGTTTTGAGCTAGCTATTTTTAGAGGAAAGAACTTCCATTTATGTTGCTTCGTTTGATATAGGTTTTGGCTTTTTGTTTTATATGCTGTTCAAAAAATTCCTCCTAAAAAAGACTCCTAGGTTTTTGATAATTCATTCCTAGTTTCTGGTCCTTCTCGGCCATTTTCTATACTAAACAGTGATCGAGGTCCATTAATGGTAGTTATGCGGTTTGTGGAGGTCGAGTGTGATTTTAGGATGTTGGGAACTCTAGTCAGTTAGAGTTTGAGCGATCAGGGGGTTATTTGATGGTCCGATTTTGGACGAATGGGAGTTGCTCTCCCCACCATCAATGCATGTTGGGATGACACGGGATGTCTTTGAATCCGTCTTTATCCGTTGAATCATATCTATAGTGGTGAAGAAAAAAAATGGAAGAGCTATTGCGTATTCAACAAGGCCAATAGATGGGGAAAACGTATATTGACCATTTCAAAGAGCTTGTTTCATTTTCTCTAGAACAAACGATGTAGGAATCGATAACGAATTTCATCTTCATTGAGGGTCTTCATACAGAGATCATGGAGTGAGTCCCCCCTTGTAAGGGTAATTGATTTGAGAAGTAGGTGGATGAGGCGTTCTTAACTGAGTTGGTCTTTGGAGTGCCGATTGTCCGAAATATAGCATATCTGTTTGCTTGCAAAGGTTCCCCATTTGGCGAGTAGTGTGTGCCAGAGGAACTGGTTGCTAAATATTCCTCTGCAGCAGGTTTGGCTTCTATTTCATCGTACCGTTCAGTGGTGTGCTACTAGTGTGACTAGTTTGGGCATGTGATGTCGTCATGTCGCATCCCCCCGAATATGTGCCATTGTTGCAGATGTGTGGGTCATTTTAGAGAAATTCTTTGGGGAGCATCGCTAGAAGAAGAATTTGTGACTGGATAAATTATTGTGCCTAACTATGAGGTAGGAGATGCTTTAGCCATCAGAACCCCAACCACATGTCTTGGGGTGAAGCTCGTGCATAGTCACTAGTTCCCAGGGGTGTGAAGACTTAGTCCGGGTTTTGTGTTCTGTGTTGGTAGTGGAACATTTAAAGACTTTTCTTCCTTTCTTTTTCTGTTCTAAATGTTTGGACGTCATTGAATGTTCTTTGTTTCATCGGGAAGTTTTAATAGACATGTTCTGTTGTAATCCCATAGTATATTTGTTGGATTATGGTTTTCTGAATCATGCATTTTTCTAAAAAGTGTGTTTGAACCTTGTATATATTGATATCGGTTTAGCTATATTTGTTTGGAGAAATAAGTACTAGTGGAAGAATTGACGTTTGTAGTTATATTCGGGTTTAGTGTCTGAGTTATGTTTTGCTTAGGGGTTTTTCTCCAGTATTTGGAGTTTTTGTCAAGGTCAAGAGTTTCAAGGTTCTGTGTGGGTGTTCCCTCGTGCTATGGAAGATAGTTTTGATTGGTTGGGAGTTCCTGTGTCACCCCCCTCCCAAGGTGGTATGTTTGGGGGACAAATCGTTGACACTAGTTGAGTTCTTGCAGTGGGGAGGACCCTCTCGTGTTCTACCACTCTCTTATGTTGTGTTTTATTTTGGTTTCATTTAGGTATAGATTCTAGTTTGGTTCATCTTTCGGCTGGGTGAACTTTTGGGGGCAGAAAGTGTCTGTGGTGGGGTGAATTGTCACATACAGACTTTCAAATTCAGTTTTTATATTATTATTTCTTGGCATCGGGGCCTCGCGCCAATGTCTGGGTTAGGTCCTAGTTTAACAATTTTGTCCCTAAACATTTTAGTGGGTTTCGGACCTGTTCGCGGTCACCACACGGTGGGTGGTAGCCATGCAGTCATCCCAGGTGCATGTGCAAACATATGTTATATAGATAAATAAAGATTATTTTAGTTAACATAAGTTTAATGTTTAAATTTTAATAAAAAATATTATTATATAATTAATAATATTATTGTTAATGAGGTTATTATTATTAATATTATTATTATCATTATAACTTCTATTATTATAATTATATTTATTGTATTATTATTATTATTATCATTATTATTTGTTTTATTATTATTATTATTATTGTTGGTAATAAATTTTGTTAATATTAACATTATTATGGTTATTATTATTATTATGGTATTATTATTATTATTATTATTATAACAAAATTAAAAAAAAAAGAACTCAACCTAACCCTAATCTGCTCACCCCCCACCTTACCCCCCCTACGCACAGTTCCGCTATGCTCTCAACCCCCAGCTCCGTGCACCCAACATCCTGCCCTTTCGACCCTCTACCTCCAACCATGTTGCACCTGCAGCACCGCATCAAGCTCGCCCACCTGACCTTTCCCCTCCAGTATCCACACTTAGGCCATCCTCCTTTTCTCCCTCATTCAACCGTTTGCGGAGCACCCCTACAAGTCTCCGCCTCAACGTGCCCTCTGCTGAGCTCCCCCACCCTACCCTCCATTTTTCTTTCACCGCCCTCCCCTTCTATAATTCTACCTCACCACACGCCACACATAGCGCATTCCCCCAGCGACCCTATGAGCCTTCGTCCAGTATTCGTGCTCCAGGACATCTATGCCTCGCCCTCACACCCTGTAATATTTGGTATCCAACCTACTGAACCCCCCCCCCTACCGGCATCGCCCTCCACCTCATCCCTAGCAGCCTGCCCACACCCTTGCATCAGGTCGCTGCACTGGCTGACCTCCTTGGTTCTTACCAGCTCTACCTCTCTCCCTCTCCACTCTTGACTACCACCCTCGACCCCACCTCCAACCTTCCTTATCACTCGAGCAATAGCCGATCACTCTCCTTCCGTGCTTCCAACAGCCAACCCCATCTCCGACGAGCTCCCCTGCTCTACACAGCTCTGACCAGCCCCTTCCATCCCCCATCTCTGGCCTCCTTGCTTAGGCTAGTGGCGCCTCTGATTCCCATCCTAACTCACCTCTGCGATCTTTGTTCCACCCCCCTCCCCCACCTTCTTTTTTTTCTTTAACCATCCATCACACTCCCTTAAGTCGGGCCAGCGGCACATTCAACCCCCCTACATTCCTTGTTTCGACCAGTAGTGCATCTAAACCCCCTACACAACACCTCTTCCTTACTCTTCCATGGCCTCATTCCCCCTTTTCGAAAACTTTTTCCTCCTCTAGTACACTTATTCATTCATTCATTTATTCATCCATTTATTCATTCATTTTTCTTCTGTTCATATTTGATGTTTTTATTTAATTTGGATAATTCCTGATATTGTCGCGGGTTGTGTGTCATGTGTTTTTATCACTTCTCAGTGTGCGTTGTTAGTCCATGAGTGACTATTCTACCACCTATCGGGGTTTCGTTGTGTCCACTCTTGGTTTGAGGTAGGTGTTTTTGTCCCTTTCCATTCTGAATCAATTAATTGATTCATGTGTTACTTCAATCACCATATTTACTTGATTCACAACATTATAATATATCTAGTTAGTCTGTGATAGTGTTTATAAATTTTTTTAATTTGTTAAATTTAGACCATTTGGTGGTTTGACATGAATATGTGGTGAAAATGAGTTTTCCAAAGAAAATGGTTGATATTTCAATGTGTCTCATTGTGAAGATTCTTTTAAGGTGTTTTTTATAGTTATAAAAATTGTGGCAACTGTGTTTTCAATTAAAATTGAGGTGAGAATGAGATAAAGAATGTATTTTCAATGGTAAATGAAGTGTTTTGAGGTATTGGGTTTTATTGTGCACCTCTAAATGTGTCATGTAAAGTGTGAAAATGATGAGAAACTTGTTTCAACATATTTGGAAGGGGGATTTCCCATGATAAATTTTTGAACTTATTAGGTGATTTTTTATAATGTGCCAATTATGTTTCATGAGATATATTAGTGGTTCGAAAAGTGTTTTTAAGTGGCTTTGGTGTGTGTAAAAACTGAAATGGGTTATTTGTAGAAAATGGTGGTTTTCATGAAATGGTAGGGTATGGGTAATTTTGTGAAATTTGTTTGAGATATTTTTGGAATGGTTTATATACTCTTTTATTGCATTATTAAATTGATAGTAAGTTTATTAGGTTTCTTATGTAATTGGTTATACATTTCTTGGCCTATTTGTACAATTTTTTATAAATTGTATAGTAAGTTTTACTAGTTGTTTGGTTTTTGAAAATTGGGAAATTTGAAATATTCTTGTAAATTGTATTTCTTTTTGTTCCTTTGTGTGGCTTTTATGAATGTTTTGAAATGTTTTTAGAAAAATGGTTTCAACCTGAATGTGACGTGATGGCCCGGTTGGAACCTTTGATGGTATGTTATATATATATATATTGGGGCACCTCTATAGGGGGGATATCCCTTATGGGTTATCATATGGAGTGTCCTTGTTTGGGGTAGGAAAGTTCTGTGAGATGAGTCACGCGTGCAAGGGCCTCCTACTTACACAGTATTATGATAACCACCATTGGTTGCTAAGTATCTTTTAGATGATCGAGTGACGGTTGCTAATAAATATTTATTAGACGGGTTGGTACCCCATGTATTTGTTAGGACAAGTTGGCTTTTACACTAAATTGGTTAGTTTAGTCTGGATAGTTGGTTATAGACTTAGGAGCTTCACCATACACTGGAAGGTGGTTCTAAAACCATGTACATCCAAGGGTATTCTATGGATGATTAGGATCACCCATGGTTACTTGATCACTTACATTACTTCTTTACTTTTCATTGCACTATTATATTTTCAGTTTACACTGTTTACTTGTTTTATCTTACTACAACTTTGGTATCACCTATTTTTGTTTTCCATTTTAAATGGAAGATCGTTTTGGAAAAATGATTTACCTTTATGTGGACGTTATAATTTATAATGGACTTTTGTTTTATTAAATTTTTGGTAACCCTATTTTTATTTCTGTATTTCAAACTAGCATTAATGGACTATTTCTTGGAAGGAAAGGTATGAATTTTGTGGTGTTTTCCCAACACTGGTTTCCATCCCGTGGGGATTTGGAATTCCCTTTGGGCCATATCGCAGATCGGCTCGGCTAACCAGTTCAGGGTTGACCTGTGTTGGTTCATGATATTGATTGTTTATTTGATGGGTTAATACCATTTTTTTGTCGATCATTGGTCTCACAATCCTTCTCATTGTGTGAAGATATTTCCTCACGTGCTATCAAGATATAAATTAATTCTCTAATTCCTATGACATTAAAGAAAAGCAAGAGAAGAAGAGATTTTATGAAAACTCTTGAAATGGAAATAAAGGGAAGATGGGAAAAGTTGAATTTCCATCATGTAGTAAATGTGGGTAGAAACACCTGGTTACTTGCCTAAATAAAAAGGGATTCTATTACAAGGGTGGTGAAAAACGCCACCAAACTCGTTATTGAAAGGGAAATAAAGAGTTTGTCAATGTTGAATGATACAATTCTAGATAAATGGTGGATTATGAAAATGAATTTCCTATGATCCAGGGAAACATACCTCAAAAAAGGACAAGGGAGAAAGGCCAAGCTTATGAAATCACTACTTCTGAGTTTGAATCTCTGATTGATGTGGTGGAAGGTAATTTAATGGTTTCCTATAATTTATCCAATGCTTTATTTGATTCTGGATTATCACATTGTTTAATATCTTCCTAGTTTTCTATAAAAATAGATAATTCCTATTTGATTTATTAAGATAGTTGTCTGTCTTAACTCATAAGGGAAGTATCATTGCAATAATTTTTTGTGAATCAATTCTCATTAGCGAAAAACTTTCGTTATCTGCTAATCTCATCGTCATAAACATGATTAAATATGATATAACCATCGATATGTATTGGATTTTAGACAATTATTTGAAAATTTATTGTAAGAAGAAGGAGGTTACAATTTCTGATGATGATAAAGAGTACCTTATCTATAGAGCAGAAATGTCTATATCAGATTCTTATCTAGATCCACCCAAAGTAGCTCTACTAAATTCAATAACTAGGCTGTAAGATAATGAAATAACTATGGGTGAATAATGAAATGTTCAAATAGAGTATGTACCCTTTGTGAAATAATATGCTGATGTGTCTCTAGAATATTTACCTGGGCATCCTCCAGAATACGAAATTGAGTTTTCCATTGATGTAATTCTTGGTTCAAGGACCATATCGAAGACCCCTTATAGAAATTCCATTGTGGAATTAGTGGAACTAAATAAACCACTAGTGTAATTGGATAAAAACTGATTTATTTTCCCTAGTGTTTCTCCATGGGGAACCCCTATTCTTTTTGTTAAGAAGAAAGATGGGTTTTTGAGGTTGTGTATTGACTACAGGGAGATCAATGCTTTAACAATAAAGAACATGTATCTCATACCTCACATTGATTATTTATTTGATCAACTTCATGACGCTCAATTTTTTTCAATGATTGACCTTTGATCTGGATATCATCAGTTTTGTGTGAAAAAGGAATACATTCTGAAAACAGCATTTTGTACTAGGTATGTGAATTATGTGTTTATAGAAATTCCTTTTGGACTGAAAAATGCACCCTATATCTCTATATATCTAATTAATAGTGTTTTCATGGAATATCTTGATGGGTTTGTAGTGTTATTTATTGATGATATCTTCGTTTACTTCAAAAGATATGAAGATCATGAAAATCAATAATGCACTATTCTAAAGACTCTTAGAAGAAATGAAATATATGGGAAGTTTATTAATTGTGAATTATGGATTCATGAGATTTCATTTCATAGCCATATTATCTCTAATGATAGATTCTCTATTGATCCACATAAGAAAAGTGTAATACAAGAATGGACAACACTGATTAGTATAACTGAGGTACACCGTTTTATTGGTTTAGCAGGTTATTATCAGCTTTTCATCCAAGATTTTTCCCAATTGGCTAACCCATTAACCAAGATCACTCATAAACAGGTTTTTTTGAAAAAATAGTGTGAAGAATGTTTTGAAGAACTGAGGAGAATATTTGTCAATGATTCTATCTTTAATCTATCATCGGGAAATGATGGGTATTTTATTTATAGTGATGCTTCAACAGAAGGACTTGGTTGTGTCCCTATATAGAATGATATAGTAATTTCCTATGATTTAAGACAACTAAAAATTCATGAATAACACTATCCCACTCATGATCTTGAGTTAGCAGCTGTAATCGTTACTTTAAAGATATGGATACACTATCTCTATAGAAAAAAATGTGAGATATATACTGATCACAAGAGTTTGAAGTATATTTTCTCACAAAAAAACTCAACATGAGGCAAGGACGATTGCTTGAACTACTTAAGGATTATGATTTCACAATACACTACCACCCAAGGAAGGAAAATATGATAGAAGATGCTTTGAGAAGAATGGATCATAGTGTTTTTAAGATGATGAGAGTTGAAAGGGATCCTATGTAAATGGATCTTGTAATGATGGACAAGAGAATAATCATGGAAGGTGAATCATTAATACTTTTTCAAATGGTTGACAAACCATCTTTTCTAGAAAGGATAAAATGTTCTAAGACTAATTATGAGGAGTTTCAAAAGAAAATTAATGTTGTTAATGATGGGAGTATGATCGTCTTCATATATGAATATGGGATTTTGAATTTTGGGAAGAGACTTTGTGTTCCTAACATACCTAATCTACAAATGGAATTGCTGGATGATTCTCATGGATCCAATTTATCTATACACCCTGGTAGCAATAAGATATATATAGATTTGAAGGAACATTTTTGGTGGGATAAAATAAAGTGGGATATTTCTGATTATGTGTCATGATGTTTGGATTTTCAATAGGATAAGGATGGAAGACAACATCCTGGAAGAGTCATGAAAACTCTTCCCATACATGAGTACAAATGGGATGATATTACGATGGACTTTGACATGGGGCTACCGAAGAATCTTAGAAGAAATGATGCATTATGGGTCATTGTTGATCATATTACCATGTCAAAACATTTTCATGTTATAAGATAATATTTTCCACTTGAACGTTAATCCAAAATATATATTAATAATGTTGTAAGACTTCATGGAGTACCGCTATTGATTGTTTCTGATCATGATCACCATTTTACATCAAGATTCTCAAAAATTATTCAATATTCCCTATATACTAAACATCGTTAGAGAACTACATAGCCCCATACAACTAATGGATAGTCATAATGCACTATTTAAACATTGGAAACCATGTTGAGATCTTTCTCACATTACTTTTAATGTATATGGGATCAATATTTACCTCTACTTGAATTTTATTATAACAATAGCTTCAATTCATGTTTTCAGATGGAACCATATGAAGTGTTATATGGAATGAGATGTCAGACACCAACTTGATGGGATGATGTTGGGGAATTAAAACACGTAGGCCTAGAACATGTTGAGGAAACAATGGAAAATGTGAAGATTATCCACACCCACATCAAAGATTCTCAATGTAGGAAAAATAGCTCTGTCAATAACTGAAGTAATGATTTGGAATTTCAAGTAGGATATCATACTTTCTTGAAGGTATCTCCATGGAAAGGTATATTATGATTCATAAAGAAGGGTAAATTAAGACCTAGGTACATTATACCTATCAGAATTCTAGAACGAATCAGAGTTATAACTTACCGTTTGGTAATGCCTCAATGTCTCTCCAAAGATCATGATGTGTTCTACATATCACTGTTGATAAAATTCATGTCTGACCCAACACATGTAATCACCTATGATGAAAAAGATATCGAACCCAATCTGTCTTATTGTGAAGAGCATGTCACATTTCATGATACTAGAGTACATGTGTTCAGAAACTGGATGACTCCTCTGGTAAAATTTCTATGGAGAAAGCATAAGATGGAAGAGGCAACGTGGGATGCTAATGAACTTATTATGAAGAACAACTTGAATCTTATTATGCAGTAGTATTCTAGAAATTTTGAGGATGAAATTATTTTAAGGAGGGAAGAATGTAACACCACAAGCATCCAAGATACATTTATCTTTTAATAATGTAATAGCTTGCGCTATATTCAACTTCATGTTCTGTCACACCACAACCAATCAATCTAGCCATTGTGAATAGTAATACCCACTATTTTGAAATTTTATAAATTTTATTTTTCAAATTGGTCTTCATTTTTGGATTCATAATATCAAAATTACCTTTGGGTAAATTTCTGGTATTTTTCTAAATACATTCAATTTTTCATGAATAGTGAAATTCAATGCGTTATTGTTTAAGATAGACTTTTTATTGAAATAATTATTTATTTTACTTATATTTTTAGGTAAAAATATATACATTATACCTACATATGTTAAATTTAAATCATTGTAGTCATTTTATAACAATATTCGATTAAAATATTTTTATTTAACGTTTAACATATTTTACCCACATTCTAGGCACATTTTCAAATTTGCATAAAACATAATTTTAACACTTCTGTGAACTACATTTTAGAAATACGAGACATGCTGTTGAAATTAGTAAGTAAAATCTGGTTCAATAGGTCGAAAATAATTTTTGGACAATAGTAACTTCTGAATTTTATTACCACGATTAAAAGTAAATAGGGTAATTAAAGTTAAAAATGATATTATAATTACCCTAACACTTGTCCTCATTATTTCAGATAAGTGTATATCAACCAAAATAAAACATAGGAATAAAATATGATCCTTTTGGACCACATTGATTATATTATGACATTTATTATTAATTTATTACTAGAAGAGTTAATAGTGTTAAATTCAATGTTTAATAACTAAACCATTTTTAATTTAGGGTTATACAAAAGATAAACTAGACTATAAATTTTCATTATAAAGATATAAATATTTAATACATAATGTTATTTTATTTATAATTTTTAGACATTAAATAATTAAATTTATTTATGACATAATGATGATGTAGTAATTACCTTCTTATTGAAATATTAAAATAATTGATATTATAAATATTAATATAATTCTAAATAGATACATTTGATGTATTCCACGAATTTTATAGGTTAATATGATAGGTTAGGGATGATTAAATAACTTATTTTCTATGTGATAATGTTTTTATGACTTTCACAGAAACCAAATACTAAATAGTGTCAAAATTGACATAAATGGGTTTTCAAAACAAATAATATATTATTAATTTATATAATATTACTAAAAATAAAAGGTTCCTCAAAATGAATTATATAAGGTTATATATATCCATTATGAACCACTTTTAGTTCTCTTGGATTTTAATAGTATGTTTATTAACCATTTATTATAATAATACAAGAATACATGGTAAAAGATAAAATATTAAACGAAGAGTTAAATCTAAAAGATAAATATAATATGGTGACCTAAACCTATCTAAAACCTATTGGTTGAGTGGTTTTATAACCAAAACCAACTTATCCTAGAAATAAATCCTTTTTTATCCATTATAAAACTAATATGATTGTATGTTAAAATAAGATTTCAAGCTTTTCTTAAAGTGACCCTCACATCTCGTATAAAATGGTACTGCCCCTTATCTCAAAAACACCTCCAAATCTATTGGGCTCAGCCAAACCCTACTCAAATATCCTCCCAACTACCCTCACCTGAAACTAGAATTCTTACATTGATCAGAATCCATCCTAAGTATACATTTTTAACAAATCAAAATGAATCACTTAAAGAAGAGGTAATAATTTCATCACCTCTTTCAAAGTCAGTTTCATATTCAAATTCCCCTTTATTTGTTGTTTCTATACAAAAATAATAACTATAGTAAATTATAATTATTGTGGTGTTATTATAAATACGGTACAACCATATTCATTTTTCTATCCATCCTATAAATGATAAAGTCACCATGCATGTGTACATACGGCTTACTGTCTCCACGTCACGGTGTAGTTTGTTATTCAACATATTATTATTTGGATGAGTATAATAATGAGTATAACTTTTGTAAATATTAAATATTACATGTTAATAATTTGGTATATATGATATACCAGCCCATTACTTACTATTTCACTGACAATAGAATGATATTGTCGCTCGTGTGTGCGTACGGATTACAATCTCCATGAACACAATGAGGTTCATTCCCCATCGTAATCATTCAAGAATAATTTTAATTCTATGTTTAAAAATAATGTTTATAAAATTAAAATCATTTTTTATATTAATCAAATACATCCTATCCATATCAAACATGACTTATGAAACAAAACATATAATGGAAAACGAATCAGTTAACACCCAAAACAATGATACTACAGAAATATTATTAACAATGAAATATTAGAAGATCATATATGATATCATATTTATGTATGTGGTTATTTTATAATTTAATAAAAATGATTTAACTATTATAAAGGTCTTTAGGATACACTTCATCAAGGAAAAGTACAAGTTAGGGGTTAATTCTACAATCTCTTCATTATCTAAGGATGTTTATACGTGAGTATGTACTGTGACCTCTTTATCATCCACATTTGTGTTTCTTAAAAATGAATTTCAATGAATTTTTACTATTTTATAGACTATGGGTTAATGTTATTTATACACTTTTATGAATTTATATAAAATTATTATAAATGAATCTTTCTATCATTTTCCAAACAAGGTCCTTTACGGCCTTTTCGACAAAATTAAGGAATGAATGTTTTTTAACTTATACGACGAGTGCGGATATTTTCTGCTATTAAAACATATTAGATGCTTATCTTAAAATATTATAATAATATTTTTGTAATAAATTTTTTCTTTTATAATTATGTGACATTTAAATAATTTCAAAATAGAAGGTGATATTTCTATCAAATATTTTTTATTTCATTTATGTCAACACTATTTGATGAATTTTACACTTGTTTGAAGTTGATTTATTATAATAAAATATTTCCTATTTTGTTTAAAATTTTGTGATATTTTTGATTGTGGATGTTTATTTTTATACCATTCATTGTTTATGGTTAAAGTATTAACATTTTGTATGTTAGTTCTAAAATGAATATTTATCTTGTGTTTTAACCATTTTATATAAGGAATGCATTTGACTTAGTAATCGACAACTGGAGCCTGCTACAGCTCATTGATGCAGCAGTTGGTCTCATGAGACAAACTAGTGTCTTGGAACAATTCATTGACAAAATATTATTTTTTATTTTTAGCACGAGGCCTTGACTATATGCTTATGATGTTCAGCATTATTCATTCTATAATTTTGAATTTGGATTTTGATATTACATGTGATTATTCCTCTAATAGAATATCTATGTGAATAAGTAAATGTCAATTTTTTAATTTATCATTTCCATATTATTCTGAAGTTTATGTTTAAAAGTATTGTTTTATCAACTTATACATTACATTATATTTTTAAACTTATTTATGATAGTTTCTGCTATATTGTTATCCTTACTGTGCATCTGAACTCACCCATTTCTACTTTTTATTATTCCCAGGATGCGAACAAGTATATTAAGATTAACCTACATGAATTGGATAAGGTATATGAGTGTGTTCAAAGGGTACACAATGTTGTTTCTGTTTTCTATTTCATGATGTAATGTAAAACTTATGTATGTATCTAGCACTTCCAAGGCTACTAAACTAATCAGTATTTCGAGATTTTATCTCTTGTGATCATGCTAATGTTATTTAATAATGCACCGACATTGGGTAACTAGGGTTGGGGAGTTACATATTTTATATTTATGATGTAATATTTTAAACTTGTGTGTATCTTAATATTCAATAACACTAAATCATTCAAATATACATTGTGATATCCCTTTTATATTCTACCAATATAGTAAAGTAAAAACTGGCTCTGGGTTATAGGATATTGGGTTGTTATCGTTGGTATCTACAGAGGATTAGTTAAAAATTGGATACTATATTTTATATTAAAATTTATAACATGAGAATTGTGATAGTATCTTATATTATTCAAGATATTTTACAATTATTCCGATTGTATATTATGGATCAATATTCATGATGATTATGAGCTAACACAGAGTGTGACATTATTTAGAGATAGAACCTAATAAGAGAAAGGGAATCAACAACTATTAAAAAATGTATGTATTTACCTACTAATAAAATCAATAGAGTTATTGTTGTAACTGATCAGATCATGGTTATATTAAGGAAGGGGACTCATGATACAAAAAAATAACCTTTCTTAAATTTAAAAACCAATTGTTACAAATCATGATTCTCTTATTTTTCATGTCCTTATATAATATATTTAACCATATTTTAGTGGAACTAATAATACATGGTAGTTAAGGAATGTATTATGTAGCTCAAAATGACATTCATATATTTTTTATGTCATGAAATTTAAAATATTTTTATATTAGTATATTTTTTGGGAAGAGATTTCAATCAATGGTGGTCATTGATCCAAAACACTAAAGTGGCTGATAAAATATAAATGATCGTATAATTACCATTTAAATTTATATTATTTGGGAAATAGTTCCTTTAAGAATATCAAGCTAAAATGTAGAGGAATGCTCTCACATTAAATTAAAAGGAAGAATAATGTGTGAAGATTATGATGATAAAATTAAATGATTATTTAGGCTTTCTTCAGCATTTATATGTAACCTCAAGATCATCATTGGTCATTTCAGTAATGGTATTAATCTATGTCTCTTAATAGAACATACTTCCTATTTATTTTAATTATATGATGATATGGTATGAAGCCCCATTTAGGTGGAGAAGGAATTTTTTAGATCCTATATCAGGAAGGTAATTAACAAGTTGAAGTGGTCAAATGCCTAGGAAAAAAGGTAATGAATATGATAATAGGGGAAATTTTTTTTATATAAAATTTGAAAATTTTAGAATGAAGCATCCTATTAAATGAAAGAAGGGAATAAAACTATGTTACATGTGTAAAAAATGTCATATGGCTTATGAATGGTAGGAGATGAACGAAATCCAGGTTTTCTAGTGACTCAACAATATAGAAATAGGGAATCATTAACACTAATGTCCCTTTCTTTAGGGGAACCTACCATGAAATAGGATGATAGGAGAAGGACAAGATTATCAATAAATATTAATAATATTGATGTTATTAAAGATGTTGTAGGAAGTACATTAATTATAGACTCAAATTTAACTAATTCTTTTTCTGATTTATTGTATTATAAATCAATAATATATTGCATATTATCCATGAAAATTATGAATTCCCCTGGAAACTTGAGGAGAGAGTTATTTGATAAATATCCTAGTGGAATTTTCACCATAATTGGGAGTGTTAGTCAATTCTCATTATGTCCCAAAAATTTTCTCTATTTTCCCACATGATTATTATACCTATGGTTTACTTTTATATTATTCTTGTTATGTATTTACTTTTAATATGTAATGAAAAAATTTATTTCCAATTGAATGAAATTAATTTTAATGTTACGGATGGATAATTCATTTTCTTTAAAGGGGGACTTCATCATATGATTTACATATACATCCACCACCAATATCTCTTTTTAATGAGATTAATTTTAAATAACATCAATAAAAAGATATGAAAGGAAAATTTAATCTTCAAATTTATTATGTATGTACATTAAAGGAACACATTGATTTATTTCTTAAGGAATTACCAAGACATCCCCAAAAATGTAAATTTGTGTTTTGTATTGATTTAATGATTGATGTGTGACCTATATAAAATAATCCATAGATAATGGACACTGAATAATTAGTGGAGATGATGAAAAATATATAGGTGTTATGTGGTAAGGTATTTAGACACCATAGGGATTGACCTTGGTGAAAACATTCTCATTTCATTAAGAAGAAATATAGATCTACATGGTTGGGAATTTATTATTGGAAACACAGTTTGATTACTATTCAGAACAAGTATCCTCAAACTGTCATTAATTATTATTTTTATCAATATCATTTAACTTAATAGTTTTCAATGTTTTACATTATTCTGGGGTATCTTAAATTACAATTAACCAAGGAATATACAGTGAAGAAAGAATTTAATAAGAGTTATAGATATTATGTGTTTTCAGAAATTAAATTTTAAAGGGTAAATTCTATAACATCTCTCCCCACCTCATTAGCATGATTCATGTAATAATTCATAATATAGTTTAGGTGAAATCCCCAAGACACCAAAATATGGTAATAAATTCCAAGGCATTCATCAACATGTAGGGGTTGAATTTCCCTAAAAAAATATAAAAACCTAACCAAGAACACCATAACCAAATATCCAAATAAATGATAAATTATAATAATGTATAAAAATAAAATTATAAAAACTGATAAACAATCTCAATTATAAACATGAACCATATCTGAGTACCATGTTGGAAAAAACATGAATAAAAAATGAATAGAAAAGAAAAAAAATCAAAGACTCAATGGTCACTGACTCCACATATCCCAGTATACCCCAAGATCCATCTCCACAAGACATACTAAAAGTATCATAAATAATAACTAAAAAAATGAGATGATTTTCCTTTACCTCTGTCTAGGTGAACAATATCTACAAAGTCATCTAAGTTCAAAGGCATGGGTGGGTAATGAAACTCAGTAGGATTTCCCCAAAATGACTTCCCTAGCCATGCCACCAGGATTGAACAAGATAACACATTTATATAAAAATGTTATATAAAAATATTTTAAATAATTTCATAATTTTATATCAAATCCAAAGAAATTACAACCCAAAGTAGTTTTCCAACCAAAATAGGTTCGAAGGAAAGAAAAAAACAATTATTTAAAACCATTCTGTGATTTATATTTTTTCCGTAACTCATTTCATTCAACATGTCCAAATATCAACAAATAAATTCCAAGGTGAAAATTTCATACAGATTATTGGATTATCATCCTTCTTCCAATTCATTAAATGGTAACCATATACCAATTCCCCAAGGCACACACCCCTTCAACAAGGTCAAGTCAATGTAAATGAAAACTCACAAACCAATTATAAAAAAACCATTCCAATTTTTTTTCAACAAATTTTTATTTAAAATAATTACAAAAAACATTTTTCAGTAAATAAATCCAAACAACCAATTTTAAAATCATTCAAAAAATCACTTAACATATAAATACCACATTTTCGAAAACAATCACTAAAGAAGGTTTATACCAAAAATTTTACAACAATTTCACAGACAAATTATTGAAATTTAAACAATTTGAAACCAAGCATTTATGTTCTAGTAATAGTAGTCGATAGTGAATCCACATTCCTCCTAATTTATGGTTAAAATGAATAAGGGCAAAAATTATTCAACAAAACTATATTAAATATTCAAAAGATCACCCTATATCTCATTCCATAACCTCAACATAGCCAAATATCACCATGATTGGAATCCAATATATTTGACATATCTTCATGGAACAATATCTATGAATCTTACATATGGAAGAAGGGTATATATATGGAAAACCATAAAGAATGGATACTTAATATGAAATATTGTTCTCAACGCACTATGATTTTCTAATGGAATACTCTCGGATCAAAAGGGAAAAGTCTACACAGTATTTGGGAGGAGTAAAAATAGAGTTAGAGTTTAAATTAATGGAAAAGGATAAGTTTAGTGGAATAACCAACATAAATACACATTTTAGGATCTAACTTTTAACCATGAATGATTGGATCACACATTTTATTAAATTTATGAACCAACCATGTGCCAACCACTGCCTCCCAAAACCCTCCATGTGGTTAGACAAACTGTGTGACAACCATGTTTCTCCATTATTCAAATTATCATGGTTACTCAGAGATGGTCACACTGTTTGGAAAAACCATGCACCTAACTGTGCACCTACCTAGATCCCATAGTTTCATATAGCTTAGTTCTTGTAAGAGTATCATGGTTTCTACTAATTTTTATCAAACTATAAACCTTAAAAAATTTCCATAAAACATTTCTAATGCCTCCAATCCCCCGCCCCCCCAAACAACACCCAAACACTTTAGATATATAAAATAAATAATGAAAGGGTTAATTACCTAATCATGGGGGTGTCACTTACTCCCAAACCATGGACTTTCCATCCGTGGAATGTTGAAAACCAATATTTAGTAAAAAGAGTTTGGGTCATTTATATAACATCTCTATCTCCTATTTCAATTTTTCCTCTTGAATATGACCATTATTCCAGAAAACAGACACTATACTAATGATTTCCCCACAAAATACATCATATTTCCTATTCACTATCTACCATAGAACATGCACCAATAAAGCATTCTACTCTAGGTCAACATGATCCCATTGAATCACATGCTTAGGATGAGGGTAATACATTTTAAACTAAGATACATAAAAAATTGTGTGAACCACAATGAACCACGGTGGAAAATATAACAAATATTTCACCTAACTAACCCATTCAATTATCACAAAAGGTCATATATATAGAGGAGATAACATTCTATGATTTTAGTAATGATGATCCACAAGACATGGTGAGATTATAATGAACCCATGATCAGAAAAATCAAATGAAAATTTCCATTGGTGATGATATGAATATGATTTTTTATGACATTGAGTCATATCAATTCACTTCATGAACAACTGAATCTTCTCCAATGTCTATTTGACAAGTATCAGCGCAACAAGTGATGGCTAGACTATTTCCAACAAAAAGAAGTGGAGAATGACACGGATGGATATTCAATGCTTCAAAATTATTCATATGTATCAAGGTCTAATAATAATTATTATATGATAACTCAACTAATGACACATTCTCTCCCCATGAGCCACTAAAATCCATTATAGAAGCCAACAACATGTATTATAAAGTTTTTTTCATCCATTCAGATTGTCCATCATTATAAGGATGATACACTATACTAAATTTCATCTATTTCCCAAGGGATTTATATTATCATTTATAGAAATGAGGATAAACATAGGATCTCAGTTTTATACTATCAAAATCGGTACTACATGCCTATTTACCACTTCATGGATATAGATTTTTGATTAGTGATTCGATGTATGAGATTCACGAATAGGGATGAAGTGGTCTGACATTGTAAGTAAATACACTATAACCCATATGAAATCATGTTTTGGTACTATTATTGGGAGACCTATTAGAAAAACCATTGATATATACTAACATTTCCTAATAGGAATAGGTAAATTTTTCAATATACATGTTGGTCACTAATTATCTTCCTTAACCTACTGACTGGTGTGGCATATTAAAACCAACTCAACCACCCTCCTTTTCATTCTGAACTACTTAAAATAAAATAGTTGCACTACCTAAGTATTCAAAATCCAAGTTCCTGTTAGCTATCATTGACATTAACTGCCATTGATCTAATTCATCTTTTCCCAATTTAAGATATGAATGTATTCTTAATTCATATTATAATGAATTTCCTTTTCTAGTGTATACATCAACTTATTGTAAAAACATTAGAGATACTCCATCCATATCCTTTGTATTGGTTTCCAATACATTTGGGAGTCAATGTTTTTTACACTCTTATGATCCATAAACACTGTAAATTTCTCACCAATAAGGTAATGAATCCACAACTTCAATACATGGACTATTGTAGCTAACCCAAAATAATTTCTTGGGTAGTTTTTCATGTTAAAATATAACATCCATCATATATAATCAAAAATGTGATATCCCTTTATGAGAATTCATCCCAACCCATACCTCAGATAATTACAATACACCATGTACCCTTGTCATCTTTCCCAAAAAAATAAAGATTAGTAATGATGTAAGGTAAAAATTAATATCGTTAAAAGTCTTCATACATTCCTCATTCCATTGGAATGAAAAATTGTTCCTTATAAAATCAGTCATTGGTGAGGCTATTCCTGAAAAATCATGAACAATATTTTAGTAATAACCACCTTGACCATAGAAACTGGATATCTTGAAGATATTATTTTGTTTTAACCAATATCTAACTGGTTTTAATTTTTCTTTATCTATAGAAACACCTATTCTAGGGATCACATGTCCAATGAAACATACCTAATATATCCAAAATTTAATCTTGGTTATTTTTCATACATATAATGATCTTGTAAAATTCTTAACATTATTTCCAAGTGTTGATCATGATCATACCTTGTCCTTGAATACACCAATATTTTAACCAAAAACATTACCAATAAATAATATAGATACCTTTTAAATATATAATTCATAAATTTATAAAATATATTGGTTCATTGGTAAGACATAAAGTCATTACCACATAATTGTAATGGACATATCTACCACTGAAAGATATCTCTTGAATATTCTATTTCTGAAGCAGCAATTGGTGATTTCATGATTACATGTC
Source organism: Viscum album (assembly GCA_963277665.1). Lineage (NCBI taxonomy): Eukaryota > Viridiplantae > Streptophyta > Magnoliopsida > Santalales > Viscaceae > Viscum > Viscum album. Next base: position 215,378,352 of record OY728164.1, read on the forward strand.
AATATTTAAGAACCACTAGAATCCCTTGAACTGATCAAACATATCATCATTTTTTTGGAAGTATATATTGATTATTTAAAAACTTGTTTAATCTTGTGTGAAATGAAATAAATCCAAAGAGTTGCATCCACTTTTTTTTAAAACAAGACCAATGTTTCCCATAACGATGTTCTAGGGTGAATGAACCATTTTCACCCCATTTCTTACAACTAAATATTTAACTCTATTAATTCTTTTGGAGTCAGATGATAAGATAGGGGGAAATATGGATGGTCCTTCGAAGGAGATCAATCCTAAAATATACTTCACTTTTGGGTGGAAACCGAGTGAAATTTTCTGGTAAAACATCCAAAAACTAATCAAAACACACTAGAAAATGGGAATCCATGATCTCATTTATTGATGAAAAATTAAAAACTACCAACTAGTAAGATATCATTCCAATATCTGGTTTCAAAATGCTCATTACACCTTCCTTTAAAATCTGGTCTCCATTAAAGAGTTTCTTAATGCCATTATTAGTTGTAAAACTATCCTTTCACTTATAACAATTTATATGAGCTCTAAACGTTTTCAATCAATCCATACATGGGATTATTTAGTGGAAATAAATTTCAAGCATGGAGAAATTTGATATCAACTAAAATCTATCAACAATTATAGAACATGATTTAGGCCTCAACGATCGATATTCTCTTTGACCAAGATGATATTTATGTTTCAAAACAAAAGGCAACATCTCAAAATTTAAACAAAAAATTTCAACAACATGAGAAGAAATAAAAAAATTGAATTCAACTGTATCAAAAAAATCTTGAATAGGATTAGAATTCAAATGAATCGTATCTCTCACCACAAATGGTCCAGTTATATCAACCACACTAACATTCTCACCTTCATAAAACTAATTACTCACTGCAATTTGTTACTTAGTTTCCTCTTGAGACTGCCATTTTGGATGAGTCATAGTATTCAAAGAATCATAATGTTTTGATGTCTTCTTCTCATGATATGTATTCCCATTCCCTCCTCCTATTGAATCAGACAACATCTATGAAACATCAGATGCGTCATGAACACTAGAAGTTGGATTACTGTGAAAAAAATGATGAATATTCAGTATCTTATTGCAATTATATCATACTCAAGGTGGTTTCATACAATCCCACTTCATGTGAACAAATGATCCACTTTTAAAACATATAAATATTCACTTGGGTTTTGGAGGAAGATTCAAAAATCCAACTATCTGATTTTGAGTCATTCTAAATCTCGGGAAATAGATTTCCCTCATATTCTTGTTTCGAGAATTATATTTCCCAACATTTTCTATAGGTATCAACATGATCCTTCTTTCCATAACTCCTAATATACCCCTTTTATCCACCATTACTCTATTGACCATCTCTATATAATTCATTATAGAATGAACAATAATATTTATGGGGATTTCCCATGTCTTCCCTGATTTAAATATGTTTACCTTAAAGGATGGACTAGTAGAAACTTTGGGTTAAAAGAAGAATATATTAATAAATTTATTCATGTACTATGTCACTAGTAGATTCTCTTTCTTCCAGCTATTTTTTCCAATCTAATAATCCTAAACATGTGAGGATAGAATTTTATTCTACAATTATTCAAAATCCTACCATGAAATGCCTTGGTCTAATTAACAAGAACTGCTAAATAACACCATTGGTTTGAAAGATCATTAAAAATATACATCTCTAACTTGAATTTCAACATTAATAGTGTCGTAAGGAAATATAAGATACAATTAATAATATTTCTCCACACCTCTGTTTATCTTTTTCTATATCACCCTGAAATATGGGTGTATTCTTCTTCTATAACTGAAGGGAATGATCAACTTTCCTTGGTTCATCCATTTGGTTCATACTATCCTTAACTTAAAAGGATTGGACTCTATTATGAAACAGTTATTGGTTGACCTATTCCTCAGGTGGAACAACATTTTCAGCAACCTCTTATGGTTGGTTTCTACAACACCTTTTGGGTTCCATTTTCTTTAAACACAAAAAACTCCATAATTCTCAATCTATTCAAACCGAATGTTTACAATTTCAAATTACTTCACAACATATATCACAACAATTATTTCTAAAATTCAATAGTTTCAACATTCAATCATTTTTCAAAATTACAGCATTATTTTTTAAGATCAAACCATTTTCAATATATCAAAATCATTCCCTTTTTAGAATAACAAATTTTAAAACAATTTCGTCATTTTTCAAAAATCAGAATGTTTGAACCAAATAAAAAACCATTACACAGACTAAAATATGGAATCCTAGTGGGAAGTCATTTCTATCAAAGCATGTCATGCTATTCTCATTGGATAAAGCCATGAAAATGAGATTACAAATCATATAATTATTTCCAAAAAAAAACTTATGTACCCAACTCCCATGTAACTTGAAATTCATTATAAATAGGTTAGATTTGACTATTTATGTTCTACATTTCATGTCTCAACAATCCTACTCCTTTCTACTAACCCAACACATGGACTGAACTAGAATGAATTTTCAACTCCAAAAAGGATAGAAATGATGCCTGTAGATCGAACAAATTAATACCAATTGTAACATCCCTACCCTCTCCATTGGATTGAGTTGATGTGGAATTCCTACTAGGCTTGACGTGATATCTCCATGATGTCAAAGGATGGAAAAAAAATTCAATGGATTCATTAACAAGTGGGAGAAAAAATTTCCTTTTTAAATAATAAACAACCCAAACAACCACACTATAAAAAAATAACCATTAGATTATGCATGATAATAATGTATAATACTCAATGTATAAAACCAATAATAAAACTCAAATACAACCATAAACTATATACAAGGAACAATCTTAATGAAAACTAGAATCTGAAAACAATGAGATGAAATGAGATACCCAAAGTATCATAATGAATAATTGATGCAATGAGATACTTTGACATTACTTTTTTCTCTGCAAACAATATATGAAAAACACCAAAAGATTTATGGAAGGGGTGTGTAATGAAACTCAGTAGGTTTTCCCCCAAATGAATTCCCTACTCACAACACTAAGATCGAACTAGTAAGAAAATTTATATAAATAAATTTATATAAAACATTTTAAAATCAATTCATGAGTTTATTTCAATTCCAAAAAAATTCCAACCCAAAATATTATTCAAATCAAAACAGTTTCAAAGGGAATCAAACAAGTAATTCCTTAAAACCATTCCATGATTTTTATTTTTGGTATAACCCATTTCATTCAACATATCCACATATCTACATATCCACATATTCATTCCTAAGTCATTGTTCAATACTCATTAGAAGTTTCTCATTGATCCATCAAGTCATCACAAGATAACCATATACCAGTTCTCCAATGGTACATGCCCCATCCATTGGGTCATGCCAATGAAAATGAACACATGCCGACCAATTATTTCAAAACCATGCCAAAAAAATTGGTCAAAATAATTTCAATAAAATTAAATTTTCATTTTAAACCATTCAAAAAAACAATTTCTATATAATAAAAAAAACAAAAAATTTTAAAATAATCATTTTAAAATCACTAAATAATTTACATTTCACTGAAATTACACAATTTCACAAACCATCACTAATGACGGTTTCTTTAAAAAATTAACAAAATCACAATAAAATTAAAGTAATTTAAAAAAATTAATTAAATAATTAACGATATAATAAATGGAGTCGAGAGTGAAGCCACATAGTTTGGAAACTATTGTGAAAACGAAGAACGACACCACTTCTTCATCAAATCTGGGTTGAATCTACAAAAATATACCTTAGATATATTCGTCTAATATCTACACACCCAAATATCACTATTATTTATATCCACTATAATATATCTACCCTCAATGGACTTGATATTTGAATGAAATATATATAAGAAGAGTATATCTAAGTAAAAAAACCATAAATGGAGACTTACCAAGTAATATGGACTTCAATGCACCACCATTTTCCAATGTATTTCTCCTAGATTGAAGGGGAATGTATCCACATCCTTTGGGATGAAGGGAAACTGAGTTAGGTATCAAAATGGTGAAAAATGATTGTTTTATAGACAAAATCAAGAGACATCCTATTTTTATGATCTAATTTTTAACAATGCATGGTTGGATCACATTGTTAGGAAAATTGTGTGCCAACCGTGCACTAGTCACCACCTTCCAAGTGCCTTCACACAGTTGTCTCATATGGATAGAAAAACTATGTTGCATCTTTTTTCCCCTTTGGTTCTCTTTCCATGGTTACTCCTAGGTGGTCGCACTATTGGGAATCATTGTGTTCCTTATTGTGCACCTACAAAGAGCCCACTGTTTAACTTCCCACAATTTTATATAGGAGTTTCATGGTTTCTTAAAAGGACCCAACCACAGTTTCCCGGAGCTGGTGCCATATTTGATTAAGTTGGTGTAAAAACAAGGAATACGAATCCCGAAGGACCGAGAAGTTTAGTATTATTGGAAACAAGATACATACATAAGTTCATCATTTCAACATGAAATGAAAAACAAAATTGAAACTCTTTAGAAAACCTCCATAACTCCTAGGTTATTTCATCTTGTCATTCTTAATAGAATTCTTCCAACCCTAAGAAAATGAAACATAATAAAGGGGTGAGATCAAATACTCAGTAAGATTAAGAAATACAGTGGAAGATTATATAAATATTAGACCTGGTGAATAATTGAAAACACATGCCATTAATAATAAATATGAACACTGTATGAAAGGAATATGAGGTGAGTAAATAATTCCATAATTAAACATAATCAGGGGTATTCTACTAATCGAATAACCACATGAAATAACAATAGCTGAACTCATAATGACGGAATGCATAATGCCAGACATTCTGAAACATTTTGTCAAGGCCTCGGCCAAGACTTATAATGATTAAGGCCTCAACCACAATCTATATCAAATTGGGAAAGGCCTCGACCAATTACACGTCTAGTTGTCTCATGAGACCTACCGATTCATCAAGGGGCTATAGCAGGCCCCACCCAAAACATAATAAGTTCAATGCATTCTTCATATGAACGGGGATAGTCATAAAAAACATATTCATTCATATTCAAACTATCACATAAAATGTAACAAACTTTTCCCAATTTTCGAACATAAAAACTAACCATTCGGGATAATATGGTGAATGGTTTTAGGACAGATCATCGAAAATAGAGTTAGTCATAAACTGTTAAATAAAATATGGTAGATGACTTCATAAATCATTAGGCAATTCTTGAGATAAATTCTCCTTTATTTTGAAAAGAAGAGTTCTTTTGGAAAAAATCTTTGTATAAATCCAGAGGTGGGGTCAGATAGTATTTTATTAATAAAATGAGTGATTTTATTAAGATAAATTTTTCCAAAAATAGATCATAGAGTGCCCTTAAATATAAGAAACAATTTTAGAAATCCCCTTGGATCAGACTTGTATTTTGGAAACAACTTTGATAGTTCCTTTAAAAATGTGAAACTATCCATAAAATAACAAAGGGTTATGGATTGTAAACATATATATGACACTAACATAGAATATATGATGAGTAAATTACAATACATAATAATTTCATTGAGGTAATTAGACAATGAAAGTATCCCAATCAAAAATGGAAGTTCATGTGGAAAAACCCTTAACATAACCCAAAACATGTTCTGCTCTTGTAAATAAGCTCATGGAATACGAAATTATACTTGTTAATAACATATTTCATAACCTATTAGAAATTTATTTAGTCTACCATAAATCTTTATAGTATATTTATGTCTTCATTGATAAGTTATTGTATAGAATTTCGTCGTTCCGGCGTGTTCATCTCCTTTATTTTCATATTCGGTTCATTGTTTTTATGTGATTATGTTCATGTAGAATGGTTATAAATCTCCAGTATTGGAATTATAAATTATTTATAGTCATAAATAATTGGTAATGGTAATTTCTATCATTTGGTAACATAGAATGATAATGAATCATTAGATGACAACCACTTCGATTATTTGGCGGTATTTGGATTATTACGAACTAGTTTTGTCGTATAACATATTTATATGTACATATTCTGGATCATGATTATTGATTAGGTTATAATACATATATTATAGACTTTTTCAACCATGAATATGGTTTCATGACTAGTAATGAAGAATAAATTGAAGAATGAAGCTTCATCGTCCATGAATGGTATAAATCGGAACCTCATGAACGTCAATTACATTTATAAAATAAAAGGGAGGGAGTAAGAATATTTATGATGGTTCTTACACTCGCATTATATAAATCCAGTATATATATGTTATTGGAGTTATCATGATCTTTTGGACATAGGATGAGAGGAGATGATATCAATAGAGGATTAATTGAAATTAAATCAAATGAAAAACAAGGGTTCTTTACCTCTTGAAATAACATCCTTGAGAAACTCCTTAAGGGAAGGATTATTGGTATTTTAGGAAGATGATAAGCTTCTTGGACGCAGATAGAGCCTAGGTAAGGGTAATTGGGCAAAAATTTTATGACCATAAAGGCTTTGATGAGTGAAGATAAGAGGTAGTGGTGGGGGGTTTTAATAGTGGAGGAGTGAGGTAAATTTTGAATATTTAATTCATTATTTTATTATTTCTCTCAAGAAAACCAATATTATTTTTTCATGTGACCCCTAATAGTAATAATTTCATGTGATTTAGAACCATGTGGGCTTACATCATCTTTGAATCACATATGATGCAGTAAATCAAGTATTTATCATATATCGTATTTTATCTTATATTACTATTCATCAAAAATTCTAGAATTTCAGAATATTCCCAAAAATTCACCCCTAACATTTTTCGACGTGTATAATTAAAATGTGAAGTCCATTTTTAGAAAAATAATTTTCCAAATATTATTAATTTAACTTTTAAATAAAAGCATACGTAATTCAAAAATTAACAGTTCTAATTATACAACTACTTTTTTATCACAATGAAAAATTAACTATGTTTTTATTATATTCTAGCCTTAAGAAAATAAAATAATAATAAAATTTATTATTCATTAGGGTCATATTATTATTCATAAGGGATTGTTACTATTTACTAAAATAAATTTAGTTTGTTCTATCAGACTCCAAATGACTTACTGAACACAACACAAGATGGCCAAATTTTTCAGAATTGAAAACATAGAAGAGGAAAAGTTTTGTTTAATAAATTTTCTTTCTATATTTATTTTCAAAACCTTGGGGTGTTAAATTCTCCCCTCCATAAAAAAATTAAATCCTAAAAATTCATAGAATAATACCTAAAAATATTCGGGTATGTATTTAACATAAGCTCCTCAGGGTCCCATGTTTCTTCCTCCATCTTATGGTTCCTCCCTAGATCCTTCACCATACGAGTCGTCCGATTTATAAATACTTGTTCTCTAGTATCAATAATCTTGATAGGCTCCTCATAGTAAGATAGATCGGGATCATGTTCCACTTCATCATAAGTGAGTACATGTGTTGGGTGTGACATGTACTTTCTAAACATTGACACATGGAAAACATTGTGAACCTTGGAGAGACTTGGAAGCATTGCCAAATGGTAAGCTACCGCTCCAATTAGGTCCAAAAATTCAAGAGGTCTGATGTACCTGGGACATAAATTTCCATTCTTACCGTATTGTATAATACAGTTCCATGGAGATACCATTAAGAAAACGTGATCACCTTCGTGAAACTCCAAATCCTTCCTTCTGTTATCTACATAGCTCTTTTTCCTAATTTGAGCTACTTTGATATAGTTCTGGATAATCTTCTCCTTTTCCATTGTTTCATCAACAAGTTATGGTCCCACGAGCTTTCTTTCACCAACATCATCCCAAGAAGTTGGTGTACGACATCGCCTCCCATATAATGCTTCATAGGGTTCCATCTGTATACTTGAATGGAATCTATTGTTGTGGGAAAATTATATGAGATGTAAATACTGATCCCACATGACTTGAAATCAAGTGAAAAATACGTTAACATGTCTTCCAATGTTTTAATTCTCGGTTCCGATTGTCCATCAGTTTTTGGGTGGTAGGAAGTGCTCAAATGAAGATCAGTATCAAGGGCCTTCTGAACACTTTTCCAGAATCTTGATGTAAAACGTGGATCATGACTAGAAACAATCAATAGGGGTAATCCATGAAATCTCATTACTTCATTGACATATAGTCTTTCTAGTCGTTCAAGTGGTAGATCTTCTCTTATAGAAATAAAATGTGCTGACATGGTAAGAGAGTCAATAATGACCCATATTTCATCGTTCCTTCTATGATTCATTGGTAGTCCCATGAAAAATTCCATCGTGATATTATCCCATTTTGAAACATGTATGGGAAGAGGTTGTAATACACCTCCAGGTTGTTGCCTTCCACCAATCACTTGCTGAAAAACCATACATTTTGACACAAAATCAGCAATCTCCCTCTTCATGTTGTCCCACCAAAAATGTTCTTTCAAATCTCTATACATCTTAGTGCTACGAAGGTGTATAGAGAAAATGAAACTATGTGCATCATCCAAAAATTCCCTTTTTAGATCAGGTATATTGGGAACACAATGTCTCTTAGCAAATTTCAATATTCCATCTTTATATACGATGTCACTCAATCTCCCATTATTCACAGATTTAATCTTCTTTTGAAACTCTACATCGTCAGCAATATAACTTTTTATCCTTTCTAGTAATTATGGTTTGGAAACCATTTGAAAAATCCTTGATGTTTCACCTTCCATTGATATTCCCATATCCATCTTTACTATATCCATAAAAATAGTATCCCTTTTAACTCTCATCTTGTTCAAAACTCTATGATCCTTTCTGATCAAAGCATCTTCCACCTTATTTTCCTTCCCCAGGTGGTAGTGTATCATGAAATCATAATCCTTGAATAGTTCAATCCATCTCCGTTGCCTCCTATTTATTTCTTTCTATGATAAAATATACTTCAAACTCTTTTGATCAGTATAAATTTCACATTTTTTACCATTGATATAATGTCTTCATATCTTCAAAACAAAGATTACGGCAGCTAACTCAAGATCATGAGTAAGATAGTTTTTCTCATTAATTTTTAGCTTTCGTGATGCATTAGCAATAACCCTATCATTTTTCATAATGACACAACCAAGTCCTTTCATTGAAGCATCACTGTAAATAACAAACCTGTCATTCCTTGATGATAGCGTCAATATAGAATCATTGACTAATCATCACTTCAGTTATTTAAAACATTCTTCGAAATATTTTGTCCAATCAAATTTATCCCCATTACGTGTGAGATTCATTAGCGGGTTAGCCATTCAAGAAAAATTATATATGGAAGGCCAATAATAACCTGATAATCCAATAAAACTGAATACCTCAGTTATGTTTGTTGGCATGGGCCAACCTTGGATTGCCTTTGTATTTGCAGGATAACCTCGGATTCCATCCTTAGATACAATATGGCCACGAAAAGAAATCTCCTAAAACCAGAATTCACTCTTGCTAAACATCCCATATAATTCATATCTTCTAAAGGACATTAGGGTAATGCGCATATGATTTTCATGATCTTCATAGATTTTGGAGTATACCAAGATATCATTAATAAATTCCACTAAAAAATCATCGAGATATTCCTTGAAAAATCTGTTCATTAGATCCATGAAGGAAGTGGGACCATTAGTCAATCCAAAAGGCATTACTGTAAACACTTAATTCTCTTACTTGTTTCAAAATGCGTTTTCAGAAATTCTTCCTTCATCACACTCAACTGATGGTATCCAGATCAAAGTAAAATCATTGAAAAGTATTGATATCCATGCATTTGGTCAACTAAATCATTAAAGAAAGGTAGGGTATACTTGTTCATTATTGTTATATAATTGATCTCCCTATAGTCGATACCTAACCTCATAGATCCATCTTTATTCTTAACAAAAAGGATAGGGGCTCCCCATGGAGAAACACTAGGGAGAATAAATACCATATTACTCAATTATTGTAGTTGTTTATTTAGTTCCACTAATTACACTATGGTCATTCTATAAGTGGTCTTAGATATGTTCTTTGAACCAGGAACTAAATCAATGGGAAACTCAATTTATCAATCTAGAGGATGTCTTGGTAATTATTCAGGGAACAGATCAACATATTCTATCACAATAGGTACATCCTATATTTGAACATTCATTTCCTCACCCACAATTATTTCATTCTATTCCTCCCCAATAATTGAATTTAGTTGAGGTATTCTGGGTGGATCTAGATAAGAATCTGGTTGGGATGATTCTACTCTAATGATAAGGTGTTCTTTATCATCGTTATCAAAAATTATAACCTCCTTCTTCTTACAATATTTTTTTTATAATGGTCTAAAAGACAATCCATACTGAGGATTTTATCAAATTCAATCATGGGTATAATGATAAGATTAGTAGTTAAAGAATATTTATAAGACTTAATAGAACTATTTCACAAAACATTGTAGCATTGATACTTCCCTTATGAGTTTTGACTGACAACTCCCTTGTTAAATAAAAATGAAAATATCTAATTTTCATAGCAAATTGGTAATGTATGAAACAATGCGATGATCCATAATAAAATAAAGCATTGGCTAAACTTGAGGAAACAATTAATGTACCTGCCACCACATCATTAGAAACATCAACCTCTGCTGTTGTGATTGCATAATCTTTTCCACGATCGCATGGCCTTTTCTGTTTCATATTTCTTTGATGTTTTTGAAAATCATTAGCATAGTGTCCCATCTCCCGATAATTATAGAATCGAACATCATTGGCTTCCTTATTCCACTTGAGATCACTAGCAATATGACCTATCTGACCACATTTATAGCATACTCCTTTTTTAAGCACTAACCAGGGTGTTTTCTTCCATAATTTTATCATGGTGGATAATTAACTCTTCCCTTCTTCCATGTTTCCTTATTTCCTTTCCCAGGGTTTTCAGCATCCCCTTTCATTTATTTCTCACCCATAAATTCATAAGACTTAAGGAATTATTTTTATGTCTTTAGGGCACATGAAACTATATCCTCATATGATGAAAAACTTTTGGAGAATGATGGCCGCCAGAGGAATGGCTTCAGGCCATCAATGACACGATATATTTTTCTCCTTGAATTTCTTATGTAGTATACAGCATGTCTTGCTATATTGTGTAGCTAGCTTCGTACCTTGCAACATTCTCGTCTTCCTTCTGCCTCATATTTAAGAATTGCTTCTCCATATCTGCTCGCTGCTCACGAGGAAAATATTTTTCTAAGAATATTTCCTTAAAATACCTCCATTCCATATCTTCTATATCTTCCACCTCCTTTGTATTTTGGATGAATAACCACCACTGAAACTCATTTACCAATAGATGATATACTGCCATGACAACCTTCTCTCCTTCATTACAAACCATGGTTAGATATATCTTATTATGGGAATATATCCACTGCTCTGCTACAAACGGGTTTGTAGTCCCGTTTAATGATAAAGGTTGATTCCACATAAATAGATCTAGAATGGATCCTCCTCATAGTGTATCTCAATGCTTAACATGGGTAAGGTTATTATTCATAACCTGAGTAAATTTTCCCAGTATATTTATGAGTTGCTCAACACCTATCACAGCACCAGATCCAACATCATTATCATGCGTCGGAGGAAAATCCCTAAAGGGGAAACGTGCATTGGTGCGATTTCCATTTCAACCATTATTCACCATATCTAGATAATGGAATAAACTAGATTACTTTATGAATCATATTGTATAATATTTACTTAATAATACTTAGAAAAATTGAGATCCTATGCATGGATAATCCCATATTCACAAATATGGTTTCTTTGAGGAATATTTTACATTTCAATCCTTCGTAATGGATTGTAAATAAAATGTGAATTATCCTAAGCATATCCCCTGGGAGTGTCATAACCAAGAGTAAATCAAGGACCATTGTCGTGCACCAGTTCTCATACAAGTCTAGCTCAATGTGGTGTTTTCGGGTTTTACCCCTGGATACATCTGTGCCAGAGCCGCCTCTACCTGCTTGTATCCAGACATGGATGTATTTCTTGAAAGATCCACATAATTTATTCCTTACCAAAATACTAGGACGTTATTGTATGTATATTTACAAAGACTTCCTTAGAGACTCTTCCAAAATTTTACATTTTCTAAATCTAGTTTCTATGTATTCTACTAAACTTTTTCTTATACCAACTGTATGGACCCGACCAAAGTTTCCCGGAGACGATACCTTATTTGATTAAGTTGGCATACCAAAAAGGAATACGAATCCTGAAGGACCTAGTATTTTAGTATTATTTGGAAAAATATACACACATATGTTCATCATTACAACTTCAAATGAAAAACAACATTGAAACTCTTTAGAAAACTTCTATAACTCCTATGTTATCTCAGCTAGTCATTCATAATAGAATTATTCTTGCCCTGAGAAAATGAAATATAGTAAAGGGGTGAGCTCAAATGCTCAGTAAGAGTAATAAATATAGTGGAAGATTATATAAATATTAGACATGGTGAATAATTGAAAACACATGCCTTTAATAATAAACTTGAACACATTATGGCGGGAATATGAGCTGAGTAAATAATGCCATAATAAAACATAATCATGGGTATTATACTAATCGAATAACCACATGAAATATCAATAGCTCATCTCATAATGATGGAATGAATAATTCCAGACATTCTGAATCATTTTTTCAAGGCCTCGGCCAAGACATCTAATGATTACGGCCTCGGCCAAAATCCATATCACATTGGGAAAGGCCTCGGCCAATTCCTTGTCTAGTTGTCTCATGATACCTACCAATGAATCAAGGGGATATAGAGGGCCCCACCATTCACATAATAAGTCCAATTCATTCCTTATATGATTGAGGATAAATATAAACAACATATTCCTTCATATTGAAACTATCATATGAAATGAATCAAACTTTCCCTAATTTTTGAACATAAACACCAACCATTCAGAATATTATGGTGAATGGTTTTAGGACAAATCATCCACAATAGGGTTTATCATAAACCGTTAAATAAAATATGTTATATTAATTCAAAAATTATTAATCCCTATAATACCATGTAATCAACAAGAGTGTTGAATTTGAAGAAAACACTATAATAAAATCATTAAGCAATTATTGAGATAAATACTCTTTTATTTTGAAAAGAAGTGTTCTTTTGGAAAAAATATTTGTATAAAACCAGAAGTGATGTGAGATAGTATTTTCATAATAAAATGAGTGATTTTATGAAGAGAAATGATTCCAAAAAACAGATCATTTAGTTCTCTTGAAGATAAGATAGAATATGACAAATTTTCATGGATCGGGCTTGTATTTTGGAAACAACTTTGAAAGTTCATTTAAAAATGAAAAAATATCCACAAAATAATGAAGGGTTCTAGTTTTTACGCTTATATATTATACTCACACAGAATATATGATGAGTACATAACAATACATAATAATTTCATTGACTTAATTAGACAATGAAAGTATCTCGAGTGAAAATGGAATTTCGGGTGGAAAAACCCTTACCTTATCTCCAAACATGTTCTGATCTTGTACTTAAGCTCCTGGAATATGAAATTATACTTTTTAATTACTTATTTCATAACCTATTATACAGGTATTTAGTTTACCATAATTATGGTTTATTCATTTATGTCTTTATTGATATGTTATAGTTTTGAATTTCGTCGTTCTGGAGTGTTCGTATCCTTTATCTTCATATTCGGTTCACTTGTTTTTATGTAATGAAGTTCACCTGGAATGGTTATAAATATCCAGGATTGGAATTATATATTATTTATAAACATAAATAATTATTAATGGTCATTTCTATCATTTTGTTACATGGAATGTGGATGATTCATTAAATGACAAGCACTTCGATTATTTGGTGGAATTTGGATTATTCTGAACTAGTTTTGTCGTATAACATATTTATATGTACATATTATGGTTCATGAATATTTATTTGGTTATTATACTTATATTATAGTCTGGTTCAACCATGAATATGGTTTCATGACCAGTAATGAAGAAGAAATTAAATAACAAAACTTCTTCATCCGCAAAGGTTATAAATCGGAACCTCATGGACGTCGATTTCGTTTATAAAATAAAATGGAGAGAGTAAGAATATTTATGATGGTTCTTCCATTCACATGATATAAATCCAAAATATAGATTTTACTGGAGTTATCATGATATTTTAGATAGAGGAGGAGAGGATATGATAGCAAAAAATGATAAAGTGAAATGAAACCAAATGAAAAAGAAGGGTACTTTACCTCTTGAAATAACCTCCTTGAGAAAATCATTAAGGGAAGGAGTTTTGTTATTTTAGGAAAACCTGAAGCTTCATGGAAGTATAGAGAGACTATAGAAGGTTAATTGGGAAGAACATTGAAGAGATTAAAGGCTTAAAGGAGTGAAGAGAAGAGGTAGTGGTGGGGGGGGGTTATAGTGGAGGAAAGGGGTAAGTTTTGAATATTTAATTCATTATATTATTATGTCATTCAGGACAACCAATAGTATTGTTTCATGTGACCCCTAATAGTAATAATGGAATGTGAGTTTGAACCGAGTAGGCTAACATCGTCCATTCATCACCTATGCTGCAATAAATCATTTATTTTTAATTTATCGTATTTTATCATATTTTACTATTCATAAAAAAATTTAGAATCTCAGAAAAATCCCAAAAATTTACCCCTACAATTTTTTGACATGAAAAATTAAAAAGTGAAGTACATTTTTGAAAAAATATTTTTCTAAATATTATTAATTTAACTTTTAAATAAAATGAAACTTAATTCAAAAAATAACAGTTCTAATTCTACAACTACTTCATTATCACAATGAAAAATTAACCAAGATGTTATTATTTTCTAGCCTTAAGAAAATAAAATAATAATAAAATTTAGTATTAATTAGGGTCATATTACTATTCATATTAATATTCATAAGGGTATGTTAATATTTACTAAAAAAATCATGTTTGTTCTATCGGACTCCAAATGACTTACTGAACACAACTCAAGAAGACCATTTTTCGAAATTGAAAACATAGAAGAGGCAAAGTTGTGTTTATAAAATAGCATTATATATTTATATTAAAAATCTTGGGGGGTTACACTTCTACTAACCATTAATAAATATTGAATCTCTAGAAAATCTCCAAAAACATATTGAATGTTCTTCAAACACTCAAAAACATAATCGAAAAATATTAAAAACATAAAAAAATATAAAAAAGGTTACTTAATTGAAACTAAGGGTGATACATTCTCCCCATCATTGGGATTTACATCACTAGATATTAAAAACCCATCATTTCCCTGACAGAGTTCTAGCTATAGTTTGACCATATCTTTCTCCCATTCACAAAATTCCTCCTGAATCTGATCATATTTCCTCCAAACACGCACTATAATGATTATTTTACCACACATGACTTTATTGCTTATCCACAATTTGAAATATCACATACACTAACGAAGAATCCAACTCCAGGTCAATTGGATCACATAAAATCACATTTACTAGATCTCACTGATACTTTTAAACTAAGATACTGGAAAGAAAGTGTGCGCTAAACTAAACACTGGTGTAAATTCCAACTAATATGCCACCTCACAAACTCATTCATGACGACAAAAAGGGATTATGTATCAATTATATAACGTTCTCTTCTTCTCAAAATTATGATTTCAATACTTGGAGAGATTATCAGGAACACATTATCACTCACCTACCATCGATGATAATCCTTATAGGATTTCTGATGACTCTGAGTCATGTCCATTATCTTCAAAATAAAATAAATCATCTAAATTTTCAGTTGGACATGGAATAACCCAACTAGTGATGTCTCACCTATTTCCACCCAACAATATAGGAAAAAAAGGAAACCCAAACAATGATTCAAAATGATCCATATGTATAAAGGCCTGAAAACTATTGTTATATGTGAACTCCCCAAACAACACATGCTCTAGTCATAAACCACCAAAATCAATTACACAATCACACATAATTTCATCCAAAATTTTTATCATGCATTCAGATTGTCCATCCGTCTAGAGATGATACCCCATACTCATTGTCAAATGAGTCTCATGTGCCTATTGTACGAATTTTTAAAATTGGGAGGTAAAAATTAGACCTTAGTTTGATTATATCGAAATTAATACACCATGCCTCTTTAACACGTTATGTGAATAGACATTTGACAAGTCCTCCACCATATAAGATTCACAAATACATATGAAATGGGACAAAATTGTGAGTTGATCTAGTATCACCCAAATGGAATCATGTTTCCAAACCATTCTTGGGAATCCTATTACAAAATCCATATCTATATACTCCAAATTCAAAATGTAAATATTTAATTTTTGAAGCATAAAAAGAGGTTATTGATTCTCTATCCTAAACAACTGATAGGTGAGGTATCTTGAAACAAACTCTTCCAGATTCTTTTTCATTAATACCCACAAAAACATTACTTTTAGTTCAATATACATACTTTGTATTCCTGGATGAACATAACATCTCGATTGGTGGTAATAATGAAAAATATCTTCTTAACAATCCACAAGTATGACCATCTGATTTTAAAACCACAAAATTGAACTCCCAATATGTTCACATCCCTTAATTGTCTCCTAAACATTGAGTTTTCACCTTATATAATCACATTCTAAATAAAATTTCTATGTCTATATAATAATATTTGATAGATTGGGAACCAACAAAACTATAAAATAAAACTTTTCCACTACTATTTACTTTACAATCAAATTGAAATTCAACTATCACTACAATAAACTTCCACCTAACTAAATCCACTTTTTCCAACTCAGAATATGTCTTTCTTCTTAATTAATTATCTACCAAATTTTATTTAATCGGTGTATACATCATGTCAAAGTCAAAAAATTGGATATAATCTATCCTTATTAATTGTATCATGTTCAAATCCTTTTTTGGGAACATATGTTTCAAGAACATATGATCTATAAACAACATAAATTTCTCACCAATGAGGTAATGAGTCCATGTATTGAAATCATGGACTATGATAGCTAATTCCAAATCATGTTTTGGGTAGTTTTTTATGATGAAACCATAAATATCATAATCCATAGGCAATATTTGATCTCTATGAATGAGAATACATCCAAACCTAGACCCCCAAGCATCACAATACACCACATAACCCGATCCTGATTTTGTACAAATCATGATTGATGCTGATGTATGGAGAATGATAAGATATTGAAAAGACGTATGAAATTCATCATTCCATTAAAATGGAACATTAATCCTTTTCAATGATTTTATTGGTTAGTATATCATGAAAAATCATGATTAAATTGTCACTAATAACCAGTTAGAGAAAAGAAGATGTATATCTCAAAGACAATCTTTAGAGGTTTCCAAGATATAACTACTTCTAGATTATTTGCATACAAATAAATACCTATTTTAAAGATCACATGGACAATTATAAATACCTATTCTATCAAAAAAATCGCACTATGATAATTTGGAATACAAAAAATGATCCCTCTATTTTTTTTCCAAATATCCTATTTCAATACTTGTAATTAGTGATATCCTAATCACTAGTCAATTTTAGAGAACCCTTGGTGTCCCCTTAATTGATTGAATAAATAAGTATTTCAGTGATTTGGATTTTAATTCATTAACATAACTTGGTTAAGATGATAATAATCGACATAATTCAAAATAGTTCCATCATCCTTTTTGAAGAAAAATATGATTGGTGCCTCCCTTGGAGACATGCCTATCCAAATGAACTCTTTTTTTCAATTATTCCAACTACACATTCAATTAACTTAATTATATTGGTTCTATCAAATAATATAGAAGGGAAATATGACTGGTCCCAAAAGAAGATCAATCATAAACACCACTTATATTATAGGTGGAAACCTAGAGAAATTATTTGTAAAATATTTGGAAAATGATCGAAACCCAAGGGAAAACTAGAATCATAGATCTCTTCCACTGATAAAAAATTCATTGGGTCTAAATGGCATGGGATCATTCTAACTGAAAGTCTCATCATACTAAATGAACATGTCTTTACATTTTAGTGTCTATTAAAGAGATCTTCAATGTAATTATTAGTTATATGACTAAACATTTGAGTATAAAAATTGATTTTAGCTCTCGAAATTTTCAACCAATCCATACCAAATATTATTTCATATAGATACATTTCATGTATAAAGATATATTGTATAAACATAATTCCATCAACAATTATACAACATTCATTACACGTCAAGGATAAATATTCTATTTCAAAAAGAAGAGTTTGAAGTTTCAAAATAGACGACATCATATCCATATTTAAACCCATAAGATAAATAGAATGAGAAGAGATAAATGAATGGGATGCACCTATAATAATGAAATATTTCATAAGGGTAGAATTCAAAAGAATCATACCTCTACCCATCGATGGTCAAGATTGGTCATTGACATTATCATGCTTAGCTCTATATAACTGCTTACTCACTTAACGTTTTTCTTTATTTCATTGTTGATACGTCCCTTGTAGAGGAGTCATGGTATTCCTAGAATCACCAGGGATAGCTTGATTCTACTGATGAGAATTATTCTACCTCTGTTATATCATCAAAGCATATGGTGTCTATAAAACATGAGATGTGTCCTAAACAGTCAACATTGGTGAACTGCGACAATAATGTTGAAAATGCCCCATCTAATTATAGTTATGTCATTCTCTAGGTGGTGTCGTACAAATTGTATTCTTGTGGTCAAACAATCCATATTGAATCATCTATCCTTACTCATAGTTCCTGGATGAGGATTTACTTATCTAACACTTCTGATTCTGATTCATTCCACTATGTTGAAAACATGTATCCCTACTCCTCTTGTTCCCATCATTTGATATCCATATATTTCTCAAAGGTATCAACATGCGCCATCTTCACATATCACTATATATGTCACTTTCTTCCATTGTTTCTCTACTTACAATATCTATAAAATAGATTATAAAAACATAGAATTCATTAAGATAATCTCTTACCTCAAACACGATTAAATGATGTGTTCCTTGAAAGATGCACTAGTAGCAACGTTAGGTGAAAAGTGGACTAAAGTATAAAAATTATCTACATTATCTATAACTGAGAGATTGTTCTACTTCATGATGAAAAAATTATTCTTTCTAGAAATCCTAAACATATGATGATAGAATTTTTTTTGAACAATTCTTTAAAATCCCCTCATGAAATTCCTTGGTCTAATTTAGCCTAAACTATTCAATCCCACCATTGGAATGCAAGATCATCACTTATATACATCTCTAACATGACTATAAGATCTTCTAATGTTACAAGGAAACCAAAGAATTGATTTATCATATCCCGCCACACCTCTACATTTTCTAGTTCTAATTGACTCTGAATATGGGTGGATTCTTCTTCTAGAACTGAATGGAATGATTAATTTTCATTGGTTTATACCTTTTAGTTTCCTCTATTCACATCCTAAAATTCATGGACAATACTCTGATACTGCAATTGGTTGATCTAAGGATTAGGATAAACCATATTCTCATTGTCCACATCCATTTGGTTTCTACTATGCCTATCTGGGGAAATTTTCTACAGACAAAACAAAATCGATATGTATTATTCTCTAGTAACTGAAGTCTTAATAATTTAATGTTCTACCACATTATATATCACAAAAAATTCCAAAATTCAATATTTACCATGTTCATCCATTTATGTATATTCCACAATGATTTTTTAAGATCAAACCATTTTGAAAATTTTGAAAACCATGCCATTTTCAAAATCTCACATTTGAAAACAATTTCAAAATTTTTAAAAAATCAATACACTTTCACAAGAACATAAATCATTACTCAAAATAAAATATTCACTTCTAGTGGGATGTCATTTAAATAATTTCTTGTCAAAATATTATTATTTCACTATAACAAAATAAGTCTTCAAAATAACTAAAAATGGACTTCATTAGGGTTAGAGAAGCACTAAAAACCAAAGTTACATTGAATGTCATGGGATTGTATTAGGGTTAAAAAATAACCGATAATGGTGATCTTTATCAACATAAAAAACTAATAAAAGTATCTTTTATAATAACATTAGAAGCACTAACAAAGAAAAAAATTTATCAGTGATTTAATTTAGCTCTACTAAAGGAATCCTATATCAGTGATTCTAAAAGTGCTGATAAATGACCCCATTATTACAGATTTTATAAGAAATGGTAAAGGGGAATACTATAGTGTGATGTGACAACACACCACAACACTGAAGCGGTGTACTCTAACAACACACTCTAGTACTGAACACCACCATAAATTAGTAGAATAACCTAGTAATCCAAAATTTAAATTAAAGAAAATTATAACAAAAATAAAAGAAAAAATCTATATTATAAAAATTGAAAACATTAGTTTATTCAATTATATAAGTATAAATTTTTACATGTATTCAAAATAATAAATGTTCCATTGTATTGTAATCCTATCCTTGACTCATGATTTTCCCAAAGGAAACCATCAATGCTCTAGTAAAATAAAATTCATATATAAGAAAAAAGTTCTTATGATATTAATAATTTAATGAAATAAATTAACAGAAATAATTAATTTTAAACTAAAAATTGAGTCAAATAAATAATATTGTGTATCAGATTGAGTTGTGGTTGATTCTTTCACATCATTCCATTTTTTGTCCTTCATCAAGAATTATCTCTTTTAAAATTAACAAAATAATTAATATATAAAAATTTAAATAAAATTAATTGTGTAATAATAGCTAGAATAATGGGAATTCAATCTAGGATTATTTTATCAGTTTTGGTGATGTGATGAGCATTTTAATCTAAAAAGACGTGTATATATTGTATAGACTTACTCGGAGTCATAACAGTCATGAAATGTGTTATATTGAGATGAAAGAATTTTATACTCATCTAAAATGAATTATGGACCATTTTCTTAATGTTTCAAAATAATCTGAATGTGTTTGCTTAGTTTTGAGTATGTCACTTGGATTTTTTTTTACAAAAATGTCATTTTAAACTAGAAGCACACACTTTGAGTTTTACTTGTCGCATCTTGTGTATTTTTGATATGGTAATAATTACTACAGGTCAAAAATAAATTATGAATTGTTTTCCTATATTATCAATACAATCTGAACATGTTTTCATGATTTTCAATGAGTTATAGATTTTGAACTAAATTTCCAATTTTAAACTAATAATGGTCACATTGAGTAATAATGGGAACATTGTGTATAATATTGAGGTGAGTTAGATTTATACATTTCAAAAATTAATAATGTATCACTTTCCTAAAGTATCAAAACAATCTAAATGTGTTTTCTCAGTTTTGAGTATGTCAGTTGTCTTTTTTACAAAAATTAAGGTCAATTTTAAATAAAAAGATGAACATGGAGTCATATTGGTCACTTCGTGAATCAAATGTAGGTGTGGATGAGTCATACATATTCCAAATTATGTATCGATCTTTTTTAAAAAGAATAAGAAAAAATCCAAATTTGTACACTTGGTTTGGAGTATGTCAACTATTGTTTTTACTAAAATTAATGTAAATTTTATATAAAAATACAAATTTGGAGTCATAACAGACACAACATGCATCATATTGACATGAGTATGATTCATACACATCCAAATATAAATTTGGATAATTTTTTAAACTTATATATAAAATCGGAATACATTTTCATAGTGTTGGGTAATTAACATTTATTTTTTACTAAAATGCCATTTTATACTGGAAACATGCATATTGAGTCATACCAGTCACATTTTCTGTCAGTATGACATGAGACTACTTTATACATGTCATAAAATTCCTTATAAATCATTTTCCTAAATTATTGAGACAACCTAATTTTGCCTTATTGGTATTTAGTGAGTGATACCTTTTTAACTAAAATATCAATTTTAAACTACTAACAAACACTCTGAGTCATATCGGGCACATAGTGTACTTCATTGAGGTGTGTTTGATGGAAATACATCATAAATTACTCATGTATAATTTTCTTGAAGCATCAAAATAATATAATTACATATTCTTAGTTTTGAGTATGTCAGTTTTCTTTTTTACCAAAATTAATGAAGATTTTAAATAAAAATACCTAGTTGTAGTCATACCAGTCCCAACATGAATAATATTTAGGTAATGGTGATTCATAAACATCAAAAATGACTTAAGGATCATTTGTATAAAGTTTTCAATTATAAATAATGTGTTTTCTTAGTTTTCAGTATGTTAGTTGTCTTTTTTAATAAAATAAATACTATTCTAGGATAAAAAAGAAACACTTAGAGTCACACTATTCACACTGTACATCATATTGTATTGACACATATTCCTACATACCCAAAATTACATAATTAATAATTTCCTATAGTATCAAAACAACAAAAATGTTTTTTTTCATTTTTTATTATGTCACATTTTTTTACTAAAATTTTATTTTAAACTAGAAACACACATTTGAGTTATACCGGTCACATCATGTGTCACTTTTATATAAGAGTAATTCTAATATTTCAAAAATGTTATATTAATCATTTTACTAAACTATTAATAAAATCATTGTCATTTTTCATAGTTTTTAGTGACAGACACTTTTTGAACAAAAATGATAATTTTAAAATAGTAACACAAACCGTAAATTATAAAAAGAACATCATGTTTTAAATTGAGGTTGGAAGATTAATAAAATAAAAAAATGACTTACGGATCATTTACCAAAATTATTTAAACAATCATAATTTTTATTATTGGTTATCAGAATTTCCTTTTTAATTTTTAATATCATTAATGTTAATTTTAAATAAAAAGAATCACATGGAGTCATACTGGTCACACCGTGCATCAGATTGAGGTATGTATTATTCATACACATCCCAAATTACATGTGGATAGTTTTCATATAGTATTAAAACAATTTGAATTCATTTTATTAGTTTCTATTATGCTTGTTTTCTATTTTACTGAAATTAATGTCAAATTTATATTAAATGGACACATTGGGAGTCATTCAAATCACACTGTTCATCAAATTGATGTCTGGATAATTCTATTATGTCATAAATGACTTATGTTTACTTTTCCTAAAGTATAAAAACAATTTTAATTTGTTTTATTGATTTATAGAACATGTGTTTTATTTTTATTCTAAAATTAATGTCAATTTTAAGTAAAATTATGTAATTGGTGTCATTCTAGTCACATGATGCATCATATTGAGGTGAGGCCAATTCATATGCATCAATAATAAAACATGGATACTTTTCCTAAAGAATCACAACATTATGAATGTGTTTTCTTGGTTATTATTTTTTATTTTTTCTTTTTACTAAAAATAATTTAAATTTTAAATAAAAAAGAACTTTGAGTCATATCGATCACACCAGGTGTCAGATTGAGGTGCAGCTGATTCATAAACATCCCAATGTATCAAAAAAAAAAATTCCAATATTTTCATGATTTCCATTGAATTTTATTCTTTAAATATCTACACAGAATATTTATCATTGAATCATGATGTAGGTAGTTCTAAAAAGAAATGTAATGGAATTCGTGGTAACATTGGCATAAAAGAACATGTTATCTCTTTTATGTCTTGTTTCGTATAGTTAAAATAAAAAAATTACTTCCAAAATTATCTGTGAAAAAAATATATAAGTATTAGATGAAAATAATAATAAAATTGGCATAGATTTAAGATGTAAAATGATAACAATATTAATTAAATAAGTAGTGAGAATTAACCTTTTCATGATGGTTTTATACATTCTTAACCCATTTTCTTATTTTTATTATCTCTGTTGTAAGCCTGAATCCCTATCTATCATATGTATGAGTAGCTTTGAACAAACGACCCCAACTCAAACAAAAGAATCCATGTGTATAATAAAACCATTATTATTTGATTAATACAAAAAATAAATAATCTAATCATAAATATGAAACAATAATTTAATTCTAGGGATAATTATTTTATAATGAATACATCAAAATTACATCTATGATTGAGTATAGGCGATGTGGTTTCTCTTACTATTATGTCAGTGGAGAGAACATGAAGGAAAGTGATAAATTATAACACAATAGGGGTGAAATTTTTTTGAGGGAGAAGAATTATGTGGTAGGTTTGGGGAAGAAAGGAATGAATACGAATATAAATATTCTAAAATAAATGAACCCTATTATGAATAAAGAAAATTAAATGAATTTTTTTTCTATATATTTTGGTTAAATATGGAATGCATATCATAACATTACCTTTACATATTCCCAAAGGGTTTCCTTCATTATAGTATGTTCTTCCATGGGATTGGAAACATCATCTTGTGTAGAAGACATTTTTTCATGAGTAGTAAAACATTTTTTTAGATTATGATATTGTCATTGTGAATAGATAATATAATGAGAAAACGCAGTATATTAAAATAACTTTTAACTACACATAGAACACTTTTTGTTTTTCTATGGTATTAGGTAATTTTCCCCCTATCAAAAATCTAAATCCCATCTTTATGTTCCATGATAATGTAGAACACTTTGCCTATATTGGGACAGACATGAACTGATTGTGGTTTTTCATGAAAGGTTCATCCTCAGTTTAATTTTCATCTAACCTGATATTTGTTTTAGACACTAGTAGGCCAATCGACTAATTCATTTTTTCTGGATCTGATCAGTAAAATACTTTCACTTCTTGTTATGACATTATGGATGGATCCTCTTTTTCTCCTTCCACAATGAAATTCACATTCACGATTCCCATTTCGCCAGCTTTTACTACACTCATATTACAAAACCATTTGCAATATAAAATATTCACCTGAAATATTGTATAATACAACTCATATTTATATTCAATAATGAAAAAATATAAAATATTTTCATTATTTTGATTTATATGATTTGAACTAGATATGTTCGTCTCTTCTTCCATAAGTGTAATAGTAATATTTTTCATCATAATACAATCATCATGTTCTTTGGTATAAAACATATAACTATTGATTACAAAACTAGTGTAAGATATAAAATTTCAATTCAGTCCCCTAACAATCGATCGAAGCCATTCGCCAATTGAAGTTATATTCTTAGACAACTCATATAAATTTGATCTTAAAACCAACCTTTAAACTATTTATTATGTGTATTTGATATCCATCCTTCATCCCATAATGGTTTCCAATCTCTAATAATTTCGTGGTGACCTTCAATTTATGGATCCACATCTTTAGTATTATTTAAAATTTAAAGGTATTCCTACTCCCACTATGTCAAGGAAATTGTAACTACATATCTTCCAAAAATCACATCACTCAGGCATTCGCAATGATGAGACTTTGGGATACCAATGTTGTAAAAATATTATAGTTAATCCATGGAAAATTCTACAACTTCTTCAACACTATATCATTATATAATACAACCTTATCTCCAACATTAATTATTAACATACCCTTTCAATATATTCACATACTATTCAATAGATTACATCCATCTATAATGAGAAGGACCTTATATTTGAACCACTATAACCAAGTGAACCATTAGGTGGGCTATTATATCTAATAATTATTGGGGGAAGAATATATAAAATTCACATAATTTGTCTAAAAACTCATTATTCATGATTTGAATCTTTTTTTGGTATATAACATTACTTCTTATAGATTTGAAAAAAATAATGTCTCGTTAGTATATTTCTTACATTTTTTTCTCAGAATGAAATCGAATGTAATTGAAATCAATTCATGCATCAAAACTTCATAGTCATGTGAATGTATTCTATGTAACTTCAAATTAATCATTGACATGATATTATTGAAATTTTATGAATACCCCTATATATATTTTACATTAATAGGGAAATGGATAATCTTACTTTTTTTATATCTGGATAGAGTTAATGTTGTGAGAGGAAAAAAATTTCATTGATTACCGTTCACTTGTTCTAAATCGTCCCTTATCATACTGTTAATCATGTCCTACCTAGCCTTGATTCCATCATTCATTTTTTCAAGAACATTTAGTAACCTGATAATAAAATTATTATATACATTTTTTTATATATGCATGAAATCAAGAAAATGTTTGACATATACACAATTCCTATATAGTAATTATAATAAAGTTCATCTCTTATTCCAACCTAAATTCATATGGTTTTTTAAAAATTATTTACCAAAAATTGTGTCAATATATTTTACTCTGTGGAATAGATGATTACCCTTTAATGAAGATAGTTTTGTACCTTAATTTATATTCTCATTGAATGTTGTCATCCAAGATCTATATTTGTGTCATTGAGGTAAAAAAAATGATTTCAAAAAATTATCATCCTTGAGTAATGTTTCAACCGAAAGGAGTGTCTTTATTTTTTACAAATGGGACAACCCATCATTCCATTAATTCTATAGCCCGATAAATTTCCCTATACGGGGAATTTATTTATCATCCCATACCACATGACCCTCAATGTGGATTCTTTACTTCGATGGGAATAATACATTATAACACTGATATCCCACATAAATTTTAGATCTTTTATCAATGGAGTCAAACATGAATCAATGTCATTACCATGATTCATGGGTCCAGATATAAGCAGAGACAACATAATGTATTTTCACTTCATCCATAACCATGGTGGTAATTTATAATTTACCAACATAACCGGATATTTACTGTGATTGTTAATATTTACACCAAAACAATTTATTCCATTTGTAAATAACATTGGATTAAATTTTATTGGTTCATTTTCAAATTTAGGATATTCAAAATAAATTTTCATCAAATGAGGAAAATCTATTATATAACATCAGTTACTATATTTAATTCTTTTATTTACATGCCATTTCATGTGGCTCTTGGTTACCTTACATCAAAATAGTCTTCTAAATTGTGTAATGTTAGGAAATTACCACACATATTTTGAAGTATTTGATTTATTTTTCTTGTATAGATCTACACTACACTTGAGGAATTTTATGTGGGCTTCATGGTTCCTGAGAAATAATATAAAATCATTTTTTCAAAAATGTATTTTTTGACTGATCATTTCCATTGAACATTAAAATTTTTAGCATCATATTCTTGATGTGGTAGTTCAATTTATTTTGTTATCCTATCATTATGAGACTAAGGAGATTTTTTAATTTGGTGTCACTCCATCCAGTGCCTGGTTTCATGTTATGTAACATCAATACATCTGAAAATGTTATGAGTTTAGTACATCTAGTATACAATGGTCTCTTAACACAACTATCTAACTTCTAAATGAACTTTTAAAAATAATAAATTTCATATTCAATTATCATTATCATTTATTCCATGTGATCTACATCATAAATAACACTAGTATTCATCTTATGTGATCCATAAAGTGTAGTATCATCCCAATTGGTGTGCATGTTTAGTTTTTCTCCTTTTTATTCCAATATTTATAGCTATAGTCTATTATGTGACACATAAAATGTTCATCCAACTCTTAAATACTAATTTTTATTTAATTACAACAATGTAAAAACCAAAAAAGGATTTGAGAAGGGTTGTATGCTTTCTCTATTGAAGATTTTATGAAAACATTAACTTCATATTCATATTATTATTTTTAAATGATAAGTATACATCCATTTTAAATGGATATCCATGCATGATATTGCTTCCCTTGCGCAATTATGAATCTGTTGAGGCTTCGTTCCTCTGGCGTCTACGGTTGGTTGGGGATGGGATGGAGTTGAGATTTAGGCCTTAGTTCCGGTGACCGGTGAAGGTTTCATGGTAAATGGGTTCTACTTTTGGGGTGAGTTGCGGATCCGGGGAAATGTATCATTATGTTATCGTTTACATTTTCTATTCTGTTTTTGGTTCGGAGGCATCATCGGTATCATGATGGATGTGTGTATGTTTTGCAATGGTAACTCCTCATGACATTGTTTTTCTTGCATTTTTTTCTATTTCTGTACTGTGGTGTATGATTTTGGTGGATTTGAATTCAATGAATGATAGAATGAAGTCACAGTGGGGATACAACTTTTATTTATTTTAACTTGGTGATGGTTGGTCTATTCTGTATTTTTGTGCATTGAGGAGGATTATGTGGTTTATATTTTATGAACTTGATTGTGGCATTGTGGACTTGTTACATAAGACACTGCATTCAGTTTTTTGGTAAGCAATTGCCCGGATGAGGATCAGAGCAGGATGGAATATGTGTAGATACAACATTTATTTCTTTTAACAAGGTGAAGGTTGGTCTGTTCTGTATTATTGGGCCTTGAGGAGGATTATGTGGTTTATATTTTATGAATTTTATTGTGGCACTGTGGACATGGTCCATAAGACACTACATTTGGTTATTTTGAATTAAACTGCCCGGATGAGATTCCGAGCAGGGAGAGTCTTTAATAACCTTTCTACGTAGAATTGGAAGTTTTGATAGAGTATGGTGCTTTTTATCGGTTCCATGCACATGCATCTTTCCACGAGACAGTTAGCCATGCAGATATGGGAAGGTGGATGCTGATCATATTTATTTTTTACTTTGGTGGGGATTTTTCTTTATATTAAATTTTATTGTCTTTTGTCTTTAGGAATTTGGTCCAAAGAGGCATGGTTGTGTTAGAAGTAATTGATGTCTTCTAGTTACCCACCTTTTCCTCAAAAGTTCTTTTGAAATAAAAAAATTAATTTTCAGTATAATATGATAAAATCAATATGTGATTGTTTCAAAGAATTGCATTATTTTTTAATGAAAATGGGTAATTGAATATATGAAATGAATTAATAAACTATCATAAATGTTATCCTTCGAATTCATCCAAATGTGAAATTTATAGACAACTGTCATCCTCATCAGCTCATATTTCAAACATTTATCATTGCATTTTCTTGTTTGAAACACATCCTCCATATGTTGTGGATATAAACATATTTTCATATAAATAATCATAAAAGTATTCATCCATGTGATGAATAAATCCATAGTAGTATAAGAAAAATAAAAGATATGTGGGATGTGTAACAACCCAAACATCTATTAATGAAAATTCCTCTTAATCTAACTAGATGTCTTATTATGAAAAATGATTATGTAAAACATATGCACTTCCTTGGATTTGTGTTTTTGGATTTATAAATAGCATTAAGAATTGTCACCATTTCTAATATATTAATCAAATAGTGATCACATGATCAGTATAAATATAGGGCTTTATAAAATCCTATTTACTCAGACAAAACAATCAATGGCCACATCTAGTAGATTTTATATATATAAATCCCATTTGTTGAAGCTCAGAAAGGAGGTGGAATCATTGGGCTTATCTCTTGACTAATCCCTATCTTTTCGTCAACACATTAAGCTCGAACGGAACGAAATACAGAAGAAGTGTATGTTGATAGAGATTACCACCCGAACGATGTTATCCAGGCCACCCCAAGAGTGTGTAACCATAACACACCTTACCCTTCAGTCATATGCGGGTTTTAGAATGGGTTATGTAATGATACCCTAGTACTATTATTATTTACATTATTTTTTATAGATAATATACTTTAATTTTATTATAGTTACTTTGTAAATGGGTTTTTAATGTAAAAACAGCATTTTTAGTCAATTATGAAATCTGTTTTGATGAATTAATGGATTTTTTATTTTAATAATATTTTAATTAAATATTATTACTAAATAACATTTTATATGATATAAATTTCTTTATAGTTATTATTAATATGATTGTGATTTTTATTAAGGTTTGAAAGTTATTTTTTTTAAAACCCATGAATTTTTTATTAATGTCTGTTATTATTTTAGAAGGAAAAATTCACTTATTTAGAAAATTCTTTCGATGAAATGAATATAATTTTCGGAATAATGATGTCAAAATTATCCAATGGTAATTTTTTAATTATTTTCTGAGACAGTCGAGTTTTTCGGTATAAATTAAATACCTTTTAAATATATAATGTAGTTTACGATATCACAATGACACAATAGTGATGTAATAAAATATTATAAATAATATTTTCAGAAAAAATATGATTTAACACTAAAATAATTTCATTTTAGGTGTATTTTATTTATTTTACAAAGCCTTAGTGGACCCGCCAATACTTATCAAACATTAAATCTTTTTAAAATGATTTCCTTGAGAGTGTGACTCACCTCCACTGAACCAGGCCTAATATTTTAAGAAGTCAGGCTATTGGCCTTACAAAATAATGTTTTTCACTCCCATTTGGAAAAAACCATGGTCAAAACAATGGTTTGGTTTGTTGTTTTGAGTAGTTTAATTTTTGGTGTCCCAAACCTAAATAACAAATAATTCCCTCTCCTTTCCTATATAAACCCACACAAACTCCCACTTCCTTTTCACTCATATCCTTTAGAGTTTTCCACAGAGCTTCCCTTATATCTATATAATCCTTCAAAGGTTCCCCATACTCATAAGAAGCCTCTCTCAAGCCCCTACAAAGCATTTGAGATCACACTTCCATCTAAGGGATTCCTTCCTTTATCATATTATCAATGTTTGTTAATATTTTTATTCCCTTTTATTTTCAATTATAAATGTTGGGAAATGATTTTTCACCTACCTCATACTTCTATATTTAGGTTTTAATGATTATTGAACCCTTTTTTCTCTCATTAATGCAACCCATGTACACCTATTACCATACCAAAATTTCATAAGGAATTTCTCATTCCTCATTTAAATTCAAGAAATTCTTTTATATTATGAATCCAAATTACATTATATATGTTGGTAAATGTATCTATATGACCCCATTACTTTATAATTAATGTAAATATGATGAGAAACCCTTTTTTATCATCAACGTTTTTTATGAAGTCTTATTTCATGCTGTTATGATGATGAAATTGCACCGCCATTTTCTAAATGAAAATCATTGAGTAGTAAATACCATTCCCATTTCTCTATCAAGTGCATTGACATTTATTAAAATTTACTTATTAATTGAATATTTTCATCTAAAAATTCAACATTACTTTACTATAGAATAAATTATGATGTTTAATGAATCTATGTTATATAATCCATGTGGCTCACTTATGCATGAAATGAAATGATTAAGAAGGGTAAGCCCTGAGAGCTATCCAATGCATTGGGTAAATATTAGTATCATGATAAGTCTAGTGAAATGAGGGTTTACTCAAGCTAATTCATGTGAAATAAAGGTTTAATAATTCTCCATGTGCAATGAGCCTTGACTCATGCTAATACCATGTTAAGAGTTTTTGCCACATTTCCATGTTGTGATAATCATGCTTTATCATGACATTATGTTCATCTTTCTTTAATTCCCAATTTATATTCTTATTTCATATCATGTATTGTATCTTTCATGTTATTCCTTGTTTACTCCCTCCCTTGGCATTATAACTCAACCTTTTTATATGTTATTTAGAGTACTAAAAAACCCTAAGAATATATGTTAGAATGTATATCATGCATAACATAGATTGAATCCTATATATGCATAAGTTAAAGAAATAAAAGTTATTTATATATCTTATGTTTTTTCTTGGATCACCCTTTATGAGTTACCCCGAAAATTCCTTTTGATCCCGCGAAAGGACGGTAATAGGAGGAATCAGGCTAACAACAGACATGAAGATCAATGTGATGGTTGTTCAAATGAGATGACCAATCCGATGGGAGCAGGAATCGAGAACATTGTCATGATAATCTCTCAGTTAACTCATGATTTGAATAGAAACATGGGTCAAAAATAATGTTCAACCCCCCTAATAAAAAAAGTCACAATCAAGAGCTTCATGAGGCAAAGGCCTCCTACTTTTAATGGATCATTTGATCCCTCAATTATCGAACAATAGATCAACTCCACTGAAAAGATCTTCTCCATCCTCTAATGTTCTAAGCAAGGGAAGGTTCTTCAAGATTCTTATCGTATAGAGGGTGAAGATGATCAATGGTGGAAATTTATCAAAAATACAATGCCTGAGGAGGTTATCTAGGCATTGTAATAGAAGGATTTCTGAAAAATGTTTTCCAATAAATAATATCTATGAACCCTTTGAATTAAGATGGAAAAGGACTTCCATTCCATCAAGAAAAAATGCAAATAATTGATCAGAGTGTACGAAGGAAACTTCACAAGTATTGCATGATACCCCTCCGGAATTTTCCATACCCCTAAATTGAAGGTTTTCCATTTTTTGGTGGGGTAAAACCTAGCCTACAGAAGTACCTGGCGATCTATGACATTGATTTCTTTTATGAAATTGGCCGATGTGACATCAACGTTTAAATAGAGTCAACGGATCTCAGGGGTATCATGGAGATAATAATCATAGGGTGGAATTCATGTTTAGTGGTCCAATAGACAAATCCAATGGTTCTAAAAAAATATAGCACCTCACTTTCCAATGGTGTGAAAATAATAACATCAAGAATTGTCTGAAGGGGAGGAGGAAATGATTTACGTGGGGAAGAGAAGGGAATATGTACATTAACTACCAACAAGAGAAATCTGTGGTTGAGACAGAGGAGAGGAATGATTCATTCTACCCTCAACAAGTTGTTCATTACTCTAACTACAATGAAACATGGCACCATTCAAATCAGTTCCTTAAACAATGGATTTTCAGATGCAACCAAGAAACTCCAAGGAAGTAAGGGTGAGTTTTTACATCACTATTACCGAAGTAAATCCCAACAATGAAGTAGTGATAGGTACACTAGTTATTTATACAATAATATAAATTTTACTTTTTGAATCTGGTTCTATGTATTCTTATATATCTTGAAATTTTAGTAGAACAATCCCAACACCACAAAAAATCATGGAAGTAATGATTTTTGTGAGTACGGAAAATGGGGAAATCAATGAATTTCATGAATATAACTCCTACACAAACTTAATTTGTGGAATGAACTTTCCATAAAACATCATCATACTCCCTATGGTGGAATTTTATGCTATTATTGGAATGGATTTACTTTCCTTATATAGAGACAACATAAAATTCTGTGAGAGGGAAATCACTCTCCATATTGAGAATCGACCCCCTGATTCTATAAAAGTTTAAGGAGGAAGATGAGTCTTCCTTAGCACCATCATCTCAAGAGTGGATATTACTTCCCTATGAGAACGTATATCTAGCTAAGATGATTGATTCCAAGGAAGTATCCATCCTTGAATAGATGCCTATTGTGAGGGAATACGATGAAGTGTTTCTCAATGAATTGTTTGGTCTTCCTCCTAGAAGAGATGTCTAATTATTAATTGACCTTATAACTGGGGAACTTACAATAACCAAGACTCTATATAAAATGGATGTTGTAGAGAATGAGGAGCTGAAAAATAACTACAGTATAATCTGGATAAAGGTTTTATACACCCAAGTGCTTTACCATGCGGTGAACGAGTCCTATTTATCAACAACAAGGATGGGTAAATTTTTCTTTTCATTGACTATCATGACCTCAACAAAATCATAATACAAACAAGTATCCTCTACCCTAAATTGATAACTTTTTCGATCAGCTACGTGGAGCACAATACTTTTCCAAGGAGGATATGCGGTCGGGATATTACCATGTAAGGGTGAATAAGGAGGATATCAACAAGACTGCTTTTTGTATAAGGTACATGCACTATGAATTCATAGTAATTCCATTTGAACACAATAATTATCCAGAAATATTCATGAAATTGATGAATATAGTAATTATATATTACGTATTTAAATTTTTGGGAGTCATTATAGAAGATATTCTAATATACTCCAAAAATAATGAGGAGCATGAGAAGCATCTAAGAACTGTACTTGAGACCTTGCATAAAGATAATATCTATGAAAAGTGTATCAAGTGTGTGTTATTATTGAATAATGTCTTATTCTTGGGCCATATCATCACAAGAAAAGGAATATGTGTGCATCCCTCAATGGTAGTAGCAATAGAGGGATGGACAAGGCCAAAATTGGTAACAGATACCCATATATTCTTGGGGTTAGCGGGATATTATCATCGATTTGTGAGAAATTTCTTACGATTTTCCTACCCTCTTACCAAGATAACTTGGAAGGGAATAAAGTTTTATTATAGTGATTAATGTGAAGAGAGCTTCAAAGTGTGGAAAGAAAGGCTTATCACTTCACCAATGAAAACAATAACCACAAGTGTATAACTTTTTGTGGTATATAATGATGATTTGAAGAAGGTTTGGGGTTGTGTGTTGATGCATAATGTCAAATTCATTAACTATACTTCACGGAAATTTAGATTTCATTAGAAAAACTAACCAAAACATGATCTGGAGTTGGCTGTAATGGTCATAGATTTAAAAATTTAGTAGGATTATCTATTTGGGGAGGAATTTTATATATATATATATATGGACCACAAAATACTCAAGTATATATTCACATAGAAAGATTTGAACATGTGCCAATGTAGATGGTTAGATCTGATCAAAGACTCTGATTGTTAAATCCATTTCCACCCTGGAAAAGCTAACAAGGTGGCAGATTCTCTAAGTAGAATGGACCTACTGATTTTATAATTGAAGATAATTGAAAAGGATCCAATATTCTTAGACTTGATGAAGATGGAAATAGGAATCATAAAGAAGGGAACATCATCAATCCATTAATAAATGATTTATCAACCATCTCATTTAGAAATGTTAATGTATGATCAAAAGGATGATGTGGGAATTCAAAATATGGTGGATGCTATATGGAAAGGGAAATCCTCAGATTTCAATGTCAATGAAGAAGGAATTGTGATATTTGGGTCAACACTATGTGTTCCATCAAATATGCAGAGAAATAAGGAACTTTTGGATGATGCAAATCGTTCAAATGTCTCCATTCACCTAGAAACAAAAATATTTATTAAGATATTCGAGGGAATTACTGGTTGGATAACATGAAGAAGGAGATCGCTGAGTATACATTCATGTTCTTTGTGGGTCATCAAGGGAATGCTGAGAGGCATAAGTCTAAGGGGATGGTGTAACCATTGCCCATACAAGCATGTAAATGGGAAACATCACCATGGACTTTGTCACTGGAATTTAAAAGACATCCAAAGGAAGCAATGTTATTTGGATTATTGTGGATCCTATTATAAAGACTGCATGCTTCATTGCTATTTGAAAGGATTTCTGACTAGATCAACTCGCATAGCTATACATTTGAGACTTGGTAAGGCTGCATGGATTACCACTATCTATTGTATCTGATCGAGATCCAAGAATCACATCTATGTTTTCAAAGAGTCTTAAACATACTCTTGATACTGAGGTGACCATCGGTATGACTTATCATTCTAAAATTGATGGCCAATCTTATCAGACTATCCAAACAATTTAGGACATGTTTAGAGCATTCTAAATGAATTTCAAGGGAGGACGGGATCAACCAATCCCTCGTATTGAGTCCTCATACAAAAAAATTTTCCACTCAAGAATCCAAATGGCTCTTTATGAAGACCTGTATGGGAAGAAATGTAGAACACTATCATTTTGGGAT
This sequence comes from Viscum album, assembly GCA_963277665.1. Classification (NCBI taxonomy): domain Eukaryota; kingdom Viridiplantae; phylum Streptophyta; class Magnoliopsida; order Santalales; family Viscaceae; genus Viscum; species Viscum album. The sequence continues at coordinate 215,414,121 of OY728164.1, forward strand.
GAATTTCGGGATAGAAAACTCTGAGGTCCAATGATGGATGAAGAAATGGTGTAGAAGGTTAGGGAATTACAGAAACAAATTAAATATGATTAGAGTCGACAAAATAGTTGTTCAGATAATCATCAACGAGACCTAGATTTTGATGTCGGAGACATGGTATTCATTTGCATATCACCATGGAAGAGAGTTGTGATATTTTGGATAAAGCGAAAGCTTAGTCCAAGGTATATTGGCCCTTTTGAGATCCTTGATCACATTGGAGCGGTGGACTATCAACTAGAACTCCCACCAAACCTATCTCAAGTACATGATGTATTCCATGTATAACTCTTGAGGAAGTACATACCTGACCCATCACATGTACTCAATCTAGAAGAGGTTCCATTGGAGAATTACCTATTCTATGAGTAGAATCTAGTGAAGAAATTATATCTTTGAGAAAAAGTTATATGAAATAAGACAATTCCCATCATCAAGGTGTTGTGGTGAAACAACATCCATGGAGAGGAAACCTGGAAATTGGATAATGGGATGAAAGATAGTTACCCACATCTTTTTTAGTAAGGGAAAAGGAAATTTTGAGTGTGAAATTTCTTAAGGGGGGAAGATTGTAACGACCCAAAATTTTGTTAATGATAATTAACCTTGATCTAATTAAATGTCTTATTTTGAAAAATTGTTACGTAAAACATATGAACATCCCTGTATTTATGTTTTTGGATTTTAAAATACCGTCAATAATTGTGATCGTCGCTAATATAGCAATTAAACAGTGATCACATGATTAATATACATATACGGCATTATCAAATCCAATTTACTAAGAAAAAAGAAGAAATGGACTCATCCAGTAGAATTTCTCCACATGAAGCCCATTTTTCAAATCTCAGAAAGGAGTTGGAATCAATGGGCTTCACTCTTGTCCAAGCCCAAACCAATATTCAACACATTAAGCTTGAACGGAATCACCTACAGTTGAAGTGGAAGTTGATAGAGATTACCACATGAGCGATGTTATCTAATCCACCCAACAAACTATCATCATTGCACACCTTTCCCTTTGGTCTTATACAGGTGTTATAAGGGGTTCTGTAATGAGACCCCAGTACTGTGATTATGTACATTATTTTTTGAATAGAGAATATGCTTTCATTTTATTATTGTTACTTTTTAAATAGTTTTTAAAATAATAAATATAATTTTTATTTAATTAAGAAAAATATATTGATGAATTAATGGATTATTGAATATAATAACTTTTTAATTAAATATTATTACTAAAATAATTTTTATATAATATAAATGACCTTATAATTATTATGAATACGATTGTGATTTTTATTAAGGATTGAAAGCTATTATTATCAAAACCCATGAATTGTCAATAAATGTTGGTTTTTAATTTAAATAAAAAAATATTTAGACAAATATTTAGATAAATGAATATTATTTATGGAATCAGGACATTGAAAAATATCCAGTGGTAAATTTTTCATAATTTTCTGAGAGAGTCGAATTTTTTTGTAATAATTAAATAACGATTAAATATATAATGTGTTTTATGACATCATAATGACCAAATAGTGATGTAATAAGATACAATAAACATTATGTTACTTGAACATATATTTTACCATTAAAATAATGTAATTTTAGGTTTATTTTATTTACTTCACAAAGCCTTAGTGGACTCTCCATGACATATAAAATATTTTTTCTTTTTAAAATGATTACGTTGAAGGTGTGACTCACCTCCACATAATCAAGCCTAATATTTTAAGAAGTTCATCCATTAGAATTATAATTTTTTTTCCAATCCCCTTTGTAAAAAACAATGGTAAAAATTCATGGGTTGGTTTGGGGTCTTTATTACTTGAATGTGTGGTGTCTCAAACCTAAACAATAAAGAATTCCCTATCCTTTCATATATAAATCCACCCATTATCCCATATCCTCTTGTAACGCCCCGACCCCAGTTACCCAGAGTCGGTGCATTATTACATAACATTGGCATGATCACAAGAAAGATCAAATCTCGAAAGACCGATTGGTTTAGTAGCCTTGGAAACACTAGATATATTCATAAGTTTTACATTACATCATAAAATGAAAAACTAATACAACAACATAATGTTTCCATAATCCACACTATTAACCCCTCATAAAATCCCTGCAGGTCATTCATAACTTACTTCTTCACATCCTGGGAAAAATAAAACATAGAAAAGGGGTGAGCTCAAATGCCCAGTAAGGATAACAATATAGCGGAAACTTTCATAAATAAGAATAACCATTTAAGGAAATGTATAAATAAAACAAAAGACTTTCAAACATGAACATTCAACATGGTATGGCATTAATAAAATGAAATAATGCCATTTACTTACTCACATGGATATTCTATTATCGAATAATCACATGAAAAATCAATAACCACTTTCATAATGTTGGAATGCATAATGCCATACTATCATTACCACATAGCCAAGGCCTCGTGCCATGACTACAAATAAGATTTTGTCAAGGCCTTGTGCCAAGACACTAGTTTGTCTCATGAGACCTACCGATGCATCGAGGAGCTATAGCGGGCTCCACCCGTCACTTATTAAGTCCAATGCATTCCCATATGAAAAGGTTTAAACATAACATAAACATTCGTATTAAAACTAGCATACGAAATGTCAATACTTTCACAATAAACTATGAATGGTATAAAAATAACACATCCACAGTCAAACATATCACAAAACCTTCAATACAATATAGAAGTTTTGTATCATAATAAATCAACTTCAAATAATCTTAAAATCCATCAAAGGATGTTGACATAGATGAAATCAAAATTCTTTTAAAAGAAATATCTCCTTTTATTTTGAAATCATTTAAGATCCATATAAAATAAAACATTTTCTTTGAAAATATTCTTATAAGCTTGTAAGGGAAGCTTTGAAGATTTTATAACGGCGTAAAATAACCGCACCCGCCGTATAAGTAAAAAAACATTCTTACCTCAATTCTGTCGAAAAGGTTAAAAAGGACCTTGTTTTGAAAACGACGGAAAGATTCCTTTATAAACCTCTTATAAAAAGTCAAACAAGGGTATAAATGACTTTAACCCATATTCTTTTAAATAGTAAAAATGTTTTGAAATACATTTTTAAGAAACATGGATGTGGATGATAAAGATATCTCAGTAGATTATTACGTATAAACAACCTCGGATAATGAAGAGATTGTGAAATAACCCTTACCTTGTACTTTTCCTTGGTTGGGGTAGGTTAACATCCTGTATAATGGTGAAATAGTTGTTATTAAATTATACAAGAATCATATATAATAATATGATATCATATATGATCTTTTAACATTGATTTGTTAATAATATCTTAGAATTATCGTCGTTTCGGGAGTTAACTTACTCATTTTCTTTTATATGTTTTGTTACATAAGCCATGGTTGTTGTATCTTATTCATATCCAGAATGATATCTAGTCCTTAAACATCATTTTTAAATCATCAAATGATAATTATACTTGAATGGATACGATGGAGAATGAATCTCATCGCGTTCGTGGAGACGGTAGTCCGTACGTACGCACGAGCGACAATATCATTCTTTTGATATTAAAATAAAATATAAATGGATGGTATATCATATATACAGAATTATTAACATGTTATATTTATTATTTACATGAGTTACACATCATTATTATACCCATCCAAATAATATTATATTGAATAACAATTACACCACGACGTGGAGACGGTAGTCCGTACGTACGCACGTATGGTGACATGTTATTCAAAGGGTGGATAGAATACTGAATATGGTTGTACCATATTTATAATAACATCACAGTATATGTTAGATACTGGAGTTATTATTTTAGAATGGTAAGAACAAAGGAAGATGAAGTGGAAGAAGAAATGAACTTGGAGAAGGGTGGTGAAATCATTACCTCTTCTTCGGGTTCTTCCTTTTGATTTGATCAAAAGGGCTCCTTAGGTTGGCTTTCTGATCAAACTAAGGCCTCTAGGTTGTAGTTAGGGATGTTGGGAGAGTATTTGGGCAGAGTTTGGCCGAACCAAAAGGCTTTGAAGGTGTGAAGAAATGAGAAGGAGGAGTGCCCTTTTATAAGAGGGGTGAGGGGCACCTTTGGAAAAGCTAGAAATATTAATTTATAATAAATTCATATTCGGTTTCTAATGGCTCCAAAGCTTATTATTCAAAGGGTAAGGTGGGGATATGTCGAAAACCACTCAACCAATAGAATTTAGACAGGTTTGGGTACTTATATTAACCTTATCTTTAAGTATTAACTCTAAGTTAATTAGTTTCACTTTTACAATGTCTCTTTGTATTTTTATATAATATGGTTAATAAACTTACTATATACATCCAATCGACCCCCAAGTGGTACATTAATGATGAACCTATCATGATATAAGTCTCTTGGCCGAACCTTAGATTTTTAGGAATTTAATATCAATTAATAATATAATATTTGTTTTAGGAACTCTTTTATGTCAATTTTGACACTATTCAATAGTTGATTTTTGTGAAACTCATAACAGATTGATTACTTCTAACAAAGTCAATTAAATCAATCCTAATATATCATATTATCCTAGAAAATTAGTTTAATTCATTAAAAGTTTCATATTATATTTATTTGGGTATTTATAATATCAATTATTTTAATTTTTCACTATTATAGTAATTACTGCATCATCATTGTGTCATAAATAAAATAAATTATTTAATTTCTAAAAATTATAAATAAAATATAATTATGTAGGAAAGCGTTTTAGCTTTCTAATGAATATTTATAATCTAAAATCCAACATATATAACCCTATGTAACAATTTTTTTTCTAAAAGATATATGCCTGTGTCATTTTTGTATTCATTTTAACTTAATTAAAATAAAGTGTCATTATCACTTACAATTGGATCCATGGGGTCCCAAAATAGACCCAAAGATTCCCATGGTCGAACATGTATCAACCAATAGGGTTAAGACACGTTTTAGGGTAATTTAGTATTATTATAATATTATTTTTTAACCCTTATTTATCGGATTTACCCTTAACCATGGTAAATATAATATTTACCGCAGTAATTATTCAAAATGTCTAAAAACAAAAGTTACCTATTTACACAATTTGAACATCCTGATTACAAATATGGAATCCTTTTTCCTAAATTCAAAACACAGAAGTGGCAGAAATTAATTTAAAATTAATTCCCGCTGTCAAAACAAAAAGCGTGTTTTTAAGAGATAATAACTATCAAAAGATTGACAGTCGTTTATGTTCGGTTTAATTGTAAAATTATGTCCAATGACCAACATGTTATTAAATGGTAAAAATATATTCTAAATATACTTTAAAACCACTCAAATTCATAATTTATCACTATTAATTATTTTGATTAAAAAAGTTGTTTTTAATTAAAATTTAGTAATTTTCACTATTCATCAAAATATAAAAGTTATCCGAAAAGTACCAAAATTTCACCCAAGGCTAATTTCAATATTCCGAATCCAAAAATGAAGTCCATTTTGAAATATAAAATATATATGATTTCAAAAAGTAGGTATTACTATTCACAACGGCTAGTTTAATTAGTTGTTAGAACTCGGTGTTGCGTACAACACACGCTATCACATTATTCAAAGAGAAGCGTACCGTAGAAGCTTGGGATGTTTCATTTTAAATTTTTGATGTCCCCATTTAGTCAAAAAGTTTAAAATATAGTATTTAAAAAGGGTTCACTATTAAAGTTGATAAAAGTGCAATACTGAAAATGAATTTGTTCTTGCATTATATCTAAGAAACACATAATATGGATTCTAAAATTATAAGGATTATATAAACATTAAAATTTATCTAATACTATTCATAACCTCTTTTGAACGGCTTGTTTGGTAAGTCATGGTGTGCTTGAACTTGGTGTTGCATGTAGTGAATGTTATTGAATTATTTTGAAGAACTAACACACTATGAAATCTTGGGGTGTTACATTCTCCCCTCCTTCAATAAATTGCGTCCTCGCAATTTGAAATTGTTCCTCGAAAATAAAAGGTTTAAAATAGATAATATATTTGTGGGAAACCCCACATCGGAAATTGGGTTACTAAAATTTAGTCTTAATATGAGGAAAAGAGAAATGAAAGGTTCACCACCAAATTATGATCTCGATTAGGAGAACATTGGTGGCAATTTGAGACATATAATTGGAGGAAAAACGTAAATATTTATAGGTAGTGATTGAGGTCATCAATCACAAACAAGTATAAAATTGAGGTCCTTAAATTCATCAATCCATGATGATTTGAAATACCATCGGTTCAACAAAACATAGGGTATTACGATAACACATTTTTGACGTTTCAAAATATCTTAGTTGAAATCCCACATCGAAAAATGAATTAATGAGGCCTCTATTTAAAATAAAGAGTCGAAAGTATGAAGATTACCGAAAATAACACATACTAGGGTTCCATGTAGTAAAATATGGATATGGAAGAAAAATCTAACCATCAATTACCTGATGGAGAGTGGTAGAGAACATGGCTATGAAAAGGCCAACAATCCCAAAGCCATAAATTAGTGATGATTTAAGGTACCATCTAGGAAAACATTTTTGTTCTAATTTGCTTTTCTTAATATTGAGGAATTTTTTTATGAGATTGGCTAAGATCATATAGAGATATACTTACTTTATAATTAGAGTTTTATCCATTAATAAATTTCTACCACATACTCATCTTTCACTCTAAAAGATAATAGAATGTAAAAAAAATTATATTTACACTATTCGTATAGGGTTCCAAAATAAACGAATTTATAATTCATCTAAAAGATCTTTTAATAAAAACTACATTATTTAATCCAGGACATCTCGTGGGCCAGTGGTAGGTGATACACCCTTGTCGCCCTTCGGTTGCGGGTTCAAGTCTCGCAGCCTTGCCGGACGCGACGGGTTGTCGCCCGACCTCCGGGTTGTCCTTTTATGGAAATCCAAAATAATCCAAACTAGAACTATCCAAAATACTTCTATCCAAACTCACAGTCCAACATTTATAAAGAAGGTAAACATAATATAGATCCTTTTTACCCCGTAATAGCATATGAATACCTTCATCATGTATTTACCATATTCCTTATTGATTACATTCATGTTCCCTTATTCCATATAGAATGCTGGATATACTTCATTAATCCAAAAATGTTTTAAACCCCAACAATGATGTAATATACAAATCATTAATCAGCTTGAAGGTAGTCAATAATATCCAATATAATTTATCCAAATCAATCATGTATTATTCTAAAATCACCACCTCGGTATCTGAACCATATTATGGTTTATCTTTCTCTCAACCATATATTTTCCAAACATTTAACCTGCTACTGAGTCACTTTTCTTTGTTCCACACAATCTCAAGTCCTTAATGAAATAGTACTGCAGTACAATCCTTATATACTCCATAATTATTATAACAAGTACATTGTTGATACAACGCTCTATTGACATAATCAACATAAGAACTCTAATCATCCCTCTTCATCTGTGGTAGTATCATAACTTGATTATTATATAATAACATCATTTGCGGCATAGTCTGATGACTGGGACATAGGTTCGCGTAGTGTCCAAACTCCTTGCAAATGAAGCATTGTACATTTGAAACCATTTTCTTACCCTTGCAGTCACGTACTTTGTGCCCTTTTCCTCCACACTTATAACAAACTCTCATTCCTTTCAGGCAAGTTCCAGGGTGTTTCTTTCCACAGTTACCACATATGGGAAAATTCTTCTTTTCCCTCTTCCCTTTATCCATCTTTCTCTCTTCCATCCTTTTCTTCTCTTGCTTCCCTTCAAAGCCATAGGACTCAGTAAACTCTTTACTTATCTTATCAACACATGATATTATTTCTTCATATGATGATAATACATGGGAGACAATTTCTCTTATAAATTCTAGCTTAAGACCATGAAAGATATGATCCTTCCTTATCTTTGGATCATGTGCATTTCTGGAGTTCTCATTCCTTATATTGGGCGCCATTTCTAAACAATGTCATACACTAGATCAGTTTATGAATCAAAATACATAATCCCATACTTATAAAACACTTAACATAAATTGAACTATTTATGGATATAATCCATAATCATAAAAATGTCTCCTTTGAGGATGTACATACTCATAAACCCTTCATAATGGTTTGTAAAGAAAATGAGAATAATCCTAAGCATATCCCCCAGGAGTGTCATAACCAAGAGTGCAGCAAGGCCCGTTGTCGTGCACCAGTTCCCGTTCGAGTCTAGCTCAAAGCGGTGTTTTCGGGTTTTACCCCTAGGTACATCTGTGCCAGAGCCGCCTCTACCTGCTCGTATCCAGACAGGGATGTATTGCTTGGAAAACTCACAAAATCTCTACAATACCAAAATTCTAGTAATTTCTTCTACACTAATCCTCAAAGTTCATCTTAGGTCTACGTGCTCTAATAAGAGTTTATCTAAATCTAGCTTCCAAGGTTTGTACTAAACTTCCTCTGATACCAACTGTAACGCCCAGACCCCAGTTACCCAGAGTCGGTGCATTATTACATAACATTGGCATGATCACAAGAAAGATCAAATCTCGAAATACCGATTGGTTTAGTACCCTTGGAAACACTAGATATATTCATAAGTTTTACATTACATCATAAAATGAAAAACTAATACAACAACATAATGTTTCCATAATCCACACTATTAACCCCTCATAAAATCCCTGCAGGTCATTCATAACTTACTTCTTCACATCCTGGGAAAAATAAAACATAGAAAAGGGGTGAGCTCAAATGCCCAGTAAGGATAACAATATAGCGGAAACTTTCATAAATAAGAATAACCATTTAAGGCAATGTATAAATAAAACAAAAGACTTTCAAACATGAACTTTCAACATGGTATGGCATAAATAAAATGAAATAATGCCATTTACTTACTCACATGGATATTCTACTAATCGAATAATCACATGAAAAATCAATAACCACTTTCATAATGTTGGAATGCATAATGCCAGACTATCATTACCACATAGCCAAGGCCTCGTGCCAAGACTACAAATAAGATTTTGTCAAGGCCTTGTGCCAAGACACTAGTTTGTCTCATGAGACCTACCGATGCATCTAGGAGCTATAGCGGGCTCCACCCATCACTTATTAAGTCCAATGCATTCCCATATGAAAAGGTTTAAACATAACATAAACATTCGTATTAAAACTAGCATACGAAATGTCAATACTTTCACCATAAACTATGAATGGTATAAAAATAGCACATCCACAGTCAAACATATCACAAAACCTTCAATACAATATAGAAGTTTTGTATCATAATAAATCAACTTCAAATAATCTTAAAATCCATCAAAGGATGTTGACATAGATGAAATCAAAATTCTTTTAAAAGAAATATCTCCTTTTATTTTGAAATCATTTAAGATCCATATAAAATAAAACATTTTCTTTGAAAATATTCTTATAAGCTTATAAGGGAAGCTTTGAAGATTTTATAACGGCGTAAAATAACCGCACCCGCCGTATAAGTAAAAAAAACATTCTTACCTCAATTCTGTCGAAAAGGTTAAAAAGGACCATGTTTTGAAAACGACGGAAAGATTCCTTTATAAACCTCTTATAAAAAGTCAAACAAGGGTATAAATGACTTTAACCCATATTCTTTTAAATAGTAAAAATGTTTTGAAATACATTTTTAAGAAACATGGATGTGGATGATAAAGATATCCCAGTAGATTATTACGTATAAACAACCTCGGATAATGAAGAGATTGTGAAATAACCCTTACCTTGTACTTTTCCTTGGTTGGGGTAGGTTAACCTCCTGTATAATGGTGAAATAGTTGTTATTAAATTATACAAGAATCATATATAATAATATGATATCATATATGATCTTTTAACATTGATTTGTTAATAATATCTTAGAATTATCGTCGTTTCGGGAGTTAACTTACTCATTTTCTTTTATATGTTTTGTTACATAAGCCATGGTTGTTGTATATTATTCATATCCAGAATGATATCTAGTCCTTAAACATCATTTTTAAATCATCAAATGATAATTATACTTGAATGGATACGATGGAGAATGAATCTTATCGCGTTCGTGGAGACGGTAGTCCGTACGTACGCACGAGCGACAATATCATTCTTTTGATATTAAAATAATATATAAATGGATGGTATATCATATATACAGAATTATTAACATGTTATATTTATTATTTACATGAGTTACACATCATTATTATACCCATCCAAATAATATTATATTGAATAACAATTACACCACGACGTGGAGACGGTAGTCCGTACGTACGCACGTATGGTGACATGTTATTCAAAGGGTGGATAGAATACTGAATATGGTTGTACCATATTTATAATAACATCACAGTATATGTGAGATACTGGAGTTATTATTTTAGAATGGTAAGAACAAAGGAAGAAGAAGTGGAAGAAGAAATGAACTTGGAGAAGGGTGGTGAAATCATTACCTCTTCTTCGGGTTCTTCCTTTTGATTTGATCAAAAGGGCTCTTTAGGTTGGCTTTCTGATCAAACTAAGGCCTCTAGGTTGTAGTGAGGGATGTTGGGAGAGTATTTGGGCAGAGTTTGGCCGAACCAAAAGGCTTTTAAGGTGTGAAGAAATGAGAAGGAGGAGTGCCCTTTTATAAGAGGGGTGAGGGGCACCTTTGGAAAAGCTAGAAATATTAATTTATAATAAATTCATATTCGGTTTCTAATGGCTCCAAAGCTTATTATTCAAATGTTAAGGTGGGGATATGTCGAAAACCACTCAACCAATAGAATTTAGACAGGTTTGGGAACTTATATTAACCTTATCTTTAAGTATTAACTCTAAGTTAATTAGTTTCACTTTTACAATGTCTCTTTGTATTTTTATATAATATGGTTAATAAACTTACTATATACATCCAATCTACCCCCAAGTGGTACATTAATGATGAACCTATCATGATATAAGTCTCTTGGCCGAACCTTAGATTTTTAGGAATTTAATATCAATTAATAATATAATATTTGTTTTAAGAACTCTTTTATGTCAATTTTGACACTATTCAATAGTTGATTTTTTTGAAACTCATAACAGATTGATTACTTCGAACAAAGTCAATTAAATCAATCCTAATATATCATATTATCCTAGAAAATTAGTTTAATTCATTAAAAGTTTCATATTATATTTATTTGGGTATTTATAATATCAATTATTTTAATTTTTCACTATTATAGTAATTACTGCATCATCATTGTGTCATAAATAAAATAAATTATTTAATGTCTAAAAATTATAAATAAAATATCATTATGTAGGAAAGCTTTTTAGCTTTCGAATGAATATTTATAATCTAAAATCCAACATATATAACCCTATTTAACAATTGTTTTTCTAAAAGATATATGCCTGTGTCATTTTTGTATTCATTTTAACTTAATTAAAATAAAGTGTCATTATCACTTACAAGTGGATCCATGGGGTCCCAAAATAGACCCAAAGATTCCCATGGTCTACCATGTATCAACCAATAGGGTTAAGACACGTTTTAGGGTAATTTAGTATTATTATAATATTATTTTTTAACCCTTATTTATCGGATTTACCCTTAACCATGGTAAATAAAATATTTACCGCAGTAATTATTCAAAATGTCTAAAAACAAAAGTTACCTATTTACACAATTTGAACATCCTGATTCCAAATATGGAATCCTTTTTCCTAAATTCAAAACACAGAAGTGGCAGAAATTAATTTAAAATTAATTCCCGCTGTCAAAACAAAAAGCGTGTTTTTAAGAGATAATAACTATCAAAAGATTGACACTCGTTTATGTTCGGTTTAATTGTAAAATTATGTCCAATGACCAACATTTTATTAAATGGTAAAAATATATTCTAAATATACTTTAAAACCACTCAAATTCATAATTTATCACTATTAATTATTTTGATTAAAAAAGTTGTTTTTAATTAAAATTTAGTAATTTTCACTATTCATCAAAATATAAAAGTTATCCGAAAAGTACCAAAATTTCACCCAAGGCTAATTTCAATATTCCGAATCCAAAAATGAAGTCCATTTTGAAATATAAAATATATATGATTTCAAAAATTAGGTATTACTATTCACAACGGCTAGTTTAATTAGTTGTTAGAACTCGGTGTTGCGTACAACACACGCTATCACATTATTCAAAGAGAAGCGTACCGTAGAAGCTTGGGATGTTTCATTTTAAATTTTTGATGTCCCCATTTAGTCAAAAAGTTTAAAATATAGTATTTAAAAAGGGTTCACTATTAAAGTTGATAAAAGTGCAATACTGAAAATGAATTTGTTCTTGCATTATATCTAAGAAACTCATAATATGGATTCTAAAATTATAAGGATTATATAAACATTAAAATTTATCTAATACTATTCATAACCTCTTTTGAACGGCTTGTTTGGTAAGTCATGGTGTGCTTGAACTTGGTGTTGCATGTAGTGAAAGTTATTGAATTATTTTGAAGAACTAACACACTATGAAATCTTGGGGTGTTACACCTCTTCAATAAGAGCCTTTGATGTTCGTAAAACCTATTCCTTCCTCTCCTTATAATCCTCCCAAGGCCCCACAACTTCCCAAGAATCCTCTCTCACGCCCCTCTCACGCCATTAAGATAACACTAGTAAGGGATTCCTTCCTTTCTCATTTTATTGAGTTTCTTAATATTGTTATGACCTTTTATTTTTAATTATAAATTTTGGGGTATGATTTATAACCCCCCCCCCCCATACTGACCTATTTATGTTTTAATAATGAGATACCCATTTTCTCTCTCATTAACTCCTCTCATGTACACCTGTTACCATGAAAAAATTCTGTAAGGAATTTTTCTCTCCTCATTTACATTCAAGCAAGTATTTTGTATTATGAATCCAAATTCCATTAATTATGTTTGGAAATTTATTTATATGACCCCTTAGTTTCCATTTCATTTATATATGATGATATGCCCTTTTCTCCCAAATCAATAATTTTTATGATGTCTTATGTCATGCCATTATTCTTATGAAATTCCACCACCCGTTTCCAAGCCAAAATCATTGTGTACTGAATTCCATGCCCATTTCCCTATCAAGGGTATTCACCTTTGTGAACATTTACTTATTTGTGGATGAGTTCCATGTATTAATTACACAATTTTTTATCATGTTATAAATTATGATGTTTAATGAATCCATTTTATATGATCTATCTGGAACGCTTATGCATGAAATGAAATGTATAAGAAGGGTGCACCAGGATAGTGCTCCAATTCATTGGCTAATGATTAGTATCATGATATTTCAAGTGCAATGAGGGTTTAATCATGCTAATTAAAGTGAAATTAGTTTTAACTCATGCTCCATTTTCAATGAGTCTTGGATCATGCTAATACCATGTTAAGTGTTGTTCCCACATTTCAATGTTATGATAATCATGATATATCAAGCATTTATGTTCATGTTTCTTTTATTCTTACTTGATATGAATATTTCCTTACATTTATTGTATTATTAATGTTATTCCTTTTTTACTCTCACACTTGGCTTTATATCTCATCCTCTTCTTATGTATTTCCTAAGTTAATCCCATGCAATGCTATGTAAAAGAGAATGTATTGGTCTTATAAAGAATGTTTTCAGTGAAGATGTGGTGTTTCATGTTTTAAGTCATTATGTAATGTTATTAAGCCCCAAAGACACTAGAAATCTAGATATTACTTGATATATCATGTGAATAATTAATGTAATAAATCATGTTTATTTGTGTCATAGAGGGCGAGGTTGTAATAGGATGCGTCTCAAGCGATAAATTACAATAATGAGTATTCTGGGGATGAAGCTAATGAGGATGAATGTTTTACTACATTGTGTTCTATAAAAGGGGTAATTCCTTCCATTTGTGATAATTACATGGGTGGTAATCAAATATTACTGTGGTTTCAACTAATAAAAGTAGACTTATTATTATAAATACCTAAAAATTTTATAACTTTTATTACAACATATATAGAATTTTATAACATCAATTATATTTTTTAGAACAAGAGATGTAACAACCTAAGTATTTATTACCTTTAATATTAATAGTTATGAAAATATTTGAAGAAATCTCAAAATTATAATTTAAATTTAAATTTAAATTTAATAGTTAATAGAAAATATAATTTTGGGAAAATAATATAACTAATAAAAATAATTATTTTTAACATCTCAAACTTATTAGTTGATAAATTGATTCCAAAATTATGTATAGATGGATTGAAATCAATAACTATTTTTATGTAGATTAAGAAATGGATTTATAATAAAATTTCATTTTCATGGACATAATGAGTTCTGTGCTGATTTTGGGAACATAGTATAAAATTTTATTCATAATGAGATAAAAACTATTAATTATTGTAGATATAGAGTTTTTTTGTTAAAAGGGATAAGACCCACCCTTTCCAAAATAATATCAATGTGAGATAAAGATTTATATGAAAAATAGATGATGAATTTCCACCACTAAATGAACATTATTTAATATGTGAAAAATTAAACAATTGTATGAGGGATTTTAAAGAGTTTCTAACAACATATATGAATTTGAAGAAATAATAAAAAATTTATTATATGAAAAAGAGTGGAATATGGGAGGGAATTATAATTAATTTCACAGTAAAGGATTTACAAAAGAAACATACTTTCATATTAGATATTGGTTTTCCATCTCACATGAAAGGTAAATTGATGTAATTAAATATTTTTGAAATGTTCAAAGGGTACTTATTATTTTTTAAATGGTGGATCTCTTAAGGAAAATTTTTAGTGATTAAAAGATGTTGGAAGTAAAAGGAAATGTTAAAGAATGGTATCTTTTTAGTTGGATTAAAGAAAAACATTCCAAGAGATTGTAATATTTTTGATAAAATGAATGAATATATTTTTAATAAGTATTAATCAGTGGGTTATTATTTCAAATATGTAAAATTTTTTACAATGTTATAGAAAACCATCTGAATGCTTTTTGGAATTGGGATTGGTAAAAAATAATGGTAATTGTGTTTGAAAGTGGAAATTGATTTGTGGTTGTTAAAAACTGGTCATATTGGATATTCAGAAATTTAAATTTTTACATAAAAGGGATGGGTTTGGATGTTTTTATGATGAAAATATAAAGATTATTTATTTTTTACTAATTAGAGTGGGGATATTGTTAATAATTAAAATAATAAATTATATATTTAAATGAAATAATCATTTGGAGATAATTCGTAATGATATATATGGACACTAAAATTATAAGTAAATGCATTGTGATAAGTATTTCATTTCACCAATTTATAATTATACTCAGATCATATGAATTATGTTTTAGTTATATATATATATAATGGTCTATAAGGGATTTTAATTTTAAGAATAAGTATTAAGAATGAGTTTCATTATATGGTAATAAAGTATAGACGAGATTATGGGGTTGTGTATATGACACACCTGTTATGGGGTGGTAAATAATAATATTTATATTCCTCATTAGTATAGAAATATTGATGGAAATGGTCATTTCCTTAATGATTTTATTTTGGATCACTTTTTATTCCCACCATGTTTTTATATTTATGGAATTTTATATATTTTCTGAAAAAAATGAAAAATATTGGGTATTTTTAAAATTTATACAAAAAACATAAGATAAAAAATGAAAATATAAGATTACGGATATAGAATTACTTGGAGAAATGATCAATCCCATGGGGATTTGTAATATTTTTTTTAAATTTTTTTATTAATGTGTTTTCCCAAATTAATTATCACTCCATATAAATGATCAATATAATTCACCTAAATGAATCTAACTACATATCCTAAAATAGAAACTGGTGAATTAGAATTACATGTCCATTAGGACAAGTATTTCTTAATTCTAATGACATGAGGCATCCCTAAATTGAGTAGAATACCCCTTTTCTTCCACACACATTAGGATGAATGAATGAATAAAAATGCATCGTACATGTCCAATGGTCACTAAGTCATTCCCTTTATTGTCACCAATATCTATCATATTCAATATAAATTTTGAAGGGAAATAATTTATCAAACTATAGTGTTGGAAGAATTATTTTTTGTAATGAATGAAACAAGTAATGATGATAAAAAAAATTCTAGGAATTTCTAATAAAAAATGTTATGACTCACAAACAGATATCACTAAAAAAGAAATCAATGAATGAGGAGAAGAAAATAACATACCTTGGATGGAAGCCTTGAATTTTCTGAGAGAAAGTAGAGATATCACCAAACTTTGATTTTATCCAAGCCTTGGATTTAGTAGACCCTTGAATAATTTGAGCCTCAGAATTCTGACTTGGAATTGATGGAGCCTAGATTATAACCCTGATTTAAGATTGGATTCGAAAAGTAGTTGTGCCAAAAGTAGGGGCTTCCCTGGAATGTTTTGGATATCACGACTGGTTCGCGATGGTTAGGGTTCTTAAAATAGATCCATATAGTTTTATCAATGCTTCAAAAAAATGTTGATAAAGGTCCCATTTATAAGTCCTATTTAAATAAGCACTTATTCAAGGAATCCTTATCAGCACTGAAAAAGAAATGAAAACGATTCATTCTATATGATGTTATAACTTATGTGCTGATAACTGATTTATAATTATATATATAAATAAAAAAAATTTGTAAATATATTTATATAATTATATATATTTAATAAATATATATAAATATAAATATTGTATTTTTATTTATTATTTAAATGTATTTATTATTATTTTATAATTATTTTAAAATATAATTATATAATTTTAATTATATAAATGATTTTGAAAAATATTTATATATTTATATATATATATATATTAATATATTTATATCGTTATTTATATTTCTAATAAATATATATATATATAGTAAATATCTATAAATAAATATAATAAATATATTCATTATTTAAATAACTTTTTTATAATTTTATAATTATATAAATATGTATAGTTATATATTTATAATTATAAAAATACTTTTTAAAAAATTAGTTTCTATTTATTTATAATTATAAATATATAAATTACAAATATATTTAATTATAAAAATTTATTTACAAATATATTTTTAACATTATTATTTAATATTTTATCTTAAGTGAATGCTTGTTTAAAATGAGTTATTTTGGTTAATTGAACATGAGTACACATTAACAATATTGAAAAAATGGATATGTTTTATTAATTAAATATAAACTATTAACAATTATGGATATATATTGAAATAATGATGAATACATATTAAAAATATTTAAAAATTTTATATAAATATATATAAATAAATAATATTAATTGATAGAATAAAAAAACATAAAAAAATTAAAAAATAAAAATATTTAAATTGTTTCAATATCTAACTGTAATAAAATTAAAAATAAATAAATAAAATTTACCATTTAAAGAAATGATATAATAAATGTATCAAATTATAATTATTTTCTAAAATTAATGCTAAAATTTGAATAAATTACATAAATAGTTGGTGTCTGTGCTTCTGTATAAGATTTCATTAATTACGTAAATATTTGTGTGTGTGCGTTGTATATAAAAACACATTAATTATGTATATGTTTTTTAAACAATATAACACATGTTTGATATATGTAAAATTGAAAAATCCAATGACATTTAATTATGTCCATTAGTTTATGCGATTTATCAGTATTTTTAATTTATATTAATATCTAATTATAAAAAATTATTCACTAAATATATGAATTTTTAATGTAAATAATAAATATTTTTTATTATATAAATCATATTCATATTCATTCAAATATATATCTATTTATTTAATAAATACTATTTAGTAATATTATCCAAAATTATTTAATTAATTAAATGTTAAATATTTTTATTAATTTTTTTATTTTTTGTTTTTATTTGTTTAATTTTCATTTTACATATATCTATATATTTAATACTTAATATTTATCTATATGTATAATTTATATATATTATAATCAATTTATTCATTTTTATCGATAATTATTTAATTAATAAAAAAATTAATATTTTTTTATAATTTTTTTATTTTTTATTTATGTAAATATTTAATTTTATTCGAGACATTTATGACTGCTAAATATAAATTTCTTATAAAGTGGACCCTTTATTAGGATTAAAAATAATGCGCTAGTAAAGGTTACCTTTTATCATCAATAAAGGAAAGCGTTGATAAGGGCTAACCTTTATGAGTGCTAAAAAACACTAATAATGGTTACCCTTTATCACATCAAAAAAGTTATAATAAAGGATATATTTTATGAGAACTATTAAACGTCAATGTTAATAAATGTGTATTTTGTTATATTATTAGATAAACACATGAAAATGATATTACAACTATTAAAAGTTTCTCCAAAACACTTATGCACCCAACTCCATGGTAACTTGAAGTTTAGCGTAAATAGGTTAGCTACATCATTTTATGATCTAGATTTCATGACCTGACATCTAGAACACCTTTCTACAATCCCAACACAAGGACTAAAGAAAAATGAATTTTTAACACCAATAGCAACACAATTGATACCCACATATCGAAAAACCTTAAACCATTTTTATCATTATTCCCCTCCTCACTGACATGTGTCGATGAAAAATTTCTACTAGGAATTAAGAAACTTCCCCAAGATGTCAAATGATGAAAATAAACTCCAAGGGATTCATTAACTATTGGGAGATGATTTTCAAATTTTAAATATAAACCCTTACAAAATGAACAAAACAAAAAAAACACTAAATTTTTCATTATAATAATGTTTAGAACTCAAAGTATAATAATTGAAAATAAAACTCAAATATAGCCACAAACCAAATCAGAGTACCAATTAAGAACAAAACAAGAATCAAAAAAATAAAGAGGAAGTCAAAACAAACAAAAACTCAAAGACTCCACGGTCATTGAATTTACATCACCGAATATGCTCCACGATCCAAATCCAAAATTACATAATCAACATATCAAGAAGAATCACTAAATAAATGTGATTCTTTCTCTTTACCTGTGCCTTGATAAACAATATCTGCAAAATCATGAAAGTGACATGGCAGGGGGGTGGGTAATAAAACTCATTAGGTTTCTCCCCAAATGATTTCCATAAACATGACACTAAGACATAACTGGTTATCAAATTTATATAAAACAATTTATATAAATACATTTAAAATAATTTCAATCATTTATATCAATTCCAAGGCAATTTGACCTCAAAATAGTTTTCTAACCAAAAAAATTTCCAAGGAATGAAAAAAAACAATTATTTAAAACAATTCTAGGATTTCCCTTTTTTTATAACCAGTATAAATCTACATATCTGCTCGTTCATTCTCATGTGACAGTTCCATACTCAGTAGGGGTTCCTCATTGTTCTACATGTTTTCAAAAGGTACCATAAAACAGTGCCACAATATCACACACCCCTTCTATAGATTCACATCATTGAAAATGAACACACACCAACCAATTATACCAAAACCATGACAAATAAATTATTCCAAAACATTTCAATAAAATATTATTTTTATTGAAAAATATTCCCCAGAACATTTTCCGTTAAATCAAACCAAAAAACCACTTTTAAAATGATCATTTAAATTTTTTTCAACATAACACACTGAACAGAACTTCCAAAATTTCACAAACAATCATTATATATGGTTTATACCAAAATTTTAATAAATAATTCACAATCAGATTAAATCAATTTCAAAAATTTGAAACTAAGAGTTCATGTTCGAATAATTAGAGTATATATTAAAGCCACCAACATCAAAAACTATGGTGAATCTGTATAACAACATGAATTTTTCAACAAAACTAAGTTGAATCTCTAAAAAATACTTTATATCTATTTCAATAACATCGAAAAAGGAAAATATAACCATGATTAAAATCCAATATCAAATATACATCCCCAATAGGCTATATATATGATTCTAAGATAGTAAAGAATTGTAGATCTAAGGGAAACCACCAAGAGCAGGGACTTTCCAAGTAATTTGGCCTCTAATGCACCATGATTTTCTAATGAATTGATTCTTGATTGAATGAGAAAGTATACAAATCCTTTTGGAGGAATAAGAATTAAGTTAGGGTTTAAATAGTGAAAAATAGTGGTTTAATGGAAGAATTGAGTGATAAACTTTTTTAGGAAATAACTTTTAATCATGCATGGTTGGATCACATGCTAAGGAAAAATGTTCCCTATCCTTGTGCCAACTAGTACATCCTAACACCCTTCACACATTTAGATCACAATTTTAGAAAAAAATTGCACTAATCATGTTTTCCCCTCAGTTCCACTTTACACAGTTACTTCTAGGTGGTCACATGGTTTGTAAAAACCATTCACCTAACTATTTTCCTACCCAAAGTCCACTATTTGTCTTTTCATGATTTCTTATACGAGTCTCACAGTTTCTACTAACCATCCTCAAACTTTGTACCTACATGAATGCCCCAAAAGTATATCAAAAATTATCCAAACCCTCCCAGACATCACCCAAACACTTTAAAAACATAAAAAATTAAATTAAAGGGTGGCTTACTTGAAACTGAGGGTTATAAAAATTCACCCTATATTTTTATAGATTTAATGAATTGAGAATTCAAGGAATACATTGACAGTTTTATTTTGAAATATACTGATGATATCTTTGTGTACTCCAAATCATATGAGGATCATGAGAATCACTTATTTATCAATCTTTAGTATCTTATTGATAATTTGTTATATGGTAAATATAGAATGTGTTTATTATTGAATTATAATATTTCTATTCACAGTTATATTTTCAATAAATAGGGAATATCAATTGATCCTAAAAAGTCAATGGCATCCCAAAATGTCCAAAACCAACAAACATGACTATGGTTTATAGTTTCATTTGACTGGCACTCAACTATAGGGAATTCTTTGTAAATATAACATGATGGGATAACCCATCAAACAAGATTACATGTAAAGGGTTCATGTTCACATAGAAAAATTAATTTGAGGATTATTTGGAATAATTGATTTTGATATTGGTTAATGCCCTTAATTTAGTTCCACCATTTTGAAATGATAGATTTTGGATATATGGTGATGCATCATGTAAGATCCCAGATCTTCTGTGTTAGGTATGTTTTCCTTTTTCTAGTTTTTTTGAGAAAAAGATGAGTTTAGGGAAATTTATTATGTACGCACCATGTACTTTATAAGTACACGCCATGTAATCAGTTACCGCGGGTAGCCAGGTGATGGTCGTGTAACGGTCATGCACTAGAGACTGCATAATGTGGGGGCCATGAAGGAAAGTACATGCCATGTACATATAAATTATGTGTCGTGTACATTATTTTTTTTCATTAAATGGACCGGGGTCAGGTCTTTTTGACAGAAACACCTCCTTCTTCATCTGACTCATATGAGGGCATTTGTACAACGTCGATTCTTTCCTGAGTCCTCGATCGAGCGTCTGTTCTCCAAATCTACCACCATAGATTGCATTGGGATCAACTCGGTAAGCTCTTCCTTTTGGAAGGTATTCGTTTCGGGATTCCTCCACTTTTAAGAGGTATCCTTGGTTGAGGATTTTGAGCATTTTCGCAGATATACGGTGTTCTTGGGAAATTCAAGTCTTGAGGTTCACATATAACGATTCTGTAACACTGAGGTAGGTTTTTTTTCTTTCTGTTGAAAGGCTTTGAGTTATATCTACAAAATTTCCCAATACCTTGGAACGAGTTATTGCATGTTTATGATTTTATCCCTGTTAATTTCCTTCTATGCTAGTATGCTTGATTAGAGATAAATTTGATTTGAATGGGTTTAATTGCTATGCTTAGGAATTTTTTTCCCATTCATGTATTATTTATGACTTTTTGTCCTATTTTCCATGTTAGGCTCCTGTTTACTTTCCATGCCTAGTATTATTAGGATGGAGTGTTTTATCTGACATGTTGTTTTGTTGTAGACTGGTTATCCAAGTAGTTCATGAGGTTTATTTTGTCTACATTGCATTTTTATGCTTGTCTTACTTTCACATGGTTGTGGGAACCGTGTGTAGTAGACCATAGGGAGAATGGACGTAAGGGATTCTCCAGAGTGTATGTTTTTATTGTTACGATGCGAGACCATTGGGGGAATTGATGTAAGTGGGTCCTCAGATTATTTGTAGTTCCTCGACATGGACCATTGGGGGAATGTGATGTAAGTTCTCCCCCAGAGCACATTTTAGTTACCGATATGATACTATAGGGGGAATTGACGTTGAGTGCCTCCCTATAGAGTCTATACTAAAGCTGAACCAGATAGATTAGACTGTGAGTACTTCCCAGAGGGTTTCTTGTGATGGCTAGGTAATACCATAGGGTATATGGTATGATTACATCCCCTAGGGTAACCTATTTGTGATTATATTCTTACTTGATGTGTGGAATTGAATGCTTGGAAACTGTGGTAATGTTTACTACCGAGTACTTCCTTGTTTAGTGCTTCATTTTACTTATTGTCTGCCATATATATTCTCTGACTCTTAGTCATAGATCTTTTGGTGGTTGAATACATGTATTAATCTCACATCCTATTTGGGTTATGCTGTTGGGCCCAAAATGATTATATTATTATAGGTATAGATAAGGGCATGCACCCTTCTACTTCAAGTACTTGACTACTTTGCTGCTAGAGAGATAGGGACGAAGATTTTTCTTGTGAAGCTGTGGAGCTATTTACTATTTTTCATGTACTTTGATTTAGTTCTGTATTTTCAGAATTATGACTTGTTAGGTTCCTTTATTAGACATATGTATTATGAATCCTTATATATATGCTCTAGGTGTTTATTTCTTCAGTCTTATTATGTTTCTTGTTCTTTGATATTGTTACTACTTCTGCTATTGTATATCTATTTCCCGTCAGCTTTGTTACTCTACCAATGAGGGAATAGTTTTCCCACTATCACAGCCAAGGCCCTCACAACTAGTCGACAACCTCTAGAAATAAGGGAAATACTCTTGAGGACACGTGACCAATCGGGTATGGGGCGCCTCTGGGCAGCTTCCGGAACCGAGACGTTACAAAGTCGGATCGAAGGAATTATTTTATCTTAACTTACTATTTGAGGCCTATAAATAGGTATTGGAAGGAATTGGTACTTAGAAATATGTTTTTCTGTGGATTAGCTAACCTGTGTACAGGGAAAATCCAATCTACCCCATTTATTTCAATTTTTATGGTTTTAAAATTTTATAGTTGATTTGATTTTCACCATTGGGTGATTCATATGTTTTATGCTATTATTGTTGATGATATTGGGGTTCTATTTCAATTGCAACCCGATGAGATGAGGGTATGCTGTCTCATGCATTATATAGGCACTAGCTATGGATCACATGTCATGCGTTTTTCCATGCCATTTAGGGTGCATTAGCAATTTCATGTTGTTGTGATAGATGTTGTGCTAGATATGCATTCTATTATGATATATCCTTGAAAAAATACATGTTTTTTGGTAGGGTATTGTTTTTATAAGGTTTTGTATGAATGAAATCCAAACTTTGGATCGTG
Organism: Viscum album; assembly: GCA_963277665.1. Taxonomy (NCBI): domain Eukaryota; kingdom Viridiplantae; phylum Streptophyta; class Magnoliopsida; order Santalales; family Viscaceae; genus Viscum; species Viscum album. Next base: position 215,437,864 of record OY728164.1, read on the forward strand.
AGGTGTTATGGGCCCTCATGGATCGGAATTTGGTGGATCATTGGTCTGTTATGCAAGTTTATGACCTCTATAATTTTTCATGCTTTCAATCATGGGGTGTATAGGTCCTCACATATCATAATTTGGAACATTAAGTTTTGTTTGAGTTCATTTCTTTGTTCCAGAGTAGTTTCTGAGGCTTACTATCTGGAAATAACGTGAATACATCGCGTGTAATGTTGAATACATTCCATGTGTTCTTCTATTTGGGAAGAAACTATTTTTCTTAAGTACACGCCATGAAACGTATGTACACACCGTCTAGTCTCTTTAAGTGTTTCAAACAGTGTGGGAATAGACACGGGGATTGAAATATTTGGTAGGAAACACCATGTATCGGATGTACACGACGTGTTGTAGAACTGTGTAACCGGACATTTCACTAACAACATGGGTCAGTTGAGTCCTTTCTAATACACAATGTTCCCATATGGAAGACATTGTATAGTGTAACCAAAGAATCCGGCCATTCCACTATCATCACAGGTCAGAAAAATATTCCTAGTACATGTCTGTCCATTTGGAAAACGCAGTATAGTGTGATCCGTGTATCCAGTCGTGTCACTAACAACATGGGTCCATGAATCTCATCTAGTACACGCAGTGTCTGACACTAACAGACCATGTAGACTCATTATATGAGTATTTTTTGGCCTAGACATGTAAGGGATCTCAGGTAGGGGATGAGGATTCAATTACACGCCGTGTGTAAGGAGAACAGGTCGTGTATGGGGTGTTACCCGACCAGTTATGGTAGAAGTACACACCCATGTGAAATGATAAGGGAACATGCCATGTAGGAATTATATATGCCATGTATCCATGTTTTGTAAACATGAATGTTTTCTTTCCCTTTTTCCATCCTTACTCTTCTATGTTTCAGTACTTTTTGATCTTGATATAAGATGTGTTCTTGACCTTGCAGAGTTATGCCACCGAGACGTCCTCCGGTTGTACGCCATTTGCAAGGCAATGATCAGACATCGGATATGGATGATCAGTGAATTCCAACAGAACATCCAATTGTTCCATTCTTGGAACCAACCATCATTTTGGACATAGGTGCTTATGCACTTTTCATAGAGGGTATTATGAGGTTTATGCGGACCTTCTAGGGAGTACCGCCTGCTTCCACGTCGATGGTAAAATCGAACCGAGTCGTCCAATAGCAGCATCCTTCCAATTTCACCAGGGAAGGGGTACCTCAGGATACAAAGTCATGGTTAGAATCCATGCTTACCATCATCAAGCATCTAGAGATTCCTCAAGAGAGGAGGGTCGATCTCGCTATGTATATGCTTTTAGATTATTCCAAATTATGGTGGGATGTGATCTCATAGGCGGAATGCTAGTAGGGTATCGCTTGTGATGACTTCTAGCATACCATCTATGATTACTTCTATACTAAAATTTTGAAGGACGATTGAGCCTAGGAGTTCATGAGTTTGGATCAGGGTACCCTTTCTGTTATGGACTTATCTTCTCGCTTCACCAAGCTGTATTGATTCACACCTATTGAAGGTGGTGATGAGTTATTCCTAGCAAGGATGTTTGAGGATGGTCTTAGGCATGACATCTGATCTTAGGTGAAAATATTATAGTTGACTTCTATCACTTCTATAGTCAACCAGGTAATAATCACAGAGCGAAATCTGATGGATTCTTGAGTTGTGATATAGGGATGCTTGATATCTAGAGTTATTATCCCTCTTACTGATCGTAGGAAGTTCCACATGGGGTCTTCACGTGCTGATACAAGGATGCGATACACTTCTACTGGTAGTTAGGTGGTGTGGTACCAGTGTGGGAAGATTGGGCATATGAGGCCACATTGCCTGAGAGACCCAGTGGAGTGCCGATCGTGTGGGAAGATGGGTCATATTTAGCATTTCTGTCAGATATTCTCACCAGCAGCTGGTGACGTGGGTTCTTCTATGACTCCACATTTAGGAGCAGTGCCAGTAGTTTCTAATCAGTCTTGGAACTGGAGTTCTTCCAACATTTTAGGATAAGGATGAGGTAACTACTATGGAATTAAGTTACCATGCTTTCAGCGGCATCAAGGTGGATCAGCTCAAAGAGGTCAGGCAGGGTCACAAGGTCGTAGTATAGCTCAGACTTTTGCAGTAGAGCAGACCCAACAAGAGTAGGATCCCAGACCCTCTACAGTCGAGGTACGATCTTAGTTTCCTATGTCTTATCTTCTGATCTTTTCGATACAGGGGATTCCCATAGCTTTATATCTATTGTTGTTGTTGAGAGACTTGGGATCTGTTTCTTTACTTCTGCTGATGTCTTGATGTTGGAAACACCATTGGGGATAATAATGACAAGGGTACATCAGTGCAAGCAGTTCCCTCTTGATACTAGTAAGTTGTTCCTCGGAGCTATGGGAACCTAGTGTAGACTTGTTAGATCAATAGTTCTTGATGATTACTTTCGTCTCTTTTCATTTCTATACTTGTTTGACATAGACAGGGTTGTGAGATCCTGGTTTAGTGGACAGTATGGAGAATAGACGTAAGGGCTTCTCTAGAGGGTCTGTTTTTATTTTTACGATGCGAGACCATAGGGTTTCTTGTGTTTCATAGGTTGGACCAAAGAGGATAGTCTATGAGTATATCATAGAGGGTTACCTATTTGTGATTATCTGCTTAATTGATTTGTGGAATTGAATGCTTTGAAAATGTGGGAATGTTTACTCATAAGTACTTCCTTGTTTACTGCTTCTTTTTACTTATTGTCTGCCATATATATTCACTGACTGTTAGGCACAGTTCTTTTGGTGGATGCCTATTAGGATTTGTCTCATACCTTATTTCATTCATGATTTTAGTCCCAAACAGATTATATTGTTGTAGGTATAGATAAGGGCAAGCACCCTTCTACTTCTGTTAGTCGACTGCTTTGGAGATAGAGAGCTTGGGACCAAGCTTTGTCTTGGATGTCGTGGAGTTGTTTACTATATTTCGTGTACATTGGTATAGTACTGTATTTTCATCATTGTGACTTGTTTGGCTTCTTTCATAGACATATGTATCATACATCATTTTATTAATGCTCCAGATGTTTATTTCTTCAGTATTCCGCGGTTTCGTATTGTTTGATATTATTATTGCTTCCTCTATTATATATTGGTTTCTCATCAAATGTGTTACACTTCCTATGAGGGAATAATTTCCCCACTATCACACCCAATGCCCTCACTGCTAATCGATAGCCTCTGGCGTTAGTGGAAATGCGCCTTACGCTATGTGACCAAGCAGGTATAGGGCGCCTATGGTCGGCTTCCAGAACTGGGATGTTACACATCAAATAAGTTACATGGTAATGTCCTTATGTATAATGATAATATTATTTTATATATATGAATATATCTAAATAATCATGAACCAAACTATCCAAATTGTAATTTGAATTGGTTTCTGTAATCATCACTATAATGATATGGATATATTATCTCTATATTGAAATATGTGAGATACAAATAAACCATAAGAATCAAAAATATAAATTTTCATATAAAGTGATCAATATGTTAAATAAGTGATCAATCGATCTACTTATGGACTATGATTAGTCATTCAATTACCTCCCAATGAACGAGGTTTATTTAGAAGATGCATTGACCCAAAATGATCATGATATCTCGACAAAAATAAGGATCGACTGGGATCCTATTTTCATGGATTTACTATAGTTGAATATGGTGATTATTAATGAAGGGGAAACATCACCCCTTTTCAAAATTAGTTCTAAAACATATTCTTTGGATAATATAAAAGGTTCTCAGTATGATGATAATTATTTTCCAAATAATATTATAGTCATGAATGATGGAAAATTGTTAGAATTTGTATATAAGTTTGGAGTTCTGAAATATGAAAAGAGACTATGTGGTCCATATTTATATTATATGTAAGGGGAATTATTAAATTATTCTCATAAATAATATTTAGATATACACCCTATAAGTACCAAGATGTATAGATATTTAATGGAACAATTTCAATGGGATTATGTGAAGTGGGAAATTGTTGATTATATATCATGATATATTATTTTTCAATATGTAATGGTTGGGAGAAAACATTCCTGATTATCATGAATCCTATAAAGAATCCTATATTAAAATGAGATAAATTTAATTTGTAAATTTTATCTAAATTAACAATGTTAATTAGAAATAACAATTCGATATGGGTGAGTTTTGAGTTACTTAACAAATCTATACATTTAATCACTATAATAGTAGATTTACCTATTGATATCCCTACACGACTATATATTAAATAATTTTTCAGATTTCATTGTAAACCAATTTCAATTGTGACTGATTGTGATCCATGATTTGTGTTCAAATTTTGGAAATTAAATAGTAAGGGTATGGTTACAAAGCGTTATTTGATAACTTCCTATCAATATATTACTTATGGAATATTTTAAATGAATATTAAAACATGATAACATATGTTAAGGTCTTACTCACATGACTTTCATGGTCTATTGGATCAGTATTTACCCTTGTTGTGTTTTCTAATAATAATATAATCTATTCTTATATTCAAATTCTTTTGTATAAAGAATTTTATAGAAATAGATTTCATATTCAAACATGTTGGGAAGATGATTGTGAAAGAAATATTATGGGATAAAAAGCTATGGTAGAGATAACGATAAGGTTAAGGGCTATTCAAACACACATTAAAAAATCTAAATGTAGGTAGAAAATATATGATAATAACTAATGAAAATATTTGGAATTTCATGTTGGATATCATGTTTTAAAAAAATATATATGTTTTAAAAATATATATGTTTTAAAAATAGTCTTTTGACATCCAATTTTCCTAAGAAACATTCCTAATGAAATTTCAAAAACATTTTCAATCTATTATGATGTCCCTTGATATTGCATATCATTTAATGGGGATATAATCCATGGATACCATTATTATTCTTTATATATATGGTTTATATATATAGTGAAGATATTTTTATGAAACCTATTTCTTTTCCAAGGGTTTTTCTATAATGATTTGTATTATAAGACCAATTTATTTTCATTATTTCTATTATGATTAATGATTTATGAATCCCATTTATTTTCATGGGTTATGATATGATAAATGTGTTATTAATATCATTACATTTCAGTGATTCAGATATGATAAATGTTTTATGAAATTGCTAAACACTTATGTATGGTTTTCATTATGTGATGGAGGTTTATTATAACCAATGATGATGGATATTTTATCACTAAATCTCTCTGGTATGTATATCTTCCTCCCTTATATTGGGTAAATATATATCACTCAAGAGTAAATATATTATTTTTAATCCTGAATAAATGTTCAAAATGTTAAGTGTAAACCAGATTACATGTTCACTGTGTTATTAATGAACTTGATGACATGTCCAAAATGTTACGTATGAACCAGATTATATGTTCTGAGTGTTATGCATGGAAAAAAGAGTTCATAACCATAAGGTTATGCATAAAACTATTTTTTGTGTCTAAATATTTGTGTAGGGCACTGATTTAATTTCCTTAACATAATTATTGAACTTGTTTCTATTTATACATGTTTATAATGTTATAATCTTATGTTCCTGCCAAAAAATATATGCATTACTCAAATGTTATGATCCCATGGCTCATGTAATTTTATTCCATTTCAATTAATGTCTTATAAAATATCAAAATCATTTCCATTTAATAATATTTTTATCATTGTTACACAAAGTATGGTTTTCATATGTTATTATAATGTTATTTTTAAACATTCCCTAAAGGTACTAGGGTCACAACCGAAGCCAGGGGCCATTGGATTTAATAAAATAATCATTGGGATAATGTGACTTATTGAATTCAACAATACAAGACTCCTTACAATAATAGGATCTTGAGTAAATTAAATTGAGCCCATAAATAAAAATTAACATATAACTTGTTTGAAAATGAAGTTTTCATTACTGTATCTCGCCCCCCCCCCCCCCCCCCCGAGATCATTCCATGGAAGATCCAAATATGAATCTATCAAGAATTTTCCCATGTACATCAAATATTAGTTGGATTGTAGATCATTGATTTTTCAGGTGCTAGCAAGGAGATCCAATTATGCCTTAAACATCTCTACAATCACTACATCAACATGTTTTTGATGCGTGAGGGAGAACTCAATCTGATCACCTAGATCGAGAACTTCCCTCTCTAGGAACTGGGAGAGGAGAGAGAGTCTCTAAAAATCTCACCATAAATATTATGTTGTGTACATATAATATATATATTAAATATATTACTGGATAAAACTAAGTAATTAACTCAACTCAAAATTCCCTCTTAATATTAAACGAACCTAGAATAATAATATAATATCTGTTCGGATAATATTATTCCTCATATTTAATTTAATTTTAAATAAATTTAATAAATGAAATTTTCACAATTATTATTTTATTAATAATATGATTTTATTTATTTAACAGTGATCGATAACATGGACAACACTCAGGCCCCGTGGAGGGGCCCACCATGTCTGATATACCTATTCAACATAATCGAAAGGATTCTTGAAAACACTACTATGATTAACCCTCTAGGAGCATATCTTAATAGTAGTGAATAAAATCAACAGACCAAGAGAGATATCTAGAAACCCATCAAGGACCATAAAGGAATAAGGAATTTCATATCAATGACAACTAACCTATGACGAATCACTATTTACGATAATATCTTTGTCAATAGATATCTCATAAATAAGAATGCAGACATATGTCACCACCCTTTTCTTACATTATTATTTATTGATCTAAATAGATGTATTTACCATCAACTACCTTGGTCAGGGTCTTATAAAGGTACTACCATCCTGATCAACAAGGCCTGAGATTATTATTTCCTCAACCTAAAAGCGACAAATCCTAACTTGACCATTCAACCAATGTCATATCACCAGTGATGCAACCAACAGAAGCTACACCACCACGATTTCATTATCATGATTTTTACCTTAAATAAATGTACATGATAAAATGTAACCCATTTTTTATGATATCAAGTCAAGATACCAATACAAATTTTTGTAGACATGAACAACCAATGACACCCAAAACATGTGGTGTTCTTATTCGTGGGTTTCTCCTTATGATCTGTAGCACCATGAGTTTTATAAGCCTATTTTTTCCAATAAAATCTAAATATTCATTTATATATTTCAATTAACTAGGTAAAAGATTCCATTCACACACAAAACTAACATGGTGTATGTTACACACAGCATAGACTTAGTATATGATGTACACAACACTGAGTTGGCGTACGATACACAAAACAATGAGTTTCTATGAAACATTTATTTTTATTGTTTTAATTATTGTAATAAGATAATAATAACCAAGCCATTAAAATAAGTTATATTAATAGTAATATCAAATTTTAAATTCTTTTATAACTGTTTTATATAAATAAAACATATTGATAATAAAAGATATGATTTTTGATAGTCCTTTTTATGATTAAAAAAATCGTTTTCTCAAATGAACACCTTTTAATAAAAAAATTATTTTAGAAACTTCTATAAATATAGTATCACAAAATAAAAATAATTTTTTAATTAAATACATTAAAGATATCCTGTGGTGAATTTTTGGGATTTTTCTGAGAATGTTCATTTTTGATAACTAGTGAAAAATTCTCCCTTATAATATAAAAACATCCATATTTTCTAATTAATTATTAATGATAATTCTTATTATAAATTAATTTTAATGTCACATTAGATCAATATTTAATCTAATAATACAATAAGTTTCATTATAATAAATTTCACTTTGAAACTGAATAAAAAATCTTAAAAAACTTTTGAACTTTTTCCTATATTAAAACCCAGTTATTTCACCACAGCTATGGGATTAGAAAAAATATTAATTTTTTCAATTTAGTGAAGTGAATTTTAAAAATCGTACATAAAACATTGTATCCAGTCTAATATTTAGAGTCTAATTATACCATGTTAATATTTTTACGAAAACGATTAGTAAAAGTGATTAAAATTAATCACAGTAGTTAGGGCCAAATTATGCTTAATTATGGACTAAACCGTACAATTCAGTTCCCAAAAAAACTAGAAACTTCTTCCAAAACAATTTTCTATCCATATTTCTTTGATAAAACTTAAATTCATGAATGTTTTTGTTTTTTTACGATTTTATTCAGGTAATAACATGTACACGCCTATCATGTTTATATAAATTCCAAGTGAGCCCTTTTCTTTTCCTATAAAAGTTCATCATATATACCCATTTATCACACCTATAAAATCGTATAAGATGGACCAATATTTACCCAATAATCCTCCAAAAAATCATCCCTTCTACATTATTTTCTCCCATTTGGAAGAAAGCTTCATAAGGAATCCTTTTAGCATGAACCAAAAGTGGTAACACAATTAAGAGGTAACATCTTCTCTCAAGCTCCTTTCCTTTATTTTAATTCGCTACCCTCCACTCTATTTATTCTGATATTGTGTGAAAAAACAATTATCCTAAACGTTATATGATATTTTTATGAAAAGGTTCTAACCTATACTTACTCACACCTCCATCTAATAGCTGTTGAATATATAATTTCTATGTATGATACTACTGCCTCAGGAAATGATAATTGTTCATTTCTCCTTTTCCACCAAACATGGTGGACATTCTAATAGAAAAAATATTTATATATGAAATATAATATACTTATTATTTATTTACTTTTAATTATTACTTTTAGAACACACATCTTTTTATCTTCCATCTGGTGTTAAGATGATAATCTCGTTTATGGAAGTGTGGACTACCTCCCCTCAAAGTGATGTGATTCATTCACAAACAACATAGAATGTATTAGGAATGGGTTTTCTGAAATTATATGATATATATAACATATTAATGATAGTATAATATTGATATAAATATAAGAATATATATGTTTGTAATTTACATACTTTCTTTCAATACAACAATGAAAATGAAAAACAGTATTAATGCGTATGTACGACTTACTGTCTTAATGAATGGTGTATTCAATTATATACATCATTATGAAATAGATTATTATAATATAAATATAATTTATATAACTGATATTTATATCATTATATAAATTATTGAATCATGATATAATTATAAGGATCAATGTTTTTACAAATTAAGTTACATGTGAAGAAAAAAGTGAATATTACCTGAAGTGAAAGCTTAACATAGGATAATTAATAAAAGGATAATATAAGTTCATAATAAAATAATACATGGTAATATATATAATAATATTCTTTTGTAAAATATTTATAATAAACTTTCATTTCATATATATGAATCTTGTACGAGTACGTTGAGATTCAAGACACTAGGTAATGGGATTTTCATCTCAATTTTAATTTTTGTGAGATTCAATATATGTTTGAAACTCTTTCCTTTTGTGTTGTATATGTACTACCCATTATTTTTTTCAATTTACCTTGTACTTATATTTATGTATATTCACATATCCATTATATGACCCTTCTTTCATGAGGTTTAACTTTCCAATGATACCATATGGATAAAATAGTTTTGTCTCAATTTTCCTTCTTCAAGACTACTATTTTGTTATGCACCTAAATTATTCTTGGAGGTTTATATACTTCCATTTGACAAGTTATATCATTAATATACTTCTTTCCATGATATATTATGCTTAATTTAATTTCATTTTCTTACATGGAGTGTATGATCCCAAGTCACCATGTTATAATGTTAATTGAGACAATCTCCTCATTTTTTGAGATTATTTAGGATTATGCTTCCTTAGATTATATATTATGATAAATAATAAAATAATTTTCATAATTTTCCGTCTCATATGTCTATTGAATCTATCCTCAGTTTTTAGTACCAATTTCACACTCATTGGTGCTTAAGATAGGGTTTTTAGTAAAATTTGACGACCTCTCTCTTTGGTCGGAAATGTATTAAATTAATAAAACATGTTTTCAATAATGTTTTAAGAAGATAAATAAAGATAATTCTCAAGGAAAAATGGATTTTAAAACTTATTTAATGTTTTAAGATATTCCTTTATAAGTTTCTAATTCTATTTTCAAGGAAAGGTTTTTTAAAAGGTTCTATGTAATAAAAAATATTTTTTCCAGAAGAAAGGTTATTTTCATCATTAAGTGTTTTTATAATATCTCTTAAAATTATTTCCCATATATGATCACATACATTTTTGTTAGTGATGAATTTATGGGGAACTATTCAATGTCTCTATTCATATTCATTCTCAAAATGGATTATGTTTTGATTGTATGATGTTATGAAATCTGTTTCTCTTTCACATGATATATAATTTTGAAACCATCTTCTTTTAATAGGTTATGTTTAAGATTAAATGATTAAGAATGCATTATCTTTACATAGGTTATGATATTTTTACACATTTATGATACCCATTTCATTTCATGGGTTATTACATGTTCATTTATGATCTTGTGGAACATGTATGTATGATTTCATTATGTGATGGGTGCGACCTATATCTACCTCCAATGCATTGGGTAAAGATTTATATCTCATGATATTGATAGGGTTGGAAAAAGGGTTCAATCAATTCAATAATATAGTGTTGGAATGTGGGTATACTCAATTCAGTAATACAGTGTTGGAATGAGGGATCACCTGATTAAGTAAAAAAAATCCACTAAGATGGTCTTGGAAATGATACATTGGATACTATTGAAATCATTATATGCATGTGTTTTCAGCAATTACATATCTTATTCCTTTGTTATGCTTTCATGTCCTATAATCTTTATTTCATTATTATTCATGTCTTATGAACTGCCAATCTATATTCCATCATATATGTTATGATATTTGAAATGCATTGTATGATCTTTTATCTTCGTGATCATGTTCTCATACCCTTATTCTCCTGATTATGATTATATGTCTACCTTGTTTACCATTACTAAGCATTTGATCTCACCACTTTTTATGTTTCCTTCACTATATTTTGAAGATATGTATTATGTTTGATGTGTCTAAGAAGGGATCTAGTTAAGAAGAACCTGGTAGGAGATAATTTAACTCATTTATGTACCAGTGTTTATGTTTCCATGTTTCCAAAGGCACTAGACTAGTACAATATTCTTGTGTATATTTGTATAACGTTTTAGTATTCCACAAATGTTATCTAATGTTAATTTTTTTATATGCAGGTTTCTATAGTTGGTATCAGAGGAAATGTTTATTTTACATTTGGAAACTAGGATAAGAAATCCTTAGTAATAACCTTAAAGTCAATACTAGGGATAAGTCTACTTATTACGGAAATGTATAGGAAAATGTCATGGAATTTTGGTAAATGAAAGAGTGAGTGGTTTCCAAGTAGTATATCCAAGTCGGAATACTATAAGTTGATGTGGCTCTGTCATATATGTACCTAGGGGTAACACCTCAGATAAGATGTCCTGGTCTTGACACGGGGTAATTTTTTACACGACAATAGGCCTTGTTGCACACCTGGTTTCACTCTCCTAGTAGATATGTTTTGGGAATTTAAAAACTATTCAAAAAACTTTATGAAGGATTTAAACCAATCTGGAATATGAATAACCTACTATAAGACTAATTTGTCATAGATTGAGAAATGATTCATTAGTTAAACATTGTATATGTGATTTTTCATGATTATGTGATTCCTTATTATGATAACTATTTCCTACTCTATGATTTTGGTTCTAGTCAATGGATGGAACCCAAAAGAACAATGTTAATTAAGATTGCAATGAATAATGCTACAATTTTCATCCAGAACAACTAAATGCTATGGGATATGAAATAAAAACCTTGTTTCTATGTTCACAAAACTTTCTCAAGATATGAATCATGGTGGACTTACAAATGAATAATGTAGGGAACAACATTATGTTGAGACTATCATGATGCCACATTCACCTTCATTTAGAGGTTCTCTTAATCCACTTCTTTCTGAACAATGTATTAGTACCACTAAAAAGATATTCTACATTCTCCGGTATTCTATGAATGAGAAATTCATTCTGATTGTTCATAGGTTAGAAGGCAACGCAGAACAATGGTGCACTCTAATCATGAATATGAGGCAACATGATGAGATCGAATCAATGTTTTGGGATGAGTTCTGGGACTTATTTTTCAATAATTACATTCCTTGAATTTGTGTTCTAGGATGTATAAAGAGTTCATTGATTTGATGAAAATGGATGACTAGTTTTTTGGTACCTATGAGGATAATTTCACGAGCCTTTCAAGGCACACTTCCGGAATTATCATCCAACCTCAATGTAATGCTGATAGGTTATTTGGTGGAATAAATCTAAGTGTAATATGGGAATTTTCTATAAGAGAATTTAATAGAAATGAAGAGATTCGTAATTGTGCAATAATTTTTGTAATGAAGGTTGGATTCACTTATAAATCTCATGGCTTTGACAAGAAGAGTAATATAGAGTGTAAAGGAAACTCTAAAAACAACAGATAAAATTAGATGTACATTAAATTCTTCTCTATGTGTGGGATGAATCATGGAGTAAATTTTCATAGGGATTTTAATAAATTATTTATGTGTGGATTGGATGGCCATCGGGTAATTGATTGTTGAGGTGATTAGATGAATTTTTCATAAAATTATAAGGGAGAAAAAGTCTTAGAGAGTGAACCTCCCACAGTTCAGTGTTACAAGTGTAAGGAGAAAGTTATTTTTCTTTCTATTTCCCAAACCCATGTGTTGGTGATGATGATTGGCGCTAGAAACCTCTTAATCCAAGGGATAAGTGGAAATATCATTCAATTTCTATTTCTGAGGAGGGGTGTGATAAATTCATCATGAAAGGTAAACTTACCATCCAATCGAGAACTTATAATGTCTTATTTGATTCTTTATCTACCCACTCTTTCATATCTAAATAATCTTCTTTAGGATCTCATGATTCATCAAAAAAAAGGTGTAATTAGCAGTGCAAACCCTTATGGTATGATGATTTCATCACATGTATATAATTCCTCTTCGGTTGAAGTTTGTGGGAATCATCTTCCTGAAAATCTTTTCATTCTTCCTATGTTATAATTTGATGTCATACTATGCATGGATTTGTTATAAATTCATATATACTACATCAATTTTTTTGGAAGGGATGTTACATTTTATATTTCAAACCATCCTATGATCATCCATCAATGTGGTGTTAATTCTAAACATCATGTCAAGATTACATCTAATGTATGGGTCTTAATCCCCATTCAAAAGGGTTGTTCATCTCAATATGATTGGGAGAAGATCGACATCGATGATATGCCTATTGTTCGTGATTTTTTTGATGTCTTTCTAGTAAAATTTCCTAGTCATCCACTAAAATGTGAATTTGAGTAATAAACAAAAGATGTACTAGGTTCGACACCAATTTCAATGAATCCTTATAGAATGGTCCCGATTGAGTTACAATAATTAAATAATGAACTCCATGAAAACCATAATAAGGGATTCATTCAACCAAGTCAGTCACCGTGGGGTGCATTAGTTCTTTTTGTGAAAAATAACTATGGATAAAAAATAATCTGTATTGATTATCGGGTGTTGAACAAGATCACAATCTAGAACAAGTATCATCTTCCTCTTATTGATGACTTCTTTCATCAACTGAGGGGAGGTCAATACTTTTCCAAGATAGATCTTCATTATAGATATCATCAATTGAGGGTCAAGAATGAGGATATACCCATTATGTAATTATGAACAATTTATGGTCAGTATGAATATATAGTGATGTCTTTTGGTCATACTAATTCCCCAAATATCATTATATATTTAATGAATAGAGACATTGGATATTACCTCGACCAGTTTGTGGTACCCTTTATAGATGATATTATTATCTATTGAAAGTGAAATTAAGATCATGAATATCACTTGATAATTGTACTAAAGACCATATGGAAGGGTAAATTATATGAAAAATTTACAAAGTGTGAATTATGGATGCAAAGGATTTAATTTTTGGTTCACATACTATCAAGAGATGATATAGCAGTAGATCAAACAAAGACAGGGGCTATTGAATGTTTTCCTAGCCCAACTATGGTGACCAAGATCTATAGATTTCTTGGTTTAGCTATATATTATCAATGATTTTTTGAGAATTTATCCTGACTATCTAATCATCTTACCATGTTAACTCAAAAAGACTTCATGTTCCTCTATACAGATGAATGTGAGGAAAATTTCAATGAAATAAATACATGGTTGGTCAGTGCACCTATTTATACACTATCCTATAGTTAAATAGGTTTAGTAATCAATAGTAATTAATCCATGAAGTGATTGTGATGTGTTCTTATGAATAATCACCTAGTAATAGGCTTTTCTTCATGACAATTGAAGATTCATGTGCAACAATTACCCAACTCGTGATTTGGAATTAGTAGTGGTAATCATTGAATTAAATATATATAGGAATTATATTTATGGGGAAAAGTGTGATATATATATATATCAATCATAAAATTATAAAATATATATTTACATAGAAGGATTTGAACATGTTTCATGAAATATGGTTAGAGTTGATAGTGGATTATGATTGCTTAATACATTACAAACTTGGGAAAGCGAACAAGGTGGACATTGCTTTGAGTTGAATAGATCATGCTAGATTTCCAATGATGGGGTCAAAAAAGATCCTATATTTCTATATTTTCAAAGGATGGATCATGAAATCCTAAATGAAGGGATAAAATCTTATATTTCTCAATTGAATGTTCAAACATACATCCATGTGAATATTATGGAGGTGTATAAGGAAGATGAAGATCTTCAAAATAATGTCTTAAATGTTCCTAAGTTTAACCTTGATCATGAAAGAATGATAAGGTTCAAGAACTATATATGTGTTCTTTCCGTGACATATTTAATAAAGGATCTATTCGAGGAATCTCATAGTTATTCATTCTCTATTCATCCTAGAATTATGAACATGTATAGGGACTTGAAATAATACATCTAGTCGGATGACAAGAAGAGATATATTGCAGAGTTTGTATCTCAGTTTTTGGTATTCCATCATGTTTAGTCTAAAATAAAAAATTCTAAAGGGATGTTGGATCCATTAAACATACTAGAATAGAAATGGGAGAACATCACTATGGATTTTTTCATTGGACTTCCCAAAAACTCTAAAGGGTTGAAAGCTATATCGGTGGTAGTTTATCACAATACTAAGTCGACACACTGCATCTCCATCAGAGAGGATTTTTTTCTGGATTATCCTGCCAAAATATACATTATGAAAGTGGTAAGGTTACAGGGAGTAGAACAATACATTATATCATATCATGATTGTAGGTTTACCAAAATATTCTAGAAAATTCTTTATAAATCATTTGATATTGAATTGATTTTCCTCATGGATTATCATCATCATACAGATGGTAAGTCTAAAAGAAAAATTAAAACCATAGATGCTATGTTGAGATATTGTTATGTAGATTTCAAAAGTTGTTGGTATCAACACATTCCTCTAGTAGAGTTTTTTTAAAACAATATCTCTCATTAAAGCATTCATATGTCATCATATGAATCCATATATGGTAACAAATGTAGATCACCAAAACATTAATATGAGGAAGGATAAATAATTCCATTGGGACCTGAGATCACTAAAAAAATGGTCCATAAGGTTAGGACCATTCATCAGCATATCAAGGAATATCATAGTCGGTAGGAAATTTATG
Organism: Viscum album; assembly: GCA_963277665.1. NCBI lineage: Eukaryota > Viridiplantae > Streptophyta > Magnoliopsida > Santalales > Viscaceae > Viscum > Viscum album. The sequence goes on from OY728164.1 coordinate 215,453,701, forward strand.
CCGATAACCATAAAATAGTTCTAATTTTTAAGGTTGGTGAAAATGTGATTCTATTAATCACAACCAAGAAGAAAGTTATGATATTTTGGAAGAAAGGAAAACTAATCCTTAGGTATATCAGACCCTTGTAAATTCTTGATCATATCAGGATGGTAGACTATTTTTTGGGATATTCCTCCAAATATATCGAAATTATATGATGTATTCCATGTATCTCTCCTAAGGAAGTACATATCATATACATCACATGTACTTAAAAAATATTTCATACCAATGGATCATGATCTTTCTTTTGAGGAATAACATACTGAAATTCTAGATTGATCAAATAATATTCTATGAAACAAGACCAATCTCCTGGTTAATGTTTTTTGGAGAACTCAATAGTAAGAGGATGATATGTGGTAACCTGAGGATATGAATAATCAAAATGAATCCCCATTTTTTTTACATAAGTGACAAATTTCGACGGTGAAATTTATTTTTAAGGGGTAGAAAATCACACCCCGAGTTTTTATGGACCTGTTTTTCATTTTGAATAAATTTTAATTTATATTTATATTCTACAATTCAGTAATTCAAATATTCTTTTCACATGCGACACTGAATTGATGTATGTTATATACAACACTAACTTGGTATACGATGCACACAACACTGAGTTGGCGTACGATACATAGAATAATGAGTTTCTATGAAAGATCTTATTTTAATATTAAAATTATTAAAATAAGATAATAATAAAATAGATAAAAAAATTTGTAATATTAATAGTAATAAATAATTTTCAAATTGTGTTGATAATTTTTTAATATAGATAATAAATATTGATAAAAAAGATTCGATTTTTGGTAAAGTCCATTTTATGTTTAAAAACATAATTTTCTTCAATAAACCTATTTTAATAATAAAATTAATTTTGTAAATATTTATAAATTTAATTTGATAAAATAAACTTAATTTTTTAATTCATATCATTTTTAATTTATAATAGGGTTAATTTTTAGAATCTTTCTTAGAAACGTTGTTTTTTATGAGGAGTTAAAAATATTGTTTTGTAGTTTAAAAAAGATTTTTTGTCTAATTAATTATTAATGATAAATGATATTATAAATTAGTTTTATGGTCACATTATAAAAATATTACATCAACTAATAAAATTGAATTCATTATAATCAATTTTACTTTGAAACTTAATATAAAATATGATCAATCTTTTGAACATTTTCCTATATTAAACCCCTATGATTTCGTACCGTCTATGGGATTACTACTAATCATAAAATTTCTTGTTAGGTTAATATAACATCAAAAATAAATAATGAACAATTTTATTAAGTCTAAAATTATGATTATAATAGGAACATGTAAATTTTTTCCAAAATTATTAGTTAATGTGATTAAAATTAATCACAAGAGTTGCTGCCAAATAAAGATTAATTAGGGACTAAAAATTAACATTAAGAGCCAGAATGACATAAAAACTTGTCCAAGACCCATTTTCAATCCATATATAATCCATAAACCTTCAATTATTGTTTTTTTTAGTTTCATAAGACTTTTTTTAGGTAAGAACATGTGCACACCTAACTCATTTCTAGAAATTCCATGTGAGCCCTTTTCCTTCCATATAGAAGTACACCACCTATACCCATTTATCAAACATATAAATTCCTTTAAGATATTTAAATATCTACCCAAGTGTCCTCTAAAAAATACTCACTTCAACATTGAGGCATGTATTTGGTTAGAAATCATTTCATGGAAGCCTTTTGAATAAACCAAAAGGAGTTACCTGACTAAGAGGTAACGTCTTCTCTCAACCTCATTTGCATTATTTTCATTCTCTAGCACATCACTCTCTATATTATATTATTCTGTGACAAACAATTATCCTTCATACACTATTATATTTTAATATAAATTTTATGACATACCCATACACACACCTCTATATAATGGATGTTGATTTTATTGTTTCTCTCTATGGAAAACTACTGCTTCACGAAACAATGATTATTTGTTTCTCCTTTACAACCAATCTTGGAGGCCATTATGATGGAAACTATATTTATATATGTAATATATTATATTTATTATGAATTTAATCTAATTCATTTATTTTAAAATACACATCTTATTACTTACAATTTGGTGTTAATATGATAATCTCATTTGAGGAAGTGTGAACTACCACCCCCTAAAAGAAAAGTTATTCATTCCCACACCACATTGAATGTATTAAGGATGGGTTTAGTGAGATTATATGATTAATATAATATATTAATTCTATTGGAATAAATATATATATATATATATACACATACAAATATTATTTTCATTTACATACTTTCTTTCAATAAGACAATAAAAACGAAAAACAACGTTCATGCGTACGTACGGCTCACCGCCTCCATGAACAGTGTATTCAATTGTATACTTCATTATTATATATATTATTATAATATAAATATAATATATTTAACTCATATTCATATAATTTTATACATTATTTAATCATGATATAATTATAAGGATGAACAATATAATAAATTAAGACACATGTGAAGAACAAAGCGAATATTACCTGAAGTGAAAAATTTACATATGATCGTTAAAAAGATGGTAATATAAAGTCACACAAAAATAATATATTATATTAGATAAAATAATATGCTTCTAAAAAATATGGATAAAAATATTATATTTATTATAAAGGATTATTTTATGAGTATAGAGAGAGTCAAGACATAAGGTAAGGGGATTTTCATCTCACTATTAATTTCTATTAGATTCAATCTATGTTTGCTACTCTTTCCATATTTGTGGTGTATATACATTCCATGATTATTATAAGTGTATATTTTAGATCAATTTATGGGTATTTACATATACATTCTATGATACTTATTTCACGGGGTTTAACTTGCAAATATTACCAAATTGGTAAAACAGTTTTATCTCAATTTGTCTTCTTTGAGAATCACATTTTTTTATACACCTAAAATATTCTATGAGATTTATATAATTACAATTTAAATTTTATATCATTAATATAATTATTTTCATGGTATCTTAATCTTCAAGTAATTTCCTTTTCTTACATGGATATTATGATATGAAGTCACAATGTTATAAGAGTTAATTGAGACAATCTCTTCCTTTTATCGAGATTGTTTATGTTTATGCTTCCATTGATGAAATATTATGATCCTTACTTCAATAATATTCATTATTTTACCTCTTGTATGTTTATTTAAGTTATCATTATTTTTTGGTACCATTTTTTCACTCATTGGTACTTATGATAAGGTCTTTTGTAAAATATGACCACCTCTCTCTTTTGTAATAAATCTAACGCATTAAAAAAATCATGTTTCCAAAAATGTTATCAAAAGACATTTAAATATAATTCTCAGGGAATAAATTATTTTAAATTATTTTATTGTTTTATAGTATTCCAATATAGTTTTTGAAATCTATCTTCAAATAAAATTGTTTTCAAAAGGTTTTATGTAATAAAAACCATTTTTCAAAGAAGAAAGGATATTTTCCTCAAGAAGTGTTTGTAAAAATCTCTCAAAATTATCTCGCATATAAAATAACATCCATTGGATTTGATCATTACTTTTTTAGAAATTATTCAATGTATCCATTAAAATCCTTTCTCTAAATGGTTTATGTTTTGATGAAATTATGTTATCAAACCAATGTCTCTTTCACGGGTTATATGATTTTGAAACCTGCTTCTTCTAATGGGTTATGTTTATCATGAAATTATTTTGAAGACTATCTATTTCCATAGATTATGATATGTTTACATGATTATCATAACCATATCATTTCATGGGTTATGATATGTTCATTTATTATTTTTTGGTACATGTATGCATGATTTCATTATGTGATGGGCGGGACCTATATATCCCTCCAATGCATTTGGTAATGATTTATATCTCATGTGATAGATAGGTCTAGAACAAGGATAAACATGGTTTAGTAATACAGGGCCAGAACATGGGTTTATTTGGTTCGGTAATATGGGGTTGGAATGGGGGTTCACCAGGTCCAGTAAAGTTCTTTTTCGACTAAGAGGGTCATTGGCATTGATTCCTAGGATATTATGGAAATCATTATATACATATGTTTTTCCTAAATCCATGTATTATTCCTATGTTTTTATTTCATGGGATATTCTCTTTATTTCATTATTCTTCACGTAATATGAACTACCAATCTTTATTCCATGATCTTTTTTATAATATTTGAAATGAAAGGTATGTTCTTCTATCTTTATGATCTTCTTCTCATAACCTTATGGTCATGATTTTTCTTACATGTATCCCTTTTTTACCCTTACTGAGTATTTGAGAACACCCCTTTTTGTGTTTCCTTCCCCATTTTTGGAAGATATGTACTATGTTTTATGTGTCTATGAAGGGTGCTAGTCAAGAAGGACCTAGTGGGATATAATATATCTCATTTAGGTACTACTTTTTATGTTTCCATGTTTCCAAAGTCACTATAATTTTATAGATTTCTTGTGTGTATTTTTATAATGTTTTAGTATTCTGGAGAACTTATTTAATGTTAATATTAGTAAATAAAGAGTCATTTAATGATCTCACCACTAGAAATAACCATGTTTGAGCTTCATGAGAAGTAGTCTCAATGATTATGATCACATAGTACATGATAGTCAAAATTCAATTGTGTCATGTCAGTATAATGTATCTAGACCATGGGACCTTTGTTTAAGAATAATTTCATAGAATCTAAATGTTCCCATTATATCCCATGATCTGATATAAACATTTGATATGATGATAAATTTATGGACATTACAATTTCAATAGTGGTCACGTAAAATTATTCACATTAATAGTAAGAATACAGCAGGTATATCTAAATATATACACAATGTGGTAATCAAAAGTACTATTTAGTTGGGTCTAGGGAACCCACTATTACAACACTGCAACGTTCACTAGATCTAACTTGTTAACGAATCTTGTTATCTATCAGATGATAAATATCATTTTTCTACTGAGTAAGGGGTTTAGTTTTCTGGTCTACCATGTTTTTTTCATATTGAAATTATTCTCTATGTGACCTCATCTCTTTGAGTATACCATCACAATAGTTTCTATAATCAAGCCTTTCCCTTTTTCCATAATCAAAATGTTGCATATTTGATAATAACAAGAACATAATTATCATTATGATAAAACATTAATTAACCTCCATAATTCCAAGAACATGAATTAATTGATTTATTTAATAATTGCTTCTTAGCTTCCTTAGAAGCTATAACGTACTCCTCATTTTTAGGTATTTCTATAACTAGATTATATGATCTTATCCCTCTCATCACCTTATCATAACTACAACATTAGATCACATTGATAAATGGATGACTTGTTTGTGTACCCTCAAACTATCATTATTACCTCTCCATATTTGAGGTACATATCCTTTTTTATTGATCAAGTACAATTGGATAGTACCAACTTCTTTACTTGTAATTCCCCTATAAATAAGGGATATTTTCCTACTATAATGTATATTTTGGAAATAACATTTATTTTATGTATCATGGAATACAGGATTGATCCATCACTGAAGCATATGGAACTCAACTCACCACTTAATATCCAATTATTCCATTACATGTTTACTTGGAGAGATTTATGCCATGTGATATTGGGAAAAATGCTTCTCTTGAATTGTTCTTCCATGTGCTTTTCAATATAATGTTATAATATGTACAATTGACTAGGTCCAAGAAATCGTTAGATTGATCATGGTAGATCATATTCCTTAGTACAAAGGTTGATACATTATGTCAATAATAGGAGAATTATTTCCATCCTGGTGTTAACTAACTTAAATAAAAATATCTACTTTCCACGTGTTATTGAAAAATTTTTACCTAGAAAACAATGGTGCTCCAACTATCCTCTAGTAGACACATGTAAATGATTCATTCAAATGAATACTCTTATATCATTATGTTTACTTTAATCCTAAACCGGATTTTAGTAACATGCAACCCATATTGGAATCCTAAGGTGTCTCCATCCCTTTCTGGTTGTGTCGTATAGAAACGATCCAAGAAATTTGGTTTTGAGATCCAATTCCAAATTAAATAATCATAGAAAATAACTATGTTAAGTAAAATTCATATGGATTCAGGAATACAGAATTGGTATTACTAATCAATCATTAAGGTAATTTTATTGTCTCATCCATGTATCATATCACTTAAATACCAACCATAGTATTCTATATAATAATATCATTTACACTTTTATACATGGAATCTATTATTGAATTTTAATTGATTTTTCAATCTTAAATAATATTCATATACTGATTACTTTTAGGATTTATTATTATCAATGAATAATTGATCATCAAAAGTGCTAAACATAAAACCATCATTATTATTTTAAACTACCTATGAAGTATGTGTCTCTAGAAGATTCATCTTCCACATGCACTTATGGAACTTTTTCCTATGATAACTACTTGTGCATCTATAGCATGGGGTAAACCCAAGTCAAACTTTCTCTCACTATCTCAAATAGATATGTTCACCCTTATATAGATATGTATTTTTTCACTTCACTAAAACTTTTCTATCTTATGAATTTATGTAATATCCTATGCCACCACATCGATAATTACAATAGATGGAAAATGTTTTTGCAGTTGATGAAATTTTTTTATATTCTAACAAGATCATTGCATCTATACACATATCCTAGGAAATAATGGAGTTTCATTAGACTATGACTCATGTGATATACATTTTTCATTACAGTAAGCATATTGTTATGGGATATGACTATTATTTGAAAATCACATCATGAAATAAGATGTATGTTTCTCCAACATGTGATATTGATACACACTATTACAAAACATGACTTTAATAGAACATGCATTTATCAGTGCTCTAATAAAACACTAAAAATGGAATATTTATCAGTGCTAAAGAAAGCACTAAAAAATTTAATATTTTCTAGCACTGATAATCACAACCACTATTAGTGTTTGATTTTTGTCATTGATAATGGGTATCTGTTATCAGAGATTTATTTTTAGCACTAATAAAGGGAATCTTTTATCTATGCTTTATTTTTATCACTGATAAAGGGTATCATTTAGCAGCAGTTTATTTTTATCACTGATAAAAATTTATTTCATCATCACATGCTTAGAGGTGATAAAGGTCTGAATCAATAAAATGAAATAATTATATAAATTATAAATATAAATGTGTTTATTAAAAAAATATTACAAATATTATTAATAAAATAATTATCAATAAAAATGAGTGGATTGATTATATATTATTAAATATATAGATATTTAATAATTTATGTAAATATGATTTATATATTACCAAATAATTATGATCTTTACATTAAATAGTTGTATATATATTGATTAATTATTTATAAATAAAAATTAATTTGAATTAAAAATATTAACTAATTACACAGTACTCGACATATAATGGAATGGTGTTTGATTTGTCAATTTAATATATGGATCAAATTTTTCATATATTGATTTATAATATATGTAATTAATGCATTTATATATATATTACAAAGCACACATACAAAACATATCCATTTTTTCAATATTTTTAAGGTGTACTTATTCTTAATTTATTCAATCTCACTATTTTTTAAAAATATGCATGCACTTAAAATTATATATTCTTTAATAATGTTAAAAATATATTTTTAAAAAAATACTATAAATATATATATATATATATAAATGTACATTTACTATATTTATAAATATATATTTTTATAATTATAAATAAAAAAATAATTTTTTAAAAAAGTATTTGTAAAATTAAAAATAAATAATTATTAAATTTATAATAAATTTACATAAATAATTAATATGTTTTTTATATTTATATTTATATATATTTAATAAATATATCTATGTATAATTATATAAATATATATAATGATATAAATATTATTTTTTATAAATATTTATATAATAATAAATTAATAATTGTAAAATTGTAATAAATATATATAAAAATGAATTAATGTACTATAGGTATAGTATGTATATCTAAATATTTTAAAAAATATATTTATAATTATAATTATAAATCATTTATCAACGCTTCAGTAATAAGTGCTGCTAAAATCATCAATATGAGGGATTTTTTAGCTATGATAAAGATAGGATTTATTAGTGCTAAACAATGCACTGATAAAATTAATATTTATCAGTGTTATAACTTTAGCGATGATAAAGATTTATTTTATCATCACATATGTAATAAGAGCTTATAAAAGGTCTCTTTATCTGTGTTTATTTGTAATTGTTGATAAAAGTGTCTCAATCTATTTCGAAAACCCTAACCATTTGTAATCTCAATGAGATATAGAAGCTTTCCACAGAATCCACCTACTTCTGGTGCTCCTCTTCAGTGAATCAAATGTTAAATCACACCACTCGACAACCTCCAGGAGCTCCAACATCTCGTCTGAAATCCGGTTTTCGATTGAAATTAGGGTTTATGAAGTGTCTCTCAGAGTCTCTTCAACCTAGTGAGGTAAGCCTTATCATTTTCTTTGTGTATCTTGTGTTTTATGTTTTTTTTCATCATATATGATTGTTTTATGATCCATTTTTCATGATTTTCTTGTGATATATTTTTTAGGGAATGATTTGTGGTCTGTTGTTTTTATTAACTACTGATGTATGATCCATTGTTTATATTAGACACTGAATCATGGATTTACTCATTATTATTTTACTGTTATGTTTTATACCTTCATAGTAAATAATTTTTTCTTATATGTTTAAAAATTTTATAATTATTCATCTATATTCCTCTTTAAAAATTGAGTACAATGGAGAAAGAAGAACCCAACACGACAAAGAAAATAATGGTAAATCATTGTCCTGGGTACATGACCATACAACCCCATAACCATGCCCCAATCACCTCCCCACCCTTAACACCCATACTGAGCATGGGGAGGGGGATTTCATGTATATTATTCTTTATTGACTAATTAATTGAGGAACATTGGTGGCTCCCTAATGATTATATAAATCCTTACACCTTTCATGAACACCTCAGTCGACATGCAACTTCATATGCTATTTTTCAGGAACCATGATAGTTGATTAATGTATGTTCCTTTAATGGTTATATATATCATAGTATGTAGATCCTCATTGAATTAACCATGGTCCATAATTTTCTTATGGAGAAGATTCAAAGGGGTCAACCTTAGTTAAGCACATGAGGTTTTGTCAAATTAAGCATTCACATTTTAAATCATTATGTTGGCTTTATAGTTTATGTTATGTCTGAATATCATGTATTTATCTATTAGATACTTCTTATCGATAATAAGTGAGTTTTTATAATAGCGTGACATGTATGTGTTTCTATATAGTTGTTGCATCATTTATTTCCATAGTTGTTTGTCTAATAGGTATGCCTATATCGGGTAATGATGATTTTGGGTTTGCATGACCATTGAACCCAAGGATCATGCTAGAATTTTGTTCGAACTCTCATAATAATTGTTTTTATTTGGGAGGACCACATCCCATTAAAGGTTTTTTCACCCAATATTTAGATGATACTTTATTGACATTGAGTTATGTTAGAGGTTATAAGATGATCTGCCCTGGGGATGTCTATACAATTCAAGATAGGTTCATTACACTATCCATCTTCTAATTTACACCTAAAAGTTTATTGATGATATCATTTATTATCATCCTTTATCTCTCTATATTTTTTCGAATTCCAACAACCCTTATAGTTGGATTTTGAATATCTAGGAACTCATATATTCTAGTAATAATTATTAATATTTCCATTATTATAATTTTCTATAACATTAACATTTGATAATAAATATATTATGAGTATTTATTTATATATTGTATAAAAATAATATTTTATGAACCCAATAGGATGGATATGAACTGAAAATGGATTAACATTTATTTTTTATCAAATGAATATAGATATGGAGTTAAATAAATCATCATGTTTTCAATATAGCATGCATACGACCCTCCTAAAATCTTTTTTCCATGTTTACATTGTTTTTATTCAAGAAAAATTATTTCAGAAGAGTTGGAAGAACGTTTTATTTTTCATGAAATAGTACAAAGCTATAAGTTTTTTTACTAAACATGGGGAATACTGAATGATGAAATTGATTATGATGACACTACATTTTTTGAATCATTTGATATGAATACCTTTGTAATGGATGATGGAGATATCATGGAGGAAATGAAAATGGAATTTGAAGATGACCTTCATGATTGTAAAAAGTTGATTTAGGGGATAATTAGTTGTTCAAATAATCCATTATATACCGGTTGTACTAAATAAACAACAATGTTATCTTTATTGAATATATATAATTTAAAAGCTGATAGTGGATGGTGTGACACTAGCTCTACAGAACTACTGGATCTTTTAAAAGATATGCTACCACATAAAAATAAACTACCATTCCAAAAATATAATGTTAAACCAATGTTATGTTCTATGGGAATGATCTCTAAAAAAATACATGTTTTTCTAAATGATTTAATATTGTTTCATAAGGACCATGAATCACTCATAAAATTCCTTATGTTTGGAATATATTGATACAAGAAAAATAAATCAAGCTCTTTGAAATCTATATGGTCCGTTCATATCATTTCATAGTTTAGAAGACTATATGGATTTCAGGAAACTACAAAACAAATAACGTTGAATGGAGATATAAGAATTAATTATGGGAACCTATTTCTTCTAGAAAATTCTACTCAGTGGAAGAAAATTGATTACGAGTTTCTTAATTTTGGATGTGAGATGAGAAACATTCGTATTGCATTATCTATATATGGAATAAATTCTTTTGGTGTATAGTGTAGTAATCATAGTACATGGCCCGTCACATTGGTAAATTATAACTTTTCTTCATGGTTATAAATAAAGTGAAAATACATTATTTTGTCTCTATATATATCAGGACCAAAGAAACCCGGTAATTATATTCATGACTATTTTCTTCCATTGATCGATGATCAAAAATTGATGTGGGGTACATGGGTTATAATATATACACCTCATAGAAGTGAATAATTCACATTGAGGCCATATTGTGTGGAACGTTAAATGACTTCTACACTAATGTAAATTTACCAGGGTATAACATTAAAGGAATGTTGGGGTGTCCCATTTAGGGAAAATAATTAAACATAGTTCAATTGAAACATTCCTTGAATATTGTGTTTAAAGAAATTATAAATTATTACCTAGAAGACATAAATACTAGTTATATATGACAACATTCAATGGTAATATCAAAAAAGGTACAATATCGTCTCCAGTAATGGGTGACCAACATTACAATAAAGTAAAATATATTGACACTTTTTTGGAAATACATTTTTTAAAAACCTTGCAAAATCAAGTTGGAAGAAGAGATCAAATTTCTTTGAATTACCATATTGGAATTGTTTGTATGTCAGGTAATTTCATGATGTCATACATCTAGAATAAAATGTATTTTATATTGTTATTTGAATGTTAATATGTGTTCCTGGAAAAATAAAATATGGTATCAATCCTAGGTTATACTTGATTGAAATTGGGATAAGTGAAGAGTTGTCACTAGTGAGGGATAAAAGGCCAAAATTTCTTCAACCATCAACTTACACTCTATCCAATGAGGAAAAATTATAATTTTTCCTTTCCTTTAATAGTATAATAGTTCTACTGGGGAATTCATAAAATATCAAGAATGTTATTTCAATGAATATTTTGAAATTACAAGGACTAAAATCACACTACTATAGTGTTTTGATGCAAGATTTTATGCTTGTTGGTTTTCATTGCATTTTACCTGAAAATTTATGAATTACATTTACCAGACTCTATTTCTTATTCAAAACAAAATGTAGCAATGTTTTAGACCCAGTGAATTTTCCTAGCTTTTATAAGGATATTGGAGTCATATTATATGAATTATATATGTTTTTCCCACCACCATTGTTGATATAATGGTATACCTGATTGTTCACATAGTCAGAGAGGTTCAACTATGTGGTTCTTTCCATTACAAATAGATGTACACCATTGAATGGTATTTCAATATTTTGAAATTGATTATCAAGAATCGAATTTAGCCAGTAGGTTTTATTACCTAATGGTATATTGTTGAAGTATCTATTGAATTCTATACCGTTTACCTATTACATATTAAAAGCATCAGTCTCCCAATGTCCCATCCTAGTGAACACCATATTGGTGAAGGTATTTCTAGAAGATGGGTTGTTACAATTACATTGACAGAGTGAGATTAAGGACATATTTACAGATTACATAATAGTGATAATGTTGATCCATATAATGAACCCCACAAAGAAATTATTAGAGATTTGAATCCATCAAGGGGTGATTTATGGATATAAAATACTCATAATCGATAGTTTTTATGATTTAATGGAGACCAAATTTATAATGAGTTATCTAATAATTACAAATAAATTTGCGAACAACTTCAATATCAAGATTGAGGACCGAATGCAAATGATATATCCAACAATGGTTTTTGTAATTGATGGTTATAAATTATATTCAAAAGAATATGATTACTTCACTACGATGCACAATAGTGTTTTTACACATGTGGATGAAGTGATACACATGTCTATTTCCATGTATTGAAACCCAATTTATGAATATATGTCATATTTTTGAATTATTGAAGAGATATATGAGTTGAATTTGACAGAATTTCAAATCTCTCTTTTCCATTGCAAATGGTTTGAAAATATAAATGGAGTTATAGTTGATGAAATGGACTTTGTGACGGCGAAGTTCATTTTAGAATAGGAAAAAAGACAATATTTCCGTAATGGCTTCACAAGCACTGCAATTATTTCATATCTTTGGTCCAACAATCAATATTCGGTTGATTTTCCTACTAGAAACTAAAACATGTATTGATTCAGATGAAAATTAAATCTATGGTGACCCTTTCATTGGGACATCAAAAATCAGTTCCTGCTGATCCTAATGTAGAAAATTTATTGTACGTTAGAGAGGACCACAAAGAGAGGATTTAGATTCACAAAAGAGGAACCAAATAATTGAATCCTTTTAAAAAAATAAATATAGTTCAATGAGAATGTAAATGTATTTTTAATATATTATGTTTTTCTTCATAGTATTATATGATCTATAATTCATTAACATAATATAAATTAAATGTTAGACTACTCATGCTAACAATTTGTTTTTCACACGATGATGTTACAAATCCCTCAGAATAGTAAATTATAATGAAGGAAAATTTTTGGATATATGAAAAGGTAATGTTATGATATACTTTCTCTATTCTACTGAAAAATAATATAGTGGAAAATTGATTTAAATTTCAGTATTCCGTGTAGATTATGTTTATTTTAGAAGATTTATTTCCACGTTCCATGACTTTTCAAGGAGATAAACAATATTATCTCTTCATAATAACAGAGGAAATATTCATTTTTTCACATTAAAATCATTGACAATAGAATTAATGTATTTTCCATATTTATGATTAATTTATTTCTTTTTAGTGTTACTCACAAAAAAAAATTTCCTATACAGGATGGTTCTTTTGTTTAGGTTTGGGTTATTTATAAAAATGTTATACTCTCTCTCCCTTAAAACATTTCCACCCATGTAGTAGTGAATTTATCACAGACATTCAAGTTACTTCCATTGCCTGCACTAGAAGAGAAAAAACTCCACCTCTGTACAATTACAGAGGTAATATTGAGGTTTCCATAGTAAATTCATTGTCCATAAATTTAATGTTTTGTCTTATATATATGTTTAATTTATTTTTTTTAGTATTTCTCATATAATATTTTTTTCTTATATAGGTGTATTGTTTTGTTAGAGTTGGGTTTCTCTTTCTACCATTCATGATCATATCCCCTAAAAACCTTTTCACCCATGTAGTTGTTCAATTATTACTTTCATTCAAGTTACCTCCACTTAATTTGTAGGAAGAGAGACGATGCTACCTATGAACAATTATATAGGTAATCAAAATGTTTTTATAGTAAAATAATTTTCCATATAATTAATTTATTGTTTCATATGTATGTTTAATTTATTTATTTTTAGAATTAATCACATAATAATTATTTTTCTTACTTAGGTGTATTTGTTTTGAGTTTGGGTTCTATGTCCATCATTCACCCCTTTCTTCTAGAAAACATCTACAAACTTCTTCTCTCATAAACCATTAACTTCTATAGTGTTGACAATTATCACATTTTTTCATGTTCCTTACACTACTCAATCACTGATATAATATTTATATTTTCAAAGTAAGATCATTTTTCATATAATTAAAGTATTATTTAATATTTATGATTATTTTATTTTTTTAGTACTAGCCATAATAATTGTTTTCTTTTACAAGTGGATTGTTTTTTTCAAGTTGAGGTGGTTTATTCAAAAATTGTCATTTAATTTTCATAGTTTGATAAATAAATTAAATGGAAATCATTGTTTCATTAAAAATTAGTAAATTTTAATGAGTATATGTAATAAATTTTTATGTATGTAATTGTATAAAACAATGTTTAAATTTTTTATAATATTTTTTTTCTGGAAATTATTTTATAAATTTTATCCCATTAAAATTATTTATTAGAACATGTTTTTTTTAAATCTGATGTGTTTTGATGTGTTTTTGGTGCTCCAGTGTGATATTATAGTACACTGTAGTGGTGTATTAGTGTGCTGTAATATTATAATACAATATGGCCATTTATCAGTGCTTTTAAAAGCACTGATAAATCAGACCATTATCAAAACTTTTAATAGTGCTGATAAAGGAAACAATTATCAATACTTCTAAAAGCACTGATAAAAAGAATTTATCAGTGATTTAATAAAAATTGATAATATTCCTTGGGTTTTAGCATAACTCATGTATTCAGTGCTTTTCTTGCACTGACAAAGGCTATTTATAGCACTGTTAATGTCCAGTTTTGTAGTAGTGACGCCTTACATAATGACTCTGTTGTATAAAATGTGGAATTAGGAATTCATCCATGGATTTTTTTTTGATAAATGTTAACATATAATAATTTTCATTAATCCTATTTATTATCATCAGTTTCATGATATAGATAAGGTAATGTGCATTTATTACTTTCTCCACACTACATTATATTGATCAATGAACACTTGGTCAAGATATTCCTTAACATGCTAGCCTAATTCAACTTATATCATTTGACCATGACCAAACTTCACTGTTAAAGTCCTTAATTACTTAAAGGAATCTTATGAAGTTTATTTTTACCACTATCTTACTTTTATAATAGTTCACAATCTCTTTCTCAACTAGTTTTAAAATCATTTCTTTATATCTTTATTTTTAGTGGTTTCTTTATCCAAACTAAATAATTCAATAATACAAAAGGTGTTTAGATATACTTTTTCTAAATACAATATTAGTTATTTCATTGATGTTCACTTTTAGTTTGACATGAAAAATAATTATCCTTCCACAATAGGGTAAATTGTTCATAAATTCTATATTTATCATGTATTTCTTACGATTCAAGTACCACTGAACTATTGATTGAGTGTGTGACCACAAAAAACATTCATTCCTGAACCTTGAATAATTTCTCCTTCTGTACAATGTATATGTGAGATAAAAAAAATTGTACTCGATAATAGATTTTCAAGAATCATAAAATTAGAAATTTTATGTTAAGAGTTTTTCACTACTAACTCATGATTCACTTTTTCTCGACTACATAGAGAATACACCTTACTTCAAGTAATGTTTTTATACTTACATGCTTACAATATTTAAATACACTTATGTTATAGGCATATTACATTCAATACCCAATAAGGTATCTGAAAAAATACTTATATTTGATCAATATACGCTGAAGAAGAAGTGGGTTCCTACTTCTTTAATTCATCTCATTGCGATTAAACATACATAAATTTATTTCAGGATATATGAAGCAAGTAAACTCATATTTATTAACCAACCTTATTATTTGAATGATGTTGTTAAGGTGCATTTGGCATCGGTTTTCCATTGGTACTATCACCCTGTCTTTCAACATCTTTTCCATAAGGACTAAATATTAAACATTCTTTAATATTCTTATTTCTTGGAGAAACTTACCTAAAAGTTATGAAATTGTTTTACTCCATCATGTTTGTTTTGTAAATTAAAATGAGACTAGATAAAATGGGTTAAAATTATATGAGAAAGGGATCCATTGAAATATTGTGATCTGTCGGTCAATTTACACATGACCAGTGTAATAATATCCTTATTTGTGTCTTGATTCACCTTCTCCTCAAAATCTTCTTGGAGATGAGAGTCTATGAAGTATCATCAATGTCCTGATGTTGTAACCAAAACAAGCATCATATACTGATCATAGAATTATGACATAACCATAATATGATATATACATGAATCTCTTGTATGAATATTTTAACACCTTCACATCCTGAGTTGGCATAATAGGTATTGGGGAATTAGAACCTTGAATCTTTGATATAGTATTACTTTTTTCACATGTACTGCACATTTAAATTCGTACTAGTTTGGAAATTTATTTTTTTCCCATATTATCATATTGTGTTTTTGTGGTATTACTTGTCATTTTGTAAAAATATAAATTCTAAAGGATTAGTACTTTTATATTGATTACCATTTTATACATTACTGATTGATTATATCATTTAATTTCTCTCACTATTGTATCAAATTCTAGGAACCCTTTTTACTATAATTGTAATAGTATGTCACTTGAGTATTCTAGTGTAAAGAATCCTTGAGCATCCCCTCATAGTCTACAAGCTATGGATACACAACTACTCAGAGAGTTAAATTTAATCTTTTGACTAATCAAACATATTAATTCACGGCTCCTAGATCTGTTGAGTGAATCCTCGGATTCTAAAATCATAACATAATTTTATCAATTCTTTCCTATAATGATATAGAAAGTTAGAAATGTATCATCATAACTACTACCAATTTAGTTATGTATATCCATAATTCTCATAAGAACTCCCCAACAGTAAGAGGCACCCTCGTCTATGGCTGCTTAAGAACCCCAAACACTTAGTTGTGTTCAAATTTAAATTATGGATGGTGTTTATGAATTAATATATATTTTAGAGGTTTCATTATTTTACTCTCTCGATGAATGTAATCCATTTATATTAATCTTGTTCATCTATGATGTCACGCTAACAACTGAACTTTAGTATAACAATCATTCATCACTTTTGTATGTATTTTATTATTTATTATTTTAAATATTTCTTGATTTTATAAAATTAATAAATTAATAAATAAATGCATAAAAGAGATATACTAGATGACTATTCTTGAGAATCTAATTTTTCTTAATCCATTTAAATTCAATTGACCGACCATGACCTAAAGGAATCTTACCTAAGTCATCTCTTGACTCCTGATGCAGCCCTCCCCCATAATGTCTGCCTACTTCTTATCTAGATTTATCCATAACATTACATTAAAAGGCACCAATACCCATGTTTTTGAACCATGGGTTTATCCCCTAAAACTGTGGGTATAGGATATACCCATGGTTCTAATAAAATGCCCTATTGAGGCGTCAATATAGTCTTATACCAATGGTTCCTATAAAACCCATGGGTATAGGTCATATAGATTTTTCCATACTTATGATTTTAATAAAACTATGGATATATCTATTCCCATAAAAGAATTTATACTCAAGGTTATACATACTATGATTATAGTTAGCTACCTACATTTTTTAGTAGCACCACCCCCACTTCTTCACCTAATTCCAAAATCTGTAAATCAAATAAAACATATAATATAATTTCAAATTAATAAAACTTTTATACATTTAGTGTAAAAAAAATGTCATAGTTTTCAAATCATATAATATACTAAAATATCAATATACATCCATAAAAAATAAATTTATGTCGTTACTGAATTGCACAAGCCTTTTTCCTGCTATGTAAAAATGGATGGGATCAATATATCCTTCATCACCAACATCCACATAATCAATAGAACTAGTGACAACAACATCATCAGTAACACTAGAAACATCCTCAGCAACATCATCATTTGGAGCAGAAACATCCTCAAAAGCATCATCACCACCACCTTCAGCTCGATAGCGACATGGACTCTCATTGGCATCACTTGGGGAATCATTTAAAGAAAGCATTGAGGCCATAGATGAATCAATAGTAGTAGCATCCTATGATGGAAGTGATTGAATTATAGCTGACTTAGATTATAGGATTTTTTTTTGTGATCATATTACTTCTTTCACGGTTCATTTTAATTATTCCACACTCCTCTAATTCTATTTGTTTTCTACATCTTGTTCTACATAATCTCTTTTCAGGTTGGGGTTTTGAGGGTCTTTAGAGGAGAATGATAAGGACCAATACGTAGAGGGAATGTTTTTTTTCCTAGTAAACATCGGAATCTTCCCTAGTGTTCATCACCTTATACCTAACTCAGATGATCATTCACCCCAATGATTCCATCTTCTTTGTCATCTAGGGCATCCAAATCAGTATTTTGAAAACACAAACAAGATATTTAATTGTTAATTTCATATAAATATTTGAAATATAAAAAAACTTACAGTCTTTTATTATATTTTTTCATTTATTGTACATCAATCATTTTTATTTCAAAATGAGATAAATAATTTAGCTTGAGGTACACAACCCTGATGCCTAATACAGCTTTCTGTAAATGACATTGATTAGTATACACATTTTCACAGTGTAAAAAATTTATAACATTCAATAATAACAAAAGGGACCATCTTCTAAAAGAATGAAAAATTCATATTTAATTTTACAAAACATCATCAAAATTTCATATATAAAATCAAATCATAAACACTATAATTTTAGGCACTCATTATGAACATTCAATAATATTGAATATGAATTCATTATATTATTTTTATAATTTGAACTCTATATTATCCATTATATAGCCAATTGTACATTTGTTCTATAGGCCAATTGGCCATTATCCCAAGAGACAAATTGGCCATTAGGCCTATAGGACAATTTTAAATTATGCCAAATGGCTAATTGGCCATTTGGCCGGTTGTACATTATGCCAAATGTCTTATAGGCCAATTCTCAATTAGTACTATTGGAAAATTCAACATTATGCCTAATAGGAAATTGGCCTCTATGGATAATGGACAATTGGATTATATGCCTAATAAGACAATTGGTCATTAGTAATATAGTTCAATTGGCCAATTGGACATTAATCCTATTGGACAATTGTCTGTTAGGCCTATTGTTTAATTGGTTGTTAGGTCTAATTGGTAAATTTTCCATTAGGCTTAAGGGCCAATTGTACTATATGCATAATGTCCAATTTTCCAATTTGTCCTAATGGTCAATTGAACATTAATACTATATGCCAATTGTCCATTATTCATAATGGAATAATGTCCAATTAGCCAATATGCATATTGGCCAATTTTCTATTGGGAATAATCTCCAATTTTCATATCGGCCTAATGTCCAATTGGCTTATAGGCCTAATGGTCAAATGGATAATAAGACATAATGGAAAATTAGAATATAGGACTAATGGACATTTTAAAGGGATATTTTCAATCTTATATTAAAGATATTAATGATAATAAAACATGAAATTCAGCATGAAAAGCAAACTATGTAATAATATAAATGAGGATATTATTTTAATTTAGATTAACATAGCTGGAACATATCATGATCAGGCATTGTATTGATCTCTAATGTGTGTTGATTTGTCATTGTTTGTTTGTTCATTTTGTTTGTCCTCAATGCTTCCTAAAATAATCAATAAAAGTAATGGGAATTAAATTTTATATTCAAATCATTAATGATTTGGAATATATTAAACTCATCAATCTTCCAGTATGTAGTAATTTTTTGATATTGATTTTTTGGGGATTCAGGGAATATGGGTACACCCTCTAAATCATAATCAACTCTTCTCTTCTATCCAGCAAATGCATCAGGCCTTCATGATAGCCATAACTCTCCAAGATCCATCAACATTGTTGTCTTAGCATCTTAAATATGATGAAACATAAACTAACTCTGCAATGAACTTTCCAATTATTATAAATAAAATAATAATATAGATATAAATTTATAAAATTTTCTTACCCGTATCTTGTCCCATTCTTTTCCCTTATTTTCATTACTGAGATGTCTCCATGATACTGGTTCCACCAGAATGATATTGTGGTACTGGGATAATGTGTCTATGAATCTTCTACACTCCCTTCCATTTTTACCTATCATCTTCTTTTATTTATTATTATATGCCATTATATGTGTATGGTGATTTCAGGCTTCCTTCATATTAGTGCTCCCACATCACCTAGTGGTAAATCCCACAGAATAAAAAATGAGGGGGGGGGGAGAAAAATTAAGTCATGATAAAATAGAAAATAATGAAGTGATATACTTTGACACAATTGTAACAAAAAACATGATTCCAGTTGGTAAATAGGGTTTGATGGATCTATGGTTTGTCCTGGATTAGCATCCACTGATGAAAGTGTCAATTCCAACGCATGCAATGGGTGGTCTTCATGAACTGGAGTGGAAGCTAAAGTAAAAAAGCTCATTTGAAGATGGATGGATTGGAGGAACTGGAGGTGGTGTAGAAATGGAAGAATGTGGGTAGTAGGATGGGGGGTACATCATCTAATATGGATATAGTAATAGTAGGAATATCCATGGAGGTGGTGTAGACATGGTATGGGAAGAAAATGCTAAATGAGATGATGGAGGCATCGGTAGGAACACCCCTAGAGGAGGCGTCGACATGTTATGTGAAAATGTGGGTAAATGAGATGATGGTGGAGGCATATATGGGAACATCCCATGATACTCAAGTTGAGTATTGAGAGTTTTGGTATATGGGGTTTCCGCTGGTGGGTTTGTGTGGTAATGGGTATGATGGGTGCTCCATAAAGGTCTATTAGTATCCCCACGTGGACCCATTCTAGCAAGATATGGAGTCAAATTTGGTGGAACTAAATGTCCATAAATTTTTTTGATAAATAACATTAACATGAGATTATATGTAATGTAGAAGAAAAATATTACAATCTTTATACCCACTTAGGGAAGAAGATGAGGCAATGAAAAAATTTTCACCTTGTGATCAGGATCAAAAAGTTTCGTCCTTTAATGTTCTGAATAATTTTTCATAATATGCATAAGAATGAAATGTAAAATTATTAGAAATAGTTTTTAAAAATAATTCATAGAACATTGAGTTCATAGAAGGCATTATTAATGTCATATCATCTTTTAGTATCAATAATATAAAACCATGATATAAATTTTTTAAAAACTCATTTTAAACACAGTTTTCAAAATGGACATAAATCTAATTAAATGAAACAAAACCAGACAATAGTAAAACAAACTTATCATTAAAAATTGAAACTGAATTAAATTTATTATATAAATACTAACATTTGAAACTAATATAATGGTAAATTTAATGAAAAGTACACACATATGGTTTCTTTTTATATATTACCCCCACTACTTCATGTTCAACATCAACTCTCACAATGAGAATATTTGATCCATCAAATTCAATAATTTGGCCAACTCCATTGGGGGTGCCAACGGTGGAAATTCCATCACCAACATAATGATAAATATGTCTTGGGATTACATCATTAATGACACCCCAATTAGGTCTCATAGTATATTTACATTAGAAACTTTTATTTCCATTTATAAAAATATATGGTTCATTAGTATGCATGAATCGACTCATGTTAATAACTCTAAATCGACAGTCATCAATAAATGTACTATGTCACGTCATTGAATCATACCATTTACATTTCATTATACTGACTCAACCTTGGAAGTAGAAATCCAAAAATAATATTATATCACAATGTCTATAAAAAAACCCATATTCATATTGAGGCCATGTTTTTGATGCATAGGCCTGACAATCCATTATAGTATCTAACATAAAACCATCGTGTTATGTTCTCATTTTCATTATTTTATTAGATGTAACAAATTTATACCCAATTATTATTAATGTTTTTGATTCATGAACCAGTGAATTAAGACCAAAATCCAATTCTCTTAATTCATTAGAAATAGAGTCAACATGTAATCTCAATAACTGAAATATATGTATGTGAACAATACAATCAAATAGATATAATTATTTTATTCTAATTAATGTGATGGTCATATTCAGTTTTCCCCTTGATATTTAGAATAATTGAAAGAAAAATTTCAAACATATTTTTATCAATGTGCAAATTGTATAAACAATGGAATAACAAATCGGTAGACCAATATGAAAAATCAATAAAGATACTTCTCTTTTTAAAATTGTAATTGGATTCAATGTCAACATAATTACTCTTTTTAAATTTCAACTAAAATTTACATATTGAAAAAATGAGATATTTCAATTCATTAATCACATCACTACCTAACATGAATTGAGGTGGTTTTTCAGTGTCAACAGTATTATCAAACTGTAAGTATTTCTTCCTATATTGATGACCCATTTAAAAAAATCAATGACCCATTAAATTGAAACTATTAATATATTTACACCTTCTTGATCATGTATTCTTCGTAAAAATAGGACACTAAATTTTTCCCTTCGTTCTCCAACAAGAAATCATTTCATAAATAGGGAAATAATTTATATTCCATAGAAGGTCAGCATGAATCAGAAATATTTTTTTTGAAGAAACATCAAATGTATACACACCCATATACCAAAGCTTATTCAACTCTCTTATTACAGGCTACAAGTAAACATTTATATAATTACTGGGATCAAAAATTCTAGTTATTAGTATACTCAAGAAAGTGAAAGGATTTTTTTCATACACATTTATGAAGGATGATTATAGACATAAATAAAAATTGACCACATGCTGTGAGTAGTAAGAATATGACAAAACAGATTAAATCTATCATAGGATAGTCCCAACCTGACATTACGCACCTCGTTGAAAAGTTAGGATGTTGTGCATCAAATTACTCTAATGTCACTCAATCTACGGTATGAACCAATTAATCATTAACATAAATTATCTCTGGATCATGTCATAAAATATTGGATGATATTTCTACAAACATGAATAGATTTTGAAGTCTAGAAATCAATGGAATGTGTCACATGAATTTCTATAGCACAAGAGATGATGTTACATCTGTATTTTCTATCCATCAAGCAGTGCCAAATTATATAAAATCAATACATAATTTGATTACCCCTAAAAAAAATTGAAATACTTTAGACAATCCTGAAAATTATTAGTAGAAAATCCAACCTGCTTAATTAACATTATTTCCTTGTAATGATTTGAGGGAATATCTGCACCATCAGAAAGAAAGTCCTAAAAATGTAATAATAGAAACAATAAATCTATTAGAATTATCATACATGGTTTTTCCATGATATAACTACATTAAAAACTCTTAAGTGGACATTTTAGTACATTCCTGATATACTATAATGAATACATCATGCATTAAAATATTCACCCTCTAAACAATTTCATCTTCAGTCATTTTTATGTGTATTTAAATAATTTCCTTATCACACAGGCATACTATCTCTCTTATGATGATGAAAAAATGGAAACCCGTCAAATATCAAGTTCTGCATACAACTTATTTATTTTCATTCATTAATAGTAGATGATTTTCATGTATCTCCAGGGTAATTCCAAACATAATAGTTTTTTAATGTGGTTACCCTTGACCCAACTTGTTTTGTATATTGATTACCACTACATGTATTCATTTTGTTATAATACATGTGTTTATATTAAAATAATAGTGTAGATACATATTCATCCACTTTTTTTATGTCAATGTCCATAGATTACTTGTTGCATCAATGGGTTACAGTAGATCCTAGGCTATAATGAGAACCCTAATATTCCATGATATTAATCATAATGTAACGTCCTATGGTCTAGATGCATCATTCTGAAAGGACACAAATGATGTGTCACCATACGGTGATGGGGGATCATAATAATTGAGACTTCTTCTCCGAAAGATCGCAATGGATGATCTCTAGTAGTTGAGATCAGGAGGACAGACCCGCATAATTGGAACACCACATGTTTTAGGTGTCATTGGTCGTTCCTATATACAGACATGTGTAATGGTCTTTAGACTTTAGATCATTGTCAATGGATGTCATTTAATTACTTATGATTGATGCAAGGAAAAAAACATGGTGACAAATTCATGGTGAGGCAGTTTGTATCGGGTACGTCATTAATGGAATGTCATTGATTGAATGATCGAGAAAGGATTTTTCTCTTCTGAGTTCATAAAGATATATCTCGGACCTAGTTGATTAGGACGGTGGCACATTCATTAAATCCATGGCCATGGTAGTGGAAGGTAAGAACATCCGAACAAATCAACAAAAAAATAAAGAAAAATAAACAATGATGAGACTAGCATGCATTCTGCTTTATTGAGATATTGATGATGAAGAGATTATATTACACGGAATGTGTTCATATGAAGGCAGTCGCTGCATTGACATTTCCTTATTTCTATAGAGGCCTCGATGGGTTTTTAGACCCCGCTCCGGGTCGGTGGATATTATTCACTACTATTGAGGTAAGGGCCTAGAGGGTCACACAGAATAGCACCTTGAGAATCTGCCCTATTCTGGGAATAGGAATATAGAACATGGTGGGGCCCGCCAAAGGGTCACAACACTGTCCAAGTTCTATGGATCTGCAAAGAATAAATAAATTCATTAATTATTCAAGTTTATAATAATTCGTTGAATTTATTTATAACATTTATTTACAAGTTATATATTAAATACAAGTATTAATATCATTCGAATGGATTTTAATATCATAGGTTCGTTTAATATTAGCAGGAGATGTGAGTCGAGTTAAACACTCAAATTTATCATGTAGTATATTTATATATTACAAGTAGGTGATAAATTATAAATATTATTTATGGAATAATTTTATTTGTCATAAATAATTATTTATAACACTTATATAGAAGACGTCTATTACACGGGAGCCATGAATCCATACCAAATGTTTTAAACACAACAAATATAAGTGGGAGAGAGGATCTTCCATTTTAACAATTCATGTGTTAAGATTGAGAGATTCTCTCCCCTCCTGGAATCTAGAGAGAGAGTCTCTCAAGCAAAGGACATTCTTCATGTTCATCCATCTAGGATTGAAGATTCTTCCCTTGTGGTGATCATCGTTGTGCTGAAGGGAGCGACAAAGATCTGCGCTAGCACCGAGATCTTGATGAACGATGTGTGAGCAGATTGAGAGGTGTGTGTGGATGGTCTAGAGGTCTTAGATGTCGGAGTCTTTGAGAAACGATCATCAGTGTCCTACGGCGGACATGCACATGTCAATTATGAAATAGTTACATGTTTAGATTATTTTTTGTGCTATGTTTAAAACATTAGAGATCCTCAGACCAAACCAGGACAACATCACTAGAGGTGACGGGGATATGTCACTTTCGTGATGCAGAAAATTTAAAATTCCTGGCCCACCAGCTTTCGCTGCGCCATCCCGGTACCCAATAGTGGTATCAGAGGGATTGCAAGGTTTTTTTGAGTCAACAATATTAAGATGCATTAAATTTATGTGCGGGGTGCTAAAACAGTTTATTCGGATCCGACCGCGTGTCGTTTAGTTTTCAAATGATCAAGCTATGATAATTTAAAAAATTTATTCTGATCGACGTCATAGATTATTTTTTGTTCATTTGATGTTAATCTCAATCATTATTGTGAAAAAATTAAATGTAATATTTTATTCTTATATAATATTATATAATATTTTATTATAAAATATTTGCCACAAAAAGGGTGTTGAAATTTTTTGTCACAATGACTTTTTAATAAATGGGGGAGGGGAGACCAAGTGCCAATTTTGGGGTCTTCCTCCTTTTTATTTTTATTTAAAAAAGGGAGACTAAGACCCATTTTGGGGTCTTATACCTTTTATTAACAAAAGGGGCGGTGGAATCATTTGTCTAAAGACAAATAAAAAATAAAATAAAAAAATAGAAGACCCAAAAGCATTTTCTCCTTCGCTAGACTGCCATGCCGCCCTCACCCTAGCCATGTCGCACCGCCCCAAGCCATGTCGGACCTCCACCTCATGTCGCGCTAGACCACCTGGTCGCGCCACTCCCAAACCCCGGCAGCCAGAACTCTGCCTCTCACCGCCTCAGACTGAGCCCCGCCGGACCGTCGTGCCATGCTACTCCGGAACCCCGGTCGCCGGACCTCTTGATCGGATAGGCCGAGCCCCACACGGGTCACCGCCGGTCCAAACCACACCGGACCGGGCCGCCGCCTCGCCGGCTTGCTGGAGCAACGGGATGTCGGCCATGCAGATGGCTGGAATTCTCCTTGACCTCCTTCTACTCCCTTCGAACCTCGCCGGATGCTACTCCCACCGGCGGAGTCGCTCAACCAAGTGGTCACGCCATGGTCACACTACGGTAATGCCATATTTGGCCCTACTCCAGGACGACACCCTATGGCGGTTTGCAGTCTTGTCGGACTCCTCCCCAGATAGAGGTAACCCTTCATTAAATTAATTTAAATTAATTTAGTTTTTTAAATTAAAATAATTAGAATTAATTTTGGGGTTTAAATTTTTTTAATCTGAAATATTAATTTAAATTAATATTGGAATTAAATTAATGGTTTAATTTAATTTTTATAATTTAAATTAAATTAAAAAAATGGAACTGATAAAATAAATTATTTGAATTTAAAAAAATTCATTTAATTTATTAGTACACGCTCCCACTTTTTAAATTTATTGCAATTTAATTTTCTTGCGCATATTTAACCCCAAATGGACTTGATCAAGTGATTGAATTGTGTATGTCTTGTATTTATTTACTTATTTAATTATTTATTCAATGCGTTCCATGTTTGTAATAAATAATTAGATAAATGAAGGTCGACTAATTGTCCTTTTAATTTCAAATATGTATAAGGGCATGAGTTTCCAATGCACAAACTGTATTTTGTACCCCTAGACCCCCTCACCAGTGTGCAAGTATATTTGTAATTAAATGATGATCTGAGACGTAGACCCTACTAAGACGAGGTGGTAAACCAGACGAGAGGCAAGCACATTACACTGGGTAAGTTGTGACGTGAGTCAAGTCACGACTCAGGTATGGATACCCCTAGGTCAAGATAGATTCGTTATGGATCGATCTTTATATAATGCTCAAGACCGTTCAGATTTCATGATTTACTTTATGTATAGTTTATTATTTTATGTGTCTGCATGACTATTGCGTGATCACATAGAATAGTAAACAATATAAAATGCATAATGATGTGACAAATTGTATTCTATTACATGTTACGTTGTGAGCGTGACAACCCAGTATGAACAAAATAAGTAGAAAAGGATTATATTCTTCAATAAATAAATATAAAAATCCCTCAAAGATATATTTAGACTAAAAGACTTCCATTTCTCTCATCTAAAAAAAACTGGGTGTTTGGGGTGCTCGTCATCCATGGTTTAGAGTGCCTCTTACTATAGGTGCATTTTCATGAGAGAAATGGGATGAATTAACTAAAGTGAGTAGTCAAGGATTAGCCTTAGCTAACATGATATCACTTTAGAGGCACGATGTTGAGGGAATCATGTTCAGATTTCAAAAGCTGATACTTTACTCAATAACAAAAGGAACCACAATAACAAGTGGTTGGAAATTCTAGTGCCTACCATGAAACCCTCCAAGTAGTGGTGTAGCCCTAGCTTATAGACTATGAGTCAGGTTTTCAAGATCCTTACCACTAGAATATTCAAGATTTAGAGTATTACGAATATAACAGTGAGGGCTATTAAAGTTTTCTAAAATAGTGGGAGATATTAAAATTAAAGTATAATTTATTAATCATAAATGTAAAATTTTAATCAAGACAAAGTAATAACTTAAAAATGTATTATCTGATGTAGATTCAAAATGGAAATCACCAAAAACCACTAGTAGTTTATCATTGTGATCTATCATGGATAAAGAAAATATCCAGATCAGAAATAACTTATAGGAGTGGTATTGGAACTTGCGTATAGTACTACGCCAAGAAAGGATGTTATATATGATGTAATCCCCAATTCCTGCTGAGCCTCCTCAGGGAGAATGTATGGTGTAAGAAGATAAATGGAGAACTCATGTAGACAATGCACTTGATGTACAATCCATCATGTTGTCATCCTTGTCCAGCTAATTTCAAAAAATGCATGAGGATGAGGATGCTTACCAGATGCTTTCAAATCTCCAAAAAATACGAGGAGCGGGCCAGGAAAGAAAGGTATGATATCTCAAGTGAACTTTATAAGTTCAAGCTAGAAGAAGGGCACCAAGATGGTCCTCAGATACTCATGAAGATTGGGTATGTTGAAAGGCTTGAAGCCCTTGGGTTCAAACTGAACCAAGAACTAGCAGTGGATCTCATTCATGCCTCTTTACAGTCAAGTTTCTCGACATTTATTTTCTATTATAATATGAATGATATTACAATGTTGATCCCGAACGTTTTTTCTTAAGTTCTCCAAGCTGATAAGGATATGAAAAATACCAATTCATTTGTCCTTGTGGTGAACAAGAAAAACAAGGTCATGGAAAAGGGGTCTAAGGCCAAGTCAAGGCCAAAGACACCAATGCATCGTCCTGCAAAGAAGCCAATGATTTAGAGGCAAAGTAATGAGCAGTAATTTTTTTGCTTTTGATGTGGCAAGAATGGACACCAGAAGAAGAATTGTAGAGATGTGAAGAAGATGCAAACTAGTGCTTCTACTTCTGGTATTTTTTTCATTTAATTCAATCAATTTTTATATATAAGTTGGGTATTGGATACCATATGTGGCTCAGAAATTTGTATTCATATTCATGAACCTAGTTTGTTCAAGATTATTTCAAAAGGTTAAGTGGATATCCGAGCTGAAAATGATGTAAGTCTGGTTGCCTTGGCAGTGGGAGACTATCACTTAACCATGCAAATTGGTTTGGTGCTTGTTTTAAACAATATTTATTATGTACCTTCTGTTACCAGAAACATTATTTCTGTGTCGATTCTAGTCACTATGAGTTTTTATTTCAAGTTTAGAAATAAATTTTGTCTCTTTTATACTAATAACATATGTTATGGTATGGAACATCTTAACAATGTTTTATATTTTTTGGAACTAGAGAACATAGTAATAGTAATAAATGAAAAAAACAGCCATCATGCCTCAAATAAATCCCGACTATGGAACTTTAGGCTTGGTCATGTAAATGAGAAGCGATTATGATGATTTCATCAAGAAGGGTATCTAGACAAGATACAGTTAGAACCCTTAGATGTATGTAAATCTTGTTTGCAGGGAAAGATGACCAAAGAAAATTTCTCAATAATGGGAGAAAGAGCCAATGCAGTGCTGGAATTCATACATACTGTTGTATATGGTCCATTTCTAGTAGAGGAAAGGGGTGATTTTCTATACATCATTACTTTTACTAATGACAATAGTACATATGGCTATCTATACTTAATTTGGTATAAGTAATATTCTTTTCGGATATTTAATGAATAGAAAAATGAAGTAGAAAACCAAATTGGAAAGATGATTAAAGAACTTCGCTCAGACCGAGGTGGAGAATATCTTAACCAAGCTTTCATTGATCACTTGATGGAGTGTGGGATAGTATCCCAACTCACTCCTCCTTATACACCAGAATGGAATGGTGTTAATGAAAGGAGGAATAGGACCCTACTTGACATGGTCAGACCAATGATGAGTCATGAAACCCTTCCATTTTCCTTTTGGGGATACGCCTTACAGACATCAGCATATACGCTTAACCAAGTACCAACTAAAGCTACAGATGGGATTCCATATCAGTTATGGTATGTAAAGAATCCTAACTGACACACATGCATGTATGGGGGTTCGCGGCATTTGTCAAGACTTTTCCATGTGACAAATTAACATCGATAAGCACTAAGTGAAACTTTATAGGTTATCCTATGGAAACTAGAGGATACTACCTATATAACCCGTTAGATAGAATAGTCATTGTTTAATGATAAGACATATTTATAGAATGGGAACACATTTATATTGGAAATGGTGGGAGAAAGATTTACATCGATGATGTTAATGCTCTAGATGCACAAGAGTTGGTAAAGGAACAATCTCCATAAGAACAAGTGGAAGAAGAAGTCATTCATGAGACACAGATACTGCCTAGGTCTATGAGAGAGGTTAGAGGACCAGAGCGTTATGGTTTTTTTATCACCAAGTTAGGTGACACATTAGTCCTTCAGGTTGATGAACCTCTAACTTACAAGGAAGAAGTAGAACGCAAAGAATCTTCTAAATGGAAAGAACGCGTGAATTCTGAGATGGAGTCCATGTACCAAAATCAATTTTGGATTTTGGTAGACCCTCCAGGTGATATAACCCCATTGGATGAAAATGGGTATTCAAGAATAAGCTGGACATGGATGGTGAGGTTAATAACATTAAAGAAAGATTGGTTTCAAAGGATTTCTGACAACGTCAAGGTATTGACTATGATGAGACCTTCTCACCAGTAGAAATTCTTAAATCAATCAGAATATTGCTTGCAATAGCAGCCTTTAATGATTATGAAATTTGGCAAATGAATGTCAAAACTACTTTTCAAAATGGGAAGTTAGTTGAAGACATATATATGGCTCAACCCGATGTTTTTTTCATGTCAATGAATGCCAATAAAGTATGCAAGATGCCAAGATCCATTTATGGATTGATGCAGGCATCGAGATCATGGAATGTTTGTTTTCATAAGGCAATAAGAGATTTTTGTATTTTCAAAAATGAATGTGATCCTTGTGTCTATAAAAAGGTGGAAGGAAATTCCATAATTTTCCTAGTATACTATATTGATGACATATTAATTATGGGAAACTAGGAGCAAGTCTTACAATCAGTTAAGTCTTCGTTAAATGAATGTTTCTCCATGAAAGACATAGGTGAATAAGCCTATATTCTAGGGATCAAGATCTTTTGATATAGATCTCAAAGGCTGATTGGGCTATGTCAATGTACATATATTGACAATATACTCAAGAGGTACCGTATGGAACAATCAAAGAGAGGATTGTAACCTATGTCACATGGTGTAAATCTCTCCAAGAAAATTTGTCCACAAACACAGTAGGAGATTGAAAGAATGAGAACATTCCCTTATGCTTCGTTAGTGGGTTATATCATTAATGTCATGCTATGTAAAAGGATTGATATCGCCTTTGATTTAATAATGGTGGGTAGATATCAATCCAATACAGGAGAGCTGCATTGGACAGCTGTTAAAACTATCCTAAAGTACACGAGGAGTACTAAGGATATGTTCCTGGTGTATGGAGGAGATGAGGAACTAGTTGTGAGGGGATAAATTGATACTAGTTTCTAGAATGATAATGATGATATGAAATTGCAGTCAGGCCATAACGTTTTCCTCAATGGTGGTACAATGTTCTATAGAAGCTCAAAGAAAGTTGTGGTTGTTGATTCTACATCAGATTCCAAATATATTGCAGCTTCTAATGTAGCAAAAAGCAGTCTAGATATGCAACTTTATCTCATACATTGGTGTTGTACCTAGTAGTGAAGACCCTATACCAGTATATTGGGATAATACTGCTTTAGTGGTGCTTTCCAAGGAGCCCAGGTCTCACCAGAGAATAAATAATTTTCTTCAGAAGTTTCATATCTTGAAGGATTTTACTCAAAGAGGTGAAGTGACAGTTAGCAGAGTAGCCACAGAGGATATCATGGAAGACCCCCCCCCCCGACTAAATCCATTTCCCAGCAGAAGCATGATTCACATGTGAGAGCTAGTGGATTGAAACCTGTTATTAGTTGGCACTAGTGCAAGTGGGAGAGTTGAAAGTGGGTTCCCTAGACCCACCTTTTTTTTGTACATTGATTACCACTACATGTATTTAGTTTTTTAAAATACATGTTTATCTTGTCATAATAGTGTAGATACTTCTGCATATACTTTGTTTATGACAATTTCCATAGATTACTTGTTGCATCAAAGGGTTATTGTAGATCTGAAGCTATAATGGGAACCCTGAGATTCCATGATAGTAATCATAAAGTAACATCTTTTGGTTAAATTATATTATTCTGAAAGGACAGAGATGATGTGTGACCATCAGGTGTTGGGGGCTCATAAGCATTGAGACTTCTTCTCATGAAGTTCTAACTTGATGATCTTTAATAGTTGAGATCAGGAGGAAAGACCCACATAATATGAACACCACATGTTTTAGGTGTCTTTGTCCGTTCCTATCTACGAACATGTGTAATGGTCTTTATACTTGAGATCATTTTCCATGGATGTCATTTAATTATGTACATTTGATGCAAAGTGAAAACCATGGCGAAACATTCATGGCGAGGTAGTTTCTATCGGTTATGTCATTAATGGCATGTAATTGATTGAATGATCAAGAAGGGATTTGTCACTTCCGAGTTCAGAAAGAGATATCTCAGGTCTGGTTGATTAGGATGGTTGCACCTTCATTAAATCAATGTAAACGGTAGTGGAAGGTAAGACCATCCAGAAAAATCAGCAAACAAAATAATGAAAAATAAATAATGATGACAATAGTATGCATTCTACATTATTGATATATCGATGATGAAGAGATAATATTACACGGACCTTGTTCATAGGAAGGCAGTCATTGCATTGACAATGCCTTATCTCTATAGAGGCCTCGATGGGTTGCTAGACCCCACTATAGGACAGTGGATATTATTCACTGCTATTGAGGTATGGACCTAGAGGGTCACACACAATAGCTCCTTGAGAATTTGCCTTATTTTGGTAATAGGAATATAGACCACGGTGGGCCCCGCCAATGGGTCCGAGCACTATCCATGTTATATGGATCACCAAAGAATAAATAAATTCATTAATTATTTAAGTTTATAATAATTCATTGGAATTATTTATAACATGTATTTAAAAGTTATATTGTAAATACAAGTATTAATATTATTCGATTGGATTTTAATATCCTAGGTTTTTTTAACATTAGCAGGAGGTGTGAGTTGAGTTAAAGACTCAAATTTATCAAGTAATATATCTATATATTACAATTAAGTGATAAATTTTAAATATTATTTATGGAATAATTATATTTTTCATAAATAATTATTTATAACACATATATAGAAAACGTCTATTACACGAGGGCTGGGAATCCATACCGCGTGTTTTAAACCCTCCTCATATAAATGAGAGAGAGGCTCTCCCATGTTAACTATTCAAGTGTAAAGATTGAGAGATTCTATCTCTTCCTGGAATCTAGTGAGAGAGTCTCTCAATAGAAGGAAGATATTTAAATTCATCCATCTCAGATTGAATCTTCTTCCATTGCGGTGATTGTCGCTGCACTGATGTGAGCTTCGAAGATATGCACTAGCACACAGATCTCAATGAATGGCGCACGAGCAGATTTTAGAGGCATGTGTGGACGATCTAGAGGGCTTCGATGTCAGATTCATCGAGCAACGAACGTGGGCATCCTACAACGAACATGCACACGACAATTCTGAACTAGGTACATGTTCAGTTTAGTTTTTGTGCTCTGTTTATACCTACGAGATCCTCGGGCAAAACCGGGACAAGATCACTGGAGTTGACACTGTTATGTCACTCAGGTGATGTAGAAAATTTCAAATTCTCGGCCCACCAGCTTCTGTTGTGTCGTCCCGGTACCTTACAATTGTTTGTTTCAAATACACATTTCATTATATGGTAACTAACTTATTCTTGGATTAACAATGGTCTTACAACATAATAATAGCATGTAAAATATATAAAACCTCTATATAATTCATTTTTAAATGAAAAATCTTAAAAAAAAATTCAAAAATCTTTTGGAAATCGGTGGAAATATGATCGGTATGATACATCCATTTTCTATTAATTCTATAAAAAATCGAAAAAATTAATGTACCTATCAAAAATGTAAACCATAAGTAAAAAATTCATTACAACCAATTTTAATACTAAATTCATCAATCCCTACTAGTAACTAAAAAAATAAATAATAAGAGAAATAACATATGTTATAAGCCATAACTAAAAATAACGAACTAGGGTGGGTATCCCTAACATTTAAGAATTCAATATCATGGTCACTATCCAAACATCTCCCCCAAGAGATCATGTCGTTCCGAAAACAATAATGAAATTAAAAAATAATCATTTTCATAATGTTTTATGAAATGAAATTAATACACATCAAAAGTGTGTTAAAAATCTATTCCAGTATTTTCATTAAATAGTAATAATAACATGGAAAATATTTTTCCCAGCCAATACCTCTTTTACAATTTTAAAGCCCCGCGTTAAAATCACCTCAAAACACCCTTTTATAAAATAAAAATTTCCAACTAAAAATAGATTTCTATTATCCAAAAACATTTCCAATAGATCGTTGAAACCTATCCTTTCCAAAAAGAATGGCACATTTTCCTAAAATATTGTTTTTCAAACCAACAGAAAATCGTAGTATCA
This sequence comes from Viscum album, assembly GCA_963277665.1. Lineage (NCBI taxonomy): Eukaryota > Viridiplantae > Streptophyta > Magnoliopsida > Santalales > Viscaceae > Viscum > Viscum album. The sequence continues at coordinate 215,488,466 of OY728164.1, forward strand.
TTAAAAAACAAAACATTATTTCCTATAAAATTGTTCCAAAGATATTTTGGTATCATCTTTTTAAACATTAAAGAACACATCCTATCAAACATATTTACAATATATTTTGAATGAACTATATAATAATACATTCAATTTATTTAATTTAAAACTTTTTTAATACCCATTTCAAAACATAGAGATGTAAACCACACACAAATAATACAGATTCATGTAGATTGGAACCACTATGTCAAGCCACACAAAAAGGGTAAAAAACAAGGACATGGGTTCAAGAAAATAATTTATGAAAAAAAGGATATAATTGATATACAAGCTAAATCACCTACACATATCTTAAGATGGATTCTTTGTCATGGATTTGAAAGATAGTCTCTAAAAATTGTTTCATATCATGTCATAGAATAACCCAAGGTTATAGAATCACCCTGTATGCCTATAAAAGATGGAGGCCCACCTAGTTTATGGGGAAATTTCCACTTTATAGGATCTCGTGGTGCTGGTTAATGTTCCTTGGGAACCTAATATTAGGTCATGGAATCAATTTCTTAAGACACCTACCCCTTTCCCCATGTATACCATTAAAAGTAAAAGTATGTGAGAATAATCAAGAAATTAAAAATATTAAATATAAACAATTTTAAAAGACACATGCCTCAACTCCCATGTCCTCACAAAGAATAATGCTCATTTATTTCAAAACCCAAGTAGCATATTTAAATGTATCCATAATAAACATCATTATATCACAAGAAATTGTGGTCATGCATGATTGAAAAGGGGAAAAGAGGGTCTCACACCATTTATAAAAACTCATTCTTAAAAAAATACCATATAGTCCTTCAGTTTAATAAAACATTCATGGAATGCCATGTTAATTCACTATTAAAAAATAAATATCAATTTTATTTTAAGAATAGTTTTTTTAAATACTTCTTGAAACTCAATGGGAACCCACACTTCCCTTTACACCACCTAGGAAATAATTCACAAAAAATAAAGAGTTTTAAAACATAATCTACATGTGATAACTCACCCTTTTGAAATCAAACAACCCTTTTTTTATTTTTTTAAATAAATTTAAACATCAAAAAAATTAGTTAGAAAACAAACTAGTCTGAAAAAGGGATCCTAATATATATTATATGGGTTAAAATAATCCATTTTCAAATAAATTGACATATGTAAAATACATTAAACACTTTAAAAACACCAAAACACTAGGTTTGAAATCCATTTAACAGAAATAAATTAAAACCTCAAACCAGTGCTCACCACTCAATCCTTAAAAAATATTCATTAAAATCCATTTTGGAGTTTTCATAAACACATGGCTGGAATATCATCCCATTCCAAGGATTATAAAAACATTTATATTAACATGTCCATTCATGGTTCACACATATAGGTCACACATATATTCACCCTATGTTCTTTCCATGCCCGAACCAAATAGAAAAATTGGTCTATATTGCACAACACATTTGGCAATACATAAACAATGAAGCACATAAAATTTCTCAAAAGAACAAAGACTGAGTAACCAACTGGATAACCAATAAATGTATTTCGACTTCCTGAAGAAAATTATTTAACAAATTGAATGATTATAGTTCCCAAAAATAGGATTTCTTCCAAAAGTTATCAGGACATAAACTAAAATAGAAAATCATTCCTCGGTAATGTAAAACACAAGAAAAATATTAAAAAAATTAGAGAAAAATTAGTAGAGGGAATAAAATATTACCTATCATAGATCACAACATAAAATCACCACCAATATAGGAAGAATGCTTTGAATTGGTGAAATTTCAACTACGGTATGATAAAATTGCACATAATTAAAATACTTGATAAAATATATTGATATATATACTCAGCGGGAAATTTCTCAAGACCGGTTGGTATAATTTCAAGCGTGATAAAAAAATTAAATTGCAATAATTTATGTATGTGAGTATTAATTAAATTAAATTTATTAAATATTCAACTAATTTATTTGATTAATATTCTATCCCTTAATTAATTTAATTTTAATACAAGAAACAAAATTAATTAATTAATTCAATTAAATTACAACAATAAATTAATTTTATCCTCATCTATTAAAATCATAATTTTTATATCCCAAAAATTTAATATTACAATTAATTTAACTTTATCCCAATCCATTGGAGGTCCAGATCTGGAGTGAAGGAGCTTGAGGTGACTTCATACAGGTGGTGCTTGGAGGAGCTGTGACGACTCTCGAGGCACGAGCTCAATGAGATCCGATAGGAACTCAGTGGATCCGGACAGGGCTTGGTCAGGTAATGATCGACGTGGAAGGCCGAGGGCCATAGATTTCTCCGATCTGGGTGGTTGGTGCTGGCTATGGGTTGGAAACGAGAGTAGGCCTGTAAAAAAATCCACAAGACTGTAGGCCGATCCGTTAGCCCGTGGATTTATGTGGGTTAGGGCCTTAAAAGTTTAGGACCGTAAAAATTCAGAGCACATTTGATCCAACTCGCATTACACACAACCCGCGCGGACTAACCCACCGGGTGTCCACGAGTCCCATTTGACACACAATTATAAATAGTATTAGAGAATATTACTAATGAAAAATTATACAAAATAATACCATAAAATAAATTAACATGAATTTGTGAAAAAAAGTTGATGTTTAATAAAACCATACATATATCTGTGAAAATATTGACACATGTTAGGTTTTAAACCATATGGTAAGGTTATTCGTGGGATAGATGATGCGCATGTGGTTATTTGGGGCATAATATGATTTTAGTATTTAATTTTTTTTCAATAATTACGAAAATGGATATACAAGACTACAATTTTGTTTCTAATACATCTCTATACTAATATTTTGATTTATGTATTTTAATTTTATTATTATAATTGTTTATATATTTTTTATAGAATTTTAAAATACAAAATAATGTCTAATTTTATTTTAAATTAGAATATTTGTTAACATAAGGTTTTTATTTTTATAATTTATATTAATATAATACAATTAAAAAAAATAACATTCATTATTTTATTTTAACAATATATATATATATATATATATTACTATATATATATATATTACTATATATATATTTTTTTAATGTGTTTTTTAAAGTATCATAGAACAAATTAATAAATAATAATCAATAATAATAAATATATAATAATATTATTTGTTAATATATCTGAAATGAAAATCTAATCATGTATTTATTTTATAATTTTGATAATCAAGTATCCATTATAAATTTTTTGTGTAAAATTTTCGTGCAAATTTTGAGTACTGATTTACACTCATAAGAGTAAAATTTAAATGCATAGAAAATATAATTTTGTGATTTATATTAGACATTCAAATGAAAATTTTAACATTAATTTTCTAATAGAAATTTCCATTCATAGTTTCTGGTGTAAATTTTCAATATAATTTTATGATAAAATTTTATTGTTTTTATTTATGTATCTTTATATTTTTATTGTAGTTTTATGTGGACATTTCTAGTGAATGTTTACAGTAAAAGTTTCTAATGAAAAATTTAAATGAAAATTTCAATGAAAATTTGGATTTTTTATTTATGTTTTAATGTGTCTACATTAAAATTTTAATGGAAAAATTAAACTACAGATTTTCTACGAAAATTTCCACTGAGAATTTTTAGTGGCAGTTTGCACGAAAAAATTCAATAATAAAATTTGAGCATGCATTTATTTTAGATTTTTTTAATCAAATTTTTCATATAATTGTAATAAAAGTCAAATGAAAATTTATATCATAAATTTAAGTGGAAAATTGAACTAATCTTTTATAATTAAAATATTTAATAAATGTTTTTCGTGCAGATTTCTTATGAAATTTTTCAAATAAAATTTACATTTTTTATATATGTATTAATATATTTATATTTTAATTTTAATTTTTTTAAAAATTAAAATTTCTATATATGTTTAAATATATCAACATTGTAATATTTTATGAAAAATTTATATGCAAATTTTCAACAGAAGTTTGCACTGAAAATTTCCATTGAAAATTTGTAGTTCAAATTTTTAGTGTAAAATTAAATTATTTATTAATGTGTCGATATATTTTAACTAAAAATTTAATAATATATTTATTTTATAATTTTATAATAAAATTTTCAGTATAATTATAATAAAAAACAATTTGAATTTAACAAAAGAAATTTAAGTGGAGATTAAAATTAAATTTTCAGTAGAAGTTTGTAGTAGACATTTTTTTTGTCAAAAATTTGGAATGAAAATTTCTTGTGAAAATTTAATTTTTTTATTTATGTATTAATATATTTCAATTATAATTTTTAGTAAATATTTGATGTGTAAATTTTCAGTGGAAATATACACATGAAAATTTCAATATAAATCTCCACAAGAACAATTTAATGGAAAATTTAATTAGAAATTTTCATATATAAATATAATAAATAATTATATTACATGTATATCTGATAAATATATTATTTGTATTAAATAAATATATATAATAAATAGAAAATATTATTATATGTATATATATTAAATATTATATACATGAGTTGTACTGTTAATGAGAAGTGCAAGAGTATTGTTGTTTACAAACTTGTTCAGACATTCAAGTTAAATGCCCCACCTGAGACGATATTCATCCCATAAATAATTAAATATATAATATTTTAAAGGTTGTTGTTTTTGTTTGGGATATTGTTAATTTAAAACTAAATATTTTTGCTAAATCTGTAATATTTATATTTTTCTGCTTCACTTTATTATGGTTCATGATGAAAAAAATAATTTTATACATTATTTTTTATGCATGTTTGCCGGTCCGTTAGTCTGCGGGTCCCGCATGATAGGTTTGGGATTTTAATTTTTAAAACCGCATTATTTGTAGACCGGGCAGGACCGCTCGATAAAATCCACAACCCACATGATCCGCCCCGCGGGCCGACCCGCCCCGCCCCGTTAACACCTCTAAACAGGAGGTAGGGCACGACCCAACCACTTGACTGAAATTTTTTCTCAAAATCAACAGTTTAATAGATATATTCGAAAAGTAAGTTGCCCCCATACAAGAACAAAAATTTATTTCTTTTGATTGGATGTGTGGAATTCCACACGCATAACAAAAGTTAATGTTTATCATAATAATAATTATTATTATAATTAAATAAAAATATTTTTTATTAAAATTTTAATATTATTTTTTTTAACCCCACATTATCGGTGGAATTTTATCTGACTAGAATATATTATTATGGTTGAATCTAGTATTAATCGAAAATATCATCAGTCACCATGACTTGTTCAGATTTTAATACAAGAAATCAGACCACACACGATCATTAAAAAAATTTCAGATGACAATAAATTGGTCATCCAAGGAAAAATTGAAACACAATCAGATCAATTGGGATCTATGTTAATCTCTCTACACAAATTTAAATCTACTGTAATTTTCATGATTCATAAAATTTACATGATCACTCTAATTTCAATTGAAGGTTCCAAAGTCATAGCGGAAGCCATTGGTTCATATATTTTTTTTAAGAAAATCATCATCAGGAAGAAAATATTTATAATATCAAACAATATAAGACCTGGTACGGTCTAAGGATCTCACAAAAATAAAATTGAGCATAAAAATTAAAATGAACACATATCTTGTTTGGAATTGAATCTTGAATGACAGGAACTCATCATTAGCGATCTTTTCATGAAATATTTGAAGTCAATCCCTTTAGATCTCCCACACGCACATACACAATTCACTGGAATTTCAATTGTCGAACTCTAGGTGCTAGCGCTGAGATTTGATGATGGCTTCGACTTCCTGAAAATCACTGCATCTATGTGTCTTCGATGCATGAGGGGGAAATTGATCTAATCACCTAGATCGAGAGCCCCTCTCTCTATGAAGCTGGAGAGGAGAGAGAGGCTATGTAAGTCTCATCATGAATAGTAAGTTGTGTGAGAGCTTCTCTATCTATTTATAGTATATATTCAAAATATATAATAGGGTTCCCTGACCCACATTTATTTAATGTCCAATAAATATATAGGTTTGGCGCTCACTTACCTGTAATATATATATATATATATATATATATATATTAAATATATTATGTGATAAAACGAGACATTAACATGACTCGAAATTCTCTTTAAATATTAAATGAACCTGTAATATTAAAATAATATTCATTCGAGTAATATTATTCTTCATATTTAATTAACTTATAAATACATTTAATAAATAAATTAATCTAAATTATTATTTACATGAATAATATGAATTTATTTATTTAACATTGATCAATAACTTGGACAACACATGGACCACGTGGTTGGGCCCACCATGTCATATATACCTATTCAACTGAATTGGGAAGATACTTGAAAAAGCTATTTTGTGGGACCCTCTAGGCCCTTGTCTCGTTAGTAGTGAATAAAATTCACATAACAAGAGCAGAGTCTAGAAACACATCTCTGAAGAGATATGTAATGTCATAGAAATGACAACCGACCTATGAATATGCACTATGTATTATAGTCTCTTTGCCTTTAGATATCACATAATGAAGAATGTACACTTGTGTCATCACCCTTTTCTTGCTTTATTATTGCAATGCCCTGACCTTATATACCTAAATTCAGTGTATTATTATATAAAATTTGTGTGATAAAAGGAATCATTTCTCAAACGACCTATCAGTTTAGTATGCTTGGAAGTAATAGATACATACATAATTTTTACATTACATCATGAAATAAACCAATAACAAGAACAAGATTTGTACACATTGAACACACGTATATCCATTATCCTATCCCTGAAGCGCAATCATAAAATACTTATTCTCATCCTGAAAAAAAAACATAGAAAAGGGTGAGCCCAGATGCTCAGTAAGGATCATAATATAGAGAAAACATTCATAAATAAGCATAGACATTTAAGGAAATGTATAAGTCTAAAACATAATCCTTTTAAACTTAAATTTCAGCATAATATAGAAAATATAAATGAATAATGTCATTTACTTATTCACATGGATATTCTACTAGTCAAATAATCAAATGCAGTGTCAATAAACAATTTCATAATGATGGAATGCATAATGTCAAACATCATCACCACATAGTCATGGACACCTTCCAAGATTAAAAATATGATTTTTTCAATGCCCTATTCCACAACATTAGTTTGTCTCATTAGACCTAATGATTCATTGAGGAGTTATAGTAGGATCCACCAGTTACTTACTAAGTCCAATGCATTCTTCAAATGAAAAGGTTGAAACATAACATAAACATTTGTATTATAACTAGCATACGAAATGTTAATATTTTAAGCATAAACCATGAACGGTATAAAAAATAACACATCCACAGTCAAACATATCACAAAACCTTCAATACAATATACAAGATTGTATCAAGATAAATCAACTTCAAACCAGTGTAAAATAAATTTAAGGATATTGACATAGATGGAATCAAAGCTATTGGAGAGAAATATATCTTTCTATTTTGGAATAATTTAAAAGACACATAATTATAAATCAAAACTTTTATTTTGAAAATAATCTTATAAGATTGTAAGGGATTTTTCGAAGTTGTTATAATGACAGAAAATAACCGCACCCGCCGTATAAATTAAAAAAATACTCTTACATCAATTTGTCGAAAAGTTTGTAAGAACCTGAATCTTTGTTTCAGGTATGTCTTTCCTTTTTCTGAAGTTTTTGAGAAAAATGTAGTTTTTAGGTATTTTTGATGTACATGCCGTGTACTTTCTGAGTACACGCCGTGTACTCTTTTCCCATTCGAAGCCGTGTTCTGGCCATGTCCGGGCCACACACACGGTGTGTAGGGGTGATGTGGATGCCGATTTTGGAGGAGTATGGAAAGACCTTTTACACACCATGTAGTCTAAAATTACACGTCATGTACTTTATTTTTTTTCATTAAATGGACCAGGGTCACGCTTGATCACCATAAACTTCTTCTTATAGGTCTTGTTCATCAGAGAGCACTGAGAATCTTCGGATCGTCGACGATCCATCGTTCCTCCATCCATTCTCTGATTCAAACACTATCGATTGCATTGGAATCGCAGCGGTGAGTTCTCCCTTCTACTTGAGCCTTGTTTTCCAATTCCACCTCCTTATCAAGTTTTAATGGGTTGAGTTTTTTGGGAGTTTTCTCAAATATACGATGTTCAGAGGAGAATTTGTTGTCTTGGTTAACGTATATCGATCTCCTAGAATCGAGGTAGGTGGTTTGTGCCGTACCTTACGATGTCATTGAGTTTATGTGAAAATTCCACCAATACCCATGAAAGGGGAATTTCGTGTTTACCGTTGTGACCTTTTTGCATTAATTCCTTTCTTTCATGCCTATGATGAAGTAATTTTAACGTGATTGTGTATAATTATTGTGCTTGTATTTTTTTCCCATGATTTTCTCTATTTATGAATTTTGGGTATTGTTAGCGTTTGGCCATTATCTCTATTGTCATTATTTGTGTCTATAGGATGGAGTGTTTTGAAATACATTCTTCTTGCCTTATATACTTTTTATCCAAGTAGCTCTATAGGAGTTCTTTGGTTAGCCAAGTCGCTCTATAGGTGTACTTTGGCCTTATAGCATTATTATGCACTGATTGGCATGAGACTGAGAGAAACTAGTGATATAGACTATAAGGGATAGACCGAGTGAGCATCTCAGAGTGTCTAAGATATTATAGACTACAAAAGGGTAGACCATGAGAGTTCCTCAGAGTGTCTTAGAAATTATACTACAGGGGATGGACCGAGTGAGCTCCCAGAGATCCTTGGATTTTTATAGACTATAGGAGGGTAGAAAGAGTGCGCTTCATTAGAGAGTATTTCCTTGTTTGATTTCTATTTAAGAACCTTCCCAGGCTAGAGGAGGAATTGACCGAGTTAGATTCCTCATAGAGTCTGTGGTATACCTGAGGCTATAGGAGTAATTGATCGAGATAGCTTCCTCATAGAGTCTCTAGACCATGAGGATAAGAGGGTTAGACCACGTGATCTTCCTCGGAGACTCCCTAACTACCCTAGACTATAAGCGGAATTGACTGAGTGTGCTTCCCTAGAGAGTCTCATAATTTCATTTGACCAGAACAGTGGGGTTAAGCTGAGTGCACTGCCCAAAGGGTTGTGGTACTTCTTGGGTAGGACTATAGGAGATGGCTACGAGTACTTCCCAGAGGGTTTCCAGCTTGTTATCTATTTGATTCACTGCTATTGTCGGTTGTGGATTGATTACTTTTATCTATCATCATTCTTTACTGCTTACTGTTTTCTACCTACTTCTTTGATGCTGCTGTTTACTGCTTATTGTACTTTTACATAACATATACTCATTGAATGTTGGGAACAGATCTTTGGGTGAATGCCTACTGAGATTTGGTCTCACACCCTGTTTGGGTCATGATTTTGGGCCCAAACAGACTGTTGTTGCCGGTATTTACAAGGGAAATTGCCCTTCGACTTCTGGTACATGATTGTTTGGAGCAGGAGAGCAACAGACCAAGCTTTGGCTTCTGATGCTGCGGAGTTTTTTACTTTTTTTGTACATGTTTTGGTACTATGTTGTTTTCAGCATTGTGACTTGTTTGGATGCTTTCTTAGATATATATCTCTCATCATTCCATATATATACATATGTGCTCCAGTTTATTGATTTAGTCATCCGTTGTTTATTATTGTTTGATATTTACTGCTTCCGCTATTGCTTTTATATTACGTCTGATGTGTACTCTGCCAATGAGGGCATAGTTTCCCCACTATCCCACCCATGACCCTCTCCGCTAGTCGGCAGATTCTGGCATTTGGGGAAACGCTCTTGAGGCCATGGACAAACCTGGTACGAGGTTCCTCTGGGTGGATTCCGAAACTGGGATGTTACAAAGTGGTATTAGGGGATTTATTTTCTCATGATTTAATTTTTGGAGCCTTTATCCCGGGATAGGATGGATTCCGAACATGGTAATGAGTTGTGCCCGGGAGTAGCTAACCTGTGTACAGGGAAAAACCATACTACCTTGTTACTGCAATTTTCTGTTTCTGAGATTTTACAATTTATATGATTTCTCAAAGATTGATTCAAATGACTTGATTTGTTATTTTTGTTTGGCTATTGCGGTTCTATTTCTGTTGCAACCCAATGCGATGAGGGTATGCCATCTCATGCATCATATATGCACTTGTTAGAAATTACATTCCATGCATTCTGGACATGCCATCTAGGATGCATTAAAGATTTCATGCTGTTGTGATAGACTTTGGGTAGATCATGCATACTATTGTGATAGATGCTTGATAGAATCTTTGCTGCTTTGTTAGAGGATTGTTGGTTTTTTACTTTTCATAAATGAACGCCAAATTTTGATGCTTGAGGTGTTATGGGCCATCTTGAATCATAAATTGGTGGATCATGGTCTTGTTTTCTCTTGTCTATGACTACAGGAGATGCCAAGATTTGATTCGCTGGGAGTATGGGCCCTTACGGATCGTAATTTGGCACCTCTTTGCCTTGTTTTTTGTGTTTTCTGGGTTTCTATAATGTTTTTGAGCTACAGCCTAGAAAACCCGGAATACACGGCATGTACTATTTGACTACACACCATGTAGTTTTTAGACTGTGTCACTGACCATGTGAGCAGGGACATCTTGTTGTATGAATTCCTTCAAGAACACGCCATGTACTGTAGGTACATGTATTGTAGTTTTGATCCGTGTACCCGGAAGTGTCACTAACAACACGGGACGGGAAGCTCGAACAGAACACGCCGTGTTGGTGAGGAGCATGCCGTGTAGTTTTGTTCAGGTACCCGGCTGTGTCACAAACAACACGGGTCGGTGTCACCTTCTTCCATACATGCCGTGTGGATTAAGAACACATAGAGTAGTCTTGTAACAGGTATCAGGCTGTGTCGTGAACTACACGGGTCGTTGTTAACTTATCTTGTACACACCGTGTTTCTTCGGAACACGAAGTGTCATGGTCAGCCGTGTAGACGGACGTGTAACTAACAACACGAGCCGCAGAGACCTTTTCTAGTACACGTCGTGTCCCTAGGGAACATGCCGTGTAGTCTGGGGTTAGATTGAATCATGTGGGTTAGTTGTGTAAGGAGACTCGGTTGGGGGTTTAGAGTTCACGTAAATGCCGTGTGTGGGGACGACACGTCGTGTAGTTTGGGGTGTTACACGACCAGTAGTTGCAGCAGTACACACACATGTTAATGGCTAATAAAGACACACCATATAGTTTTATACACGCTGTGTAGTGATGTTTTTTAAAACTTGATAGTTTCTTTCCTCTGTTCCGGTTTTGTACTCTTGTGTTTTCAGTCCTAGTTGTTTCTGATCTATGGTGTGTTTTTTATCTTTCAGAGCTATGCCTCCGAGACGTCCTCCAGTTTTACATCAGTTACCAGGAGGTGATCAAACACCAGATATGACCGATCAGGGCCCTCCTGTTGATCCTCTTGTAGATCCTCCCGATGTGCATGCCTTGGCACCAACAGTTATACCCGTCGAAGGAACCAATGTGTAGTTTAGGGAGGATTTCCTGAGAATTATGGAGACTTTTCAGGGAGCGCCGCCTCCTGCCCCGTCGATGGATTAGTTGAAAAGGGTTTTTTAGCAGCAACATTCTCATACTTTCTCAAGGGATGGAGGATGCCAGGCTGCAGAGTCATGGTTTGAGGCCACTTTGACTATCTTCGAGCACCTAGAGATACCTCCAGAGAAAAGGGTAAAGCTGGCTATTGATATGCTCCGGGACACTGCCAAAAGGTGGTGGGAGGTGTTCTAACAGTCAGGGCGCCAGCAGGGTATGTCATGGGATGAGTTTCGACGTACCTTCTATGACTACTTCTACCCAAAGACCCTGGACCGATCGAGCCTAAGAGTTTATGAGCTTGCAGCAGGGTACTCTTTCTGTTATGGAGTACTCGTCTCACTTCACTGAGCTGCAATGTTTCACTCCGATCCAAGCAGGTGATGAGTTGCTCCTTACTAAAAAGTTATAGGATGGTCTCAGGAAGGAGATCTGTTCCCAGGTGAATATCTTCCAGTTGACATCTATATCCTCCGTCGTCAACCAGCTGCTGATTTCTAAGTGCAGTCTAAGGGATTATGGAGCAATGAGCCAAGGCGGTTCGTCATCTAGAGCGGTTTTCCCTCCTACGGAATGTAGGAAGCTTCGCAGAGAGTCTTCTAGAGGAGACCGGGGTTCGCGCGGTGCGTCTTCTTGCAGCCAGGTTATATTATACCAGTGCGGTAGGAGTGGAAATATTAGACATCAGTACCAGAGGGATCTGGGGAAGTGCCGATCTTTGGGAAATATGGGCCATCTCTAGTGTTTTTGTCAGATCTTCTCACCTACAACTTGTGGTAGGGCTTCCTCTATGACCCCGCATTCTAGAGATGCTTCACCAGTTTCACACCAGTCCAAAAACTGGAGTTCTTTCGGCTGTTCTAGCCAAGGTGGAGGTCGTGGATATGGTGGTTAGTCATCATGTCATCAGTGACAGTAGAGTGGATCATCTCAGAGCGATCAGCCAGCGCCGCAGGTCCATAGTGCAGCCCAGTCTTTCGCCGTGGAGAAAACTTATCAGGAGAAAGATCCCGGCCCTTCTGGAATTCGAGGTACGATCTTAGTAGCCTCAGTTTTATCTTCAGAACTTTTCGATACTTGTGCTTCCCATATCTTTATCTCTGTTTCGGTTGTGGAGAGCCTTTGCCTCTATGTTGTTTCGTCTGCCAACTTGTTGACTCTTGACACGTCGTTGGGATCTAGGACATCTAGCGTACGTTAGTGAAGAGAGTGCCCTCTTGAGGTTGTGGGGAGTCAATTCTTATGGGACCTCAATGTCCTAGAGATATCGGGCTATGAAGTCATTCTTGGGATGGACTGGTTGGTTCCTTTCCAAGATGATGTCGATTGCTATCATTGTAGGGTGAGTTTCGTATCACCAGAAGGGATATATTTTCTTCATAGAGGTGAGTGGGATGTCCAGGAGGGTAGAGCTAGACCCGAGCATCATGGGCTAGGAGGAGTTACTGCCCAGATTTCCAGTCATTATCTGCATGACCAGGGGACTTCACAGTTTGACTTTCTCCCAGTGGTGGATCGTTTCAAGGATGTATTTCTAGAGGAATTTTCAGGTTTACCTCCGATGTGTGAGGTAGCCTTCTCGATTGAGATCATGCCAGGAGTGGCACCAGTTTCCATTACACTTTATTGGATGGATACACCTGAATTGCAGGAGCTCAAGAAGCAGTTGTAGAATTTGCAGGCAAAGGGTTTCATATGACCAAGTACCACTCCATTGGGATCACCTGTCTTATTTATGAAAAGGCATACGACCCCCTTCAGCTTTGTGTGGATTATTGTAAGTTGAACCAGTCGACGGTCAAGAACCGATATCCCATGTCGAGGATTGATTACCTCTTTGATCAGCTTCGAGGATCTCAGGTGTTCTCGAAGATCGACTTGAGGTACGCTTATCATCAGTTGCGCTTTAGAACATCGGATATACATCTGATGGACTTTAGGAGCTATTATGGTCTATACGTTTATACAGTCATTCCGTTCGGTCTCACGAACATGCTAGCAGTTTTCCTGGCACTTATGAACCGAGTGTTCCATCCTTATTTGGACTCCTTCGTCTTAGTCTTCAGAGATGATATCTTGGTGTACTCTCACACTTTAGACGACCATGACACACATCTTGATATCATTTTGAGTACAATGAGAGAGCATCAGATGTATGTTAATCCCTCGAAGTTCCACTTTTGGATGGATCATATTCACTTCTTGGGTCACGTTATCTCAGAGGCTGGACTATCTGTGGACCCAGAGAAAGTGACTGCTGTAGTTTCTTGGGAGAAGCTGAAGAACATATTTGAGGTGAGAAGTTTTCTAGGGCTGGTGGGATACTACAAATGCTTAATTCAGGACTTCTCGCACCTAGCAGCACCGTTGACAGGTCTGACCAAGAAATGGGCGAAGTTTTTATTTTCAGTTTCTTATGATCCAGCCTTTTAAGAGATGAAGGGGAGGTTGACGTCAGCACCGATACTAGTCTTTCCAGAGTTGGGAAAGGGATACACTGTTTACTATGAGGCTTCATGTATCAGGATGGGAGTTGTGCTTATGCAGGGAGATGGAGTCATTGTGTATGGGTCTCGGCAGTTGAGGCCACACGAGAGGAATTACCCTACACATGATCTAGAGTTGGCAGCTGTTGTTCACGCCTTACGCTACTGTAGACACTACCTTCTAGGAGAGCACTTTGTGGTTCTCACCGACCACAAGAGTCTCAAGTATATATTCCCTCAGCAAGATCTGAATCTAAGACATTGTAGGTGGGTTGAGTATCTTTAGTACTTTGACATCGATCTCACCTATACGTCGAGAAAAGGAATTGTAGTGATAGATTCGTTGAGCAGATGAACTCAGATTCAGGCAGTTTAGTAGGCCAACAATGAGTGGCATCTTACAGCTCTGTTCTCTAAGATGCACCTGGAAGTGCACAACAGGTAGGGACAAACTTTCTTATCTTCTGTAGATGTTACCTCTACACTTCCTGATCAGGTACGGATGAGGCATCCATCAGATTCATATGCCTTATTCATGAGAGAGAGTGTGTCAGGAGGGGACCCTCTTCCTGGATAGACAGTTGGTGAGGTTGAGATATTTCGTTTTCAGGGACGTGTATGGGTGCCAACAGACATATGCGAAGAGATGATGCATGATTTTCTTTCCTTAATTTGGGCAGTTCATCCTAGCGTCACCAAGATGTGTCGTGACCTACAGCACCAGTACTGGAGTCCAGGTATGGAGAAAGATGTTTCTGGTTTTTTCATGAGATGTTCTACTTTTCTGTAGGTGAAAGTAAAGAATCAGCGACAATCAAGGATTTTTCATCAGTTACCCATTCCTGAGTGGGAGTGGAAAGATGTATCAATGGACATTGTGACCAGGCTACCAGGGTCACCTAGGGGGAGTGATCTTGTTTGTGTTTTCGTCGATATGATTATGAAGGTTTCTCACTTCTTTCCAATCAAGAAGACTTTCCTTGTTGATGATCCGAGACCATTGTATATCCAGGAGGTCGTATATGTACATGGAGTTCCACACTCCATTGTTTAAGACATGGATGTGTGCTTTACTTCTCGGTTCTGGAAGGGACTTTATAAGGCTTCAGGTACCCAGGTACATTTGAGTACAACATATCATCCCCAGACTGATGGTCAGTCCGAGCACACGATCTAGGTGCTTGAGGATATTCTTTGAGCTTGCATTATAGACATTAGCGTTTCTTGGGATAATCATATACCTCTTGTGGAGTTTGCCTAAAACAACAGTTATCAAGAAACCATTCATATGGAAATAATCAAGGCTCTATATGGTAGGCCATGCCGATCACCCTTATATTGGCTAGAGGCAGGAGAGGCATCTTTGCTGGGGCCTCGTCTTGTTCAAGAGACCTCTGAGTAGATAGAGTTGATTAAGAAGAGAATGGCTACATCACAGTCTCAATAGAATTCTTATGCCGATCAGCAGAGATGACCCTTCGAGTTCAAGGTCTGGGATCAGGTTTTCCTACGTGTCGCACCGAGGTTGTGACACAAGAGGATTCAGAGACAGGGTAAGATATCACCATGATACATCGGACTATTTGAGGTTTTGGAGAGAGATGGGTGGGTTTCCTATCGGTTGTAGATACCTCAGAGGTATCGGGCCATGTACGATTTCTTCCACGTCTCTCACCTCCAATGTTACTTTTCAGACCTGTATCATGTCTTTAATCCTGAAGAGTTTGAGCTCGAAGCGGATGCGTCATTCGAGGAGCATCCTATCAGGATTGTCGATCGTAGTATGGACGTTCTTTGTGGGAAGTATTTTTCTCTTGTACGGGTGCTATGGCAGCATGGGCGAGTACATGATGAAACCTAGGAGAGGGAGGCCGATGTACAATCGCAGTGGCCGGAGTTGTTCAGGTTTTTTTCTTCTACGTCTCTCTAGGGAAATTCAGGGAGGAATTTCTTTATGGGGGGAAGTTTGTAAGAACCAGGATCTTCAATTCAGTTTTTTTCCTTTTTCTAATGTTTTTGAGAAAAATGGAGTCTCTAGAACGTTTTGAAGTACACGTCACATACATTCTGAGTATACGCTGTGTCGTCTCTTCCCACTCGAATCCGTGTTTTGGTCGTGTCCGGGCCACACACTTGGTGTGTAGGGGTGATGTAGATGCCGATTTTGGTGGAGTAAGGAAAGACCTAGTACACGCCGTGCACTCTAAAAGTACATGTCGTGTATACTTTTTTCATTAAATGGACCAGGGTTGCGCCTGATCGCCATAAACCTCTTCTTCAAGGACATGTTCATCTGAGAGCATTGGGAATCCACAGATATTCGACGAGCGACCGTTCCTTCATCCATTCTACTATTCGAGCACTATCGATTGTATTGGAACTAAAACAGTGAGTTATCCCTTCTGGTTGAGCCTTTTTTTTCCAATTCCTGCTCCTTCTAAAGTTATCGTGGGTTGAGAAATTTTGGTGTGTTCTCATATCTACGAAGTTCAGGGGAGAATCAATTGTCGTGGTTCAATTATATCGATATCCAAGGATCGAGGTAGGTGGTTTGTTCCTTACCTTACGAAGTCTTTGAGTTTATGTGCAAATTCCACCAATACCCATCAACGGGGTATTGCGTGTTTACCGTTGTGCCCTTGTTTCTTTCATGCCTTGCTTGCATGCTTGCGTAGAACTAATTTGATCATGTTTGTGGATATTTTTTGTTCTTGGATTTTTTTCCCATGCATTGATCTATTTATGACCTTTGGGTCTTTTTAGCCTTTGGCCGTTATGTGTGTTTCCTTGACTTATGTCTAAATGATAGAGTGTTTTGCATTACATGCTTGTTGCGTTGTAAACTATTTAGCCAAGTAGCTCTATTTGTGTACTTTGGCGTTATAGAATTATTATGAACTGATTGGAACAATACTGAGAGAACCTTGAGCTATAGACTATAAGGGATAGACCGATTGAGATTCCCAGAGACTCTTAGATATTATAGACTACAGGAGGGTAGACCAAGAGAGCTTCCTCAAAGTGTCTGAGAAATTAGACTACAGGGGATGGACCGAGTGAGCTCCCAAAGAGTCATGGATTTTTATAGACTACAGGAGGGTAGACCGAGTCCACCTCCTCAGAGAGTCTTACCTTGTTTGATTTCATTTTAAGAACCTTGCCAGGATAGAGGAGGAATTGAACGAGTGAGATTCTTCAGAGAGTCTGTGGTATACCTGAGGCTATAAGAATAATTGAATGAGATAGCTTCTTCAAAGAGTCTCTAGGCCTTGGGTATAAGAGTGTTATACAACGTGATCTTACTCAGAGAGTCCCTGACTACCCTAGACTAAAAGTGTAATTGACCGAGTGTTCTTCCCCAAAGAGTATCATAATTTCTAATGACCAAACCAGAGGGGTTAGGCTGAGTGCACTACCCAGAGGGTTTTTTTCTTCATGGATCGGACCATAGGGTATGGGTGTGAGTACATCTGATAGGGTTTCCTGCTTGTTAGTTGTTTTCTTCACTGCTGTTGTTGGTTGTGGATTGATTACTGTTGTGTATCATCCTGCTTTACTAGTTATTGTTTACTTCCTATTTCTTTGTTGTTGCTGTTTACTACTTATTGTAATTTTACCTGCCATATACTCACTGACTGTTAGGAACAGTTCTTCGGGTGAATGCCTACTGGGATTTGGTCTTACACCATTTTGGGTCTTTCTTTTGGGGCCCAAATAGACTATGTTGTTTCAGTTATAGACAAGGGAAATCACCCTTCAACTTCTGGTAATTGATTCCTTGGAGTAGGAGGGAAAGGGACCAAGCATTGGCTTCTTATGCTGAGGAGCTGTTATGTTTTCATTTGTAACTATTTTGGTACTATAGTGTTTTTCAAAATTGTGACGTGTATGGATGATTTCCTAGATATGTATCTTGAATCATTCCATATAAATTCATATGTGCTCCAGTTTATTGATTTAGTCTTCCGCTGTTTGTTATTGTTGGTTATTTACTAATTCCTCTATTTCATGTTTATTACTTCTATTTTGTACTCTTCCAATGAGGGCATAGTTTCCCCACTATCACACCCAAGGACCTTGCTACTAGTCTGCAACCTCTGGCGTTTGGGGAAATGTTCTTGAGTCCATGTGACAAACTGGGTATGGGGTGGCTCTGGGTTGGTTCCGGAACTGGGACGTTACAAAGGTCATCAAGAACCTTGTTTGGAAAGCGACAAAAATATTTCATTTTAAATATTTTAAAAAAAGTCAAACAAGGGTATAAATGACATTAACCCATAATCTAGTAAATAGTAAAAATGTTTTGAAATAAATTTTTATGAAACATGGATGTGGATGATAAAGAGGTTCCATTAGATACTTACGTATATACAACCCCAGATAAATAAAGAGATTGTAAAATTAACCCTTACCTTGTACTTTTCCTTGGATAAGGGTACATTAACCTCCTGTATAATAGTTAAATAATTGTTATTAAATTATAAAAGAACTATATAAACAAATATTATATCATATATAATCTTCTAATATTGCTTTGTTATTATTATATTAGTTCTATCATCGTTTCAGGTGTTAACTGATTGGTTTTCTTTTATATGCTTGGATACGTCAGCCATGTTTTTTATGTATAGCATGTACTATATTTGTATCCAGAATGAAATTATGTTCTCAAACATTATTATTAATCACAAAAATAAAATTATTCTTGAATGGTTCTGAAGGGGAATTAATTTCATCACGTTCGTGGAGATGGTAAACGATACGTACGCACAAGCGACAATATTATTCAATTGAAGGTGAAATTTTATATAATATAATTTTATATAATATATATAGAATCATTAACATGATATATTTATTATTTACATCAATTATACATCATTATTATACCCATCCATATAATGATGTGTTGAATAACAACTACACCACGACGTGGAGACAGTAAGCCGTACGTACACATGTATGGTGACTTTGTCATTCAGAGGATGGATATAATAATAAATATGGTCATAATATATTTATAATAACATCATAGTATGAATAAGGTAATGGATTTGTTATTTTGTTACGAGAATAACAATGAAAGGGAAATTGGAAGAAGAAATGAACTTGAAATATGTGGTGCAATTATTACATCTCTTTCGGGTGTTTCCTTTTGATTTGATCAAAAGATATCCTTAGGTTGGAATTATAATAATAGTAAGGCATCTAGATCGAAGGGTGGGTCGTTGGGGGATTTTAGAGTAGGAGTTGGCTGAGAAAAATGACTTCGGAGGTGTGATTTTAAGAGAAGGGGAAGTGCCCTTTTACAAGAGAGGTGATGTTCATTATAGGAAAAACATGAAAATTTATTTTTATTATAAAATAATAGTCGGGTTATAATAGATCCAAAATGATTTTTTTAGGATAAGGTAGATATGGGTTAAAAACCTCCCAACCAAAAGATTTTAGATAGGTTTGGGTCACCATATTAACCTTATATTTTATATTTAAATCTCAGTTAAATAGATTAACTTTTACCATTAATTATTGTATTATTATAATAAATGGTAAATAAACATACTATAGAAATCCAAGATAAACTAAAGTGGTTATTTATTAATATATCTAACCTTATCTAAGTCCTTTTACCAAACCTTATTTAAAGACCCTAATTTTCACATGTATTTTTTTAATTATATAGAAAATTGAGAGTCCGCGAAAATTGACGGTGCGTGATTCTGAGGCCTAGTGTGCCCGAAATGAATTTCTGAACTTTTTATTAGGTACGTTCAGTGAATTCACTAAGGTAATTTTCTAACTTTTGAATTGGTCCTCATAATTGAAATCTATGGACACCTTTTAACTTGCAGCGCTGATATTTTCTTAAGGAGACCTACACCTCGACCGTAGTTGGTCGAGAGAGGAAGTTAGTTTTTCAGAATTTCATGGGAGAGTTTAAAATAATAATAAAATAAACCAATCAACATTTATTTTATTTATTTATTTGAATCCTCCCAATTGAATTTTTGGTGGTGGGGACCACACAAACTCTAACATTAATGGGGGGTAACTCTTGGGTTTCCATCAATTGTTGTGCCAACTTTTAATTAATCATGTAATTAATTCTGGAACATAATAAAGTGGATCCTCATCTCTTGGTTCGGGATTTTGGGAATGAAGAGATCTTGGAGGAGAGCCTTTGGAGAAATATCCTCCAATGAAGAATGAACCTCCAATGAGGATGACACCCGAGCTCAGATTGGGAGCATGTTGTGGGAACAACGGACGTCGAGATCCTTAATGTTTTCATCTCCTTCCTTGCGATGTATCCAACGAAAAATCAAGGTATGAGTTTGGAATTTGGTTGTTCTTGTTTGTTCTTCACGATTTCATGTTGATTCCATCCTCATGAACTGTCTTCTATCAGTCTAACATGGAGGGTGCGGGCCAAACAAACTCATCCCGATCCCTCCGCAAATTCATCGTGGTATGATGTGTTCTTCACCGGCGGTGGAAGGATGGAGGCCGGCACACCAGTCGATCGTATAGAACCAGGGTGGCGCGCGTCTGTGCTTCCAATAACGAAGGAGGCTGCGACCCATCGGCCTCGGAGGTTGGAGGATAGTGGGCGACACGACGGTCGACCGCATGGAGGTAGGGCGATGCACGTCTGTGCCACCGGTTGAGCAGGAGGCGGAAAATTGTCAGTTGTGGCGGAGAAGGGGGGCAGTCGGCACGTCGGCGGACCAGGTTGTGAGGCAGCGGCACACCTCCATGCCACTAGATATGGAGACCGCAACCACATGGTCGTAGTAGAGATCAATGTGCGGATGACATCTGACCGGTCGCAGTGGAGCAGCAACACTCATCTGCGCCATTGGAAGTAGGGCTGACCATTTTAGTCAGCCGCATCACGCCGAGCAGGACCTCGTTGGTAGGTCCCACGTGCCAGCTGGTGGGGCCATGTGGCACCTCCTATTTGTCCAAAACCGAACAGTCAACTTCCTTCTCGGGTGACCAGGGGGAGCATCTATCCTCTCAGGTGGCGGTTAGGGTGGACCTCATTACAAGGGGCCACCTCAGTTGTGGGCTGCACTGTAGGCCGCCCCCGTAGTGGGTCATGCTGAACCTTGCCAGTGGGTTGTGCCTGCCCTGGGCTAGGCCAACCGGGCAGGACCCAGACTGGGACTGGTCGACCTGAACTGGGTCTGTCCAACCGGGTCAGACTCAACCTGGGCCCATATAGACCAAGATACCCCTTTTGGACATATCTTGAGAACCAAATATCCGTTTGATGAACCATATGTGGATACAGTATCCTTGGATCGAAACAGTACTTTTTATATACTCAAATTTAGTTTTGGATAATGTTGGGGTAAGGTCAGGTTGGATTGAACCTGAATCCAACCGGTCCCTCAGAACACAAAGACTAATAATTCATTGACCGAGCGTCCGATTGAGGTTCCATCTATTGCATTGGGACCATTTTCACTTGACAGTCCATTGGGGTACTTATTCATGGGACTTCGTGTAAGGTGAAGTATATAATGATGGATTGAGGAGCGGTACCTCCCAGAATTAGGCATGCTTAGTGTGGGAACCTTGTGGCTGGATGTACTTGAGGAGTCGTCTGATCCTATGTGGGTCATCTTCGGATTCTATGTGGGTCAGCGCTCAACTATCCTGTGTGGATGAACGTATATCGATCTTATGTGGGTCATCTCTAGATCATGTGTGGGTCATCATAAGATCCTGTGTGGGTCATCATCGATCATGTGTGGGTCAACAGTAGAGCTTCTTGATGAAGTAAGATGATATAACAATACAGGTAGTCATTTATACTTTCGTACTTATGTTATACCTGGTGTGAGATGAGTCCTTACCGTTATAGTAATCCTTTATGTGGCATTACCTTTGCGGCACATACCTTCATGGCGATACATGTGTGGTATTCTTCTGTGTGGCCTTACTTTTTTGGTGCATACCTTCGTGGTGTTACGTTCATGGTATTCATTCCTTTGTGGAATAGTTGTGCTTTGGGATAATGAGTTTGGCCTTGTGTTTCCTCTTAAATGGGATGGGTATACATGATAACTTAGGTTAATGTATGGGCATATACCTAAGTAGGTTTAACTGTTTTTTTCGAGTTTTTTGTGTTATCCTTAGTAGATTTTGAGAGATCTTCGGGGACCATAGGGTCTCTATAGAGTATTGTTATACTCCCCCCTGTAGGGGATATGCCTGCACCTTGTTGTGTCTTGTGTAGATGAAAAATAGCGATGACTGAGGACAAGGATACCCGGACTGGAGGATGCTTCGAGGTGGACCGTTAGACTAGATGTACCGTAGAGTCGATCATTCGAGAGCTGTACCTACCCTACATGTAGGATCCTTGGTGGGTCTTCACATGAGATGTTTTCAGTTTTTCATGTACTTTTTTGTTAGGCTTGTATTCTGACTCCTTTACTTACTGTATACTCTCCTTTTACTTTACAGTTTACTTTGTGCTTGTATCTTGCTGTGTGCATGGTTGTGTGAGTTTACAAGTTATAAACGAACTGCCTTCCTAGATTTTGGGATATGCCTTTTTAGTGCTACTCGTCATCTCCTGACCTATGGATGGCGGGCTTGGGGTAGTCACGACATGGGCCTCGTGGGACGGGTTGGGAAAAATTTTTATCAGAGGAGCTTGGTTATACTAAAGAACTTGGACTCTGATCATTTCTGTGTGGTAATAGTGTTAAGTGTGATGAGTGTATTTTTTAGTTTGGGGAATCCAGTGTTGGTGCGGCGACTGACGTATCCATACACCGGGACCCTGACTTCAGATTCCCATGTCAGTGCACAAA
The DNA here is from genome assembly GCA_963277665.1 of Viscum album. Taxonomy (NCBI): domain Eukaryota; kingdom Viridiplantae; phylum Streptophyta; class Magnoliopsida; order Santalales; family Viscaceae; genus Viscum; species Viscum album. Next base: position 215,511,450 of record OY728164.1, read on the forward strand.
AACACTTATTGCGTGTGTTTTTGAAGAGTTTTCTTTGTAATCTCTTTGAGACAGCTCACTAGGTATAACATATTAACCGTGGCGCACCTGTTACTTTTCAGGATGCCACCACGTAGACAACCAACCAGGGTTCTAGGTAGAGTATTTGATGATAGCCCACCGATCGATGTGTCTTTGATGCAAGGCCCCCTTATGGCAGTTGTACCGTCGGGATGTGTACCAGAAGAACCAATACATGTTGGGTAGGCTATGCCACTAGCCCCAACAGTAGAGAGTGCACGCCTCTTGAGCACGTTGGAAGAGTTCCAACACCAGAGGCCACCAAGGTTCTGTTGAGAGATGAATCCATAGGAGTAAAGGACTGACTGGTGGTTGTGGGTAGAGTTTTTTGACTGTTAGGGACACCAGTTGTTCTCATGGTGATTCTTACCACCCGTCTTTTTCTAGTGGTAGTGGGAAGATGGTGGACTTTGATGCTCTAGGTTCACGGCGAGGTCAATCTCATCTGGGCGGACTTCGAGTGCCTTATATGGGATGATTTCGTCCCAGTACCTTACACTCAGTGCGTATACAATTTATTCTTCAGTTGAAGTAGTGTAGAATGACAATGGGTTAGTATTCAGCAAGGTTCACTATGCTCTCATGCTACTCCACATACATGGTGCATGACCCTTTCTTTAGATCCCGAATCTTCGATTAGGGGCTCAGACATGAGATTATAGCATCTATGATTTCTCTCAGGATTCTGACGCAGGAGGGGGTGTTTGAGCGAGCACTGTTAGTGGAGAGATTCCTTGCTAAGCAGTCACTGACACTGAGACCCACCACCGCCCATCACGTAGCAGATTCATCTGCAGCTGGCAGCAGACAGATGACGTAATGCTTCAAGAGGACCACACCTACAGGAGAATGACCACAACATACATGGTAGATTGTGAGAGGGTCTTGAAATTGAGCAGGATAGGCGAGGAGCCGGTAGTGTTACTCGTACGACGGACAAGGTCACAAGGCTTGCGACAACCGGACCCGCTGTACAGACGACCAACAGACAGTCGATGGACCGCCTGGGTAGAGGTGAAGATTCGATCGAGTAGGTCTGTAGGTAGGATGCAGGCATGATAGAGGAGTAAGTTGTGAAACAGGTGGAGGGAGACGATTAAAGGTTCTACTGCCACCACCATTAGGTTGTCCACCCTGACCACAGGGAATAGGTGGATAAGGACGAGATCAGCTCCAGGAAGCTGAAGCCTATGACCACAATGCTCCAGAGATGATTCGAGGTAAAATCTATGTCTACTCCACCTTAGCGGAAGTACTTATAGACACTGGTAGCGGTCACTTTTTTATTTCTACTGCCTTCATTTAGAGCTCAAGGATTCTGGTAGATTTGTTGGCTCAATCCTTACTCATAGAGACTCTTATGGAAGATGATTCGACAATTACACACTGGTTCCAGAAGTGTGAGCTTACACTAAGAGGTGAGAGCTTCGACTTGGATCATCTATTAGTGGCATCTAGTCCTTTCGACGTCATCTTGGGTATGTATTGGTTATCTATATTCCATGATCAGATCAACTATATTAGGTGAAAAGTGTGGTGTGTCCACATAGACAAAACCAGGTTTTCCTTCACTGGTGAGAAGGGAACCTTTGCAGCATAGGATGGACTTACCCAGAGGAGGGAGCAGCCGATCACACATCAGTTGGCTAGATTTACCCTCAGAGCGGTTGATGTTGAGAGTTCGAGTAATCTGAACAGGTGCCTTAGCCCAGTTGGTAAGGACTCTATAAGTGCATCCGGGAGACTCAGGATCAAATCCAAGTAGAGAGATAATTTCAGGGTTACTATAGCTGCATTGTAGTAGTATTATAGCATGTACTATAGTGGGAATTGTGTTGTACTATAACTGGTACTGTAACAGGCACGGTTTGGCACTATAGCAGCCAGGAAGATTCCCCCGTTTGGTCCTTCAGGCCACGGATTTGGTCCCCAAGTCTTTTAAGGCCTTCGAGCCACCAAGGCCTTCAAGTCAGTACGGCCTTCGGGTCACCTCATGTCCTACGTGCCACCTTAAGTGAATATGCAAACCAGAAAACCTACAAAGAACAAGCTTTAAAAGAAGGATGAGCAAGGAGCTTTCACTACAGCAGAAGCTAAACAGATTTCAAGAATGAGAGGCTATGACACCTACCATCGGGATAATCTTGTGCATGCATGGGAATGCCTATCCTAACAACCATGCAAAGGTGGAGAGTTGATTTCACGATGAAGATGCTAGGGAAGAGAAGTTTCAAGTAGTTCGTCTAGGGTGTATGTAATGTTTGATGCATACGGTAAAATGAATTCCTCCAAGGCCTATGATCCATGTAATACATATGACTATGGGCCTTTTAATGGTTCCACCTCATCCATTGAAAGGTTGATTATCAAAACTCAATAAAAAATGAAGGCCTTAGGGCCATTGGATGGAGTTCGAGCTATCCTGTAGTGGTGGATCAGTACACTGATGTTTTCCCTATTGATTTTTAGGGTCTACCTCCTCACAGAGAGGTGGAATTTTATACCGACTTTAACCCGAGGATGACACTGATATCTACATTATAATATCATAAAGCTCATGTGGAGCTTCATGAGCTATGTGTACAACTAGAGGACTTCCATGGAAAGGGGTTCATTATGCCATGTGTTTCTCAAAATCAACAGTTTTATAGATATATTTGAATAGACAGCTATCCCACATACAAAAACATAAATTTTTTTCTTCTGTTTATATGGGTTGAATTCCACACGCACAAGAAAATTTAACATTTTTCACAATAATAATATTTATTATAATTAAATAACAATAATTTTTATTAAAGTTATAAAATTAATTTTTTGACTCCACATTATCGGTAGAATTTTATCTGACTAGAAAATACTATTCTGGTTGAAACCTATATTAATCGGAAATATCATCGGTCACCATGACTTGTTTCGATTTTAATACATGAAATCAAACCACATACAATCAATAAAAAAATTTCTAGATGACAACAACATGGTCACCCAACCTCAGATTGAAACACGGTCAGATCTGTTGGGATCCATGTTAATCCCTCTACATAAATTTAAAGCTAATGTATTTTTCATGGATTATAAAATTTACGTGATCCCTCTAATTCCAATTGAAAGTACTATGGTCCTAGAGGAAACCGTTGGGTCATTGATTTTTTAATTAAATCATCATCAGGAGGATGATATTTATTATCTCAAACAATATAAAACCGTGTATGGTTCCGAGTATCTCACAAAAATTAAATTGATCATAGAAATTAAAACGAACAAATATCTAGTTTGAAATTGAAGCATGATGACTGCAACTCATCATTGGCGATCATTTAATGAAATATATTAATTCAATCTCTTTATGTAACATTCCAAGCAAATGAAGAATAATATATTTTCAAAATTTATTAATATTTGTGAATGAAATATTAATTTTACTTTAAATGGGTTTCTATGTATGATAGCTTACCTGATACACAACAACGAGTTTCTTTGAAATCTTACGTTGCACACTAATAATATAATATTATTATTTTAAATAAAAATTAACTCTTAGCCATTGTAATGGCGGGAATGAACAACACTATCTAAAAACTGAATATATATGTTTTTTAAATCTATTTACTTTTATCCAATAAAATTTAGAGGCTTAAAATGTGAATGAATCTAATTTTAAGCATAATTGACATTAAAAGGTCAATTTACCAGCTTTTAATGTAATATCTTCATAAAATATAGTTTTGGATACATTAATACATTCTATTTGAGAAAATAAAATCCTTCTTTAGAATGGGGACAACAAAATTTACATTGTGTAAAATTTTGGAATTTTTCTGATAAAGTTCATTTTTTTATGAACAGTGAAACATATTGTATATTAATTCAAAACTAAGTTTTAATATAATATATTTATATGATTAGATTATTTTTTTAAATTGGATTTAATGTATAATTAGAATATATTTTTCCAATTTAATCCAATGTTGGTCATTGGAAATAATTTCACTTTGAATTTGGACATAAACAAGTGTCAATGTTTTGATAGTTATTGTTTCATAAAAACACGCTATTTGTTTTAACAACAAGAATGAATTTTAAATTTATTAATGCAAAATATATTTTTATAATTTGGTAAAATATTCATCATTTTTGAATTCTTAATATCAATTATATCATAGGCTGAATTTTTGGTATATTTCTGAAAAACGTCAATTTTTTATTAATAGTGAAACCACATAGTACTAGTTAAAAAAACTGAATTTTTCATTTAAATGAAATTTTAACACATATGTGAATTGAATTTTGAAAATAATACATACATAGTAGTTATTATTAAGTAAAATGTGGTTCAATAAGATGAAAATAATTTTTTTGAATAGTAACTTCTATCTTTTATTTACCACAGTTAAAGATAAATAGGGTAAGTCATGGTAAAAAGAATATTATAATAATTACACATTACCTTAAAACATGTCCTAACCTTGTTGTATGAGTAATTTTCCGACCATGACCATCTTTGGGTCGCTTTTGGGACCCTAGGGAGCCACTTATGAATGATAATGACAATTTAGATTAATTAATTTAAAGTAAAGAAAAAAATGACACAAACAAAAATATTTTTGTGAATTTATTTTTATATGGTATTATATAAGTTATCATTTCAACTATAAATAATAATTGGAAATATGAAAAAAATTCCTATGTCATGGTATTTTTTTTATAATTTTTATACATAAAATAAAATTAATTATATATGACACAATAATGATGTCGTATTTACCACATTAATAAAGATTTAAATAAATATGATTATAAATATTAAAATAACATCTAAAACCTATATAATTCTTATTAGATGATTTTATTTCTACTATGAGTCATATTATATTAATCATTAATTATTTTTGGACCTTTAGAAACTAAATATCAATATATAATAAATTTTTTTTTATACTTTCCTAAAGAGCCCCTCCTCCCCCTTATAAAAGGATACTATTTCTAACCAATTAAACACACATATAAAGCCTTTTTTATTGTCCAAAATATACCCAATTAAGCTCCCCACATCCCTCTATTCCACCTGGAAGACTTACCTTAGGCAGAAGGCACATCAACCAACCATTTTGGTTCAAGCCAAATGGAGTTACCCAAATTAAATGTAACCGTTTCTCTTAACTTCTTTTCTTTTATTTTACTTCTCCAACCCATAATATATTTTTTTCATTTATTTTATAACAAAATAAGTATCCTAAATACACTAGGATGATTTTATGAGAAGTATTATACCTACACTTACAGACACCTCAATCTAATGGGTGAAGAACATACTGTTTTTGTGGATGGAAAACTAACGCCTCACGAAACGATGATTGTTCGATTATATCCTATCGCCTCTCACAGTGGACATTAATATGAAAATATATTTATATATGATATATATTATTTTTATGTTTTATTTATGCTTCTGTATTTTTCCTTTATATCATACCTTTATGGTTTCCGTTATATGTTAACACGATAATTTCATTTGAACAAGTGCAGACTACCGCCCCCTCAAAATGATATGACTCATTAATTCCATATGTGGGATGTTTAAAATATTTATTTAACTATATTATATATGATATTATACTGGAATAATAATATACATATGTATCATTATGTTTTAATTCCATTAAAATAAGAAATAGAAATGGAAGTAGCATTAATGCGTAAGTACGACTTACCGTCTCCATGAATGATACATTTCATTTCTTACCTCCAAATGTTATGTACTATTATAAATACATGTATCTAATAGATATATATGATATATATGATATAAGAATCATAAATATCATTCTGGATAAAATGATCTTTTGAGAATGTGAACAACTTCTAACTATAAGGTTTTCATTTGTGACTCAAGTACCAAATATCGACAAAAAAAACATTATTAACTTGAATGATTAAATAATGTTTATAACATAGTATAAAGTGAAATAAAAGGAATGATAAAATTAAAAATGGTTCTTAATCAAGTAGAAATTATCTTTAGTTTATTATTGAGGATATTAAAGAATGAACGAGTCATGTCGGACACGAGGTAAGAGACTTCGTATCAATCTCTTTTCATTGAGGCATATTTTGTATTAATACACAACTTTCTTTTATACACTATATAATGAACCTTGAATTTTCAAAGGGAATATTTTTCTACAAAGAGTTTTACTAAACAAAAAATGAATGTTTCTTTTAACATAAGCGGTGACAAGGACCTTTCTTCCACCGCATGTATTATTTTTTCTATGGCTTCCTTAAAAAACCTTAATAATTTTTTTCAAGGAAAATAAATACCATATAATCTTTTATGTATTTTGGTATTGAAAATGGTTTTGATAATGGATTTTTTATGTCACTATATTTAAGTTATCTATTTTGATTGAAATGTGGAAATGTTTTCTTTCCTCTATATTTGTTTTCTGTGTTATGATTTTATAATGGTAATTGGTCATTTGACGGGTGGTAACATGATAAACTAAATAAAGGGTGGTGCCGTGATATACCGGGGTGGGTGGTTATGTTATAATCTGCAATGCATTAGGTATGGAAGTCGGCTGTAGGGCTATTCTATTTAGTGATATGTGTGGAAGTAGACCGTATGGTTATTCCATTTAAGTATGTTTATGTCCCAAGTTACCTTTATATGTTATGTGTTCTTTATATGGATTTTATGGTAATATTTTTGTTAGAGAAGGGTAAGTAGTGTTCTTTTATTCAGTGAAGAGTATTTACTACATTATAAAGGTGAAAATTATTACTTATGTTAAAGTATTCATGGTTTACTTGTTGTTTTGAAAAACTAACAGTTTTCCTTCTTTGTATATCCCTTACTGAGCTTTTTATGATCATCCCATGTTTTTGAAATGTTTTTGATAGGACATAATTTGGAATAGGGTAACGGATTGGATCAAGGAAAATTCATGTTGTCTTAAACATGAAACTAGACATGACACTTTTGTAAGGGTTCATGATTTGTGAAAAATGGAAACTGATTAGAAGGGTCTACATTGTATTTTTTAAAATGAAATGTAATAGTTATGGCTTAATTCTCTATACCTCGAAACCTAAAAAGATTCTCAATATTAATTATCCATTTAATTCGATAATTTGTAATGTTTAAGGATGAGTCCTTATAGTTGGTAGTAGAGGTTATTTTTGACAACATTAAGAGTTAGGGAATTGTTAAATAAATTATCATAAATTAATTAATGGTAATATTGAAATTATATTGCTTTTACAGGTTACCATGTTTCTTCACCTAAGATATTTCTATGTTTATAATGGTTTTCCGTAGAGAAAACAAGGTAGATATGTTGGGATGACATCGGGAGGAAGACAACCTTCCAAACTAGAAACCTGAGATGATCAGAATCGGAAATGAATAGTTTGTTGGATTGATGTCATAGTTGACTCAGGCTATAAATGGTGGTGGTATCCATGCAAAAAATCATCCAAATCAATCGTAGAGGAACCTTTCAGTAGTGGAGCATTTCATGAGGCAACATCCCCCATCATTCAGAGGATCATCTGACCTTGTGCTAGTTGAAGGGTGGATTAAAGCACTGGAGATGATTTTGGATTTCATGGGGTGTTCATAACATCAAAAGGATAGTATATCTATTTACTGTTTTGAAGGTGAAGCTGATCAGTTGTGGATGATGGTGAAAAATAGCAGGGATAGTGAGAAGATTTATTCTCTTTATTGGGATGAATTCAAAGGTATGTTTCTTGAGAAATATTTTCCTAATGTGATTCGTTTTAGGATCGAAAAACAATTCATGGAATTAAGGAATGAGGATGACTCAGTGGCTACTTATGAAGTAATGTTCACTCAACTGGCATGGTATGCACCAAATTTCATCCAAGATCTTGATAATAAGATATATCAATTTTACTCTGGAATGGAGCCAGTATATTGAAGAGAATTATCCTCTCGGGAGTTCAAAAGTTATGAAAAACTTTTTCGATGTGCGAAGAAGGTGGAACTGGAGTTTGCCGATGATCAGGTGTTCGTTGACATACAACTGAATAAGAGGTCTAGTTGGCAGGAAAAGGGAACGATTTCATCAAAGAATCCTGGTGTTAAGAAAATTAAACATCCAACTTGTGAGAAGTTTGGTAATAATCATCATGGAGAATCATTATCAAAGTCTAGAAAGTGCTTTCGGTGGGGTAAGTCTGGTCATGTTGCTCATCTGTAAGGAAGACGATGTAGATTGCAATGAAAATCCATCGGTAAGATGTTTTAAGTGTAATGAAATGTGTCATTATGCAATTTAGTGTCCTGCGAATAACTCAATTGAGAGAAACCAGCCATTCTACAAGAAGTGAGGGGTGGTGAAATCCTTTGCAACTACTTTAATAGATGTTGGGCCCTCAAATGAAGTAGTATCTGGTACACTATTTTTTTGTTCGGATTATGCAATTGTGTTGATTGATTCAAGGTCTACACACTATTTTTTTTCTAAGACGTTTTCTAATAAATTGGGAATTCCATCTCAAGATATGAAGACGAAACTTATAGTAAAAACAACTATAGGAAATTTTGAGACAAAAAGAAGACATAAGAACTTTTCTTTCCTTGTGTGCGGGATGAATATACCTATAAACCTTATTGTTTTTCCTTTAGTAGAGTTTGATGTTATTTTGGGAATAGATTGGATATGTTTTTATCATGATAATATTGAATGTAGAGATAAAAAGGATTCATTTTAGAAATATTTACAATTTGTGTACAAGAATAAACCCTTGATTTTGATAACATATTAGGAAGCTGAGAAACTAGTAAAATATGGAAATGAATGTTACCTTTCACATATTGGTGAAAATAAATGATGTTTTGAGATCATTGATGTGCTAGTGGTAAATGAGTATCTTGGTGTTTTTAATGATGAGTTTCCTGTTATTATACCTGATCGGGAAGTTGATTTTACTGTTGACTTAGTTCCTGATGCTATGACAATTTCAAAACCCCCTGATCTAATGGCTAAAATTGAACTGTTAGAGTTATGTAAGCAATTTCAGGAGTTATTATATAAAGGTTTCATTCGACCTAGCACATCACCATGGGGTGATCCCTTATTGTTCGTTAAAAAGAAAAGATTGTTCAATGAGATATTGAATTGACTATAGAGCATTGAATAACATCACTGTTAAGAACATGTATCTTTTTCCTCATATCGATGATTTGTTTGATCAGCTCTAGAGAGCTCAGTATTTTTCAAACACTGACTTGAGATCGGGGTACCATCCGTTCAATGTGAAAGAAGAAGAAATTCTGAATGCTATGTTTCGTACTAGATATGGCCATTCTGAATTTTTAGTTATGCCTTTTGGTTTAACCAATGCACCTGTGGTATTCATGGATCTTATGAATAGAATTTTTTGTGATTTCAAGGATATGTTTGTGGTTGTGTTCATTGATGATATTTTAGATTATTATAAAAGTAAAGAGGAGCATGAAAGTTATTTAAAGGCCATCTTGAAAACCTTAAAAGAGAATAAATTTTATGGGAAATTCCGCAAGTGTGAGTTTTGGTAACAATAAATTTCTTTCCTGGGTCATATTGTTTAAAAAAATGGAATAACTGTTGATCCTACTAAAACAAAAGATGTTGAAGAATGGCCATGACCCACAATATAACCGATCTCCGTAGTTTTCTGGCTTTGTAAGGTTATTACCGGAGGTTTGTTTAGAATTTTTTATGGTAATCTAGTCCAACGACTAAGTTAACATGAAAGGGTGTTATGTTCGTTTGGACAAAAGAATGTGATGATTGATTTCAGGAATTGAAAAGAATATTGGTGAAGGCTCCATTTTTGGCACTGCCTTCCAGAAATGCTGAGTTTGTTATTTATTGTGAAGATTCATTGAAAGTAATTGGATGTGTCCTCATATAGAATGATCGGTTAATTTCTTATACTTCATGTAAACTGAAACCTCATGAGTTAAATTACCCTACAAATGATTTGGAATTAACTGCTGTTTTTTTTTCTCTAAAAATTTTGAGGCATCATTTGTATGTAGTAAAATGTGAAATATATACTGACCAAAAAAGATTAATGTATATATTCACTCAGAAATAATTGAACATTAGACAAAAGAGATGGTTGGAATTAATCAAGGATTATGATTTCACAATCCATTACCATCCGGGAAAAGAAAATAAAGTGGGTGATGATTTGAGTCGAAAAAGAAATGTCTCATTAACCATGCTACATATGGAATGAGATCCTTTGGTTTTTGATTTGATTAACATTGGCATTGAAGTTGTTGGTGCAAGAAATTATTCTATTTTGATTCAGGTGTCAGTGAAATCATTTCTATACGATAGAATAAAGAAAACATAGAAAGAAGATATTGAGTTGCTGAAAAAGGTAGAGTTGGTTCATAAGGGTAAGTTGACTAATTTTAACATTGATAATGATTTTTTTGTGAGGATTGGGAAGAGATTATGTGTGCCTTGTGATTCAGAGTTGAAGAATGAGTTGTTATGTGAAGCTAAGAGTTCTCTGTTTTCAGTTCATCCTGGTAGTACTAAGATGTATAATGATCTTTGGAAGTATTACTGGTGGGATGAAATGAAAAAATATATTTCTCATTTTACTGTGAAGAGTTTTACTTTTCCGCAGATTGAAATAGAGCGACAATTACTGAAAGGGATTCTTCAGTCTTTACCGATGTCAGAGTGGAAATGGGAAAATATATCCATGGACTTCGTTATGATATTTCCAATGACATCTTGAGGTAATAATGAAATATGGGTTATTGTTGATTGGTTGACTAAATATGCTCATTTCCTTCCTATTCGAGATATAGTGTCTCAAGATCAACATTCTCAATTGTATATTAAAGAGATAGTCAGGTTGCACAGAATTCCCCTCTCTATTGTATCTGATCATGATCCCAGGATTAGTTATAACTTTTGGAAAAGCGAGCAGAAGATGTTGGGTACTGAAACAAATTTTAGTACAAATTTTATCCTCAATCAGAAAGGCAGCCAGAATGAACAATTCAGACCTTGTAGGATATGATACATGCCTGCCCACTAGATTACCAGGGAAGTTGGGACCAACATCATTCGTTGGTCGAATTTTCTTATAACAATAGTTTTCATTCCAGTATACAGATGGATCCATTTGAGGAATTATATGGAAAGCTTTTTGAACACCAAATTTTTGGGATGAAGTAGGTGAATGAGAGTTGATGGGTCCAGAATTGGTAGAAGAGATGGAAGAGAACGTTCAGATGATTCAGAAGAAAATGAGAACAGCTTAGAGCAGATAGGAAATTTATGCAGATAACCAGGGGAAATATATTTTTTTTGAGTTATGAGATCATGTCTTTCTCAAAGTTTCTCCGTGGAAAAGTGTGATGCGTTTTGGTATGAAGGGAACGTTGAGTCCGAGGTTCATTGGACCTTTTGAAATCCTGGATAAAGTTGGATCAGTTGCGTAAAAAGTGTATTTACCTCCAATTTTATCCCAGGTACATAATGTTTTTCATGTTTCGATGTTGGGAATGTATATGCCAGATCCATCTCAAATTTTGAGTCCAGAGGTAATTCAGTTGGAAGAGATTCTATCTTATGAAGAACAACCAGTCCAAATTATTGATCGTAGAGAGCATTTTTTCTGGAATAATGTAATTCACTAGGTTATGGTTTTGTGGAAAAACCATATGATTGAAGAGGAAACATGGGAATCTGAAAATGCTATGTGGGACAAATACCCCCACTTATATTGATAAGTGATTAAAAATTGCGAGGATGAAATTTCCAAAACGGGGAAGGATGTAAAATCACAGGTAAATGAAGAATAATCTATTTTAATATTTATTAATATTTGTGAATTAAATATTAATTTTACAAAAAAAAGGTTTCTATGTTTGATAGCGTACTCGATACACAACAACATGATTCTTTTAAATCTTATGTTGCCCACTAATAATATAATATTATTATTTTGAATGGAAGTTAACTCCTAGACCTTATATTGGCGGGAACTAAATGAAAAAACTACAACATGATTATACATGTTTTTTTAATGTATTTACTTTTATCTAATAAAAATTTGAGGCTTAAATAGTGAATGAATCTAATTTTAAGCATAATTTACATTAAAAGGTCGATTTACCACCTTTTAATGGATAAACATATTTAAATATAGTTTTGGTCACTTTAATACTTTCTATTTGACCAAAAAAATCCTTCTTTAGAATGGGGACATAAAACATTACTTTTTGTTAATTTTTTAATTTTTCCGATAGTGATCATTTTTTAATGAAAAGTAAAAAATATTGAATTTAAATTCATAACTTCATTTTAATCTAATTTATTTATATGGTTAGATTATCTATTTAAATATTTTTAAAGTTTAATTAGAATATATTTTTACCATTTAATTCAATGTCGATCATTGAATTAATTTTACTTTGAATTTTGACATAAACGAGTGTCATTCTTTTAATAGTTATTGTTTCTTAAAAACACGCTATTATGATTAACAATGTGAATTAATTTTAAATTAATTAATGAAAATTATATGTTTTTAATTTGGTAAAATAGACATCATATTTGAATTAGGAATATCAAATATATATTAGGCTTAATTTTTGGTATTTTTCTGAAAAAATTCAATTTTTTATGAATAGTGAAACCACTTAATAGTAGTTAAAAAAACTGATTTTATCATTTAAATGAAATTTTATCACTTTTGTGAATTTAATTTTAAAAATATTACTTACATGGTTGATATTAGTAAGTAAAATGTGGTTTAATATGATGACAATAATTTTTGGTGAATAATAACTTTTGACTTTTATTTACCGCGGTTAAAGGTAAACAGGGTAATTCAAGGTTAACATTTTTTCATAATAATTTAAAATTACCATAAAACTTCTCCTACTCTTATTGTATGAGTAATTACCAACCATAGGCATCCTTGGGTCGATTTTGGGACCCCATGGAGCCACTTATGAATGATATTGACACTTTAGATTAATTAATTTAATGTAAATGAAAAAATGACAAAAACAAACATATTTTAGTGAGTTAATTTTTTTATGGTTTTATATATGTTATATTTTAGACTATAAATATTAATTGGAAATATAAAAATATTTCCTACATCATGGAATTTTTTTATAATTTTTATACATAAAAACATTAAATTATATATGACACAATAATGATGTAGTATTTACCTCATTAATAAATGATTTAAATAAATAAGAATACAAATAATAAAATAACATCCAAAACCTGTTCAATTATTATTGGATGATTTTATTTCGTCTATGAGTCATCTTATCATCTACTTTTATTATTTTTGGACCTTTAGAAATCGAATATCATTATATAATAAAATAATATTTTCACACTATCCTAAAGAGCCCCTCCCCCCTTATAAAAGGAGACCATTTCTAACCAAATCCATACAAATATCAAGCCTTCTGTCTCTCCAAACATCTATCCAATTAGGCTCACTAAATCCCTCTCTTCCACCTATATGACTTACCTTAAGCAGAAGGCACTTCAACAAACCAGTTTGGTTCAAACCAAAGGGAGTTACACAAATTAAAGGTAATATTTTCTCTTAAATTCTTTTATTTTATTTTACTTATCCAACCCCTAAACTCTTTTTATTACATTCTTTTATAAAAACACCAGTATCCTAAATATACTAGGATGTTTTTTTGAGAATTATTTGAACTACACTTACACACACCTCCATGTAATGGGTGACGAACATACGGTTTCTGTGGATGGAAAACTAACGTCTCACGAAATGATGATTGTTCGATTATATCATATCGGCTCTCATGGTGGCCATTAAGATGGCACTGTATTTATATATGATATATATTATGTTTATGATTTCTTTATTCTTCTGTATTTTTCCTTTATAGCATACCATTATGGTTTCCATTATATTTAAACACGATAATTTAATTTGAGGATGTGCAGACTACTGCCCCCTAAAAGTGATATGACTCGTTAATGCCATATGTAAGACATATAAAGGATGGAGTTATTTATATTATATATTATATTATACTAGAATTATAATATACCTATGTATAATTATTTTTTAATTCAATTAAAATAATAAATAGAAATGGAAGTAGCATTCATGCGTATGTATGACTTACCGTCTCCATGAATGGTGCATTTCATTTCATACCTCCAAATGTTATGTACTATTATAAATACAGGTATATACTGGATATGTATGATATATATGATATCTTATTCATGAATATCATTATGTATATTATGAACTTTGGACCATGTGAACAACTTGTAACTATAAGGTGTTTATTTGTGACACAATTACCAAATATCCACAAAACAAACATTATTAACTTGAATGATTTAATAATGTTTATAACATGGTAATAAGAGATATAAGAGGAATAATAAACATGAAGAAGGTTCTTAATAATGTATAAATTAACATTATTTTATTATTCAGGATATTAAAGATTGAACGAGTCAAGTCAGACATGAGGTAAGGGACTTCGTCTCAATCTCCTTTCATTGAGGCATTTTTTGTTTTAATACACAACTTTCTATTATATTCTATATAATCACCGTTGACATTTCAAAGGGAATATTTTCCTATGAAGCATTTTACTAAACTATAAAATGTAATGTTTCTTTTCATGTAAGTGGTGACAATGACCTTTTCGCCGCAGCGAGTATTATTTGTTATTTGGATTCATTAACAATGTGTAATGTTTTTTTTCAAGGAAAATAAATACCATATACTATTTTATGTATTTTGGTTCTGAAAAAGGTTTTGATAATGTATTTGTTACGTAAATATAATTAAGTGATATATTTTTATTGAAATATGGAAATTTTTTCTTTCCTTTATATTTGTTTTGTGTGTTATGATTTTATAATGGTACTTGGAAAATTGATGGGTGGTTACATGATAAACCAAACAACGGGTGGTTCTGTGATAAACCAGGATGTGTGTTTATGTTATAACCTCCAATGCATTGGGAATGGATGTCAGTCTTATGACTATTCCATATAGTGATATGTGTGGAAGTCGACCGTATGGTTATTCCATTTAAGTATGTTTATGTCCCAAATTACATTTATATGGTATGTGTTATTTATATGGGTTTCATATTAATATTATGGTTAAAAAATGGTAAGTAGTGATATTTTATTTAGTGAAGAGTATTTACTACTTAATAAATCTGAAAAGTATTACTTATGTTTAATTAATCATGGTTTTCTTTTTGTTTTGAAAAACTAATAGTTTTCATTCATTGTGTATCCCTAATTGGGATTTTTTTTCTCATCGCATGTTTTTGAAATGTCTTTCACAAGACACAATGTGGAATAGAGTCAAGGATTGTATCAAGGAAAAGTCATGTTGTCTTAAACAAGGAACTAGACATGACTCTTTTTTTCAAGAGTTCTTGTTTTGTGAATAATTGGAAACTTGGTAGAATTGTCTACGTTGTATTTTTTATAATGATATGTTGTATTGATGTTCTAATTCTCTAAAAATCTAAACCTGAAAAGATCATCAATGTGAATTATCCATTTAATTCAAAAATATGTGATTTTTATGTCTAAGTCCTTATAGTTGGTATCAGAGGTTTGTTTAGACAACTTTAGGAGTTAGGGTATTGTTAAATAAATTTTCATCAATTAATTTATGGTAATATTTAAATGATATACCATTTAAAGATTACCATGTTGATTCGCCTAAGATATTTCTATGTTCAGAATGGTTTTCAACAAAGGAAATGGAAGCTATGTTGGGATGCCATTAGAAGGAATACAACTTTCCAAATCAGCAACTTGAGATGGTCAAAATCGAAACTGAATAGTTTGTTGTAGTGATGACACTGTTGACTCAGACTATATATGGTGGTGGTATCCATGCACGAGAGCATATAGATCATCTGTAGAGGAACATGTTAGTAGTGGAGCATTTCAAGAGGAAACATCTCCCATCATTCAGAGGATCAGCTGACCTTGTGCTAGCTGAAGGGTGGATTAAAGCACTGGAGAAGATTGTATGAGGTCATGGGGTGTTCATAACATCAAAATGTTAGTCTCTCTCTTTATCGTTTTGAATGTGAAGCTGATCAGTGGTGGTCGATGGTGAAAAATATCAGGGATAGTGAGGATATTGATGCTCTTTAATGGGATGAATTTAAATGTATATTTCTTGATAAATATTTTCCTAAGGGATATTTTTTCACATTTGAGATATAATCCTCACATGCGTAATTTATGTCATTAAGTTATGACTCTTGTGTTAGGTCCAAATCTTGTTGCATCATTGAATCCTAGCCATTTTCCATCTATTATTTTCTAGGACATGGTCATTTATTATCCTCATCCAAAGGGGATCCCCCCAAAAACCATTTTTCATCAGGGGCCTCCATTTTATAATATCGGTTCGTTGGTTCTATTGTTTTCTTCCACCAGTAAGGATATTAGGGATTCTGTGTCTTTTTAAGAAGGTGGGACTCTTGACCCCCTAATGCCTCTAGTGTTTTTTTCTTATATCTTGTACTGGGTAGGAAGATATTCATGAGGCCAAATCCACTTTTCATAAATCTTAATTTTATTACAACCCTTCTAAGGGGTTTTATTGGCTCCCAATTTATCTTCAGTGTGTTCCTAAAAATGATTTTTGTTGTTAGAGGAACTAGAAAATAAGGTGGAAAGATTGTCCTCCCTTGGTAAGAGGGAGGTAGATAAATTGAAGGTTTCTCCATCCCGGATTAATATTGGGTTTATAACTCATGTTATAGACAAAGATTCTCTCCCCAACATCTGGATATAATGTGATGTTACTCCTTCATGTCACATGAACATTTCTTCCATTTCTAAATGATTTTTATCTTGATCTAGAGATCTAGTTTTTTGTGGATTCATGAAAATAATATTTACATTTTTAGTGATTCTTATCGTTTAAATGTATCTTTTATGGATGTACTGGATCCTAAACAGAGTACAGATCAAATAAATTCTTTTACAAGGAGAATGGGGTTTTTTGATTTCAGGAATAAGAGCACATATAACCCACTTATTATGATTTTCTTGAAATTTTCTTTTTACATGGAATGTGTGGATTCTTATCCACTACACTTCTTTTTTAACAGTGAATTTTTGGGGGATATAAATTCCTTTTACATTAATTTATGCTAAATGTGATGTTTCATATATAACTTCTTTGTGGAAGCATATTCACATATTCCAAATAAGAGGAATTTCATTGTTTTTGGGTGGAAACTTAAACACCAATTCATATACTTCTAGGAAAAAATGTGTCGTGGTATTCTATAGAAAATATGTGCACGAATTTATAGATTTTTTGGTGTCTATTTGATTTATGGGCTTGGGTTTATTGTGGAGTATGTTCGATCAGTGTCTCTCCAACATTTATGGTATGTACAAATTTCCTTAGAATTTTTTCACTCATATCACTCTTCCATTATTAGACCATTCACCCTTTCTAGTGAATATATAGGGAGTTCAGAAGATCATAACGCCTCATCAATTCAAGTAACTATTTTTGCATTGATGGTTTTTAATGAATGATTTGGTTCTTCTAGAATTAACTAGGGAAGATTAATTAATGTGAGGGGTTGACACTCCATCTCAAGGGAATGAGGAAAGTGTTTCATGAGTGGGATTCTATAATATAAAACAATGACACCAACCTTGAATGGATTAAAGAAGAAATTGATATGCATGCAATGAGGATTTAAGTGAACTACGATGATGAAATTTTTGTCACCGTGATTGAGAAACAATGGTTTATTTCTAAAATATTATGTACATCGAAAGGTTTTTTATAGAATGATAAATGGAACATTGAATATGGTAAGGGCATCATAACACTACTTTTTTTTAAAAGAAGGCATCGAGGAAGATCAACATGATGTTTCAAGATGGGTCATATACGATGGCAATTTATTTCGTTGAGAACAAGCCTCTTAATAATTATTAGGGACATATGGAAGGGTATTTTATTATTAAAGGATGACGTAATGATTAATAACCAGAGGAGAATATTATGCAATACATTCCTAGGATAGCGGAGGATAAGGATAACAAGGAGTTTGAATATATTCTAAAAAATAGGAGGAAATTTAAGAGGGCAGTGTCTAGCATGAAACTGGAATGTTCCCCTAGAATAGATAGGTTTCTCTATTTCTTTATTCATGGACACATATGATATAATTAATCCATAGTTTAGTCAATCAATACATGATTATTTTAAAATAAGGGTGATTCCAAGGGTGGTGTGTTCTTATTCGGTGGCTTTGTTTCTAATGTTATAGGAAATCACATATCTAAACAAATATCAACCTATATGTATTTTTAGTTTTTTTTATAATATTATATCATGTATCACTAGAAAATGTCTATGTTACGATATTCTGATATATTTTCGTGAGCAACAACATGTTTTCATTCATGGAATGAGTATTCAAGAGGTGGGGAAGATAGAGAAGGAAATGGTGGATGATATCAACAATAAGACACTTGGATCTGATATTATTAATTAATTGGATATGCAGAAGGTGTATGAAATCATTAAGTTGGTCTTATTTTTAAGATTCATGTGGAAATTCAGGTTCAATGAATGGTTTTATGTCCTATTTTTAGGTGGTTCACCTCCCCAAGGGTCACCATTTCTAATATTCGTTAAGGTAATTGATTTTTTTAAGACCATGTGTGGATTAAGGAAAGTTGACCCTATCTTTACAAACCTATTTATTTTGTACCATTAGGAACTCACTAGAAATATAAAATGCGTTATAGAGGATGGAACAATTCTTCCTTTCAAGAATAGGTTTAGTGGTGGAATTATTTCTCATATGATGATTGTTGATTATTTTCCTTGAAATATTAATTGTAGGAAAATATCTATATCTGAGATTAACTAAAGTAGGGATGTATAATGAAACCAAATCATCCAATAGATCAACCGAGGAAGGATTAATGTTTTCATTTGAAAATTAATAATCGAGCATGAAAATAATGATTATAAAAAATAACCAGGACGTGCGAAGGAATCAACATCTAATAGATAGTATTGGTGCACCCATTTGATATGGAAGAATCAATATCATATTTTAAGCCATCATTGGTAGTATCATAGTGAACATTTTTAATAGGAAAATCATTTTCTCTCATTCTGAGGATGCATTACACTTGTGAATAGTGCACTCATTTTTAATCAAATGCATGTTTTTTTATCATTAAG
The DNA here is from genome assembly GCA_963277665.1 of Viscum album. NCBI lineage: Eukaryota > Viridiplantae > Streptophyta > Magnoliopsida > Santalales > Viscaceae > Viscum > Viscum album. Next base: position 215,530,797 of record OY728164.1, read on the forward strand.
AAAGAGAAAGGTACCATTGACTGGATTGAATATATAATGGAATCTTTAATATGGGATGATGAAAAAGGTGGAGTATTTTATTGAGAATAATTGAAGAGGATGTAGAAGATGATAGAAGAATGTGGAGTTTACTCATTAAGAATTCTGAAAAATCCATGCATGCGAGTGATTATTGATGTGAACTGCAAACTTTGGGTAAGTTTTATATGAAAAAGATATAGTGATGACTGGAGGAAATGGATGGAAAGTGCTATGAGATCATCATGTATTTCAAATTTTTTGATTATATATATTTATAATTTGTCTCTACATATATATCATGTTACTATATTGGGGAATGATAAAATTGAAATTACTATAGATTTATATCTTAGGAGGATAATGGTCATCTTTTTATAGTGTATATGATTTATATTGTAATTTATTTTCATATCTATTTCAATTAACAACAGTTTCATGGTTTTTGTTGAAAAATGAATTTGTGAAACTCATTTGGATAATAATTTTTAATGAATATATATTTATTAGTTTAGTTTTTTACGTTTTTATATAATTCTCATTGGTTTCATAAATCATTATTTATTTAATGATATTATTCTCTTGAAAATTAAGAACATCCAATATTTATCAAAGGTGTTCAAGATATTGTGAAAGTATTTAACATAAAAATATAATTGAAAATATAATTGGATTATGTAACAATCATTTAAACATAAATTTCATTCACCTAAATTTCAAAATTAATTAATGTACATTTTCATAAAAAAAATATTAAATCCTCAAGTAAATAATAAATATTATACAACATGTTTTGTTCAAAATGATTCACCCAACAAGATGTTATTCATTAAAATCAATTAAATATTAACTATTTTATTGTAAGGAAATTCAAATCCCCATTGATCCTTTATTATTATCATTTTTATGAATTCATAACCATTTGAACAATTAAAACTACCATACAATCCTTGTTTTAATCTATAGATCACTATAATTAACGATTTTAAGTACATAAGGTTTTGATATATAGTTTTTAGTAGTACTTAGAAAAATATAATTATAAATTTCATAACATAACTTCAAATTGGAATTCATGACACAAAAAGGGAAATAAATTATTTTATTTCACTTATTAGAGGATATAAGACATAAAAGTATTATATTTGAATTATTAAGAGTCTCTTTATGATCTATTCATTGATTTTGTACGTTATTTTTATACATGATGTATATTTTATGAAAATATTTATTTATTAAAGAATAATAAACAAATGAAAATAATATTCAAATAAAAATGTTACTTTTATTTTATGATCATAAAATTTAAAGCAGTTTGATAATGAATAATAAGATAAAGGAAATCATTAGGGGTGTTGATTGAGTTTGTGATGTTGAATATGTTTTTTATATAGGACACACAAGGTAAATAATTTTGATATGTACAGTAACTATTGGAGTACATATTCAAAAAAGTATAATTGTTTGACTAGTTAAAATGAAGGAAATCACGATAATATTGTACACCATTCAAATAATCTAAAATATAATTAAACTCACTAAACTACCATATAATTATTTTTATGTAAACATGGGTTGTTTTATTAACATTATTGATACATAAAATATTTTTAATGTCTCCCATTTTATTCTAACACAATGATTTATCTAATATTAGGTGTGGGAAAATTTAAAAGAAAAAAACTATTTTCTCATTTTTCTATTTAAACATTATAAGATATATCTATATGGTTACTAATAGGATTCAATTTTTAGTAACGAGAATAAAATATTCCCCATGTATTTTTTTATTAAAGTATTGTATGAATGATTATCTCAATATAATAGTTTATTTGAAAATATTATCATTAGAGGTTCATTTATGATGAAGTCTTCATCCGAGTGTTTTAAATTATTGTATGAAATTCCTAAAAATTGAAATATATTTAAATCATGATAGATTAATGATATAATTACTTAAAGTAAAAATTAGTGGATGATTAGAGTTTATGAGGAATATGAAATGAAATTTCATATCATGAGGGACATGAGTCAACCTCATAGAATGGATAATAAAGATCAATATTATGTTAAGTTAAAAAGAATAATTACTTTTAATGGTTGGATACTATTTTTGAACCACAAATTTAGTGAAAATCCCATAAAAGAAGATACAATGTAATTAAATTCCAATAAAATACATGCTGATAGACATAAATCATCTCTATAAAACATATGCTTTTATATTGTTCTGTATTGTTGTGTTTTCATAGAATGTGTAATATAAAACACCTATGTATTTATATAAACATCAAAATGATTTAAAAAATGATAAAATAACATTAATGTTTAATTTAAATATCAATAGTATAGAAAATAATCCTCCATATCAGTTTTTTATTTTTAGCATAAATCATATAGGGAAATAAATGTAAGAGGCATTCTAAATGTGTTTTTTGGCATTTATAATTTGATCTGATATGGAAAATAATTTACTTGTTGTTTTTTAACTATATAGATGTCTAAAATAGAATAAATATAAATTTAAAGGGTTTTTTAACTTTTTATACAATATCATACATAAAAATGCGTTTTTTCAAAATTAATTTTAAAAACTAGTATAAAAATACATTTAAATATCCTAAATATAGAAATGGGAAAGAACAAAGAACCCAAGTAAAAACTATAACACCAATATAATTTCTTAAAAAATATTTACATCATTACTATTATAAAATTAAAATAAGTTTACAATTTGAAATATATTCTTAAGAATTTATATTTAAAATATAGATAAACAAAACCCAAATTAATATTTTGAAACAATCCACCCATTCTTGTCATTAATTATTGGTCTGTGTACCTATTATAATGTCTAAGTTCATCAAGAATATTTAAATTGAAAAAAAATTATTTAACATTTATTCTCAAAATAATTATAAGATAAATAAAATTAAATATTATAATATAATATAACCTTGTTGATTTTTTTGACCATTATAGTTTTTATTATTTCATATATTAATCATAAAATATAATATCCACATCCAACTATTCATTATTAACTATGACATTTTCGTATCAAATGATGTTTTCAATTGAAAATAAATTTTATATTATATAATAAATAGTCATAGTTATATATAAAGTGACATTTTTTTCAATCATATTTTGTCTTTTTTTCATTATTTCTTTTTATAGGTAATTATAATCACATTCCCTATTTGAATATTATATGTATGAAATAACATAAAAATTTCTTATTATATATCATTACTCAAATAATTAATCTTGAATCTCTAATACTTATTTAATATTTTCTTGCGAATCATTATGTGTACTGCATAAACAATAAGATACATTTTTTCTAAAAGAGAACATAGAACATCCAATGAGAACTATTGGAACAAAATTCAGTGTTATTGATTTTTTAATTTATATAAAAAACACATTGTGAAATATGTATTTCATTACTTACATGAAAAAAAATCACCCAACACTAAAATTAATTATTATTTGATCTTATAGAAATATAATCCATCATTTTTGAAAAATTATACATATAAATTATAAGAAAAATAATTTTGGTCTAAGAGTTAATTCACTGATGTCAGGTAATATTGAATATAGAGTGAAAAAAGCACTAAATAAAAAACAAGCATAATTATTATGATAGATCACTAAAATTTATATAAATTAATTAAATTTGATAATTAGAAAATATAGAAAAGACATTCATTAATTTGATTCAAATCATATTTTCTATTACAATCTCTATGATATCATTTATATAAATAATCATAATAAAATCTGTTACACAAATTTTAGTAGCGATTTAATGTTCATAAACATACAAAAATATATATTCTAGTATTGATTACCTTGAAAGATTAATAGAAAAATTAAAATCTAATGTCTACGGGACATGAAAATGTTTTTTAATTCCATTATTTTTTTACCCTTAACATATAACTATATATATATATTATAATATGAATGAAAATATAACACCAAAATGAAATAAAAATATAAAATAAGAAAAAATTAGTGGCATCTTGTCAGAGTAATGTATATAGAAAAAGTAAAAAAAATTGTATTAATATTTGTTCAACTATAGACACATTATATATAGGGATTGATACTATTGCTTATCCATTTAATATATCATGTATGACTACCCTATGATGCTCTGACTTCACTTGCATAGGATTTAGGGTATACCTAATATTATCTAAAATCCCAAATTATATAATATAATACTTGAGACACTCAACAAATAACTCACAATAGATTGGAATAAATATATGAGGAGGTGTTGGAGTGAGATATGTAGTGGGAGGTATAGGAGTGGGATATGCAACTAGAGGTAAAGGAGTGGGATATACATCATAAAAGACCCACTATTTAAAAGAAATCATTAACGTTACTGAATCTCGATTCCCCCATCTATCATCCCACCCACCTCTTAAACATTGGATTTTAAGTGTAAATTTATCATTTATTTATATACTCTCTTGATGATGTTCTAGATCGACTGAGTAATTTTATAACTGATAAACCCCCTTGTATCTCATTCATCACTCATTTGTTCTATATTCTTTAGTTTAGTAGAAAAAATATCCTTCCTACCCTCAGGTATGAAGGTTTTATATACATTATACTCCAGAAGGGATTTTATATGTTTTACTCCATAAGGTCTAATTATATATAATTTTTCAATAATTTATCAGTGAATTACAAAATATAGTGTTATAAAAAAACATAAAAAACTCTTTATAATATTCTTATCTATAAAATTAATTTCATATGTGTGATAAATTCATCTTTTGATCATCCTATGTCCTTTCTAATTCTCATGTCTAGATATTGGGAAGGAGGGTTAATCTCTTTTGAGTTAAAATACTCATCACTAAATTCTTGAAAATTTCAGCCATCATTTGTGTAACCAATAACGAATACCATCAACATGATATGGTTTAATGATGAAAATTTTTAGATTCGATCTGCAACTGATATATCCCCAGGTTATATTAATTAATTACAAATAAATTATTAATACGACCTTTTCAAATGATTATAAAAAACATAAAATTAAAAATAATGAATCTTTCTTCTTATATTCAATAAAATTAATTCACATATATTCATCTTAGGAATCATATATATATAATGTATATTAACTTTCTCACTAAAATTAAAATCTAATGTTATGACTAATTCCAAAACCCAACATCAACTAGCCACAAAATATTAAAATATCTTTATGGCTTCTTTAGTGTCATGTGTATCATATATCATCTGATAAAAATAAAAAATTACCTTTACGAGTAAAAATAATAATAAATAGTAAAAAAATATAAATTTATCTTAATAAATTTTTATCACCTATATATTTTATGAAATATTTTTCATAAAATAAATTTAATTTCTTCGATAACATTTGTTACCGACAACAACGCGTTTTATCAAACATTAATATACAATTAATATTTTTATTTAAACTTGTAAATTATTATGTAGTTATTAAATGGGTAGTTATGAATATGAATAAATAAATTGTGAAAATTATATAGTTTAAACATGAATAAATTAAATTAATTTCTTCTCAATTGATTATAAGCAAAATTAATAAGCATCATTACAACGTAAAATAAATGTCTTTCAGAAAAACAATTTTTCTATGCGTAAAGAGTTTTTATGTTAATAAATTAAATTATCTCTATTAATTAACAAATTTTATAAAATTTATATTATATATATATATATAATAAACTGTTATATAATTCATATAAAATTATTTATTATAATTTTGATAAGAATAAATCTAGTTTTTGATTCAAATAAATATTTTTCTATAAAGCAGTTTCACATATTCTGTTCTATATTTTAAATACTATTTTCCTAAATTTAATGAAAAAACTGATAAAATTAACTTTAATTTTGGAATCACAATTTTAAAATTTTCATTAATTAATTTTTTAAGAGTTTTCTTAAAATATTACATTTTAAATGAACTATAAAAAATACAGAATATTATTGAAAATTACTTTTTCATTAAAATTAATTAAAAAGCTAAATATAAATTGAAAATGGTTCTAGAAGTAAAATTAATTCAAACATATAATATTCAATCCAATTTATGTCATTGTAATATGTTTTATTTTTAATTTTGAAATAATTTTTTTAATGTTTTGAAAAACATTTCATTAGAAGAATAATTTTTTATCACATCACCATGTCTAATTTATAAATATTCCCATCCATGTTTTTGAAATTAATTTAGAATTAATTATCCCATATTATTATATATTATAATTATTATTAAATAAAATAACAATTATTTTTTTCATAATTAATTGTAAAAATTGAAAAAACTAATTTCAATGGATAAGGTTAAAATAGGTTTTTGCACGTTACATGTGCCTATCATAAAATTATATTTTCTCACTCAAAGGATCATTAATTAATTAATTGGTTTTAATATTTTAAATAATTTTTTATATATTATCTAATAAGGATAATTTCTTTTATGGCATAAATGATAAATTGTCTAGGTAAATAAAAAACAAGTTAGTTTGGGTAAAACTAAAATGGTATAATCATGTAATAATAGTGGATAAACAGAAAAATGTTTAAAACATGTGTTATTTATATTGGAGATGTATATAGGGAATTTAATCCTTAAAATACAATATTTTTTAATTTTTCTGGAACTAAGGTTGAGGTTCACATTCCATTATTTTTAGGTATTTTCAAAAATCCCACTCCTCCTCAATTATAAAAGGATACCATCTACCCCAATGTACTCACAACACACAGGCCCTTTGACATGAAAAATATCTAAAAAAATACCTCTAAAATATACTTATCTACTTTATATAGTATCAAGTCTTCCGAAAATTCCAACCATATGGTCTTTAATTAGATATAAGAAGGAGATTTTTTTAAGTGAATATAATTTTACTTAGTAAGATAGTTATTTTATTCTTCCTTTCTTACCTCATTCATTAATATAATAATAATTAAAATATAAAAACAACTATATACCATATAATTATTTTTTTATGTTTATGGAACAACCTATATATATATACTATTCTATTAAATGTCTAATGAAACAATCTATCATGTGTACGACAGAATACCACCTCGCGAACCAACGTAATTTGTTTTCAATAACCAAATATCATGACCGAAGATAATGGTGGATTTAATATTATATATAATAATAATGAATTTTTTAGTCTTCTATAATTATAATATCAAATCTACCTTCTCTCCTTCCAAGCTTTTAGAAAATGATAAAGTCGCTCGAGCATTGTGTGGACTGCAACCTCCACGAAGCCATGTGATTCATTTTTCATTTATTTTATTCATGGATGATATTATAGATATATATGTTGAATATATATTATATTAATGTCATAGAAATTATTATTTGATGGATATATATTATTTCTCATTCTCTATTTCCATATGTTGATAAAATTGAAATATTGTTCATGCATATGCATGGTCAACCATCTCCAGATATAGTGTAATTAATTTTATATAATTAACGTATATGGATAAATTTAAATATTTATATAATGAATTTATATGTTATTTATTTCATGTTTATCATTCTGGATATGATTAAACAATTTTCCAAGTAAAATGATCAAAAATTAAAAACCAAAAAATACATGAAAAATGAAGTAGTTATTACCCAAAAACATATTTTGACAAGGAATTATTAGTAAACTAGAAATAAATATTCAAAAGAAAATTATGTATGATATTTTATATTTTTATATGATTATGTAATTTAAGTATAATAGACTAATATATTTTTTACATGAGGTTAACATGTGTATGAAGATAGAAAAATCTTTGGGCAAGGGACTTATAGTCTCTCTTTTATTTCTATGAGAAATATTCCACATTCACCACTTGTTTCAGTTGTGTGGTGTATATACATACTATTTTGAATTTTATATAATAAATATTATTCAATTACTAATATTTAAAAATTAATTTTATATTATTCCTTAATGGTTCTTTTGATTGACATGTTTCCAAATAAGTGATTGCTTTTTGTCTCACTTTTATTTCTATGGGACACATTCCATGTACTCCACATGTTTATTTTGGGTGGTGTATTTGATTCCCATGAGTGAATTTTATTAGTGTTATCATGAATATTATTGGATATATATATATATATCCATATATGTTTCAATATTTTATGGGTATTACAATTCAAAATATACCAATGTGGTAAGGGTTTTACATTATAATCTCATTTTTTATTGGAATGTTTTATGATTAGGCCTACAATGATGAAATCATATAATATATATCTCCTAGAACTCATTATTTTTCTTATCCTAATTTTATTTCATGAAATTATTATTTTTACTTAACTTTTTCTTCATTATATAATCAACAGTTTAAATGATTTTTTTTAAGGAAAATCGACTTTACTTATCTCTTTAGTCGAAAACATTATTTCTTCAGTATTAATATTTTTTACTTTTTCTCCAAAAATTTTATTAATATTCTATGATTATGGTTTATATTAATTTAAACCAATATTTTACTTTCTTAAAAATTTATTAAAAATAAATATTCTGTTATTTTTCTTAAACAAGGTACTTTTGACTTTTTATCAAATATGTTAAAGGAATCGTTGTTCTATCTTGTATGACATGAACAATATTTACTATATTCATGAACTATTCATGATATAAAGATTAATTTATATGTTTAAAATGTTATTTTAAAATAAAATTTCTTAATTTAATATTGGGAAATTTTTGGATCTTAAATAAGTGACATCAAAGTTGAAAGTATATTTCCCTTAATAAATGTTCTAAGTTATCATTAAAAATAAATTTCCACCGAATATGACATCTTTGGAGGTTTACGACTCTCTAATAGGTATATAAACCAATTAAACTATCCATATATTTTCTCTAGAGGTGTTATTATTATAATAACAATATTTAAAATAAAATCATTCCTTCTCCACTGGTTATTCTATGATGAATTGATGATATATTTAAGAAACTCATTTATTTTCCATGGGATATGTTATAATTATATACTAATGAGACCCATTAAATTTCTTTGGGATATTATTTGATTATTTTTTTATAATAATATAAAACACATATGTATGATTTTATTAATGAGATTGATGAGCTTGGAATTATATATACATCCAATGCATTTGGTAAAGTTTTATTACTCATGAGGTAAATATGTTATGCATGAATATGATTTCATGTTCAAAATTTCATGTGTGGACCCAAAATTCAAGTCCATAAGATTAAGTGTAGACCTAGTTTTCATTTCCATTATGTTATGTGTGCACCTAGTTTTATTATCATTAGGTTATATATATATACCTAGTTTCATGTCCATAATGTTATGTGTGGACCTGGTTTCATGTCCATAAGGTCATACACATACTATATTTCATGTCCATATGTTTTTGAGAGGAAATGAATCTATAATATTAATATACTGAGTAAAACTATTTCTATTCATACACATTCAAATTTTTATATGTTTATATTCAGTACATGTTAATTTGTCTATGTTATGATCTTATTGATTATATCCATTGATTTTTTAATTATTAATATCATATGAACTACTAATATTTATGCCATGAATCAAGATTATGATCAATGATTTACATGGTATTGTATTCAATTGTCATTCTATTATTAGCATACCCATAGACACATTCTATGTTTTTATCTCCCTTGATTAACCTTACTGAGAATATGAGCACACGCATTATTTTGTTTCCATTCCCCACGATATGTAGACTGTTTTATGTATGGTTTATTTAAGAAAATACAATTTGGGATGATATTTATTGGACATGTTCATGATCATTGGATGAATAATAAAATTATGTATCTAGTCTCTAATACACTAAACCTATAGTGTCCTTAGGTATTTATTTGTGAAATGAATTAAATATTCATCTAAAATATATATTATTTATGTATGAAAATCCTGAGACTCTATAGTTGGTATCTGAGAAATAAGCTTAGTTAATAATTGGAGTTTAGGTTTAGAGGAATTGGTTGAAACCCTAGTGTATAATTCCACGTATAACATAACATACTAATGTTTTGGTAATGAATAAATTATTTTATTTTCCATGAAATTTTATCCATTTTTGAATAATACATTTAAATATGGCTCTGGTGCAATAGTTCATAGTTTCACATTCCCTAATGATTTTCACTAATTAATATAATTTTTCATTAAGAACCATTATGAAGAATTTTGAATACAGTATAATAGCTGATGACATATTTTAAACATAATTTTTACTAGGATAAAAATAAGGTTTCCTTGATTTAGATATTTTAGAAATTATTTTTCATTATTATAAGGATATCCACTATGATTATTTTTTCCCACAATATGTGTTTTCGTTTAAATCAATATTGGGTACCATACGGAGTTGGGTTAACATTGAATGTAACATCCCAGTTAAATAAAGAATATAAAAATTTCATATTTATTAATATTTTTGAATTAAATATTAATTTTAATTTAATGGGGATGCTATGTTCGATGGAATCCTAACATGAAACAACTAGTTTCTTTAAATTCTTACGTTGCACACTACATTGAGTTATAGAGAAAAATAATATAATAATATCTTTATTTTAAATAGTACTTAACTTGTAGACATTTTATTGGAAGGAATGAATATAACTAACTAAAATATGAGTATACATGTTTGGTAAATGTTTTTACATTTATACAATAAATGTTATATGCTTAAAATGTGAAGTAATCCAATTTTAAGCATAAACACTCTAATATTCTTTAAAAGATCAATTTATCTCCCTTTGATGGAGAACTATTTTTAAATCTAGTTTTTGTAACTTTTAGATGTTATATTTGAAAAAATAATATTCTTATTTATAATCGAGACATTAATATTTACATTGGAATAAATTTTGGTATTTTTCTGATAATGTTCATTTTTATGAATAGTGAAAAATACTTTATTTTAATTCAAAACTAACTTTTATTCTAATTTATATATATAGTTATATTAATATTTTAATTGTATTTAATGTTTAATTGGGTTTTATTTTTAACACTTAATCTATATTTTGTCATTGGAGGTAATTTTACTCTTAATTTGGACATAAACAAAGATAAATCTTTTGATAGTTATTATTTCATAAGAACACAATTTTTGTTTTGACAAGAGGAATTAGTTTTAAATTAATTTATGCCACTTAAGTGTTTTGAATTTGAAAAAATGGATTTCATATTTAGAATCAGGAGGTCCAAATTTTGTAAATAGTTAAATTTTATTTTTATACATTTTGAATATTTACTTTAGTAAATATTTTATTTACCATGGTTAAAGAGTAAATATGGTAAATAAGGGTGATAAATATTTTAATAATAATATTAAATTACCTATAAACATGCCGTAAAATTATTTTCTGATACATGTCCGACCATGGACATCCTTGGGTCTATTTTTGGGACCCCATGGAGCTACATGGGAGTGATAATGAAACATTATATTATTTAATTTAAAGTAAGTGTAACAATAACATAAATATGAATCTTTTTAACAAAACAATTTTTATATAGGGTTATATAAGTTATATATTCGACTATAAATATTATTTGGAGAGATAATAATATTTCCTACATCATAGTATTTTATTTATCATTTATAGACGTTAAATAAATAAATTGAATTATGAAACAATGGTGGTGTAGTAATTGCTTCATTAATAATGGATTCAAATAAATGAAATTATAAATATTAAAATAAATTTATTTTGAATATTTTTATACAATATACTAATATTATAGATTAATATTACATTTTATATTTTAATTAATGAAGCATTTTCAAAATAATATAGTTGGTTTGGATTTTTTAAAAAAGTCATGATAAGAATAATATTAAATTTTACATAAAAGAGTTTTTAAATCAATAAATATTCTATTAAATGATAAAATAATGATAAAAATATAATAGTCGTCCAAATGACATATATGATGTTAAAATTTTCATTAATGATCCATTTTGGGTTGCTTGGAATTTTATATTAAATATATTAACCATATAGTATGAATATATAAGAGTACATGGTAAAACGTAAATAAGTTAACAAAGGGTGAAATAAAACATATAAGGATTAAAAAATATATGAAACCTATAAAATTCATATTAGATGATTTTATTTGGACTTCTATACACTTTATATTCTAATTAAAAAAGTTTTGGACCTTTAAAAACCCACAATCATTATATAATAAAATAATATTTTCAATCATTCCTAAAAAGCCCCTCCACCCATTATAAAAATCCATCACCTATAACCCTTACTCAGTCCTCTCAAGAACCATTGGCTCATCAAACCTGTTCCCAAATAAGATATAAATATTTCTCTATTTTTCCTATAATCCTTACCTTATGCAGAAAGAACATCAATAAATCCTTTAAGTTCAAACCAAATGGAGTTAGCCAATTTAAAGGCAATGTCTTCCCCCAATATCTATTTTATTATTTTACTTATTCACTCCATATGATATTATTTTTCATTATTTAAATAAAATTACAAGTATAATCATTAAACTATGTATTTTTATGAGTATTATTCAAACTACACTTACACACACCATAATCTAATAGTTACGAACATACTATTTTTATGTACGATGAACTCCACCCTCACGAAACGATAATTGTTCAATTATCTCCTACCGCCTCACATGGAAATAATTATGATGGAACTGTATTTATATGTGATATATATTATATTTATATTGTCTCTATGATTATTTATTTTTCATTTATATCATACATTTTTGGTTTCCATAATGGTTAAATACGATAAATTCATTTTAGGAAGTGCAGACTACCACCCCCTCAAAGTGATATGACTCGTTCATTCCATACGTGGAACTTGTAAAGGATAGAGTTACTGAAATTATATATGATATTATATTGGAATTATAATATACCTATATATCATTAGTTTTTCATTCCATTAAATATGAAATAGAAATGAATGTAGCGTTTATCCGTACAGAAGGCTTACCGTCTCAATGAACATTTCATTTCATTTCTTATCTCCAAATGTTATTTACTATTATAAATACATATATATACTGGATATATATGATATAGATGATATATAATTAATGAAATCAATTCATGATATAATTTTCTTTTGACAACTTTTGTTAAATTTTAATTATAAGAAGTTCATTTTTGACTCAAGTACCAAATATCAACAAAACAACAATTATTAACTTATATGATTATTAATGTATATAATATAGAAATAAGTAATATAAAAGGAATAATAAACGTGAAAAATGTTCTTAATAAAGTATTAATTAATTTTACTTTATTATTCAGGATATTAAAGAGAGAATGAGTCAAGTCGGACATGAGGTAAGGGTACATCTAAACCCAATTTTCATTTCATGCGATAAACCTCTACTTATTAATTATGTCATTCTATGAATATGGGTGAATGAACTTTTATTTTTATAAATTTAATATCCAATTATATTGTGTGTATGTAACATGTTCATACATAGTTATGTCATTAATTTATCCTTAATGTAATGATTCGATCTTTCTAAAGGAACTCTTTAACCCAATTTTCATTCTTTGGGTTAATCATATTCTTCTTGATTATGTCGTGCTAATAATATTTGTGAATGAACTATGATAATTTTACCTTAATATCTACTTATATTTGGTGTATTTTAATTTTTAATGCATAATTATTTCATTTGTTTATACTTAATGTAATGATACGATCTTTGTAAGGGAACCGTTCACCCTCCTCTTTTAGTCAAAGACATCTTTTATGTTATATCTTTTTATTTTCCATTATCTTATTTTGGGATATGTTCTCATATATCATTATTGTTGTAAATTTTTTTTTCATGTGATGAGATTACTTTTCTTCTCTCATTGAATCCTTTTCTAAATTTCAAAGTGACATCGATATGCTACAAAATTTTCATAAGGGAATTCATCTCAATCTCCTTTCATTAAGGAATATCTTGATATTGTGCACCTTTATTATCCTATAAGGTTTATACACTACCATTTGACATATTATATCACGCACAACCTTATTCTCATGATATTAATGTTTTCTTTAATGCTATTCTTTAATTGTTTTATTCAAATATTTTCTAAAGTGGTAACAGACTCTTTAACAAAAACATTATTTTAAATGTTTTAAAGGTATAATTTTCTTAATATCATTATCATTATTGTATATCTTTTCAAATAGTTTTAAGGATTTATTTATATTGACATTAATGTTTTAAAAAGTTAATTTCTTTGACGGTTTCAAAGTGGTATGTCGAACTTTGATTCAAAAATATCTTTATTAAATGTTTTAAATGGTTTTGAAAATGGTTTGATAAAGCATTGATTATGTCAATTTATTGAAATGATATATTGTGATTGAAATTTGGAAATGTTATCTTTAATTTATTTCTGTTTTATGTGTTTTGAATATGTTATGGTTCTTGGGTATTGTTTATATATATTGGTGGTTCCGTGATAAACATAGGGAGGGTGAGCTCGAGATCTCTCTCCAATGCATTGGGTAACATGACGGAGGTAAATGTTAATGTTTCTCGTAAGAGTCTTATGGAATATACTATGATGAGTATTAAAAATGTAACTCTCTACGATGATGTGAAATCTACAACATAATTATGATATAGATTCCACAATTTACCCTTATGATTTATTATTTCCATTTTTTAATAAATGTTATGATTTTTGTGGTAAGTGTGAGATTAAAAAGTATGATTTCATTAATTTGTATGTATTTATGGAATAATGTTTTTCCCTTGTTTTATAACGCATGATGATATATTTATTCTGATCCCAATTTTTTGATTTCATTACAGGATATAATGAAGGGTAAGAGAAAGGAATAATTCAGGAAGATTTTTATTATGAATAGAACTCTTGTTTTTCTCTTAAGAGTTTTTATTTTATGAAAAAATAGATACTGAGTATAAGTGTCTACTTTGTAACAATTAAGATGTAATATATTATTTATGGACTAGTTTTATAAAACTCTAAACCTGAAAAGATCCTCAATTTTAATTTTTAACTTAATTCAAGATTACGTAATTTTTAAGGTCATGTCCTTATAGTTGGAATCAAAGGTCAGTTTAGAAAACATTAGGGATTAGAAGTTTTTTTAGACTCATGGTTAGTCTCTATGTTTATTATATAAGTTAAATCTATATTTTTTTATCTTTTTCAAATCGAGGGAATGTTTTTTACAAATGGATGGATGAGGATCTCATACGACATTCCTATCTCTTCCTGATGACTTTCTTTCAAAAATTATTGCAAAGTCATGTGCATAAAACTCGAAAAGATTTCCTAACATAAAAATAACTTAAAATCAAATGTTTGAGATATCAAAAAACTCCAATACACCTCGATATCATCATGGATCATGGGTTTTATTTAATCTAAATTTACTCAATATTCTCATATTTTCAAGAAAGGAAAATATTATCAATGAATTTAGAAATATTTTACCTTATCACAAGATTTTGATGCATATTATGATTTGGAAAAAGGTTCTAAATAAGGATACCCTTGCACAACCTATTTATATTTTATTTTAAATTATATTATTTTAACACATACTTATGGTATTTTAAAAGGACCATTGATTGAATGTTTCAACTCAAACTCAGTCATACTGTTTTATTGAAAGTATGTTTTATCAGTTGTTTTGAAATTATATTTCACACATAATTATTTTCCATTTTTTTTGTGATCACCCATATGACCCAAGTTGTACGAGGTGTATTTGGATAAAGTAATTAGCTGATTTGGAAGGATTTATAAATCATTGTTTCAATTCATGGACCATCTATCTACATGAATAAGATGACGATGAAACCAATTGAACACAATTATCAATGTATGATGTTCTTTCTCTAGTAATAGTGTTATTTTATAGAGGTAAAAAAATTCAATATATATATAAGACTTAATGAATCATCATATTTAGATCATTATGAGTTGGGATGAAGTTGAGAGGCATAAGACAACTATTGAGGTTAAATCATGATATGGTTATTTTTGAGGAGTTTATCTCATTTTGGGAATGTTATAAAATTTTATAGTTTTTGAAAAAGGAAAACACGCAGATCGTGTGACTACTTGTTGTGTTGGACAAAGCTACAGGAATTGTACCCATAATGAAAGTGAGATTGGGATTTATCACCTACCACTGGACTTCCTGATGTCCCTGGTTAGTATGACTTTTTATTTTTAGTTAAGTGATTTTATTGATCAACAATAAGTTGAGTTGGGATCTTATGTTTTATCAAATGGATATCTTTAGTATAGGAAAATTATTTTGGGATTATGTGATAACGATTATTTTGGAAGACATTTTTTCTTTTTGGAAACTGTATGCCTAAAAAAAATAGAAGACTTTGGGATTTCAAATGATATGTAATGGTAGAATTTTATTTTGGTAGAATCTATGTTTTTGTTATGGATATATGGGGATTTGGGTTATTTAATGAAAATATAATCCTATCATAGAAGAATACGTGATCAAATCCTTATGAATATTGGGTTTCAGACTTTGTTTGGATTATTTTAATGAATTTTAAGTAAATTTGTGTATTTAATGGTCTTTTATGAGATTTGGGTATTGTTTATTCAATTTTGGAGATTAGGAGTAGTATTTATTTTTTATGAAATATTATCCTTTTTGGGATTATTTTATCTTATACTAACCATTTTGGTTTAGGATAATTTATAAAGACATGGGAAATATATGGTTCATCTTTTTGGGATTATGTGATTCTCTAGAAGTTCATTATAGTGCTTCAGGTGTGACTAATTCATCTTGAATACTCATCACTTGGAGGAAAGATGTGTTTTTGGTAGAAACTTACTAAAGGATGAAACTCTACTAGAAAAGTAAGTATATTCACTTATGTCTTAGTCAATATCATAAATAAATTCTCCAAATTTATGTAACGGATCTTAAAAAATATGTTGTCCATTTACTTTTTCTAATGGGAAACTAATGACCGTATAACCCATCACAAGTTTTTGGTTTTATTGTTGTTAAATTTCTACTGATCATGTTTTCTATCACACTACATCAGAACTTGATGTTTGGATTTCTCTTCTATATCAATGTTTTCATGGAATACTATCATGGGTTATCTTAGTTGAATTTTTTGAATTTAATTATTTCTTTTAAAATGATAGTTTTATTGAGTGTTTTTCTGATGTTGGTCTTTTAATGAAATTTCCATCCCAATTTTAAAACTTCGAGGATGCAATTTCCAAAAGGGGGAAGGATGTAACATCCCAGGTAAATACAGAATATGAAATTTTCATATTATTTAGTATTTTTGAATTAAATATTAAATTTAATTTAAAGGGGATTCTTTGTTCGATGGCGTACCCGACATGCAACAACGGGTTTCTTGGAAATATTACGTTGCAGACAACATTAAGTTATATCGAAAAATAATATAATAATATTATATCATTAAATGGTAGTTAACTCATATCAATTTATTGGAGGGAATAAAAAAATATATTTAAAATATGAGTATACATGTTAGATTAATGTTTTTACATTTATCTAATAAAATATAGAAGCTTAAAATGTGAATGAATCCAATTTTAAGCATAAATAGTATAATATTCTTTAAAAGGTTGATTTACCACCTTTTGAAGACGAACCATTTTTAAATATATTTTTTGTTAGTTTTATATGTTATATTTTACAAAGTAATCTTCTTCGTTAGAATTGGGACAACAACATTTATTTTGTATTAAATTTTTGTATTTTTTTGATAATGTTCATTTTTATTGAACAATGAAAAATACTGCATTTTAATTCAAAACTACCTTTTAAAATAATTTATATATATAGATAGATTGATTTTATAATTGGTTTTAGGTGTAATTGGATTTTATTTTTACAATTTAATCCAATTTTGTTCATTGGAATTAATTTCACTCTTAATTTGGACATAAACAAAGATAAATCTTTTGATAGTTATTATTTCATAAAAACATGTTTTTTGTTTTGAAAAAAATAATTAATTTTAAATTGATTTCGGACACATATATGTTTTGAATTTGGAAAAATTTATTCCATATTTTGAATTAGGAGGTTCCAATTGTGTAAATAGGTAAATTTTATTTTCATACATTATGAATATTTACTTCAATAAATATTTTATTTATCATGGTTAAAGGGTAAATCTGGAAAATATGGGTGAAAATTAATATTATAATAATATTAAATTACCCTTACACTTTTCTTAAAACTCTTTTATAATACATGTATTACCATGCACAGTCTTGGGTCAATTTTGGGACCCCATGTAGCCAGTTGGGAGTGATAAAGATTGTTTATATTAATTAATTTAATTAAGGACAAAAATAAAATAATAATGAATCATTTTACCAAAAAAAATTATATGGGGTTATATAAGATATATCTTAGTCTATAAATATTATTTGGAAATATAAAAAGATTTTATAAATCTTGGTATTTTATTTATATTTTTTAGATATTAAATAAACAAATTTATTTATGACACAATGGTGATGAAATAAATTCTTCATTAATAAAAGATTCAAATAAATGATATTATAAATATGAAAAAAAAATTATTTTGAATCTTTTGTGGCCATAAACATATTTTATAGACTATTATGAATTTTTATATTTTAATTAAAGACGGGTTTTCGAAATAATAAACTGTTTTTTGGATTTTTTTTTAAAATCATGATATAAATAGTATTAAAATTAATATAAAAGAGTTTTTAAATCAATCAATATTTTATTAAATGATAAAATAGTCCTAAAAATCTTAAATTAGATATAATAACATATATGATTTTAAAAATTTTATCAGTGATCCATTTTGGGCTTCTTGGAATTTTATAATAAATATATTAACAATATAGTATGAATATATAATAGGACAAGGTAAAAGTTAAATAAGATAACAAAGGGTTAAATAAAAAATATAAGGATTAAAAAATATCCAAAAACAAATAAAATCAGATTGGATAATTTTATTTAGACTTATATTCACCTTATATAATAATTAAATATGTATTGGTCCTTTAGATATCTAAATTCATTATATAATAAGATAATATTTTCAAACATTCCTGAAGTGCCCCTACCCCCTTTTAAAAAAGCATCACCTCTAACCATTAATGACACCTCTCAAGCCCCATTTTATCATCCAAAATATTCCTATATAACCTATAAATTTCCATATCATCCTAAATGAAGACTTACCTTATATATAAATCACTTTAAGAAAGCCTTTTGGTTCAAACCAAAGGGAGTTACCCGATTTAAAGGTAATGTCTTCCCTCAAGTTATCTTCTTTTATTTTACTTATTTACTCCATAGTATATTATTATTATTTTTTTACATAAAAACACAATATAATAAATATACTAGGTTTTTATTATTATAGGTATCAAAACTACACTTACACACACCTCCATAAAATAGATACGAACATACTGTTTCTCTGTATGGTGAACTGCTGCCTCACAAAATGATTATTGTTCGATTATCTCCTACTGCCTCTCATGGTGGCCATTATGATGAAAATATATTTATATGTGATATATATTATATTTATATTGTTTATATTTCTCTGTATGTTTCATTTATAGCATACCTTTATGGTTTCCAAAATGGGTAAATATGATAATTTCATTTGAGGAAGTGCGGACTACCGCCCCCACAATGTGATATGACTCGTTCATTCTATACGTGGAATGTGTAAAGGATAGAATAAATGAAATTATATATGATATTATACTTTAATTAAAACACACCTACCTATCATTATGTTTTAATTCCATTAAACATGAAATAGAAATGAAAGTAGTCTTCATGCGTACATACGACTTACTTTCTCCAGAACGGTGCATTTCATTTCTTATCTCTAAATGTTATGTAATATTATAAATAAATATATATACTGTATATATATGATATATATGACCTATAATTCATGTATATAATTATTTATATAATGAAATTTTTAACACTTGGACATCTTTTAATTATAAGAAGTTCATTTTTGACTCAAGTAGCAAATATCGAAAAAACTATTGTTATTAACTTAAAGGATTATGTAATGTCTATAATGTGTTAATAAGTAATATAAAAGGAATAATAAACTTAAAAAATATTTTTATGAAATTATAAATTAACTTTAAGATATTATTCAAGAGATTAATGAATGAATGAGTCAAATCAGACATGAGGTAAGTGGACTTCTTAACCCAATTTTCATTCTTTGGGTTTAACGTCTACTTATTAATTATGTCATTATATGAATATGTTTTAATAAACTTATATTTTTATAAAATTAATATCCACGTATATTGGGTGTATTTATTTTTGTCACAACTTAGTTATTTCATTAATTTATCCTTAATGTAATGATACGATCTTTGTAATGGAACTCTTTAACCCAATTTTCATTCTTTGGGTTAATCTTATTCTTATTGATTATGTAGTGATATGAATATATTTTAATGAAATATGATTGTTTTACAATTAATATATATTATATTGGGTGAATTTATATTTTTCACACATAATTATTTCATTGTTTTATCCTTAATGTAATGATACGATCTTTGTAAGGGAACCTTTCACCCTCCTCTTTTAGTCAATGACTTCATTCATGTTATGTGTTATATTTTCCATTATATTATTTTGGGATATATTTTTCTATATCCTTATTGTTGTAAATTTTTTGTCAAATTAATGATATACCCTTTTTTCTCTCATCGAATCCTTTTCTGAATTTTTAATTGACGCTATTATGCTGCCAAATTTTCTTAAGGGAATACATCTCAATCTTCTTTCATTAAGGAATATCTTGATATTATGAACCTTTATTATCCAATTAGGTGTATATAAAACCCTTTGAAATATGATATCATGAATCACCTAATTGTAATGATATTAATGTTTTGTTTAATGTTATTATTTAATTGTTTTATTAAAGTATTTTCTCATGTGGTAACAGACTCTTTAAACAAAACATTGTTTTAAATGTTTTAAAGATATGATTTTATAAATATCATTATCATTAATGTATATGTTTTCAAATGGTTTTAAGGATTTATTTATATTAATATTAACGTTTTTTAATTTTAATTGTTTTAATGGTTTCAAAGTGGTATGGGACAATTTGATTCAAAAATCTCTTTATTAAATGTTTTAAATGGGTTTGAAAATGGTTTGATATAGAATTGATTATTTCAATATCTTGAAATGATATATTTTGATTGCAAAGTGGAAATGTTATCTTTTATTTATGTTTTTTTATGTGTTATGAAAGTTTTATGGTTCATGGGAATTTTTTAAGTATATGTGTGGTTCCCTAATAAACCTAGGGCGGGTGAGCCTGGGATAACTCTCTAATGCATTGGGTAACATGATAAAGGTAAACGTTAATGATTCACCAATGATATTTAAGAAATAAACTATTATGGGTATTCCAAATGTAACTCCCTATGTAGCTATGAACGATACAGTGTAGGTATGTTATGTATTCCACAAGTTACCATTATGATTTATAATTTTCATTTATTATTCATAAATCTTACGATTTTGTGTGGTAAGTTAAAGATTGAAAAGTATGATTTCATTGATTTATATGAATTGATTGACTAATGTTTTCTTTTCATGTTTTATAACCCTTATTTATCTTTTTATTATCATCCCATGTTTTTAAATGTTTTCATAGGATATAAGGAATGGTATGAGAAAGGAAGAATTCAAGAATCTTTTTATAAAAAAAACTCTTGTTTTCCTTTAAGAGTTTTTATTTTATGAGAAAAATGGACGCCAAGTTGAAGTGTCTACATGGTAAAAATTGAGATTTAATGTAATAGTTATGGCATAATTTTCTAATACTCAAAACCTTAAAAGATACTCAAAGTGAATTATTAAAATAATTCCAGATTATGTAATGTTTAAGGCTAGGTCCTTATATTGAATGTGAGATGAAATGTGTTAATGAGATACTAAATGTGATGATGAATGGAGTGAATGATATTTTGATTATGAAAAATCATTTATAATGACATATTACTAACAATGTACACCTTATACAACTATTGGAATCACCAAAAAAGAGAAGTATAGAGTTCTATAAGTGCTCGAGTGGTGGACACTATAATGGAAAGAATATTTACTTCCCTACATTTTGATAACGTGTGAAGAATAACTCAAGGTAATGTCTCAATAGAACAAAAATATGTTTAATGTATAGAGAATAATAGAAAAATGTAATTAATTACTGGGGAAACTGAATATTTTTGTTATTGAAAAGTATGAGAATAATGATTTTCCTAAGGCATAATCAATGGTAGAAAGATTGAAATTTAGAATGCATGGTTGTTATGTAAATTTATTTCTTATGTGAAATCTAAAAAAGGAGATCATAATGGTTGTACAAGTATTTTTTTCTATTGTCGATAAATAGACTACAAATATAATATGAAATGAATAAGGTATTATGTAATAAGATGTTGAATCATAGTCAATGTTTTATGAAAGAAATTGGATTATTGAAAGTCTTTATGACTTTTAAATCAAGGATTAGTTTATACGAACCATGAATATATAAGTATTGTTATCTAGACATTTTCATTTCTAGATTTTTAAAAATATGTTTAATGCTACTCGAAACCTAGAAAATTGATTTAATGGAATGTTGATATTTTATCAAAGGCTAATTATTTTGGGAAATATAACCCTTAATATGTTCTTAATATTGGAATATTGGTTTTTCGTTTGGATTGAGGGACGATTGATATTGATAAATTATATTTGATAGTATTATTGACAATTGAATTGATTAATGGTTTGATGAAAATATTGTTTATGATATCATTGATAGAGTTTAGGGAATTTTTTGATTTATGTTAGATATTCAATAATAAATGGTTTTATTTAAGTGATAATGAAGCATGCATGTTTTCAATGAGAATTTATGATAATTCTAGATATAACATTTTTTTGAAGAATATTTAAACAGGTTATTTGCCTATTTTTAATGTGACAATTAGATGCTACTTAATTATATTTGGAGGAATAATTTTAATAGGACATTGGAAATTTAGTGATCTTATTTTAATATTTTTAAATATTGTAAGCACCATATGTTTAACCATTTATGTAATGGTTTTAGTTGGTCTTTTTTTGACTTTTTAGAGATTATTTCATCAAATAAAGATTTAACTGTATTGTAAAACTTAATCTAAGAATTTTGGTTTTGATGATAAATACATATATAAGGACTAAAATAAAATTATTTTATGGATATTTTAATATGTTAGTTCTTGAGGCATAAAATATCATATTCATTTCATGTTGAGATGAAATGGAAATAGATCAAAGAACAACCAAAGTATGAGATAATTCTTATGAAATTAAATGAAATAATTTTTTTATATTTTATTAGGTTATCTATATTTAGAGTAAAAATTTCCACAAATATTTGAATAAGGATCAGGAGATAATTTTTTTCCTACCCGTTCAATTTCTAATGAATAAATAGCCTTTTAACTACTCATATATTTATTGTTTTTTTTATTAACATTATCATGGCCATGTTTTATGTCACTCACTATTAATACATAGGCATTGGTATTATATTCTATGTGTATATTTTCATATAAAAATAATTTTCAACAATTTGGGAACCTATTATTTTATTTGACATTAATATCATATTTACCTTTCCTTCTTTTCAGGAGGATGTTTTAAAAAACCTTTTATAATGTGGGTTTTCCACAAAAGGATGTTCAGATGTTAAACCCTTAATTATAAATAACATGTTAAAATATGGAAATTTTAATCTATTATGGGGTGTGGGGATGAAGGGGAGAGAAAGAAACAACCTAATTTATTATGAATTTATTTAAAAAATATATTTAATTCCTTTACTAACATGAATTACATGCAACACTGAGATTTAAAAAACTACGATATCATGTTAATATTATTATTTAAAATCGATCATTATAATATAAATATTAAATTGGTGGGTATGAAAATTAAAAAATAAACTACGAAATGTATTTGGTTTACACATGAATAAATAAATTTATTTTTCATCAATTAATTAGAAATGGAAAAAATCATTTGAATGTTATTGATGTTTTTTGAAAACCTATTTTTAATTTAACAAACTGTTTTTATCTTTATAAATTAAATTATTAAATATTTTAGAGTAATTATTATGAAATCTATATATTATATAATCAATTAATTATTTTATCTTTCATCTATTATTTTTTTAATCATGGAATTAGATTAAATCTAGTATAATATTTAAAAAATTTATCTTTCTTGAAAGTAGTATCATAACATTAAATGGATATAGTTAAAAAGTTTTTTTTTTGAATTTTGGAATATTAATTTAAAAAAATTATCTTTATGTGAAATTTTTATAGTTTTTTGAAGAGATAATTTTTTAACTAATAGTGAAAAATACAGATTTTTATTGAAAACA
Organism: Viscum album; assembly: GCA_963277665.1. Lineage (NCBI taxonomy): Eukaryota > Viridiplantae > Streptophyta > Magnoliopsida > Santalales > Viscaceae > Viscum > Viscum album. The sequence goes on from OY728164.1 coordinate 215,555,415, forward strand.
ACCTTTTCTACTAAAGAATTTAGAAAGTTAAATTAATTTTTATAATGGATTTAAAAGTAAATATTGGTCAAATATATTATAATATATCAAATTTTCATCATTGGAATAGATTTTAGGTTTATTTTTAAGTAAAAACATTTTATACTTATGAAAATGTTTTCTTTAAAAAATACTTTTTCGTCATCTCTTCTAGTTTAATTTATAGTTATATTCCTCCACATATGTGAATTGAATTTAGTGAAATAGATAAAAAATACTGAATTTAAATAATTAATATTATTTAACAAGGTTAATTTATTTTTTTGGCCATAATGAATAGTAAAAATATAATAGAATTAATTACCACCGTTAAGGCTAGAATGGGGTTTTCTGTGTCACAAGAACTTGTGTTAAAATTAAATTTTCACACACATAGAAATTTTATTTGATGAATAGAAATTAATATTTAGAATTTTTTGGAACATTTTATATAATATGGATAATTTATATTATTGATCAAATGATAAATTACCGAGGTTAATGATTATTAAAAAATATTTACTGTGGTGAAAAATAAAATGGTAAAACTATCCAAAAATATTGATTATGAATAATAATGTGCCAAAAATGTGTTTTTTTTGTGATGGATGTGGGTATCATTCATATATACCATAAAATAAATAAATTATTAATTTTAGAGGCACATGGGTTGATAGTGACTTTCTATTATTGAATAGTTTTTGGTATTAAAAAAATTGACACTCATCCTACATAGTAAAAGAACACAAATCCCCCCAATTATTCACACAGAATAATACATTTTCCTAAAAAACCATCTAAAATCATTCTAAATATATTTATAAACATTAAATATCTTCTAGTCTCCCAAAAATACATTCCATATGGTCTTTTATAATAGATTTATAGAAGTTTGTTCTAAGAGAAGGTACTTGTCTTCAATATGTTCTTTCATTTTTACATAATCTATTAACACCATCATTCGTTTCATTATAAATAAAATATAATAACGAATCTATCTACCACATAATAATATGTCATTATGTTTATGGAAAAAAATTTATCCTTCTCCTCTTCCATTAAATGGGAAATGAAATCATTGATCATGTGTTCAGTGGACTACCACATTATGAACTGATGTATTTCATTTTCCATTAACACATCTCATTGATGGATACAAGTATGGATTTCATATTTTTATATTATATTTAAGAAATAATTATATTCATTTTATTATAATATCATATATACCTTCTTATTTACCTTCCTTTAATTATATTCCTTTTTTGATCATGTGTACGTGTGGACTAACACCTCCAAGAAGAGTGTGATTTATTTTTTGTTTTATTTTGACATAGATAGTAATATGGCTATATATATGTTGAATATATATGATATATATGAAATAAAAACTATTCGGTAAAGGTGATAAATAATTCACCTTTATTTCATTCCATCCATTGAGAAAATGTAAACCATGTTCATCAATACGTACAATCTATCGTCTCCTTGAGCAATGTAGTTATTTTTCATTCACTATCATTTGTGGAATATTATTGGTATGTATATAATTAATATATATTATATTTATATAATGGTTAAAATTATGGAAAATATTTAACTATGATCATGTTGAAATTACAGAAAATACCAAACAAAAACAATCATGAAAGACGAAGCAGTTATTACCTAAAATGTGATTTTAACAAGGAATTATTAATAAATGGATAATAAAAGGTTATAAGTAAATCAATTTTTACGATATATATGAGTATGGTTTTGTAATATATTTATAATAATTGTATATATATATATATTATATTGTATTTTCTAATATGTAAAAATAAATTTGAGACATAGAAAATGAAATTTCTATTCGCTCTTTTATTTCTTGGATACATACACCATATTCACCACACATTTATTTTATGAGGTGTAATACTAAAAATTTGATATGTATTTTCATAAATTAAATTATTTTAATAATTTTTATATTTTAGTATATGTTATTCTTTAAGGGGGATTATGATTCAAATGTTTCCAAAGAATTATGGTATTTTTATCTGACTTATTTGCACATAACAAAGGCCATATCCAATACTTGTTTATTTTATATTATATATATTTAAAAAGAATTTATTTCATTATTATTGTCAGGAATATTATGAGTTTTAAATATCCCCATATTTATATTTCATACAAATGGTTTACAATTCAAAAGTTAACAATGTGGTAAATATTTTTTTGTCATAATCTATTTTTTATTGGGATTATTTTTTTTAGGTTTTTATTAATGAAATATTATGATCTATAACTTTTAAACACTTTAATATTCAAATAAAATGTTTATATATAAAAATTATATATTTATTCATTTCACTCTCATATCATTATTGACTATATAGTTAAAAAATAATATTTTCTGTGAAAACTGACATTTTTTCCTTATTCAATCGAAAAACAATTTTTTTTCTATATCTATGTTTTCTAAAATTTATTTCATGAATGTTTTTAATTTCATATTATAATGTTTTAATGTTTTTAACCATCATTTATGTTTTTAAATCTATTTTAAATGGAATATTCTAGTCACATAACAAAATGAGTAACTTTTGACTTTTAATCAAAAATGTGAAAAGAATCATTGTTTTAACGTGTAAAATATTAATGATATTTATTGTTTTCATGACCACTTAATGATTTAAATATTATTTCAAAAGTTTCAAAGGTTATTTTATGTGTATATTATTTCAGTAATCATTTATAATTTTTGGGATTTTAAATACGTGATTTTAATATGGAAAGGATATTTGCCTTAAGAAATTATCTATGTGATCATTTAAAATAATTTTACATATATTATTACAAATTTTGAAATTTCCTAATGCTTACTGGGGATATGAACCAATAATACCATCTGTATTATTTATTTTGATGATTTATTATTATGATGACATGAGATTAATGAAACCTATTACTTTTTGCTGGGTTATTCATTGATTAATTGAATAAATGTTTATGCAACTCATTTTTTTCACATGTTATATTATAAATATTTTCTATAAGCCGACGAGCCCGTACCTGAGTAGTAAGTGCTCCTGATTGGCATCCAAGAGACCGAGGTTCATAACCGGGTGGAGGTGAATTTTTTGGTACTGTAGCAGTACGGTAGCTGTACATTAGCGGACACTGTAGCAGGTAATGTTCGGTAGTATAGCTACCAGAACTATTCAACCGATTTGGGCTTTTGGGCCACCAGTTTGGGCCTACGTGTCTCAAGGGACATCGGTACATCAAAGGCCTTTGGGCCACAGGGTCTTCAGGCCATTGAAGACCATGAAGTATCCCAATTCACATAGAGTAGGCCCTAGTAAAAGATCAGAGCACCAGTAGCAGTCACCATAAGTAGAGCTAACCAGATTGGAAGAATGAGAGGGTATGGAAACTACTATCAGGACTAGTAATTGTGCATCTTTGTTTGGGGAAATTCTAGCCGATCAAAAATGAAGGTGGAGTGCTAATGAAAATCAATGATGCAGAAGCTGGGTTGGGGAATTTCTAGTGGGTTGGGCCTACAGGTAATTTTATGGGCATGGTATGCCTCTGGGCCTTCGAGTCATATATTACGGGTCATGTCAGGAATTGTGCCTTGGGCCTATGGGTCATGCACAGATTCCCCTTCTACCATCAAAATTGGGATTATCTAAAATAAAAAAAAAGGATGGCGTTCAGGCCATATAGATAAAGAATTTCCATAAAACCCAAATAGTTTCCATGGGTTTCTGTAGGATGAAATTTTTATGCAATTATGGCACACATATGTATGAATTTATTTATGTGATGTGTCATAATAATGTTATTGAACCTTCCAATGAATTTAGTAATGATGAGTAACTCTTTAGGTAAATATATTATGTGTAAACCAGATTTAATGTTCACAATTTCATGTGTGGAAAAAACATTAATGTAAATAATATTAAGAATAGACTAGGTTTTCATGTTTAAAATGTTACATGAGGACATCGTCTCATGTCCCTAAGGTTATTTACGGACCTAGTTTAATGTCCATAAGGTTATGTGTGGACTTGGATTCATGTCTAAAATTTTATCTATCACCCTAGTTTCATATCCATAAGTTTATGGGATGGCATGATTCCATGTCCATAACATAATAAGTGAATGTGTTTTTATTCATACATGTTTAAATTTTATATAATTATAGATTTATTACACATTACTATTTCTATGATTTTCTCTCATCTCTTATTTATTTTGATTCCCATATGATTCATGTCTTATGAAATTCTATGATTTTTTCCATAAATCATGATTATGATCTATGATTTGTAGGGTATGGATTAAAATTTCATTCTCTTTTTATCATACACCTATAAAAATGTTTTATTGATATCTCTACTTTTAACCCTTACTATGAATCTGAGATCGCCCTTATTATGTATTTATTCCCTGGGTTATGACGAAATTTTTATGTAGGATATGAATAAGAAGATTAATTTGTGGGTGTATATTTATTAGATATATTGATGATATTTCATGAAATATGAAGATTATATATGTACTCTCCAAAGACACTAAAACATTACTGTCCTCAGGTGTTTTTTTAAATTTAATAAATATTAATCTAAAATATGAAGTATTTATGCATGAAATTACTAGTTTGATAAAACAAAATTCATCATAACAAACCTACTAAATCTTTTTCTCCTCATATCTAATAAAAATAAAAAATTGTACTTTCAGTTAAGGTTACATAGAAATTAAAAAGCTATATTTTTTAGAATTTGGATCCATTGGATTTACATTATCATGAAACATAATATGTATATTATGGTTATGTGAATGAACTAATTATAATATATGTAAACGTGTGCAAACACATTTACCAACTCTGTAATCCTTCTTTATCCATGTAGACGTAATATGTTTATGTCTATAAGGACAAGTAAAACTATCATTAGAATTATGTGTTAGGTCCTCAATAAATTATCATTTTGAATATGCTAACTAATTTGATATTTTAATTTATATTATATTATAAAAAAGTTGTAAAATAATAGGATAATCCAATAATTACATGTAAAATATAAATATAATTTTTCGATGATTCAATAAAAACTAAAATATAAAAAAAATTCTCATATTTTATACAGTATAGAACAATTATAAAAAAATCACAGATAGTTTATGAGACATGAAATGATTTTGATATAAAAAAAATTATGCGAAATATTATAATTATAAAAATGTTAAATATAAATTTAAAAAATTAAAATTATTAAAAAAATAATAAACAAATACATTATCATATTCATTAGCGAAGTTATAAAATACTCTAGAAAAATATCTTCAACATTTTTAGACATTAAATTATATAGAAAAGGGAAGTAAAAGGACAATTGATTATATAAATCTTACTATAAAATAATAATTTAAATGATATTTGCAAAATTGAATGAAAAAAATACTAAAAAAATCTTTATTATATTTGTTTATATATTTTATAATAATTCTAAAAATTAATTAATCAATTTATAAAAAATTAAATGATATAGTTAGAAGAAACTAATATTATGTAAAAAATTTATACAAATCTAACAATTATATATAAAATTAAATAATTGGTAATTGATCAAATAAAAATAAACAAAACTAAATAATCATTTTAGTATATAATTAGAATTTGTGACTTGTTTAAAAATTAAATTATATATAGTATATCTATCATTTTTGAAAAAATATAAATGTTAAAATAAATAAATAAATATATATATTAACATTAATATTTGGACACTTCTAAAAGATTTTTTTTCCCATACCCCTCCCTCGTGATTGTTGTTTATATATAAAACAATGTCTACAATGTGGTCATCAATATCCTCTAAAAAAATTTCTTTGAAATACGGTTCCAATATAATTTATCATCCTCGTCATGTTTTTCATTATAATCCTCCCTTGATAAATGATACAGAACATTTCATTTGATGGATCACGAATATAGAAATACTATATCACATGTGTTTCAATGAAAAAAGTGACATTGATGTGTTTTTTTAATTCTGATTTGTTAGTATCATACAAAATTCACAATGTTTCACATTATTTTGACATACATCACATATCTAATAATAGATAGCTAATCAATATTTAATGTAATCAATTACGTAAAATTATTCAATAACTCAATAATTTTTAATTGATGGGGACATTGGGTTTTTTATTTTTTTTCACTCAAAAAATGAAAATATTCAATGAACACTAATACACTAATATTATGAATTTCACTTCTATTATCTTGTTTTTTATTTAAAATTTAAATACATTATTTTCATACCCATATCATGTTATCAAATTTATAAATGGGTAACCTGCTAACTACCTCAATTTTATGTTGTATCACATATAAAATTTTTATTTTCCTTAAACAGGGGAATTTTTGTATTGAAACTCATTCATTTCCGATTTGAATTTATTTATGATATAATGTTTTATTAACACATTAATATTCAATGTCTCATATGGCTAAGAATTATCCATGTTATTAAAAATGAATAAAAGTATGATATATATTTTTTCACCTATAATGGAATATATATCCAGGAAATACATTCCCTATCATTTAAATTTTTTCTATTAATGGGGATATATAGTCAATTAGCCATTCTTCAATAAAGACAAGTTTGAAAAAAAGTTAACCTCCAATGTAATGTAAGTCTAAAAAAATGAGACTTATATATGACATGGATAATAAACATATCACTTTATTATTATAATATACTGTTAAAAATTTATATACAATATTTATTTTGAGGATTTGAAATATTTATTTATCATATTATGTGTAAAATTAAAATCACCATGATATCAAACAATATTATGGAATATATATTTCATGATAAAATATTATATTAACAACATTATTCTCAAAATATTTCAATGAATTATAAACTATAACATTTATAAAAATGTAAGTGAAAAAAATAATAAAACGTAAAGATAGTAGTTTTACGTTTATTTCAAGTATTACACACAATGAAATGATCATATTTTATTTAATCATAAAATGATAATCAAGATATGTAATTAATGTTGGCCTCCAATCAATTAGTATGAAAAAAATTTACATTTAAAAATTTCTATGAGTCACATTGATACATTCGAGGTAGAATAAAAAAATGCTTTCCTCCCAATTGAATAATTTATAAAAAATTGAAGACAAGTATTATTGGAAAATTTAGGATAAACCAAAGGAAAGTATGCTTATATTCTTTAGGATTTATAGTTAATTCCAAACATATTCCCACTAATAATAAATGAATTCTAGTACCCAAATCATTGTATATCATGCCTTTAATATTCAATAATATAATAATCTATCTATCGTAGATATTTTTCTCAAAATAAACAAAATATGTGTTATGAAATAATTCATGGTATATCTATTATGGAATCACACAAAATATTTTTCATTTCAAACATATATTTTAATCAGTACTATATCTAAATTTATTTTAAAATATAAAATCAATAATATTAATCCTCCAAATATTTAGATAAGAGAAAAATGGATTTTGAGCAATATCAAATTCATGTAATCCATTGAATCCCTTTTTATTATTTGATAATTGTGATACATAATAAAAAATATCAATGAACCTTGTAAACTATTTTTTTACATGTCGTAGTTGACTACATGAAGTATTTTATTCATAAACATGACATTATTTGTTCTTCTTAACACTATATACAATCAAATATCCATATAAAAAGAAGTTATTTAAAGTGAAAATAAGTCTTAAATTCAATTAAAATTATCCCTTTTTATAATATTTAAAAACTTTAACACCTTCTGACTATAAATGTTTCAAATTTTAAATTAACACAGTAATGTAAGCGTAAATATTTTTTATATGCTATTATGGTCTAGAAATAAATAAAATCCACATGTTACATATTTTAATTATGAAATATTCATGAAATATGTTGTAAATTACCAAAAAAAAATTAGACATGGGATGTGATTTATACTAAGGTTCTGATATGTATTATTTCAAACAGAACTTAGTCTATGTATAAAATTTCTATATTCAGTTAAAAATTTAGAAAAAATTTGATTAATTTTCATATATTTTGTATTATTTTATTGATTACATGATTTTCAATGTTATATTATCTCATATACATTTCATCATATCCTTTTTGGATCAAACTTTTTAAAAAAAAATCAAACTATGAATTATTGAAAGATACCAAAATATTATATTATGAGTCATGGTACATTCCATATTAGAAAAATAGTGTTACTATTTTTCCTTAAATTTATAATTTTCTGTCCCACATTTATGACACATAAAAATTTCATCATATTCATTCTAATAAAACACAATGTCATTATAGAATGCATAAATCACCTTTAAACTATTACCATTATAAATAATATTTTAATATTAAAATTATAATATGTAAAATCATTATCTTATTAGAGTATGTCATTAAATTTTTATCTGAAATAAGTAGATCTATTTTCACTCTATCCATACAAAATGTTCATGTTCACCAATCAAAACACTTTTGGTGAAAATATTATAATTGTACAATCAATATAAAATGACTTTTTCAATACCACAACATAATTAATCAATATTTAGTAATTTATAAACCACATTTACATTAATATCAAAAATCCTTTCTTTAATTTGATAAAAAATTTCATTATGAATATATCATTCATTATTTGATCTTAAATTCATCCTAACAAGACTATTTCAAGTACATAGGCTTTGACATGAATTAAAACTATTGAATATTAAATAATCATTAATTAATCAACTTTAAAATTTACTAATATTTATTAATTTCAATCATAGATAGAAATGAGTTCATTTTCTAGAACATTTCATTTAGAAATAATGATAATAAAATTGGCCTCATCCACATCATCGTCATCTGTTTTTCTTACAGCTATCAAACTATGATTCATTATAACCTAAAACAATTTCATTCATTAAATATAGGTTATTTAATTTTATGATTTATATCTTAATTTATATTTATCAATAACATAAAAATGTTATTAACTTTTTTATCACTGTTCATTGTCTAATTATGTAATTTTAAATGCAATTTGGGTTTTAATGAATAATTGAAGAAATATATCAAACGTTATAAAATATTTCATTGTAAAAGTTTATAAACAATACAACATAAAATAAAATAATTTAATTAAATATTTACAAATAAATAACTCACCATAGAAATTAAATACCTAAATAAAGAATTTAAATTTCAGAAACATAAAATAAAAAATAAAAAAAATACTTATCCAAATTGATAAATACAAAAAAAATTACATACATTCTTAATTTTTATGTTTTATCTTATAAATTATTTATTAATTAAATAATATATATTTAAATATGATATAAAGTTATATAATTACATTATCAAATGATTTTTCAATAATTACAAATAAATACCCATTCATTTGTTTTTTATAAGAATTATCAATTATAATGAATAGAGACTGATTTGGAAAATATATAATAGTATATACAAATGTTTCAAATGAAAATATATATTTAAAAAATATATTATAATCATATAATGAAATATACTTTATTTTATAATGTGGATACTAACAGAATATTATGATTAACAATCACCATGGTAAAATTCTATATTGGATTGATAATAATAACACTTATAATAATCATAAATATATGTATTTTAAGAAAATATAATTATGGTTTATAATAAATCATAATAAAATGATGCTAATTTGCAATTAATAATTTTTTTTTAATTTTCATTTAATTGTAATTATTTCTAAATCTAAATAATGAACATATAAAACCTGGTTGAAAAATAAATAATATCCGAATAATAATATAGAATGTAATTTGAATTGTTATACTATACCTCTTGCGATTAATATATTAAATTTCCATATAATATTTTCATAATGTAGTATGAATAGTTTATGAATTCAACTTATAGGGACTTAATTTAATCCACTGATGATCTTTTAAAATAATAAATTCTTATATTCAAAATATAAATAAATTAAAGAAATAAATGACATCTTAATTTCACTAAAATAATTAAGCTAAAAATAAAACAATACCCACTTATTTTTATTATATTCATAAGTATCAAATTTTTTTTATCAAACATATTTTCAATGAAATATAATATATCTTCACAATAAATATTATCAATGAACTAAAAAATAAATTTTGATATTAGAAATGGTGGGTGGTATATTATATCTCAATGTATGGAATAATAATTTATATTTAAAAATCAAAATAAATATTATAAATTATTATCCACAATTATTAATAGTTTAAACTTATATAATAATATTATTAATGATAAAAATATAATATAAGATATTTGAAAACACATAACGTGTGGATAACCACTACAATGAGCATCAAAAGAAGCCATAGAGAGTGTGAAGGTGGTGAAAGATGGTAGTCGAGGTAGGAAAATGATCGTTGAGGCTAGATCAGGGAATATGAAAGATATTCATGGATTAGTAATGGAATAAATAAGGATTAGGGTCGGATTCTATAGAAAAAATAGATAGTTTTAACATGAATGGATGAAAAAATGAAGGGTATTGATATTTTAAGAAATATTAATGATTGTTTCACATAAATTATTCAAATAATGGACTTAGAAAAAAAAATTATATGTCTATCATAAATTAAGAAATGTTGAAAAAAATTTCATTTACTTTTTAATGTTTGTTAATATGTAAAATACATACAAAATTATTTATAATATACATAATTGTTGAATAAATATATTATCCTCATTTGTATGGTCTATAAAATTTATATATACATCCCCTCCGACTAAAAAAATTATTATTCATCCAAATCAACCCATAAAAAATATTTCAATGATATCCTTAACAATCTTATATGGTAAAATTCAAAATAATAATCATTGTTATTATCAATGTTTGTTTGATAAGTGTGTTTTAATTTACATAGATATGTTTTAATTTTATGAGGTTAACATGTCATTTCAATGTCCTACTTATAAAAACTAATTATTTGACTAAATAATGTATTAAAAATTTATTATAGTTCAAAAACATCAATAAAAATAGATTTACTCATTTTATATAAAAATTCATTTTTAAAAAATATAAAAATGACATATAGTCTTTGGAATGTAATATGTAAACTCATATTTATTATAAATTTAACAAGAATGTAATTGATTAATTAGGTAGTCTTATATACAATGTGAGTTCATTGACAAAACTATATACATTAAAGGTGTTCCTTTTATTGAAATTTGTCTCCCTATGTCTATAAATATTACTCTATTGGAATGATTCATAAAATTATCCCAGCACTAGTTACCAACATTGATATAGTCAAAGGAAAAATTATCCTCATTATTTAAATAATTTTACATATATATAGAGTCAAGACTATCAAATTTACATGTTATACTCGTGAAGATCATAAGATCATACTTTGAAAAAACATAAAAATAAAATAAATTAATAAGTAAAAAATAAAACAAATGAAATTAATTAAATATAAATATTAAATGTTATATGTTGTATGTGAAATAACTCAAAATTTTTAGTATGAGGAAATAAATTAACATGTAAAAAAAAACAAAGGAAATGAATATAATTAAAATATCAATTCATATATTATGTAAATTAGATAACTAAAAATTATTTGTGTGATTAAAATGAAAAGAATAAAATAGTCTAGGTGTATTATATAATTCATGATTTTTTAGACAAGTTGTTGAAATATATATAGGCATCATCTAGTACAATACCTATAAAAAAGTATTGGAAATGAAATTCTATTGTTCAGAACAAAATATTTTTATTTGATGGTGACTCTTACCCATCATTAATATATACCCACGTTGTATTTTAAAAATCTAGTGACTCATTTTCATAATATATATGTTTTTTTTGTTAATAATCAATCATAAATATATTCAAAATGTATATAACCTCAAATTCATTAGTATATGACAAAAAAATACTTTGAGGTTGTTCCCCTAGAGTATTATAATACATAATTTTATAATTTATTTTGATGGAACGTTCAACCTTCTATGTATGAAATTTTATATTTATAGTTGATCAGAATAACCCTATTGAAAAATAGGTCCCTAAAATATTATGGTTCAGGGGGACTTTATTTTTCCTCTTTTAAGTATTCATATAATATTTTTTATATGGATAATGTTTACGTAGTTTAATAATTTTTAATATTTGTTTTTATACTAATACTATTAAATTGAATCAAAATTATTTTCATACCAATGCTTCTATTCCCCAAAATAACATTGATTTTAGATATGTACTATTATAAAATTTTATATATCAATGATTTTTTTGACAATGTTAAATATAATTAGTTTAAAATTGTTTATTAGTTAACAAGAACTCACATATAATACCTTATAACCCCAAAAATTTTCTATTTTTTTGATTTTTTAGTAGGTTAGGTATGTTTCCAAGGATGTACATGAATGTTTTTAGGATAATTATGAGGCATAAGAATTGAAAAAGTGGTTTAGGGATGTTATAAAGATATAAAAATAATGGGGAAATATTATGGAGTTGAGGAAACAATGTGTTTTCATGTTGGTGTGAGAGAAATGACATATGAAAGGATAATTAATGGTTGGGGATAAAAATAAAGAGGGTATGGGGGAGGGAATATAACAGACAATTTATTTTTTTATTTAATAGGATAGTTTAATATTATAGTGTAATCATTAGAAATTAATTTATCATGGGATGGTTTTTTATAATTTTACATTTTCTTCATATATGATACTAAAACAATTATATATGGGATAAATATAAATGATTTATTTAAATATGAAACAATCACATGTTAGTATCTAAATGAACAAAAATATTACTATCATAAAATTTTATCATCATTAATGTTTTTCAGGGTATTTAATCCTAAACCGTGTATTATAATAATTACTTAATTTCCTTTAAAAATGAATTTATTTTATTTGTAATTTAATAGTAATAATTTTAGTGGTGGGATTTTTTTTCAAAATTATAGATAATTTTTAAGTGGGAATATTATTTTTAAAAACATTATTCTTATACATGAGGTTTCATGGCATCATAAATGTTTTATAATTTCATTATGGAATAGGAATGATTTTACTTTATCCAACATATATCTCTCCTAAATGTACATTACATCATATCCAACTCATGATTAAAAGTTTCCGGTAAAAAATCTATCAATGAATAATGAGTGTATTTCTACATCAAGGTATTTATTACTTAATAATGCTAATATTTTTGGAAATTATTGTTATATTTGTTGAATAATAAAAGGGAATTAAATAACAATTATCTTTTAAATATAAACTTGGATGAATTTTTATGTGGTATGAATTTAATATAGGATGAAAACAATATAAATTTTTATCCATTAAAAAAATATTTATTTATGCATATATTATGCATATGAAAAATATATGTTTTTTCTAGGAAGACTCCACTATGAAACAATATATATAATATAGTTTTAAATTTTCAATACATTCATTCCCCATAATAAATTTATGTATTGTAGTGATTATATTGTTGGATTTTTTATTCATTCTAGGATATAAATAATTGACATTTTGAATATTGTTAATGGAATCTCCCTTTTGAATAATTTTGAAAAATTTTGTGATTAAACTATGTTATGTGAGTTATTTTATTCCATATATATATATATATATTATTTTATTAATAATGGTACTACTTAATTAAGGTTTCCTTTTTACTATTGGAAGACATGAACTGATAAAAATTTTAATCCAATAATAGTTAGGTATTGGAATATAATTTTTATTTTATATAAAATTGTATTTGAATATATTAGTTAAATTTAAATTGTATTTTAAAATAGATTATCAGAAACATATTCCATCATTTCAATTTATGTTTGATTGATGTTTTCCAACAAAATGTATATAATGTATTGTGACTCTTTATCATGAGTATTTTGAATTTATCCATTTCATCAAAACATTTAACATAAATATTCAAAAATAAATTACACCCTATAGGTAAATTATAATCACTTAATTTATATCAATGGGGGGAATTTTGGCTCGGTGTTAATTTATAATTTTTTAGGGCATGCAATTATGGATTTCAATGTTTTTTTGATTTCTATAAAGATTATTAATTTTTATCATTATAGTATTTATTATAAATGTTGAAAACTCATTTCATCATTTACTAATATGAAATATATTTTCACTATAATTGATCATAATAATCTTGTAGTAACCTATTATGACATATTTAAATATATAAAAATTATTTTTTTTCTTGGTTGCAATACTAAGGTAAAATAACTACAAAGAAAAAAAAATTCATGTAAACAAGTTTTTCAAAATGTTCTATGATAAAAAATTCAATTAGTGGGAACAATTTTTTACAATGTAATTTCATATACCATGTTTAATATATATATTTTTGGGAATTGGAAATATTTTTTTTGATCATGATGTTTTATTATTGTGAATTATGTCAAAAACTATTGGACAATGAATGTTTTTAACGACCCTCATATTCTAGGATTAAAGTTATTTTGTTATTTATGGTTAAATAAAATATTTTATTTTATTTTATCTTATGATTATAGATTTGGAAGTTTTAAATTTACTGAAAAATGTTATATTACATTTTTATAAACCCCCTTCCATTGGTACTCTTATAGGGTCAACTATAAATAGAGAGAGCTACCCAAATAGCCCACATACAATATTCCATTGGGTTGTGAATATTGATGAGTTTATAAAATACGTAGTGGTAGTCATTACCAACATTATATAAATTGATAAATTGATACAAGAGATATCCTCCAGAAAATAGGAAAACATATAAAAATAAAAAACAAATTCATAATAATATTATGGAACAATACATGAATGAAATAAGTTTGAGTCCCTTAAATGAAGAAACCAAAGAATCTTAGGACAAAAAAAATAGTCACTCCTCACTACAAGATAGTACATTCGAACATAATAACAAAAACCCTCATGATCACTTGATATATATATATAATATTGATCATTACATGTATTCATATAGTACCCTCTATAGAAAATATTTTAAAAAGGTGAGAAAAGTGTTTGAATACACCTGTGATTGGAGAGTAGAACTGACATGCACCTATATGGGAAAAATATCTCACCTACCTAACTATGGAAAACTCACAATGTAATTCATATAAAAATAGTAAAACAAAATCAATGTATAAGAATGGAATCCTACAACCACTTCTTTTCTACTTTGTCTCTCTCACACACTATTGTAAAACATCATTTTCGCCCAATCCATGTCGAAACCATGCCACATCACACCACATACCACATCATAATCCATTCCTAATATAGTATCGTATCATGATCATTAAAGACATAATCCTCATTCCCTCATCCAACCATAACCTACCCTCACCATATAGCATCATACCAAAAATATTATGCCTTTATTTCCCTTATATAGTTTTATTTTTATCTTATCCTCATCAACACCTTACAGGTCCATCTAGTTCATTTATAACTTGACTCGCATATGGTAATCCACTACATTGGTCATCATACAAATAACATATTGGGTATACAGGTACATCCTGTACATCTCCTATCAATACCCTATTGGGTTTTCCAATGAAAAAATCATCTTACCAATACCCTTCATTGGATATCTATATATTTTATACCACTCATATCCAAACCCATTAGGGTCTTTCCATGGACCTATAATATTATCAATACCCTATATGGTCTAATTTTAGATATCGTACCTAAACATACTCCAAGAAGGTTTAGTGAGGATATGGGATTGGTCAACAATTTTTTCCAACTCCATCATTGATATTTGGGAAATACATTTGACAAATGTGTTTGGTGTTAGCATAAAATATCTTACATGACTGTGATGTTTTAAAAAATCAAAATAAAATACATAAATATATTTTCACACACAACTCCATGACTATGTTTACACACTAAATTACATATACCGGCTCAATACTAGACTATAAAATCATAACTACCATTCCATGTATAATTCTACAACTATGAAAAAATAATGAAATTAAATCACAAAGAATCCATAACCACCATCTATTGTTTATATTTTAATCATGAATTTAACAGTAGTTAATTATTATTCTAGAACCATAATTATTTTTATTATAAAACTTATTTCAAAAATTTAATGTCATCCTATTCTTATATGTCACCCAAAATTATTCACATAAATCACTCATTCAATAAAAGTACATATATTTCAATTACAATGTACATATACTAAATTACAAACAACATCATCAACAATCAACAATCATTTCATTACCCAAACATAAATGAAACCAATTCACCACAACTACCCTTCCAAAATAGACATATGATAACATTTCCATCTCAATATCCAACATCAACAAAAGAACATATCACAACCATAGCCAAAAAGCTCCAATCATCATTCATTTTTTAGGAATATATAATAAGTGGTCCAATAATAATATCATTCAAATCTCAATTAATTGAGAAGTCCATTTGATTGCAATAATTTTTTAATTTTTAATTTTTTAAAGTGATTTAATATCTCAAACATATAAGTGGGAAATAATCATATTTCAAGGAGTATAATATAATGAACTAGCATAAAAAACAATTCACACCATCATTTATTAAACAACCCATTTATTTAGAAGATTAAAAATTATTTTAGTCAGGTTAAGTGATTCTATTATAATAAACATTAATAATTCATGTTTTACATTCCATGTATATTCAAAATAGTAAATAGGAAAACTCAAATAACCTAGAGAACAATATATTTAATATTACATACAAAGGCATAATAACAATAACAATACTAAAATATAATTTTTACTTTATTCCCATATTTAATATCATTTATTTTACTACTAAATATCATCTTTAAATCAATTTGGTAATTTTATTATATATATAATAATAATAAAATAAATATAGAAATAAATGTTTTTATAAATAAATTATTCTCAATGAATTTCAATAACTTTTTATTCCATATCTTCATTGTCAGTAAAAATTTTTATTCTAGAAAAAATTATAATAAAATTATAATATAAAATAATGAAAGAATATATATAAATGTATTCATAAAACTTCATTTTTATTATTCATCATTCTTGTTTATTTTAACTTCTTTTTGTTGATTCATTATAATTTTAATGTTAAAAAATCATTATATCCTCAAAAATTATAAACAAATAATAGATGTATGTCTTCAATAACATTTATAGAACAAGTATTCAAATACATCTACACATAACATCGGTGGTAGATAGAGATTTATCATAGTATATTAATCATGAGATGTGGCTAGGATGATTGTATATCGTCTCTCAGACTTAGTGGAAAACACACAACATGCCCATGAATGATAAAATATTATGGGAAAAATAAATAATTAAAAATATTTGTTTAAAAATAATAGAATGTGATTTCCCAGAAATACCCTTAAAAATAGTAAAATCATTCCTTTTAATATCTTAATAATTCAAAAAAGCCTTAACTCCATCACATAACATATTTAATCCTTTTAATTTTTAGCATGTTAATAACTATATACAATATTTTCATATCATGTATTCCATTATTTAATTTTGAATTATTATTTATATTTAATTTTAAATATATTCTATGGAATAATATCCAGAAAAATTTTAAATTTGAAACATAAAACAATTACCTGTATATGAAAATGTTTTCACATGAAATTTTGTACTCCAACTATGCTAACACGAAATGGGTTAATTCTTGATAAGAGATTCAAAAAACCATGTAGCGATATATCAATGACCCGAACATGATATCCAATCACCCTAAGATAGATACATTCTACCCTTATATAAACTAGTCACTTCCCACACATGAGTCAACTCCCTAAGTTGTGAGATAAAAAAACTGAATTATGTAAATAACTACCTTGATATGAAGGCTGATCTACTATAATATGAGTCCAAAGTCTAATAGTACACAGATGAAAAAAAAGGCTTACCATTATCCGTTATAGTTATAATGATGTAACCGAGGGAAAACCAACTACATAAAGTAAGGGATGTTTACCTACACCTGGGGAGGGGGTGTTATGCAAGAGTAAAAAACTAATAATTAAATTTCAACCATATAACTTTAGAGATAATAAAGAATAACCTATAATCACACATAGGTTAATATAATAAAGATAATAACGATTTCAGAAAAAATGATTCATGTATATATAATTACATAAAGGAGTTATAATAAAAATAATTATAGGAACTATGAAATACTAATTTATGAAATAGAAATATCCGTATACTGGAATAAATATGAATCATATAACATGAAACACCTATAATGGGACCCCATTTGATCCGAAAAATGACTAATTGTACCTCTATATTCTATGTTCTATGTGATTATGTTTTAGTGGATATAAATACAAGTGAAAAAACACATAATGGGAGTCATTATCTATGGATTCATATAATATTAATGTACAAGATATAGACATTTATATGAAAAATAAAACCATATATCCAAATTATATAAATTAATAAGTGAATATTTGATATAATTTTTTTTCAAAAACAATATAAGTTGAAAAACATTGTTACGTATTTTATAAATATAATATATCACTCAAGACATAAAACTTTTCCATGAATTTCAATCTAAATAGAGTACAAAAAATAATGGATATTGAAACAAAAATAATGAATCCTTAAGATACATCCATAAAATAATTATTATAGTTTTACAATATATTCCACCTTTAACATTAATCTCCATTATGTTTTTATACAAATTCATTATCTTATGTATATAACCACAAAAAATGGTGATTTTATGAGTATAATAACCAATAAATACACACCATCGGATGAATAACACCAAATTATGATGCAAGTATTCAAAATAATCATGGAATGAAGTCATAATATATTATTGAAATAACACAATTGAAAAACAACCAAGGATCATATATTCTAAAAAATAATTTTATGGTCCACCTACGCTTAGAATCCTGAAAATTATCTACTATGATTTAATACAATTTAAGAAATATTAATCATTGATTATATTAAACATCCGTTTTCATATTTTATTGATATTGTAATATCATTAGACTTTTGTATATTGTGTTTACAATATTATTTATGTAATTTAGTGTATCCAATAAAAACATTCATATGAATCTATTGAGAGTATATTACAATTAATGGTCTCAAAATCAATTAATATTAAACATGAATAGTATTACTCTAAGGAAATATCTATACATATATAGATTCATGGTATTCTAAAAGATGCGTACTAATGTTTCCATGCCAAAATTTTCATTAAAACATCATTTTTATCCCAAAATCTTGAGAATCATCATAATTAATTTAATAATAGTTATAAGGAAACTTGTGATCATTTATTTTGATTATATTATTATAAATTTTTTTATTTTCAATACATTAGTTTATTATTTAAAATTATATAAATGTTAATTTATCATTTTTTATATTTTCATAATTCTAATAACTGAGAATAAAATATAAAAATATTTCAAATCAAGGTATGGAAAGATAATGATATTAATGTATAATTTAGGTGTGTGATTTAGAATAAATTTTATATGATTCTTTGAAATAATGCTTTGATATTATAATGTTATCTTTACTATTATTAAAAATAAATTATTTTATATGTGGTGGGAGGCCCCAGATCTCCCTTTTTTTCATATTAAAACATGTAGTGGATGTTGGATAGTCCCCTCTCAACATATTCTCTACTCTTATTATCTTTTTCCATAGAATATTCAACATGATGGCATAAGGGACATGTTTTCTTCTATTTTATATTCCTAATATCTTCTTAACATTCAATATTTCATTTTTCCCCATTAACAATATTTATTACATTGAATAATTTTTTTCAATGATATCAACATCCTCTAGTTTTTAATGGTAGTTTCCATCATGTGATGGAAAATGAATTTACTAACCTCAATTCATGATCTATTCATTAATTTTATTTTGTATCATCACTGTTTGAGTTTGTGATTCCATGTGATCATACTTATTTTATCATACTCATTTCAATATTAATTTTAATGGTTTTTATTATATTGTTACTAATAATAAATTTTTTGATAGATTAAATTTTAAACTTATATAATTGAATTTATGGTTAATATTTTGTTATACTTTATATTTTATTATTTTTCTAGTGGTACATAAGTAAAAATGTTCTCTATGTATGTAATGTGTTTGTAAAAAATAAAATGGGAATTTTATTACCTATATATAGCATTTAAGATTATCTTGAATAATTAATGTTTAAAAAATTATTCTCATATCATATAAATTTTATTATTTATAAGTGGACTTCAATGACAATAAGTTGTTTGATATAATGATTCAATTGATTTTTTGGATAAAATAAATTTATAATTGTGTTTTTAAGGGTGAATAATTTTATATTGTAGATGATATATCATTTTATTATTTCATTATTTAATTAGTTATATTATTTATTATTATTGTTGTTGTTTATAATATATATTTCTGAAGTCATCTATGCCATGATGGTTTTGGTTGCAAATGTGGAATTTTCTGTCATAGTTAATGTTTATGGAATAACATAAGGGGGTAATTTGTTATGGTTGTTGGTTTATAGTAAGTGTAATATTTAACTATATTTTGTTATTATTTTTCTTCGATATTGTAGTTTCATGGGATATTTGAGTGTTATGTGGGAAATCAATGATTAATACTACCTTATCTATGATTTCCACTTGGTTATGGCCGATTATTATTCATCAAATCCTAGTTATAGGTTAATATCTAATGAATAAATTGGGATATGTTAGCATATAATTCTATTATGATTATATTTATGCAACTATGATCTATAAGAAATATTCTATATTATTTTTAGTATAAATGAGGTTATAAAACCATATATGTTATTTTTATTATTTTAATTTCAATATAAATCAATTTATATATAGTGTTTTCATTATGAATTATTTTTTATATATTTTGTTATATTTTTTATGACTTTTAATTTTTATTTCTTCATTTAAGTCAATAATTTATTTTATAATTGAGAAATGATATTTTGAAAAGGTATGGGAATTTGATATTTTTTCCACATTAAGAAAAAAGGAATAAATTAATTTGTTCTTATATTTAATACTAGTATTTCGAGACTATTTATAAAAGGTGAAACAAGGATTCTTATATTTATCATATTATGAACTAGATCACACCCAATAAACACAATTTATTATATATATATATATATCCTTGCATTTTTATTAATTTCATATGAAATAATAACAATAATATTTTTTTCATGTGATCCGTTACCATTAATTGGTATCTATGGATGTGACCGCATATATATTTGGCTATGTGATACAAGGTTATACTTATGTATTATATTTTTTGTAACTTGTAGTCATGTAATATTTTTTACACATTTATACTATATTAAATATTTTATGATTTATTACTACTTTTTGATATTACATTGAATCTTATTCATTTATTATTTATCCTTTAATAATGGATAATTTTTTTCATAGACTTAGTATGATAACCATGATTCTATATTTTTTAAATAGTGATTTGGAATGCACATTGGTATTTATAGATGTCCTTTTATAAATAAATGTTTAGGTTATTAAGATAGGATATTACATATCATGATAGAAAATAAAAAAAAATATAGGGATTAAACAATCATACCCAAATCCCTCAGATTACATCACAATTGTAAATAAGGATTATGAAATTATAACCAACCATTTATGTTAAAATAATACCATAGACCCAATATTCATGATCATATAGCATTCAGTGGGGTGCGAGTAATGAAATTACCCAACTCTATGTTATAAAAAATATATGAACACATTAGTTGTATAAAAGATTTCACTATGAAATTCTTAATGTAACCGGAAATGATATTTTTATGGATAGTAACTTGATATATATTATATTAATGTTAGTTTATCCAAAACAAAACCAAAGTTAATTTTATACTATAATGTTATATCTAAAATAACATGATACTCTATGAAATCATATGTAAACATGGTGATATATAGTCAAGTGGACATTCTCCACTATATACATGTTTGTAAAAAAAATTAACATTCTATGAAATGTACTTCCTAAAAAAGGAGGAATATGTATGATATTGATTCTAAACACACCACTTTATCATCATAATATAAAATTCAAAAAAATATATCCAAACATTGATTTATAGGATTTAATGTATTTGTTTATCAAACAGTGTGTACTATTAAATTCTCTATTATATGAAAAAATATGATGGAAAATAAATTTCATGATAAAAATTATATTAATTTAATTCTTCTCAAAATATTTTAATTAATTACCAACCATCACATTGATAATAATATAATTGAAAAAATAATAAACTTTAATGATAGTAGTTTTATATTGATATCAAGTATTACACTCAATGAAATGATTAGATGTTGTTATATCATAAAATGTTAACCCCATTATTTCATTCACGTTCTCTTCCAATTATTTAGTGAATAATTTTTATATTTAAAAATATTCTCTAAGGCAATTTTATATAATAGAGGTTGAAAAAAAATAATATTATCCCTCATGGATAATTTACGACAAGCAAAAGACAAGTATTTTTTGATAATTTTGGTTGAACCAAAATAAAGCATACTTTTTTTACTCTAGGATTTAGAGATAACTCAAAACTAATTCACACTGATAATAAATGAATTTTGGAACTAAAAGCATCCTCTATCATGAATTTAATATATAATAATGAAAAGAATAAATATTACATATATATATTTCTCAACATAAACAAAATAAATGTTTTGAAATAATTCACGATATATCCATTATAGAAGTATATAAAATATTGTTCATTTCAAACAAATATTTTTTTATTTACTAGATCTTAATTTATTTACATATATATCATCAATAATTTTCATCCTCAAAATATTTAGTTCAGTTGAAAATGGAATTTTAGAAATATCAAATTCATGTGATTCATTGAATCCATTTTTATTCTTTGATAAGAGTCATACATAATAAAAAATATCAACGAACCATATACACTAGTTTATCTCATGTCATAGTTGAAAACATATTTTTTATTCATAAATATGAAAACTATATCCAATAAAATATATATAAAATAATAAGTTATTTTCTATGGCCATATGCATTGCATTAAATTAAAATTATCCTATTTTATGATATTAAAAATCTACAATACCTTCAAGCTAAAATTATTTATAATTATAAATTAACACATTCATGTAAGCATATATATTTTTTCTAGGAATTTATGGTCTAGAAATCAATAAACCCAACATGTTACCTATTTTCATTATAAAATAATCATGATATATATTGTAAATTTCCAACAAAACTAGAAATATGTTGTGATTTATATTAAGGTGCTGACATGGATTCATTCCATTTGTACATAGTTTATATATCTAATATCAATATTTATATAAAAATTTATAAAATGGTTTATATGTTTTCATATATTTTGTATTATCATCATGATTATATAATTCCCTCTAAGATATTTTCTCATATGCATGGCAGCATAAATTTTTTTATCAATCTAATATTTTTTGATAGAAATAAGACTATGAATTATAGGAAGATACCAAATTATCATATTAAGAGTCATGGTACATTCCATAATATATAAATCATGTTATGTTATTTTATTAAATATATAATTTCATGCCCCGCATTAAAGACATTTCAAAATTCGATCATATTAATTCCAATAAAACACCAAGTCATTAAGAAATTCATGAGTAATCTTGTACACTAATCCCATTAGACATAATATTTTATTATTAAAATAAGAATATGGAAAATAATTATCTTATGGAGTATGTTAGTAAATTTCTATTACAATTATGTCAAATATTTTCACTCTATCTATACATAGCTTTCATGTTCACCAATCAAAAAACTTTTGATACAACTATTGATTATGTAAAACCTCTATAAAAGGATTTGTTCAATATCAATGTATAACTACTCAATATTTAGTGCCTTCTCAATCACATTCACTTAAATATAAAAAATAATTTCATCAATTTGATCAAAATTTTCATTTTGAATATCACCCTCATTTTGATCTTAAATCCATCCCAACATCACTATTTCATATCTGTTGGCAATTACATGTATTAAAACTATATAAAATTAAATAATCATTAATTAATCAACTTTAAAATATTGTAATATTTAACAATTTCATGCATGGAAAGAAAATTATGTCATAGTTCAAAACATTGTAATTAGAAACTATGAGAAAAAAATAATCCATTTCCATATAATCATCACATGTTTTTTATGCAATTATAAAACTATGATTCATTATAACCTAAAACAATAGTTTGTATTAAATATAAGTTATTTTTTTAATTTATATTCTAATTTACATTTATAAATTACATAAAAATTTATTAACTTTTATTATCATTTTTCATTGAGTAGTTAATTAATATAATAACAAAATTTTTTTTTCAAAAATAATTGAAGTTATATATTTTACTTCGTAAAATATTTCATCAAATTATTTAATAATATTTCAAGTATAGAATATAATATTTCAATTAAATTTTTAAAAATAAATGACACACAATAGATATTTAATACCTGAATAAAAAATTTGAATATGAAAAACATAAAATAAGAAATTAAAATTCATATATTAAAATTACTAAATAGTAAAAAAAATAAAAAACATTAATAATGATTTTGTTTTATTATATAAATTATTTATTAATTTAATAATTATAATTTAAATATAAAAGAAAGAGGTATAATTAAATTAATAAATGATTTATCAATAATTACCTATTAATAACCATTAATCTATATTTTTTTATGAAGTGTCATTTGTAATGAATAGATATCAATTTTAAAAATGGATAAGAGTATATCAAAATGTTCCTATTGATAATATATATTGAAAAAATACATTACAATAAGATAATGAAATATCATTAATTTTTTAATGTGACTAATACAGGAAAAATAGGATTAACCATCAACTTTTTAAATTTCAAGATTGATATAATAATAAAAATATCTACAATAATCATAACTATATGTAGTGTAAGAAAAATAATAAATATTTATCACAATGCCAAATAAAATGATGTTAATTTAGAATGAATAACTTCTTATTTATTTTAAATTAATTTTAATTGTTTTTAAATATTAATATAGAACTTATATAAAATTTATCACTAATAAATAATAATTGAATAATAATATAATTGTTAATTTTAATTGTTATACTATACCTATGGTGATTAATATATTAAATATCTATATAATATTTTCAGAATGTAATATGAATATTTGATGTATAACACTTATGGGAACTGAATTTAATCAACTGATGATATTTTAAAATAATATATATTTTATATTGGAAATTTAAATAAATTAAATAACTAAATTATATATTAATTGAATTTAAATAATTAATCAAAAAAATGAATCAATACCCACTAATTCTCAATATATTCATATGTATCATATTTTTGTGTCAAATATATTTTATATTAAATATAGTATATCTTGATAATAAAAAATATTAATGAACAAAAAAATAAAAATAGATTTTAAAAATTTTAGATGTTATAATATATATCATTGTGTGGAATACTGATGTAAATTTAGAAACCAAAATAAATATTTTAAATAAGTATAAACAATTATTAAAGGTTTTATCTTATTGAATACTATGATTGCCAAAAAAAATATAATATATGATATTGAAAAATATATAAGGTTTGGATAAACAAGAAAATGAGCATCATAAGAAGCCTTATAGAGTGTGAAAGTGGTGAATCACTGTAATTGAGAGAGGATAATGATGGATGAGGATGGATGAGGTTAGATGAGAGAGATTCAAGGATTGGGAATGTAAAAAATAGGGCTTAGGGTTGGATTTTGGAGAAAAAATTTATATTTATCAAATTAATTAATG
Organism: Viscum album; assembly: GCA_963277665.1. Classification (NCBI taxonomy): domain Eukaryota; kingdom Viridiplantae; phylum Streptophyta; class Magnoliopsida; order Santalales; family Viscaceae; genus Viscum; species Viscum album. The sequence continues at coordinate 215,581,545 of OY728164.1, forward strand.
AAAAAAATGAAGTTTCGTGATATTTCAAAAATATATTAATTATTTTTTTACAGTAGTTATTTAAATAATGGATATGGAAAACATTTATATATATATTATAAATTAAACAATATTAATTGAAAATTTGTTTACTTTTTTATGAGTGTAAATTTAAAAAATCTTAATTTTTTTTATAGACTTAGTGTTGTGTAACATCCTGAACAGAACCACATGGTCTATGTTAGAATTCCACATGTACTTATGTGTGAATACTTATTTGAAATAGGATTCCAAATAGTATTGATGTTGTAGAGTGGAATAATGGGGAGACTATACCCTCAAAATCATTAAATAGGATGAATACTCAACAATAAAAAACATAATAGATAATTATAGTAAACATGCTGAAAAGTAAAGATGACATACATGTAATACAATAAAGAAGATCCCAAAGTGGTAAGAAAAACAAATGTAACATGCAGTAGATAAATAAAAGTCAAACTATAGTCCTATGGATTCCATCCTAGTTTTCTACTAGCTCTATGCTACACTACTCGGTCATCCACCACACCCCCCATAGCCTTCTCTAATTCCCTCATTAAATAAACAAGCGCATCGAAATTACCAAATAGGGTGTGAGTAAAAGTCTAAGTATGACAACATCAATTCTCCCTAAATCAGATGTTCTCAAGTATACAAGTATATTCCATATTATAATAAATGTGTAACAAATATAGTAACACACAATCCAATGTTGAGGGTCAATTCCCAAACAAAGCTACCATAAAACCTTGTGTGTACCTACTTCAGCTCCATGCAAAAAAATATAATTTACATTGATATTTATCCAAATCCCTCCACAAGGATATTGTAGCATCACTCACAGTCCACAAGTAATTGAGTGAAAATAACCTACCTTAAATCTGTAATGCATCATGTAATAATCAAGATCAACAAGGCATAAAGTATCTATAACATACCCGGAACCCACAAGGCATCAAGTAACACTCAGAATCCACAAGGCATCATGTTTCGTTCATTTAATCAGAACCCATAAAGCATCAAGTAGATATCAGGTTACAAGGATTTCACGTTGTACTAACGTCTTCACCCACTACGGTATATATGGCCTTTAAAAACATGTAAAATGTAATTTACAGTGCTAAAAATCGTTGATAAATTCCACCTTAATAATTCCTAAAAATGTGATGATAAAAGGGGTCTTTAATCAGCAATAAAAAAAGTACCGAAAAGAAAATTAATTTTGAAATTAATTTTTTTTAATTCAGAGGGCGGACCAACCCCCCTGTTATTAGCACATAATAAACCCCTTTACCAATACTAGTCTAGCCTCCTCCACCCCATTTAAGAACATTTGGACCCCCTTTAACAATGCAATACACTACCTCACCCACCCGTGCACGCCCTTTATTTTTATGAGTTTTGAACATGAGACCTCCCCTCTAATCACGTGCCTTTTCCACTCACCTATATTATTTTGTTATTTATTTTATGATATATCTGTATATATATATATATTTCATTACATTTTTTATCCATATATATTTATATAATTAAATACATATATACAATATGTTTTTTGTGTGTCTATGTGTTTATAAATATACACACACACACAAACAAACATATATATGTGAATTTATCTATATAATTATACATATTTAAATTTAATTTCTTATATTATATATTAATATTTACATACATATATTAGAATAAATAGAAAAAAATATATATGGTTGTTAATACACACACAAATATATATATATATATATATATATATATATAAACACATTATAAATACATTAATTGTATATATATATATATATTCCGACATATTTATTTTAAATAAAATGGATATTATTTTCTACATAGATTAGTTTGAAATATTGAGAAATATATTTTATATGTAAATAGGTATAATTATTTATTTATAAAATTATATTTTAATGAGGGAATATATAAAAAATATTTATATTTGTTATATATTTGATTATAAATAAGAGTTACTTGTGAAAAATGATAAAATTTCAAAACCATAATATCAATATGAATTCATTTTCTAGGAATAAATTTAGTCCCCATTGAAAATAGGCAGAAATACCCCCTCAAACGAGGTGGAAATTCAATCAAATGTTAAAAAATTGGGATACCCCAAATAAAAACCCAGTTTTGGAGGCTTTTTATGAATTTTTTTGCCTAAACATTACAATGGATTTCCCTCTATAATTCCTATATAGAGATAATATAAAGATTCTATTTAATATGTGGTAGAGCCTAAATGGACACCCAAATCAAAAGTCAGGGCCGTTTGAAATTGATGTTTTGTTTTTATGTTGTTTTAGATCTTATTTTTTATTTTTTATATTAAAATTAATATTAAATGACTATTAATCAAAAATAATTATAATATCATTAATTAAAAATAATAATTTTAATTATTTTATAAACTATTTACATTAAATATCTTATATATTATGCATAAATGACTATTTAGACTTATCTAAAACATATTTAGAAAATAGAAATTATATTTATATCAATATAAATATATTTATATCTTAATATATTTTTTTAGTTAATTTTTATAAATATACCATTTATCATAACTAGTAAAAAAATAGCTGATAAATACTTCTCTTTATCAATGAAACTACAAAATCAATGATAAAGGGGGTCCCTTTAACAACACTAAAAAAGAACTAATAAAGGGGGAACCTTTATTAATGCTAAAAAAGTGATGATAAACGGGTAATTTTAACAGTTTTTTAGCATTGTAAAAAGAACCTTTTATCAATTATTTTTTTGAGCACTGATAATGGTAACCCCTTTATCAGCATTTTTTAGCACAGTTAAAGGGAGATTCTCCAAAAACCTGTTTCTATGGTAATGTCTGCACATCATGTGTGCACCCTACAAGGAGTAATCATACCATGATGTCCACCTATCAATTATACAATACTAATTATCCAAAGGAAAACATGACAAGTTATAACATTATAACAACCATAGAACACATCATGAGAAGTATAACAACATTGTATCCATTAACATGGAATCAAAAATCATCATTGAATCAAGAAATCACATCATTCTCATGGAAACAAAACATACTATACTATGGGATACACACACCCACATGTAATCAAAAATCAAGAATGATATCAATTAAGTTAGAACTGAAATTAATTATACCAATATGTGTAAACACGCTCCCAAAGAGATAATGAACATCATACCTCAATAGTTTGAAGATAAACCACCTCAATATTTTATTATCATAAAAGCTGATACATCAAAGTCTCTAGTTGTTGGATGTCCTTACGTGAGGTATGTCAAGGGTTTCATTTAACTAAAACAACTATTTTATTCATAAATAAATAAAATATTATATAAGATGGTATCTTCTCTCTGCTAGATAATTTTAAAATTATTTATTAAAATATAACCTGTGAGGATATTTTTTATCTCGTGGATAATTCTAAAATTATCATTTAGATTGTCACTTGTTATGATAATTTTACATAATTTTTAAGACTATCATTTAGAAAAAGAAAGTGTTTCAAATTATCATTTTTTATTATGTTTGACAACTATATTTGATAATTATTTATCCCCTGATAAGTATTTTATAAATTATCCTTTAATAATATAGATAATATCAATTATTAACTATTATCTTTGATAATACAGAAAATTATCCAAAAATTATTTTGATAAAATTATTATTTTTTTAAATCATTATTGTTGTTATTTGATAATTTCACAAAATTTTTCAACGCTTTATAATTATCTATGATTATAATTTAACTTAAAACATTATTTCATGAAAATTTTATTTATTATAATCCCATAATTAAAATACGGATGTAATTATCGTTGATATTTTTTTTAAAAAGATAGTTTTTTATCAACTTTTTATGCAACCATATTTTTTTCATTTTGTAATGGTTTAAAAAGAAAAGAAAAAATAAATTTTAATTAATAATAGAAGAACTAAATAATTAAATTAAACAGAAAATAAAAAACCATTCTTAAACCTATTCAGCACTCCAGACTAGGGAAACGTGGAAACTAGACACTAATTGTTTATTTAATAATGAACGTCATAGCTTAGATTACTACTTCCATGGGAATTGAGGGATTCATTGATTCGATGAGATCTACACAATGAGAAGAGATGATTAGTTTTAATATATTCACAACAATATTTGTGGGGATTATGAAATGAATATTTACTCTAATGTTTCATTCAAATATGTTAAAGGAGTATTTAATTTGGCTGCAATCATGTGTTGAAATTTTTTTCAGGTTAAAACAATGTCAAACTCGAGCTCTTGGAGATACAATGTGTCCAAAAATGGTAAAATGTGTTAAAGGGAAGAAGTTAAACAGTACATTAAATTTTTTCGATTTAACATTTATAATGATATAAATTTATAAAAAACATTATTATTTAATATAATTATCAATAACTTAATATGTATGAACAACCTCACAAAATTCTTGTTTATTATGAAATTTATACCCAATATTTTGGAAAAACCCAATTTCAAACCCAAAAAGTGGCCTCATAATAATCATACTACAAACCATTTGAGATATATTAATTATTTAATATTTCAAAAAATGTATTAAATTCTTATTTAAATATGAAAATGGTTATTTTCAAGATAGAGGCGTCCAAATATATGACTCTGGAAAACATTATACCCCTCATAGGGTAAAAATCATATCCTGTACATAACATTAGTATCAGATTTCTCATAAGATGCACTGTTTTGGAGTTATTAAATTATTTTTGAATAAATTTTTTATACTTAATATAATATATTTAATAGTTTAATTCCATATTCACTGAGGTTTTATAGGCCTTTGAAACTTGCAACAACTTAGTATATGACTCCTATAAAATTTGACTGAATATTACAAAGTGTAAATTATGTTTTTACTATTATGTAATCCTTTAAAAAAATTATTCAGTTATTTTCAATGATAAATTATTTTTATACATAAGAAACCTATAATTGATCAAGAAGAGGGTTTTTAGTATCTTTGTAAAAATCAGGATATTACATAGTGAAATAAAGATATTCTCTTCATTTGGATGCTAAAAAAATTATATATAGTTACCCTTAAACTAAATGAATTCTCATTTATCTAAATCTCTCCACAAATAAAAGAAAAAACATTTCAATGAAATCATTAAACTTCGTATATGGTAAAATTAGTAATATTAATCATAATAATTATCAATTATTGTGTGATAAGTGTTTTTTTAATTTACTTTAGATGTGATTGTTTTTGTGATGTTAACATGTTATTTCGTCATCATATTTCTAATACATACGTATACGACTAAAAATTTATTAAAAAATGTTGTTGTTCAAAAAACCATCAATAAAAATGAATTTACTCATTTTTTAAAAAATAAAAAATATTATGAAAAAAACTATAAATGATATATAGGATATGAAATGTTAAAAATTAACTCATATTTATTATAAATTAAAACTGAATATAATATTTTAATTAGGTAGTATTATATTCAAAGTGAGTGAATAAACAAAACAATGGAAATTAAAGGTGTTACTTTTATTAAAATTCTTCTCACATAGTCTTGAACTACTTATCTATTAGAATGATTCATTAAATAATCCTAGTGGTTTTTACAAACTTAGAGAAATTAAAAGAGAAAATAATCCTTGTTATTTAAATAATTTTACATATAGATCAAATAAACATTATCAAAGGTAGATGTTATAATTGTGAAGATCATAAGATTGTATTTTGTAAAAATTTACAAATCAACTAAATTAACTAGTATAAACATTATACAAAAAATATTAAATAAATTGAAATATCAAAATATTTTTGTTTCAAGTGAGATAACTCTAAATTACTAGTATGATGAAATTGAAAATGATTAATGGTCTTGTTGAATTTTATAATGCATGCTTTTTCAGAAAAGTTGTTGAAATATATAGAGACATCATGTAGTACTTGGACTATAATTAAAGTAGTGGAAATGAAATTATATTTTTTTAAAAAAAATATAGTTATATGAAATTGATTCTTACCCATCATTCATGTATAACAATGTTTTTGTATAAAAATATAGTGATTCAATTTGTTGATCTTTATAATTTTTTTTTGATAATAATCGATCATAAATATATTTAAAATTTAATGAAATAGGTGTGTAATACATCCAACCCGACACCTGACTAGGTATGTGTCACGGCCCGATGGTCATTCCTGATCCCCATGTGATGAATTTTTTTTCCCAAGTATCAATAAATCACTTTGGGAATTAATTCACCCAAATTCGTAAATATAAACAACCAATAATGAAAAATAAAAAACTGAATAATCATAAGAAACTATGGCATACCAATTTTCAGATTCAATTTATACATCTTTAAACAAAAACCAAAATGTATATAATAAAATGGGAACGACCAAAAAATCCTAACCAATAAGATGAAAAAAATAGGTGCATTGTCCTCAAGCCACCTCCACAACACTTCCAAAAGAAAAACACTAGCATCCCAGACCACCATCTCTGAACATATTTCCCTTACCTATGTCAAACATAAGCAAGTGTACTTACACCCAAAGGTGTAAGTATGATGTGATAAAATTCCATGTTAGATTCCACCCAGCAAAGAGATACCTTGATATAAACATTATAAGATAAATACACATTCATGTTTTATAAAATAAAATCTAGAAACATTTTTTTATGGAAAAAATTAATGGAATACATGCATGATTTTTAAATAACTGAAAAAGTAATCCATATGACAACGATGAGAAAAATATCACAAAATATCACTATGTCATGGAAAAACCTCTAGTAAATAGAATGAAATGGGACCCTAGGAACAACGTATCTCAGTGAAAAGTTGTATAATAACCCTGAACAATTATGTTCTCATGCATGAGCCACTAGTTTAGGAAACCCTATAGGCCTAGTAATCTCTAATCATCATTATCACTTGGTCAGTATTGTATCATCAATCCTGCTAAATGAATATTTGATAGACCACTTCTGTGTCATCTATCATATTAGTCATAGTCGACCAACCTAGATACCCAGTTTTCCCTTTGTGCTCAACTCACATTCTACATATCACACAACACACCATCTTCAAATAACCACAAGCCAAAAAGATATAATACACAGGATAAACCACCATTTTATAATTCAAATCCCCTTAAAAATTAAAATTCAAACTAACACCATTCCCAAACATGTTTTTCACCACCTTCACAATTTATTAAACATCTTACATAATTTATAAAACACCTTCAAGAAGCACATCAAGTGTTCATACAAGAAATACACACAATTTATTCTAGAGAAAAAACATTCAATCAATATCAATATCAAATACCATCAAAAAAACCTTTCACACCACACACATAAATCATAAAATATATTTAAGAACCCAATCAAGCATATCAAAATCTCAAATAATGTTTAAGCATAGAACAACCTGCCCTAGGTAAGAAAATTTCTGGAAAATAGTGGAAAACAACAAACGCAACTCAAATGAACAATATTAAAGAAATATTTAACATATAACATTAATATAGAACCCTAGAAAACACGATCTGATTTTAAATATCTCACCAACCTATTGGATATGTGAAACCAAAAAGAAGGAAAAAACCTAGAAAAGTTGGAGAAAACAAGAAAGAAACACTTACTAGAAGGTTTATTTAAGGATAAAAAACAAATCACCCACAAAAATGGAGACCGAGGGAGGACAGAGGAAGGGGTAGGTGTGACTAGGGTTATAAATCCAGAGTTTGGTAGAGAATCAGTGATTTGGGTTTTATTTCAACTAGGGTAGTTTAGAAAACTTACAATTTTTAATGACCCAGACAAGCGCATGGCTAGCCCTCACCATTTTTCATCCAGTGCAGTAACCATGTGGTTTCCACTATCCATAAGAGACATATGTAATTTTTAGTGACATGGTTTAAAAAACCGTGCACCAATAGTTTGATTCAGCTTTGTCAAAGAATGATTCCATGGCGAAAGGTTTTCTTGGAAAGGCGCAATGTTTCCCTTAACCGTCCACAAGCTATGAGACACCACCTTCCAAAGACAAAATTTAAATTTTTCACAAGAAATTAAAAGGAAACCCAAAGGATAAAATCAAGACTAAAAATAAATAGGAAAATAACTCAAAAATAATTCATAATTGTGACAATTCTCCCCACCATGAAAACTATCTCCCCCAAAAAGTAAACAAGAAGATTGATCAAATAATAAAAATGGATACTCTGACATAACCCAAGACATCCACTCCCAAGTATAATGCTAATCATTTTCATGTTTCTATAGGACTCAGACATGTGAAATGGAATTCCCATGAAACACATTCTCTTTGGAATCTATAATCCGCACTGGCCTCTCAATCACATATAAGTCGAGCTCCAACTTCACCTCATCACATTTCAACAGATGGTATGGATTTGGGTTGTAATTTTTCAATTGGGAAACTTGGAATATGTCATGAATTTATGTCAACTATTAAGGAAAATCCAACTTTTATTCTACCTTACCAAACCTCCTTGTAATCTCGAATGTTCTGACATACCTCAATGTTAGCATACCTTGATTCCCAAATAATGATGACCCAAGTGAGGTGCCACTTTCAAGAACACTTGGCCTCCCATAGAAAAAATAAACATCATTGAATATCTGATTAAAAGAAATTTTTTGGTGACTCTAAGATGTAAAAAATTCTACCCGATCAGCTTGACCTTCTGAAATGTATCTTTTACTAAGATCGGTCCCAACAGCGAGGTCTCACCCACCTTATCCCAACACAAAGGTGACTGACATGACCGACCATAATGATGCTCAAAGTGATCCACTCAAATAATTAATTTTTAGATATTTTTATATGGAAACTCAACTACCCCCGATTGGATATCCTATAAACCACCGAAAAACAAGACACATGCTCAGAGCATGTCGTCCACAATCTAATTCGATCATTCCATCTGACCATCTATTTGAGGATGGTATGTCATACTCAACATAATCTATGACCCCATTTCCTTTTGAAGGCATTACAAAAATCATGATGTTAAATAGGGATCCCTATATAGAATTATGCCGATGGCACACCATGAATCCTCAAAACCATCTGATCGTATATTGAGCCCGACACCCCCACTTTGGATGAATGCCTAATCGGAATGATGTTAGGATGAATTGTTTAAGAAATTGATCACTACAAATATGGATATCTTACCCTAGTGTATAAATGGAAATCCAATAATAAAATCCATGGTGATATTTTCCCACATCCAAGTAGGAATGGGTAGCCGCTATACAAAAGAGAGGGCCTTTGGTGCTATGCTTTCATTAGCTGACATGTATTACACTACGACATGAAGTTAAATATATCCCACCTCATAACTAGATATGAAAACCATCGATGAACTTCATAATACATCATGGTATCACCTTTACGAATGACCCACATAAACCAGTGGCTATCTTGCATCACAACCATTCTAAATGAAAATGGCACCATAAAGAGGCCATTAAAGCACAATATTCCATTAGGAGACAATAAAAAATCACAATACATCTCACCAGAATGAAGAAATTACATTCATTTTTATCACAAATCATCACCAAGCTACTCATGTTGAATCATCCCTAGAAGAGAAGGAGTCATCTAAACACCATCCGAAAACACACCTCTATTGTGATCCATGGTCTCTAAATGAAATTTGGAAAAAGACCCATCATTGTCCACCAATCACTAGACTTCCTTGAATCTTGTATTGGAGATTTTTTTTCTAGTAGTATCTACTATAACATTATTTTTCATGGGGTATAATCTATATCAAAGTTAAACCCTTGCAAGTAATCAACCAAACGACATTGCCCCAATTTCATATATTTTTAGAAGAAAATGTACGCTAAACTCTAATGATTAGAATAAAACATAAATTTATCCACAAATAGATAATAGAACCACATTTTCAAATCATGAATCACCACTACTAATTAAATTTAATGGGTTGGATAGTTCTTTTCATGTGGTTAGATTTGGCATGATCCATACAACACAACATGGTAATAATACATGATCACAAACCCAATAACCCTAACTGATGCATCACAATAAACTATATAACCCGTTATAGATTCTTGAAATATTTACACATGAGTGGTTGTCAGCCACTACATTAGCTCTTCAAAGGAATACAGATAATATGGGCCCCATTAAATCCTCACCCCTTTTTGAGTAAAATCAGACATTGAAGAATACAACAGAGAGAAATCCCAAACAATCTGCTTGTAATATCCATCCAGGCCTAGAATGATTCTGATGTAAAACACATTCCTCATTTTCTTCAATGACCTGACGGCATTGATCTTTTTAGTGTCCACCAAAACCCTATATTTTGAGATCACATGTCTTAGAAACATTACCTCTCTAATCTATAAGGTGGATTTAGAAAACATGGAATAGAGATGTTGTTATATAAGAGTTCCTAATATGATCTGAAAATGACACTAATGCTCTTGTTCATATTATGAATAATCTAGGATGTATTCATTGTATACCAAAAAAAGAATCTAGATACTAGTGGAACACCCTGTTCACGAGCTCCATGAAGACCTCTTGATCATTTGTTAACCTGAAAGGAATGAACAAGTACTAAAAATGGTATTACCTACATTGGAAAGATGTTTTCAGGACATCCACCACTCTCACCCTGACTTAGTGATAACCAGAGTGTAGATCTATCATAGAAAAACATATTTTTCCTTTTAACTAGTCAACCATGTCATACATTCGGGGAAAATGGTACTTATTCGTGATGATTACCTTGTTCAAATTCCATTAATCAATAAATAACTAGAGAGACCTATTGGAACTTTTCTTGAACAAAACATGGGTGACCCAAGGGGATATGCATAGTTGAATGAATCCATTGAATTCAAAATCATCCAAATTTAAGATTAATTCCCTTAACTAGGTGTGGGTTGTAGATAACTCCATATACCACTCTGAAGGTATGCCTAAAATTTCATCTAGAAATACCTCTAGGAACTCATCCACCATAGGTGGTATTCTACCCTCAGAAACACCAACATCATCCTACAACATGAGTGATGATAATTAGAAAACAATATTTCCCATTTTCAGAAGTGGAAGACCAACATGACTTGACTGCGGATACCATTCTCCATGAAAAACCTGGCTACTTTCATCAGGTTCCACATGAATCCACATAAAGGAAAAGGTTTGGGAGGGTATGCTAATATAGATCATACATGCCCTACCTTCCCACACTAGTTTCACACAACAAAACCTTACATAGAAATATGTGGATGAAGACTACCTAGAAGGGTGGCCCAAATTACCACATCCCTTCTTTCCCTACTTGTCCTGATTTCTTTTTTACTCTAAAGTTCTACCACTAACCATTGATTTCACAACCCAAAGGAACTAGGCATTCCCTTTCGACCAATCTAAACAATATAAGTATGGTCAATTACTCTTACATAGGTCTTTATTATGAAAATAAATACCTTATAATAAATTTATGAACACAAATCCCTCTCAAACCAATAAGACATCATTTTCTCATTGGAAATGATTTTGGGTGTGTACCAAACTAGCTCAACAAAGCAGTTGCTATAATACATTACATAATGGCCCCCCTAAAAAAGATCTATGAATTCCAAGTATGAAGCATTGGCAAAGAAGTTAGGGTAGTAAATCTCATTAAAACCCAACTTGAAGTCATTCAATATCTTCTTCACTTACTTACCACCTTTCACCACTAAGTCCCACCACCTCCAACTGAGATATTCTAGCAAGAATGAAGTGCATTTAACCATAACATCCATAGAAGTATCAAGGATCTCAAATATCCTCTCTATCATCTCAATCCACTCATCTTTTTTCCTTGGGTTTAGTGTTTCCACAGAAATAAGTAGGCTTGTTCTTAAGGAAATTCTAAGGTTTGTACTTCCCAGGACTAGGTTATTCTTCTCTATCCTAAAAAGGACCTAGACTGTAAGGACCAATTAAGGCCTATATACCTTGACAGGGGGGATGAATCAGGGTATGGATATTCTTTTTCAAAATTATTCCTGCCCTACTGGATCATGACCTCTTTATTACAAGGGTCACATTGTTTTCACATGTGTGTTTATTATGACCAGTTATTTTCTTCTTTATCTGATGATGATTCTTTAAATGCAATGTAGGGAAGTAAGCAGGCACACAGAACGATTTTTACTTGGTTCACCATCACTGGGCTACGTCCAAGGAGCTTACAACGGAGATGTGTCGCTGTACCAAATCAACTAAATCACACTATGGTTTAAAAGTTTCAGGATAGATCACTTGTATTCCCAGGCTCACTCCCTTTACAATGTTTAGGGTCATCTCACTGCTTTCCCAAGGGTTACTCTCTATTTCTATCTCTCTGGCTCACTGCCAGTGGAGAGGATCACCTTCTTCCTCTTCCTTTTCTCACTGCTATGGAAAGGATCCAGTAACACTTTATAGACCTGCATGACACTTCACTATCACTAATGAATACATCCTCTTTTGTATGTGGATACTCTGTTAAAGTCCAACATTCACCCGTAGATGAATCTCACATTGCACTGAATGTATCAGGCAATCTTCCAGATTCCACGTAGCCATGAATCATTATTTGTGAATCAACCTTAACTGGGGCCCTTCACTAAGCTGGCGTGCATGTATCGACACACAAGTTATAACTAGTGCGCATGTAGACCTCAACCACTTGCGTGACAGAATATTCTCCAACTCCAAAGAAGCACGACTCACAGCCTTTTATGCCCAAAACAATATTGGCGTGCAACCATCAACTGTCGTGATTCTTTAAACCCTGGAGTGGAAGTCCACCTAAACCACTTTTGTGACACCTCCTTCTATAACTCTAATATTGGTCAACTCACTTCCTTTCTCACCCAAACCACCTTGGGCATGAAACTATCACCGGGCATGCAACTTCTACTTGCGTGACCACACACCACTTATGCGACCACCACACCTACGTGATGGGAGCTCTGATTTTCATGAAGTGTTGAACTCGTACCAAATTAGGATGGGTCAACCTCTATTTATAGTCATTTGGACACCCTGTTAGATGGCACTCAAGTCTCCCCTCGACACGCATGTTTCGACGTGCAAGTCTTTTCCGCGACAGTCACTGGCACGACAAACCCTAAAACTTTGGCTCCTCTTATCCCTTTGCTATAATTTGAGGTTCTGATCTTGAAAAACATATGTCACGCAAGATTCCTCTCCATCAAGACAACGGCGCACACGTTCCTTTGCCAAAACCACTTTTCTTCATATGATGATTTTCAGGACAAAAAAATTGGATAAAATGGAAAACGGTGCCACCTTGTATCTGCTCTTCCTGTATCGCCTCCAAACCATCCATTCATTTGTTGACTTTCTTGAATCAAACATGGATCATTAACCACAAACCTTGAACTCACCATGCCACCATGAAATTCCCATTTTCAATAAATTTGTATGTCATGGTTTTATTTTTCAACAATCAAAACAGTAATGTCCACTTTTTCAACAAACACAGTCATCAAAAAAATGATTTAATGATGCCTTGAGGGATTTGTTCCCATCAATCTCCCCCTTTTGGTTTTTTAAAAATGCTTCCATAAAAATATACCTCATTAATCCTTTAGCCACCATTCTCCTATTATGATTCTAATAGCGAACAAGGATTTACCCAACACATACACTAAGCCCACATGAGCAATGCTCGGCGTGAGAAACATGAGTAAATGAAATGTTAATCAATTAATCACTTCATATCTGACAACCACTATTGACACCAAAGTAATACCAATTTTTGGAAATATTTTTACCGCATCCCAACACCACTCTTCTTCTTTCATCACGATCCTCATCTGTCATGATATCTATTCTTTGATCGATCACTTCTAGAATCGTTAGATTTAAAATGCTCTTCCTTTCTCATTTCTCCCCTATCTCACAGCACCACCTGTCGGCTTCTCCATATATCATTCACGATTTTTCAAATAGCCACACTGTCTCCCCCTTGAACAATCATTATTTTATACCCTTTTTCAATGAACCCAAAGGTCACTCTTTTGAAGTCTGTAACAGAGTAGATAACATAGATCAACACATTATGTAATGCCCCGAGCCTAGTTACCCAGAGTCAGTGCATTATTACGTAAAATTGGCATGATCACAAGAAATATCATGTCTCGAAATACCGATTAGTTTGGTAGCCTTGGAATATATAGATACATTAATAATGCTTACATTCCATCATAATGTGAAAACTACTACAACAACATCTTGTCTTCATATCCCCTCATACTATCCCTGCCGGTCATTCATAAATTACATCTTCACAACCTAGGAAAAATAAAAAATTGATAGGGGTGAGCTCATATGCTCAATAAGGCTAACAATATAGCGGATACTTCATCTATATGCATAAGCATTTAACACAATATATAAGTAAAACAAAATACTTTTAAACTTGAAATTAAGCATAATATAGAAAAGATAAAATGAAATAATGCCTTTTACTTATTCACATATATATTATTTTAGTCTAATAATCACATGCAATATCAATAACCACTTTCATAATGACGGAATGCATAATTCCAGACTATCATAACCACATAGTCAAGGCATCGTGCCAATACTACAATTAATATTTTGTCAATGCCTTCTCCTAAGACACTAGTTTGTCTTATGAGACCTACTGATGCATCGAGGATCTATAGCGGGCTCCACCCGTCACTTATTAAGTCCAATTCATTCCTAACATAAATAGGTTTAAACATAACTTAAACATTTGAATTAAAACTACCATACGAAATGTCAATAATTTTTCCTTAAATCACGAATGGTATAAAAATAAAACATCCAGAATCAAACATATCACAAAACCATCAATAAAATATGGAAGTTTTGTATCATAAAAAATCACATTCAAATAAGCTTAAAATCCATAAAAGGATGTTGACATAGATGAAATCAAAAATATTTGTGAGAAATATCTCTTTTTTTAAATCATTTAAAAGTAACATCATTATAAAATAGAACATTTCCTTTGAAAATATTCTTATATGCTGTGAGGTAAGCTTCAATGATTTTATAATGGTGGAATATAGCCACACCGACAGTATATGTAAAAAAATACATTCTTACCTTAATTCTATCAAAAAGGGCAAAAAGGACCTTGTTTGCAAAACGACATAAATATTTATTTAGAAACTTCTTATAAAAAGTCAAAAAGGGTATAAATGAATTTAACCAATATTCTGTAAAATATTAAGAATTTATTGAAATAAATTTTTATGAAACATGTATTTGAATGATAAAGAGATCCCAGTAGATAATTACGTACAAACAACCTTGGATAATGAAGAGATTGTGAAATAAACCCCTACCTTGTACTTTTCTTTGGTTAGGGGAGTTTAACCTCCTGTATAATGGTGAAATAATTTTTATTAAATTATACAATAATAATATACATTAATATGATATCATATATGATATTTTATCATTTCTTTGTTAATAATATCTTAGTATTATCGTCCTTTCGGGTGTTAACTTACTCATTTTATTTTATATTTTTTTTACAGAAGCCCTGTTTTTTGTGGATATGTTGTATCTAATTCATATCCAGAATGATATCAAGTAATTAAACATTATTTTTAATCATAAAATGAGAATTAAATTTGAATGGATACGACGGAGATTGATTCTCATCGTGTTCGTGTAGTCGGTAGTCTGTACGTATGCACGAGTGATAATATCATTATTTTGATATTAAAATAATATATAATTGGATTGTATATCATATATACAGAATCATAATAATTTTATATTTATTATTTACATAAATTACACATCATTATTATACCCATCCAAATAATAATGTTTTGAATAACAATTACACCATGACATGGAGACGGTAAGCCGTACGCACGCACATATGGTATCATGTCCTTCAAAGAATGGATAGAATACTGAATATGGTTGTAAAATTTTTATAATAACATCACAATATAAAGATGTTACTAGAGATAATATTTTATAATGAGAATAACAGTGAAATAAGAAGGTGAAGAAGAAAGGAACATGAAAGCGGGCGATGAAAACATTACCTCTTCTTCGGGTTCTTCATTTGGATTTGATCAAAAGGGCTCATTAGGTTGGCTTTTTGATCAAACTAAGGCCTATAAGTTTAATTGATGGAGGTTTAAAGAGTATTTGGGCAGGTTTTGGCAGATCCAAAATGCTTTTAATGAGTGAATTAGTGAGAATGGGGAGTTCCCTTTTATAAGAGGGTGAGGGGAACCTTAGGAAAAGCTGGAAATATTATATCATAATAAAATCATATTCAGTTTCTAATGGATAAAATGTAAATTATTTAAATTTTAAGGTGGGGATAGGTCAAAACCATTCAATCAATAGTTTTTAGACATGTTTGGGTGATTATATAAACATTATCTTTTAGTTTTAACTGTTAGTTAATTAGATTTACATTTACCATGTCACTTTGTATATTTATATTATATAGTTAATAAAATTACTATATACATCAAAGAGACCCCCAATTGGTCCATTAATAATACATTTATCATGATATATTTCCTTTTGCCAATCCTTATATTTTTAGGAATATAATATAAATTAATAATATAATATTTGTTTTAAAACCTCTTTTATGTCAATTTTGACACTATTGAGTATTTTGTTTTTGATAATTTCATAACAGCAATATTACATCGAAAAAATGTATATAACCAATCCTAATAAGTCATATTAACCTTTAAATTTAGTTTAATTCATAAAAAGTCTCCAATTACATTTATTTTGATATTTATAATATCAATTATTTTAATATTTAATTAATTAGGTTATTACTACTTCACCATTGTGTGATTTATAAATTATTTTATTTTATTTCTAAATATTATAAATAAAATACCATTATGTAGAAAATATTTTTAGATTTCAAATTAATATTTATAATCGTATTTATCTTATGTATAACCCTATATTATTTTTTATAGTTATTAAACATTGATTTTAACTCTTTTAACTCTTCTTTGAATTAAATAATAATAAGTGTCCTAATCTAATCCAGGTGGACCTAAATGATAATATTTTATTCCTAAGGTTTTTTTTGGTCGATATAAACTTGTCCAATAGAATTAGGAAATGTTTTATGGTAATGTTAATATTATTTTTACCCTTAATTACCCTATTTACTTTTAATCGTATTAAATAAAAGTAAAATGTTACTATTCTCAAAAATTATTTTAATCTTATTTATCCACATTTTACTCCTTGATATTAATAGTGTTTCTTAGATATTCGAAATTCCACTCATAGAAATGGTAAAATTGTGTTTTATGTGAATTTCTAAATTCTCCTAGGAGGTGGGTAAAAGACGGTGAAAAGTTCCATAAAATTTTTATATATCTAAAATGATTCCAAAATAACTCCAACGAATTAAATTGATCTTATATAGGTTTTATGTATCCATTTTTACCACAATTAAAATAAAATAAAAATAAAAAATTATTTAAATAAAAAATTCGGTTTTAAACCATGACTCAGTGTGCTTCACTTTTCATCAAAAATTGAATGTTTTTAGAAAAATAAAAAAATCTCACCCTAGGATAATTTCGATATTCCGAATCCAAAAATGAAGTCCATTTTGAACGATAAAACATATAAAATTTAAAAAAGTGGGTATTACTATTCATAACGGCTAGTTTGATTGGTTATGGTGTGTGTTAGAACTCGAAGTTGCGTACAACACACACTACTGTATTATTCAAAGTGAAGCGTGCAGTTGAAGATTGGGGTGTTAAATTCTTCCTCCCTCAAATAATTTCATCATAAAAATTTTTAGAATACTACCGCGTTAAAATACTTGGGTGGTTTTTCATCATAAGTTCCTCAGGATCCCATGTTTCCTCTTCAATCTTATGGTTTCTCCATAGAACTTTTACCAGAGGAGTCATCTAGTTTCTCAACACTTTTTCTATCATATCAAGAATCATTACAAGCTCTTCGTAATAAGAAAGATCAAGTTCCAGTTCTAATTCTTCATTGGTGAGTACATGTTTTGGGTCATGCATGTATTCCATCAATAGTGATACATGGAACACATCGTGAACTTTGCAGAGACGTGGAAGCATTTCTAAACGGTAAGCTACAGCCCCAATTAGTTCTAGAATTTTGAAAGGTGTGATATACCTAGGACTCAATTTACCCTTCATACCGAAACGTATAACTCCCTTCCATGGAGATACCTTCATGAACACATGATATCTTACCTAAAATTCTAAATCCATCCTTCGGTTGTCGGCATTGATCTTCTGCCTACATTGAGCTGCAGTAATGTGGTTTTGGATAACCATCACCTTTTCCAACATTTCCTCCTCTAGTTTTGGGCCTACGAGTTTTCTCTCACCAATGTCATCCCAACTAGTTGGTGTGCAACATCTCTCTCTGTATAATTGTTCATATGGTGCCATCTGAATACTTGAATGGAAGATTTTGTTATAATAAAATTCCACAAGAGGTAAATATTGATCCCACATACCCTGAATGTCAAGTTAGCATGATCTCCACATGTCATCCAAGGATTGAATAGTCCGTTTCGATTCTCCATCTGTTTGAGGGTGTTAGGAAGTGCTCAAAATAAGTTCAGTATCTAAGGCATTCTAAAGACATTTCCATAACTTTGAAGTGAAATGGGGATCACGATCAGAAACAATCGATAGGGGTACTCCATAAAGTCTCACAACGTCATTAGTATATAGTTATTCTAGACGATCCAGTGGTAGATATTCTCTTGTTGCAAGAAAATGAGCAGACATGGTAAGATGATCAACAATAACCCATATTTCATCGTTCCTTTTAAGAGTCTTTGGTTGCCCTATAACAAAGTCTATCGTAATATTGTCCCATATACACTCCGGTATGGGAAGAGGTTCCATGACTCCTCCAGGTTGTTTCCTTCCAGATTTCACTTGTTGACAAACCATACATCTTGACACAAAATCAGTAATATACCTCTTCATGTTGTCCCAAAAAAAATGTTCCTTCAAATCTCTATACATTTTGGTTCTCCCAGCATGTATAGATAAATTGGAGCTATGAGCATTATCTAACAATTCCCTTTTCAGATCAGGTATATCGGGAACACAATGTCTCTTCCCAAATTTTAAAATCCCTTCTTTATACACAAAGTATCTCAATCTCCCATCATTCACAACTTTAATATTCTTTTGAAATTCTTTATCATCGGTATGAGAACTCTGAATCCTTTCTAGTGAATATGGTTTCAAAACCATTCAAAAAATAATTGATGTTTCACCTTCCATGGTTATTCCAATTCCTATCTTCACTAGATGGATGAAAATTGGATCCCTTTCAAATCTAATATTGTTCAAAACTCCATGATCTTTCCTGATCAAAGTATCTTCCACCTTGTTTTCCTACCCGGGTTTGTAGTGTATCGTGCAATAATAATCCTTGAGTAATTCAAGCCACCTCCTTTGCCTCATGTTGATTTCTTTTTGTGAAAAAATATACTTCACCCTTTTCTGATCAGTATAAATCACACATTTTTCACCATAGAGTTAGTGTCTCCATATATTCAATGCAACGAACACAGCTACTAACTCGAGATCATTAGTAGGATAGTTTTTCTCATGAATTTTCAACTATTTTGATGCATAAGAAATAACCCTACCATTCTGCATAAGGAAACAACCAATTCCTTTCATCGATGCATCACTATAAATAATGATCTCATCAAAAAAACAATCAATATTACTTCTT
Organism: Viscum album; assembly: GCA_963277665.1. Lineage (NCBI taxonomy): Eukaryota > Viridiplantae > Streptophyta > Magnoliopsida > Santalales > Viscaceae > Viscum > Viscum album. The sequence goes on from OY728164.1 coordinate 215,601,458, forward strand.
GGGTTTCGTATATAATCTATAGCATACTATTCTAACATTGTGAAGTTATCCTCATACGTTGCGACATTCTCATCATCCTTTTGTATCAGACTCAAAAATTTCCATTCCATATCTGCTCGATGGTCATGAAGAATGTATTTTTCTAAAAACAGATATTTGAACTCCCTCCATTCCATATTTGATACATCATCATATTCTTTCATGTTTTGAATCAATGACCACCATTGATCATCATCTCTAGTGAGGCGGTAAACTGCCATGATCACTTTTTCCCTTTCACGACTCCCCAAAGCATGAAATATTTTCTCTAGGGAACTTATCCATTGCCTAGATACCAATGCATTTGTACTACCATTGAATGTTTGTGGTTTTTGCCTCATAAAACGATCTAACATTGATCCTCGATGTCATGGATCATGGTTCTCTATACGGTTATGGTTATTATTCATAACCTGAGTGAGTTTTCACAGTATGTTGATTAGATGATCAACACCAGTTGCATCACCAGATCCACTATAATTATCTTGATCAGGAGAGAAATCCCTAGATGGAGTGTGTGCATTGATATAGTTTCCATTTCTTCCACTGGGCGCCATCTCTAAACAATGGCATAAACTAGTTCAGTTTATGAATCAAAATACATAATTCAGAATTGTAAAACACTTAACATAAATTGATCTATTTATGGATATAATCCCTTATCATCAAAATGTTTTCTTTGAGAAAGTATATAGTCCTAAACCCTTCATAATAGTTTGTAATGAAAATGAGAATTATCCATAGCATACCCCATGGGACTGTCGTAACCAAGAGTGCAGCAAGGCCTGTTATCATGCACCAGTTCCCGTTCAAGTCTAGCTCAAAGTGGTGTTTTCGGGTTTTACCCCTAGGTACATCTGTTCCAGAGCCACCTCTACCTACTGATATCCAGACAGGGATGTATTTCTTGGAAAAATCATAAAATCTCTACAATACCAAAATTCAAGGAAGTTATTCTATACTCATCCTCAAATTATATCTTAGGGATATGTTCTCTAATCAGAGTTTATCTAAATCTAGCTTCCAAGGTTTATACTAAACTTCCTCTAATACCAACTGTAACGCCCTGACCCTAGTTACCCAGATGTGGTGCATTATTACATAACATTGTCTTTATCACAGGAAAGATCATGGCTCCAAAGACCGATTAGTTTAGTATCATTGGAATAACTAGATACATTCATAAAGTTTACATTACATCATAAAGTGAAAAGTATTAAAAAAACATCTTGTCATCATATCCCCTTATATTATCCCTGCAGGTCATTTGTAAATTACTTCTTCACATCCTGGAAAAAATAAGACATTGAACGGGGTGAGCTCAGATGCTCAGTAAGGATAACAATATAGCAGAAACTTTCATAAATAAACATAAACATTTAAGGCAATGTATAACTAAAACGAAATCCTTTTAATCGTGAAATAAAGAAGAATATGGAAAAGATAAAATGAAATAATGTCATTTAATTATTCACATGGATATTCTAATAGTCAAATAATCACATGCAATATCATTAACCACTTTCATAATGATGGAATTAATAATGCCAGACTATCATAACCACATAGTCAAGGCCTCGTGCCAAGACTACAAATAATATTTTGTCATGGCCTTGTTCCAAGACACTAGTTTGTCTCATGAGACCTAAAGATGCATCGAGTAGCTATAGAGGGCTCCACCAATCACTTATTATATACAATGCATTCCTCATATGAATAGGTTTAAACATAACATAAACATTTGTATTAAAACTAGCATATGAAATGTCAATAATTTATCCATAAATTATGAATGGTATAAAATTAACACATCCACATTCAAACATATCACTAAACCTTCAATACAATATTAAATTTTTGTATCATAATAAATCACATTCAAATAAGCTTAAAATCCATCAATGGATGTTGACATAGATGAAATCAAAACTATTTGAGAGAAATATCTCTTTTTTAATTCATTTAAAAGTCACATAATTATAAAATAAAAACTTTCCTTTGAAAATATTATTATAATATTTTAAGGGAAGATTCATCAAGTTTATAAACATGTAAAATAGTCTCACCCACAATATAAGTTAAAAAAATACATTCATTCCTTAATTCTGTCAAAAAGGTTAAAAAGGACCTTGTTGGGAAAACGACAGAAAGATTCATTTATAAACAACTTATAAAAAGTCAAAAAAGGTTATAAATGACTTCAAACCATATTATGTAAAATATTAAGAATGTTTTGAAATACGTTTTTAAGAAACATGGATGTGGATGATAAAGAGATCCCAGTAGATTATTACGTATAAACAACCTCGGATAATGAAGAGATTGTGAAATAAACCCTTAACTTGTACTTTTCCATGGATGGGGGTAGGTAAAACTACTGCATAATGGTGAAATAGTTGTTATTAAACTATACAATAATCATATACATTAATATGATATCATATATGACCTTATAACATTGCTTTGTTAATAATACCATATTATTATCGTCATTTCAGGTGTTAACATACTCATTTTGTTTTATATTTTTTGTTACAGAAGCCATGTTTGTTATGGATAGGTTGAATAATATTTATATCTATAATGATATCAAGTACATATAAATTAATTCTAATCATCAAATTATAATTATACTTGAATTGATATGATGGAGAATGAATCTCATCGCGTTCGTAGAGACGGTAGTCCGTACGTACACACGAGCGATAATATCATTCTTTTGATATTAGAATAATATATAATTGGATATTATATCTTATATACAGAATAATTATAATTTAATATTTATTATTTACATAAATTACACATCAATATGTTACCCATCAAAATAATAAGGTTTTGAATAACAATTACACCACGACGTGGAGATGGTAAGTCATACGTACGCACATATGGTGACATGTCGTTCAAAGGATGGATAGAATACTGAATATGGTTTTAACATAGTTATAATAACATCATATTATATAGATGATACTGGATTTATAGTTTTATAATAGGAATAACAAAGATAGAATAAGTTGAAGAAGAAATGAACTTGAAAGAGGGTGGTGAAAACATTACATCTTCTTCGGGTTATTCCATTTGATTTGATAAAAAGGGCTCCATAGGATGGCTTTCTGAACAAAATAATCCATCTAGGATTAAGTGAGGGATGTCTATATAGTATTTGGTCAGGGAATGGCCGAACCAAATGGATTTTAATGTGTGAATTAGTGATAAGGGGGAGTTCCCTTTTATAAGAGGGGTGAGGGGCACCTTAGGAAAATCTAGAAATATTATTTCATCAGAAATTCATATTCGGATTATAATGGTTCCAAAGTAAATTATTTATATTTAAATGTGGGGATTGGTCGAAAACAATCCAACTAATAGGTTTTAAATAGGTTTGGGTCATTATATTGACCTTACCTTTTAGTTTTTAACTCTTAGTTAATTAATTTGGCATTCACCATGTCTCTTAGTATATTTATATTATATATTAAATAGACATACTATATACATCCAAGAGACACCAAATTGATCCATTAATAATACACCTATCATGATATTAGTCCTTTGTCCAATCCATTTATTTTTAGCAATATAATATGAATTAATAATATAATATTTGTTTTAAAAACTATTTTTTGTAAATTTTGACAGTATTGGGTTTTTTTTGATTATTTCAGAACATAATTATTACATAGAATAAAATGTATATAGCCAATTATAATATGTCATATTAACCTATAAATTTAGTTTAATTCATAAAAACTCTCAAATTACATTTATTTTGATATTTATATTATCAATTATTTTAATATTTCATTAATTAGGTTATTAAAGCATCACCATTGTGTCATAAATAAATTAAATTATTTAATCTCTAAAATTTATAAATAAAATACAATTATGTAGGAAATCCTATTATCTTTAGAATTAATATTTATAATCGAATTTATCTTATGTGTAACCCAATATTAAAAATGTTTTAGTTATTAATCATTGATTTTAACTCTTTTAACTCTTCTTTTAATTATATAATAATAAATGTCCTAATCTGGTCCATGTGGACCTAAATGATAATATTTTATTCCTAAGGTTGTTTTCTATCGATATAAACTTTTCCAATAGAATTATGAAATCACTTAGGGTGATTTTAATGTCATTTTTACCCATAATTACCCTATTTACTTTTAATTGTGGTAAATAAAAGTAAAAAGCTACTATTCACCAAAAAAATATTTTATCATATTGGACCAAATTTTATTCCTTGATATTAACCGTGTCTCTTGGATTTTCGAAATTCCACTCAAAGAAATAGTAAAATTAAGTTTCATGTGAATTTCCACATTCTCTAAGAGGTGGGTAAATGACGGTGAAAAGTTCCATAAACTTTTTATATATCTAAAATGATTCTGAACAAAATCCAAAAAATTACATTGAACTTATATAGGTTTTATGTATACATTTTTACCTTAATTAAATTTAAATAAAATAATTAATTATTTAAATAAAAAATCAGGTTTTAATCCATGACTCATTGTTCTTCACTATTCATCAAAAATTGAAAGTTTTCAGAAAAATACCAAAATTTCACCCTATGATAATTTTGATATTCTGAATCCAAAAATGAAGTCCATTTTGATAGATAAAATTTATAAAATTTAAAAAAACGGGTATTACTATTCATAATGGCAAGTTTGATTGGTTGTTGTGTGTGTTAAATACGAAGTTTCGTACAACGCATGCTACTGTATTATTCAAAGAGAAGCATACTGCAGAAGCATGGGGAGTTACACATTAGGGGAAAATACATCATACCTTAGGGAGAGTGGGTGTTCCAAATTCAAACTCTTTGAAGTACGGGGAGTCGACTGAACTCCTAGATCCAGTCGATGCCTCTCAAAGGATTCTTTGGGTAAGGCCATTGTCAGAATGTCTGTAACCTATAGCTCTTTAGGCAGATAATCCAACTTTACTATTCCCTACTCTACTTTCTCCTTGATGAAATGATAATTTATCACAATGTGATTTTTCCTTGCGTGATGGATGAGATTTTTTCTGAGATTTATAGCACTTGAGTTATCACACTAGATTTCGATTGGAGACATCACTTCAACTCCCATATATTCAAGATGCTACTTTATGCAAAATAACTGGGTGCATGCTTTACTGGACGCAATATACTCATATTATGTGGTTCATAATGAAATGCCATCCGACTACTTGCTTAACCAAGTAATACATAGTCCACCAAGATAGAATGCACCTCTAGATGTTGATTTTCTATCACCCGCTGAACTGGACCAATCGACATCAGTATATCCCAATTACTCTATTTGAGATTTGTCCTTATATTTCAAGCTGAAGTCCACCATGCCCTTGATATACTAAAGTACTATTTTCACTGAAATCATGTAGAATTCCTTGGAATTAAACTGATATCTTGTTTCATGGCATGTGGCGAAAACAATGTCAGGACTTGTCGTAGTTAAGTACAAAAGACATCCAATGATTTTAATATATTATGTGATATTTAATGCTTTTCCATCCTCATCTTTGGATGGTTTGATCCGGGTAGCAACTGGAGTCTTCATCTCCGTGTAATTATCCATTTCAAGCCTTCTTAAAACCTCCTTGGCGTATTTGGATTGAGAAATCAATGTTCTATTACTTCCGTGTGTCACCTGTAGACCATGGAAAAACATTAGCTCTCCAATCATTGACATTTCAGACTCAGTTTTTATGAAATTGGAAAAGTGTCTTCACTGATCTATATCTGATCCACCAAATATAATGTCATCAAAATACACCAACACCATCATCCGTTGATTACTATCATTTCTGAAATAGAGATCTTAATGAACTCCCCCATGCTGGAAACCAGGCTTATTCAAGTACTGGTCAAGCCTTGATTACCATGCTCTTGGTGCTTGTTTCAGCCCATACAATGCCTTCTTCATATTGAAAACGCTATTCTCATCCTCATGAATGAGAAAAACATCTGGTTGCTCAATATATACTTCCTCCTCCTGAACCCCATTCAAGAATGCAGATTTGACATCCATCTGAAACACTTTGAACTTCCGTTGCACTGCAATGTCTAGGAATAATCTGATTATCTCTAGCCTTACAACTAGTGAAAATGTATCACAATGCCTATTTCCAACATCTAGGATTATTCTATTCAAACAAGTTGTGCTTTGTTTCGAACCACTGTGCCATCTTCATTCATCTTGTTGCAGTAGACCCATTTAGTGCCAATTCTATTCTTATCTACTGGTCTCCAAAATATCTCCCTTATCTAATTATCTTCTGAATCAATATCAACCAATCTTACTCCCCCTAAGTCTCTTACCACTTCTTCACTTTAAACTGAAGACTTGTCACTGTGTCACTGTTCAATGACGTCATTTATTTCAACTAATTTTTTGGTATTGTTGTTGAAACATTTTTTATACTCTCTCACAGCTTCGTGGTATCCTGAAAAATGTCATCCAATACCAATTTTTAGAATGAAATAGATAAGAATGAGATGCTTGATATTTGTTGCTTCTCCTCGTGTTTCATTCTTCCCTCAAAAGGGAACACCTGAGCTGAGTCATCCAATTATTGCATTGATGGATCTTGCATCTGATTTTGTTATTGAATGCTCCCCCAATGGTATTCAACCCTTCTAAAGGCTAGGCCCATCATTTAGACCCATATCATTCTCCATCTCCTACATCATCTATTCTTGTCTTCCACTTGGAATTGAGCCATTAACAAAATCTCAAAGCCTACAGAGTTGGAAATCAGTCTAGGAAACAAGAGAAAAAGATAATAAAACAATAACTTCTTATTGTGCTCTATTTCTCAATTTCTTCTTCATCTCTGGTACCTAATTTGAGTCAATTGATACTTTGGATCATGTCACTTCTCCACTTTTCATCTTTATATGCATCTTCCCCTTGGATCGTATCTCCATAAAACCTAAAACACATGAATCATATGTTAATGTCATTTATAAACATAGGGATAAGGGTGTCTTCCGGGATCCTCAAGATGAGGATTTTGTTTGATCCTGATGGGTCAAACCATTGATTCTTTCTAGCAGAGAATCACACTCCTTCATGGCTACTTCTAGTATCCTATCCAACTTCAACTACTCTGGCCATATGACTTAGCATTCATCACCTGCATGCTGAGTCATTTTCTGATATGATGATTCTTCAGTCCTGGCCTTTCTCACGATTTGGGGTTTAAACCTACTAGTACACATTTTCTTCTTTGATGTTCCACCAAAATTCCATTTCCCTTGATTTCGTCTCTGAGCAAAGATATATCTTCTTGTCATCATCCCTAGCTCCTTGTTCCATTGTAGGGATCTTCCTCTTTTCTCCACTTCTTGTTGTGGCACACGAATGGAAATTTTTTCAATTCATTCTTTGTTTATTTTCCATTTTTCATATTTCTGAGTCACCACACTAATTTGTGTTGGTGGTAGGTCCTCCACTGAATGTTCATTCTTCTAACTCGGGATTGTAGTGTTTCCTCCCTTTTTCTTCCATATTTGTTCATATTCATTCTTAGAGGGCGATTGTGAGTGTGACTGATACAAATTTCATTCAGCTTCATGTGATTTTCCTGAGGCTCTAAGCCTATACTCCAACTTACCCTTTTGTATCCCAATATAATATTTCTCTTTATACATCACTGGGTTTAAGAATCTCTTTCTGGGCTCTTTTTCCATTCGAACATTCTTCTTGATGCAATATCATGAGAAATGACATGATTACAACATATGAAACATCTTCCATTAAAGGAATAAATTATTTTGTTATTACTTATCCGAGATGTTGATGGATCTTTAGTTCTTCCTATGACATTGATGTCCTGAGCTTCCTGACACATATTTATGGTGTGTCCCATTCATCCACAATAATAGCATCTAATGAATTCTTTCCTCTGAGAGACTCATCTCTCTAATTTCTTATGAAGCTTCTTCTTATTTCCAGATTTTTCAATGTTTTTATTTTCACAGCCTAAAATGTATTCTAGAGCCTCTGAATAGAATCTTGATGTGTGTCTATGAATCCCATAGAAATAGCACAGGTCATCACTTATTTTTAAAACTGTCCTCTTAGGCCCATCTATTGTACCTACAGGTTTTCCTCCACCTATGGGACTATTCAAGGCTCTCTTTCATTCATGCACGAGTAGGAATTCTTCAAATCCAATAAATGTTTTTTCCAGAATGTATGGACATTGAGCTGAGAAAATTTGTTCTTGCCTCTTTTGAGAAAGAGAATATTTTCCTTTCATTTCAGCATCACTTGCCGAAGGATAATCAAATAGTAAGTGCAAGGCATACTTCATTTTAAGCTTTCCTCTAGAATTGGATTTCTCCACATCCTTATTCAGGGATTATATTTCTTCTTCCAGCTTTTTCATATTCATATTCCTTGATTCATGTTGGGAATTGAGTTCTCTTCTGAGATTCATTCCATAACACATCTCATCTTCCAGTTCTCGTGTGAGCTTTTGTACCATATCCCTTTTCACATTTACTTTCAATTTTTCCTGAGATATAGATCAAAAAGAAAGATTCATTCTATTTTTGTATCCTTTGATTCCTCTGAAAAGTTTCAGACAACATTGTAGCTAGATCATCATTTCTGGATTTCAGAGCCTGAACTTCATAGTAATTAGCCTTTTGTTTTCATTTCATTCTAGCCATAGTATTTATTTATTCACCTTGAGAATCATTCTTCTCCCTTAGGTCATTATCCACATCAATAACCCTTTTAGTTAATACTCCTAGCTTGTTGACCTCAATTTCCAATACTTGGACCCAGATATCTTTAGATTTAGCTTCTTCATCCAAGTTCTGAGCCAATTTCTTTGTCTTGTTGACAACATCTACTGCTGGACCCCTTCTTAAAACTTATTCATCATCAGTTGATTTAGTATCACATTGATGATCAGGTACATCACTCATTACTACATCATGATTGAGTGGATAAATATTTTCCATATCATATTCATCCAGGACTTCCTTCAGAAAGTTGTTCGATTACTTTAGTTAAATCACACTTTTTCCATAAAGATGTCCACACTGTGGGATATCACCTATCTTCTTATTATAGTTTTATGTTTTTCCCTTTTCCATGGAACACCGAGATTATAGTAGACTGATTCTTTAACCAAACAGATCAACTACCCCAAATCAGAGCAAAAAATATGATAAAAGAAACCTTCTCTCTAATACCAATTGTTAGGACCAATAGGGGCCTATATACCCTGAGAGGGGGGCGGGTGAATCAGGGTATGGATATTCTTTTTCAAAAATCTTCTTGTCCCACTGGATGTTGAACTCTTTATTACAGGGGTCACTTGTTTTGTCCATGTGGGTTTTTTTATGACCACTTATTTTCTTCTTTATCTGATGATGATGCTTTAAATGTAATGCACAGAAGTAAGAAAAAAGGCACATAGATTTTTACATGGTTCACCCACACTGGTCTACGTCCAAGGAGCGTACAACGGCGTTGTGACGTTGTACCAAATCCACTAAAGCACACTGCTGTTTACAAGGTTTAGGATAGATCACTACTATTCCCAGGCTTACTTCATTTACAAATTTTTGGGTCAGCTCACTGCTTTCCCAAGGGTCACTCCCTATTACTCTCTCTAGCTCATTTCCGGTGGAGAGGATCACCTTATTCCTATTCCTCTGCTCACTGCTCTGGAAAGGATCCACTCACAGTTTATAGACCTTTATGTCACTTCATTATCACTAATTAATACATCCTCTTTTGTATGTGGATGCACTGTTGAAGTCCAACTTTCACCAGTAGATGAATCTAACTTTTCACCGAAGGTATCGAGATATCTTCCAGCTTCTATACAGTCCTGAATCACTACTGTGAATCATCCTTACCTGGATCCCTTCTCTAAGATGGCGCACAAGATTCAATGTGCATGTTATAACTTGCGCTCAATTCCACCTCAACCACTTGCATGACACAAGATTATCTAACTCCAAACATGCACGACTGACACCCTTTTCCGCCCCAACCAATATTGTCGGGCAACCATCAACTGTCACACTTCTTCAAACCCTCGCATGCAATTCCACCTCAACCAATTGCACAACACCTCTTTCTTCAACTCTAAACATGGGAGACTCACATCCTTTCTCACCCAGACCACCTTGGGCGTACAACTATCACCTAGTACGCAACTTCTACTTGCACGACCACACACCACTTGTGCGACCACCACACCTACGCGACAAGAGCTCTAATTTTCTCTAAGTTATGAACTTGTATCGAATGGGTAGGGGTCGACTTATATTTATATGCATTCGGAAACCCTGCCCGACAGCACACAAGTCTTCCATCAGTGCACAATTTTTGGTGCGTAAGTCTCTGCTACGCAAGTCACTTGCGTACGCAACCCTAAAAAATTGGCGCCCCTTATCACATTTCCATATTTTGATGTTCTGATATTGAAAAACATATGCTGCACAAGTTTCCTTTATATCAATTCAATAGCATGCAAGTCCCTCTTCCAAAACCACTTTTCTTCATTTGATGATTTTCAGGCCCAAAAATTTGGCAAACAATGGAAATAGGCACCACCTTGTATATGCTCTTTTGAACCGCCTCCAGATCAACCATTCCTTTGTCGATGTTCTTGAATCAAACAAGGATCATTAACCACAACCCATGAACTCGACATGCCACCATGAAATTCCCTATGTCAACAAATTTTTATGTCATGGTTTTCTTTGTCAACAATCACAACCCATATGTCCAGTTTTTCAATAAACACAATCACCTCAAAAATGATTTAATGATGCATTCATAGATTTTTTCCCAACAAAGAATAGCTCCCTTTCACAATGCCTAAACACCCCAGACCAAAGATTCCACTTGTCTCTAATCAATTAGTGAGGGATAACTCTATATAGTATCTTTCATTAGTTGAAAATTAATTTTATGGGGAGTAATTTTCCCAGATATGAAATAATCACAAATAAAACCATCATTACAACCATTCAAGAAATACGCAATAGAAAAAAGTTTCATTTTCTTACACAAATAAAAACATTACCAAATCAATCACATTAACAAGACCAAAACAAGAAAACCATTCCACCCCAACCTAGAATCTATATATAGCCTACAGCATATACATATTACATGGGGGAGAGGTCAACCAAAATTCCAAAATCACATAGAAACTCAAGATATTTCATTAGGTGTGTTGTCCAGGCTTCCTACTTGCAACCAAAACCTCAATCCCTAACAATTATAGCCCTAGTCTATCTGGACCCATCCCAAATAACATGACTCAAAAAGCGTATGGCCTTCTCTGATGCCATTTTTTCCACGAACAAGGGACTATTCCATCCATCCCAACACCTGACCCAGTCTGTGGAATGACTCAAAGGGCATTCCTCATCCCCATAGGCTAGAAACTAGTTCCTGGAAATCAACTATATAATTTGGAAACAAATTTAACTAACTTCATAAATATAAATACCCGACAATGAAAATAAAACAAAACTAAATAATCATAACCAAAAATGATATATCAATTTTTAGACTCAATGTTTAAATATTTAAATAAAATAAAAAAGGGCTACAAGAATAGGGGAAATACCAATATATCCCAAAAATAGCCATGAAATAAGAGGATCATCGTCCTCATGCCACCACCACAACACCTTCATGAGAAATCCACTAGAATCCTAAATCAACATCTCCATACATCTTTCCTTTACCCATGTTAAACATAATCAAGTCTACTTACACCCAAAGTTGTAATTAGGGTTTGATCCAAAGCCTAGAAGGATTATATCGAACTATTATATTCCATGATAGAAAACATATAAGATTAATATACATGTATGTTTTATAAAATAAAAAATAGAAACATATTTATGGAAAACTTTTTAAAGGGAAAAATGATTTGTTTTTAAATTACCAAAAAAGAATACCGTATATTGATGTTAAGAAAAATATCACAAAAGGTCACCAAGTAACGAAAAACCCTATAGGCACTTGCTATCAATGAGAAACTAGGTACATTGTATCTCAGTTAAAAGTTGTATAATAACCATGGCCAACAGTGTTCTCATGCACGGTTTTTTGGATCTGGGGGCATCCGAAGCATTGTGGTGGAAGGAGGAATATTAAAATTTTATTTAATAATCATTTCATGAATCCAAGAGCGAGGATCTTGATGGTCAAATTTATAACTAATTTACTTAATATGTAAATAAATTAATACATAGGTGTATGAACATTTATATTTGATGATTTTTTATCATCTGACATGGCCCTTCTAATTTTAATATATTTCCCTTGTGAGGATCCAAGAGTAGAATCCCGCTAGCGGTGATCCACACATGCTCTAATGGTCTTCGAGAAATGTCACTCATTCTATGGGAGCTAGTGTGGTATATTGAATGTCTTTTATTGTTATTTCATGATCGCTCATTATTTATTCTTGAAGAAATTATCTCTTGGGTTTCTCATTCTTGAGAGGGATAGAGGAGGAGGATTCCAGAGAGAATTCATTCTCTTGAACAATTCTCTATTCCCACACTTAGAATTGGTTTCAAATTCATTACCCAATAGAAATAACCATCTATTTATATAGATGATATTTTAGTTATAAAATTTAATTTCATAAAATGAATTAAATATAATTATAATATTTAAAGAAATATTATGCCACATAATAATAATAATAATATTTTTTTTTTGGTGTGTCAACTTGTGAAAAATGGATAAATAATATTTACCAACTTGTAAATAATTTTTTATCACCAAACATGGTCATGGTACATTAAAACTCCTATTTCATATGTTGAACACCAAATAAATATTTTATTCTATTAAATAAATATTTTATTTCTGAATTAGTAAGAAAATATTTATTAAATTTTGAAAAAATAAATGAATAAATTATATTCACAATCCAGTGAAAAATGTTTAATTAATTTATGAGATCAATATAACTTGAAAAAAATTATTCCTTAGTCTTGAGAATATTATTTATTTTATTAATTAAATTCAAATAGAATTTAATCTAGAACAACTAAATCACTTAGTGTGTGACACTATAGGATTATTTCTCATTGGAATTAGATGGGGTTACCTAAAGTCAAATATTACTATCTAGAAATAGGTCAAGGAATCCAAGAGAAAGAATGTAATGTCCCAATGAAGAAAACCACATAAGAAGGTTCATTGTGTTATATAATACATTTATCCCAATATCTCATTAATGTGGTTGCACGATGATGTCATATTCCTATATGCTTGATACACCATTCTATGAATATCTTAAATAAAATCGTCATTACACCTTAGCCGTAGATCTTAGGGAGAATATTTTATTTCAATCAATGGGTCAAGATATCAACTTCCATAAATATGTTAGGGACAAATCCGTCCATGACTTATCCATTAATAACATGTCATTCATGATGCACCCAACATACCATACTTCCTGCCAATATATGGCGTGATGATTTTCATCAGAAAATATAATTGCAGGAGTCGTGAAATGAATTAGTGATAATATTAAAGACTAAGGACCATTACACACACTCACAGATTGGAATATCTAATGACACCAAAACATGCATAAATTTTACTAGAGGGTCTGTTCTCATAATCTCCCATCTTAGATATTTCCAAGTGCAAACTTCATGTGAAGAAGTGTTATTTTCATACAAGTACTCACACCGGATGGTATATAAACTTTATGTCCCATCATAGTATGTTATATAACCGCTAAAATATATTAAGAATATTTTCATAGAATTTCATGGTTCTCATCATATCGGGGAACTACTATGACCTTATCAATGAAATGAATTCTCTTAGAAATTATCACATTAAAGTCATTCAGAAAAATGAACAATATGTAATGATATATTTAATTTAATATTTAATACATCAAATATTCATGTAATCAAAGTAAAAATAGTTGGTTCTAGGAATCATATTTTATAAAACTATCACTTGGACTAGATCCAACTACATATGATTTTCTATCCACTAGACCTCATATGAAAATCACATTTCTGCTATGTCAAGGATTTAGTCAAGGGTTCTTATACATTGTCTTCCATGGAAATACAACTCACTAAAACCTCGAACAATTGAGAAAAATCCCTCAAGAGATGATACTTCTGAAATATGTGATTCATCCCCTAATGTAACCATGGATCTTTTGTGAGGGACACTGCTACTGTATTATCCCAATAGAGTGTGATGAGATCTTTTCTACTAGGTAACACATGAATCTCATGGTAAAAATTTCCCATCAAAACTACTTCTTTAGCTACATTAAATACTGCTATATAGTTGTAATATACTATAGAATTTTTTACCACAACCTACTTTGATATCCTCCAGCTCATAACACCCCCATTCAAAGTGAATTTGTATCCCATTTGTGACATCATGTTATCTTGATTAGTTTGGAAACTAGTATATTTATATCTTCTCATAACTATTTCCTCATCTCCACTATAAACCATGAACATATTATTATTATTCCTTAGATATAAAAGGATAGTATTGACTACCATTCAACGGTGGTGAACTGGATTAGCATGAACTCTTCCTACCACACATAATTGGTAGGTTAAATATAGCCTAGAACATATCATAACATACATGACTGGCCCAATTTCTAATGTATATGGAATCTTTGTCATTCTATTTCTTTTCTCATGGGTCGAAGGACCCATTTCATGGAAATAGTAATTCCATGAAAAAATGCCAATAATCCTTTACCAGAATACTCCATAATGAATCTATTCAGTATCTTATCAATGTATGTACATTGAATTAGGTCAAGAAACCTATTATATATATCATGGTGGATCTTTGTCCTAAGAATATTTTCTTCCTCACCCAAATATTTTATGGAAAATCATTTATTCAACCATGCCTTAACAGACTGTATGACTGGTATTATATTTCTAATACGTAATATGTCATCAACATATACTATAAATAAAATTACTTCACCCCCAGTAAACCATTTGTAGACACAAGGATCAAATTTATAATGTATAAAAAAATTCTGTTATGGATTCAAATAAATGTTCCATGACTGATATGCTTATTTTAATCCAGAAGTGGATTTTTGAAACTTCTATATCTTATTGGGATCCATTGGAGTCACAAACCATTTAGGTTTTATCATATAGAAATCTTTAATAATGTTCCTATTAAGGAAGGATAGTTTGAAATCAATTTTCCAAATCTCATATTCATGGTAAGCCATAATGGAAAGTATAATTCTAATGGATTTCATCATTGAAAACGAGGAAAATGTTTCATTGTAGTCAATACCTTGATGTTTTTTAAACCCTTTTGCAACCAATCACAACATAATGTACTGAATTTTCATTCCATGTTTTTTTTCTTCTTAAATTACCATTTTCACCCAATGGGCGTTAAATACATAGGAGGGTCGACCAAAATTCAAACATGGTTTTGGTACAAGAAATCCATTTCAAAATTCATGGAAGGCTTCTTTCCACATGGAATCATATATGCCACTTACAACTTTTTTGTAGGTTAGAGGACCATTATTTTCAACTAATAATGAGTCACCATCCTCAGTAACTAAAAGGACATACCATTATGGTTATCTAACCTCTCTTTTAATACTACATAGTAGTTGTATCTCTAGAATAATTTCTCCTTTGATGGGGCTTTGTGGATTATGATCCTATACCAAATCGTGTGTGCCTTGAGCCTCGACATCATCAAATTTTATCTCACTCCAACTATTTATTTTTGAATTGTTCACCCACTCAAGGAATTTGGTGTGTGTTTCCAATATAAACAATTTTTATGAGAGTTCATATTGGTCATGTCCCCTTTTTCATTAGTGTATCCTATAAAGGTAAACTTAGTTCCTTAAGGAGAAATTATGTTACCTAAAGAGGCCTTAACAAACACCTTACTTTCCCATATATCTATATTTGATAACATGGACTTTATTCCAATCCAATATTCAAATGGAATACCATTTAAGGTTTTATTTTATACTTGTTTTAGTATGATTTCCACAATTTGTAACGCATATCCATAAAAGGATAATGGAAGTCATTCATGACTCATCATTTATCTCACCATGTTAAATAAGGTGAAGTTAATCCTTTCACTTACACAATTCCATTGAGGAATGTAAGTAGTGAGTTGGGGTAAGATCCCAAAATCTCTTAGGTAATCAGTGAAGTCTTGATTAAGTTATTCTCCAGCATATTCTTAGAAGAGTTTCTTAATCTTCCTACCAAGATTTTTATAACCTTCATTCTTGTATTCCATTAATTTAACATAAGAATATGACTTATACCTCATTAATTAAATATATACATATCTTCTATAATCATCATTAAAAATTATTAAGTATGAGTAACCACCTATTACTTCAATAGGAAATGGTCCACACACAATAATATAAATTATTCAAGAAGATCTTTTCCACTTTCACCTTTCCCACTAAATGGAGATTTTGTAATTTTTTCTTATAAACATGCGTGACATAGACCTAGTTGTTTAAGTTTGTTAGAATATAAATATCAATAATTATTTAATTTTGTTAATAATTTTTCATTTACATGACCTTGTCAGTGATTCCAAATTTATGTGTTGTATGAGTCATGTGAAATAACATGGTTATCCATTTCCATTACATGATTCATGTAATCCAACATGTAAAGAAAATTAGGTAAATTTTCCTTAACATAACAAATTCTATATTTATGATAGTAGAAAAATTAATTCCAAATTTAAAATATAATCCGTCCATATCTAGTCTAGATATAGAAATATTGTTTTTTCATACTGAAGGCACATAATAAAAACCCTTTAAAACCAATATTATTTCAGTCGGCAAGGTTACGTGGTAGTTCACAATAGATACATCAACAAGTTTAGATCTATCAGATGCGTAAAAATCTACCTCCCCTGGGTCAATTTTTCGGAATCTACTTGGTTCATATAATTAAATACATATTTGAGCACCGCAATTTGTATCTAATTTCCATTTTTTTGATATCGATAAATTTCACTCGATAAAAAATTCCCCAAAATCTTCCCCTTGATTCTTTTGGTGGGTGTATTTTTACTTCTAGTAGACCATCTCAGCACATTCAAAATAGATAACATTATATTTCCTTGCATCCCCTTTGATCTTATTCTTCTTGGAAGGGAATGAAGGTGCTTTGGGCTTAAATCTATTTTTTTTCTCTTTCTGTTTGTTCACCATAAGAACAAAATAAGTTTTTATCTTCATATCTTTTTCTTCAGGGAGGAGGACAAGAAGATCAAATAGAGACTTCTCAATATTGTTCATATTAAAATTTACATCAAAACTAGAAACATGGAAATCTCAAACAGTTCTTGTGTAGATCTCTCCTGGTAAATACCACATAGGTTCTAAATCATTCTATACACATCCATGGTTTCATGAGTCTTCATGAGTTCACTAGACATAGATTAAAGAATCAAACATTGAACATTGAAAACATCAATCATATTTTTTTCATATATTAGGAATGCTTCATCAATCACCTATTGAGCAGGTGGATTAGGCATCAAGGATTATAGCACCTATGATTTGCATTCATAGAATATAACAACCTGAAGGTGTATAGATCATTCTAGAAGTTACAACCAGTGAGTAGATTGTATTTATACAATATAAATCATAGGGATAGTTTGAATGAATATTTTTACATTTTATTCTACAATTAAAATTGCAGATTATTAGTACATTGTTTGATTAAAAAAATTTTATTACAAATTTGGTGAGAAATAATAAATTAATTGAATTTTTTATACATTGCACTATTTTATCATGTCTCAATATCCCTCACTATTGAACATGGAATGTCTAGTTGTTAAGACATTCTAGTGGAAATGATCCATAGTCACCTTTGTATAACCCAAAAAAGGGTTGGTAAAGATATTTTGAAGGTATTTAGGTTGGCATGTCTTTACCAATTACGGGCTTGTAGCTCCATGATCCGTTGAGTGGACTCCACAATATAGAAATACGAAGTTGGATTTTCTCAACATTTGCCTCCAAATTACACCAAGTCTATCAAGGGATAATCCTATTAATGTAAAATTGTAAGTAATCCCAAAAACTTCATAATAACTACCATTATAAAAGCAAGTGTCCCGACAAGGATTGTTTAAGCACATATTTCCATTGAGTTTTCTTCCTAATTAAGAAAAAGGTTTTTTCTGAAATAATATTATATTGAGAGATTTTATTTTATTATGCATACTTTTTTTCCGTTTTTCCTATGAAATGTATTTCTAATATTTATGTGGATTATTACTTAATAAATTAACCATGTTTGGATAAAACATTTATACATAATGTATTTTATTTAAATTCCATCTTTACATATTAATTCAATTATGTGATCACAGTCTTGAATTAATAAATATAATTATACTAAAATTAGTAATGAAATAAAAAATTAATTAACTATCCTGATCATGAGCTTATCTAATGGTTGATTTAATTAGTATACATTAAATCAACTTACACATTATTCCTGACATGGAATGAGCTACATTATTCCACATGTCCACCTATATATAATCAAGTTGGCATCATTAGGGTTCCATCTTGAAATATCTCCAAACACCTTGGGATACTCTATTAAATACAAATATTAATTACTCACATGCTGGTGAGGGGAACCAAAAGATTTTTTAATGGTAATTTCTTAAATATCTTTGAACACTCATGTCCTGCATAATATTAGAGGGAGAGATAGCTCACAAGCTATCTTTTAATTCAATATTAAATAATTGAGAGACTATATAATAAATTTAATTAAATAAATTCCAACACATACATAGGAATTGGTCGAACTCATGATCAATTTTAAATGCAATGAATACACAAAACGAAACTGGCTAGAATTTATTTCATTATTTTGTTTTTTATTATAAATATGAACACACTTGTATTATTTAATTAATAAATTACTAAATTATCTTTAATATATCATCCTAAATTATTTGGAGATACCCATCAATTTTGAATTCACAGAAAATAAATTGCAGAACCATTAATGACATATTTTCTATAGTAAATTAATTATGAATTAAAAATCCTTTAAAACCATTATTAAAATATCAAACACAAAATGGTGTGACAATCAATAAAATACAGTTTCAATACTACAATTTTTCTAATTTAATATAATTTTAATTTTTTCCATTTGGAGGAGACTAAACAGGAGTTACATTCAGCTACATGACATGTACCTCAATTTTGAAATATCCAGGTCACATGCCTGTGGATTCGGTATGTTAAATCAGCCAATGTACATGGTGTGTACATGCTAGCTGCACACCAGATATCCACATTTTTCATACTAGGATGGCCCGATAAACATGCAATGTGAAATAAAATCATTGTTTTTTTTAATTTCTCATCACATATATATACAATGCACATGGGTAGATTTTGTGTTCTCTAGATGTATGCCATGTAACCTAGATTTACTAGAAAATGATTTGGAACTTCCGGATGACATCTCTAGTAATTCTTCATTTATTCTTAAATATATAAGTAAATTAGACATTGAGAGAAAATGATTAATATTCCAATAACATATTAATTAACATTGAATTAAATAATGAACAACATGAAGTAAAAATATATCCATGATTGTGTGTAGATCAATAAAAAAATAATTATAAATTTAAATATGACCACTATAATAACACTTAATGGTTCTGAGTGTAGTGGAAGCATTAAGGTAGAAGGTGATGTATTTAAATTTATTTTAATAATCATTACCTGAAACCAAGAGTGGAAATATTTCTCATAAAATATATAATTTATTTATTTTATATATGAAGAATTAAATACTCGAGCTTATGAAAATTCTTTATTGATGATTATTGATCATTCTATATGGCCCTTTTGGATTTCCTTCATCGTGTTGTGAGGATCCAAGGGTACAATCCCTCTAGTGGTGATCTACATGTGCTCCAATGGTCTCTGAAAAATTCCACTCATTATTTGGGTGCTAGCGCAATGAATTTAATGTATTGTGTTTTTTGTTCTTCATCGCTCGTTCTATGGTCTTGAAGAAATTATCTCTTGGGATTCCCATTCTTAAGTGCGAGAGTGGAGGAGGATTTGATTGATAATTCATTGTTCCCAACAATTATCTATTCCAAAACATGGAATTTGTTTCAAATTCATTACACAATAGAAATTTATATATATTTATAGGGTTGGTATTTCGGTTACAAAATTTAATTTCATAAGAACCATTAAATATATTTATAACCCTCAATGAAATCAGAAGACACATAAAAATATTAATAATATTATTATTTTTTGGTGTGACAACTTGCAAAAAATGTATAAATAATATATACCAACTCATAAATAATTATTTTCTCAATGGACACAGACTGGGTCTGTTCGAACTCATCTTTCATATATTGAACACACAAATGAATATCTTAAACTATTAAATAATTGTTCATTCAAAAACTAGTAAATAAATATTTGTTAAATATTCAACAAAATAAAAAAATAAATTTTATTCACAATAAAATGAATAAATATTTATTTGATTTATTTGAAATATATAACTAGAATAAAATTATTCATTATTTTTCAGAATAATATTTATTGTATTAATTAAATTAAAATAGAATTTAATCAAGACCAATAGAAACACTTAGTATTTGACCCTCTAGGATTCATTCTCATTATCATTTGGAGGTCTTGCCTATAGTCTAGGATTACTACCTAGTAACAGGTCAAGACACCAAAGATAAATAACTTAAATTCAAAACAATGACAACCCCATATGAATGATCAGTGTGTAATATAATCCCTTTATTGTAATATCTAATCAAACAGGTTTTATGACAGTGATGTCAAACTATATGCTCGATACTTCATTCTTTGACTATCAGAAATATATTCATCGTTACACTGTGTACATGGAATTTGGGGTGATGGTTCTATTTCAATAAGGGGTCAAGATATCATCTTACATTAATATGGAAGGGATAAATCGTTCCTTGAGATATCCATTAATAACATGTCATTCATGATGCGCCTGACATACCCTACTTCCAGCCAACATATGGAATGATGGTTACCACAAGAAAATATATGTGCATGAGTTGTGACATGTATTAATACTAATATTGAAGTCTAAGAACCATTACACATACTCACAAATATGAATATCTGATGACAACAAAATACTCTAAAATCCAACTGGCAGGTTTTTTCTCCTAATCATCCTTCTTAGAGATTACAAAGTGTGAAATTCATTAGAAAAAGTCTCATATACTTATTAGTACTCGAACCAGGTGGTCTATATAATATTTTTTACATCATAGTATGTTATCCCACCATAAATATTTATTTAGAATACTGTCATAGAACATAAACATTCCCATCATAGTGAGGAAGTAATATAACCTTATCAATGAAACAAATGCTCTATGACATTATTACATTAAATTCATACTGAATAATGAAAAATATGTAATAATACATTCAATTTAATATTTAATACATCAAATATTCATGTATTCAAATTAAAAACAGTTGGTTATAGGACACCAACTCTAACATGAGCCACTAAGAGGGGACACCCCTTGGGATTAGTGTTATCTAAGCATGATTATCATTTATTTAGTGTTGCATTATCAATCATGATATATGAATTTGGGACAAACCACTTCTGATTCATCTATCACAGTAGTGATAGTCTGTACACTCAGATACTATTGTTTCCCTTTGTGCTCAATTAACAAACTACAAATCACATACCACACTATATTCATATAAGAACAAGCCACCAAATATAACACACATGAGAAATACCAATTTAATAACCCGTTTTCGCTTTCAAAATACAAAAGCACACCAAAACCATTCCAAAACATTTCTGGAACCACTTGCACAATTTATCAAACATATTACATAATTTATAAAACACCCTCAAGAAGCACAAAAAGTGTTCCCAGATGAAATGCACACAATTTCTTTTAAAAAATCATTTTCAATCGATATTCATATCAAATCCCTTCATGAAAACCATTAACACTACACACATACATCATAAACACATTTGAACACTAAAGAAAGAATATCAAATTTAAATACCCATATAATTAAAGGGAAATATTTTTCTTAATTTTCTTTGAAATTTTACAAGAACTTAGTTTCTGACGGAACCTGATTCTGAGGCCCGGTATGCCCGAAATAATTTTCCAAAGTTTAGCTCGGGTATGTTCAGTGAACGAACGAGCGGGGTTTCCTAACATTTGAACCGGTGCTCAGAATCAAAATCCGAGGACACCGATGAAATCACATCGCCGGTAATTGATTAGGAACACCTTTTCCAGAGTTGTGTTTTCTCAGGTGTGGTTATTAAATTTTTTGGGTTATGTAAAATAAAATGGAATGTTCTTTTACTTAACCCAAAAATTTTAATAACCACACTCGAGAAAATGCAACTCCAGACATGGTGTTCCTATGAAATTGTCGGCGCTGCGATTTCATCGGTGTCCTCAGATTTCGATTCCGAGCACCGATTCAAAAGTTAGGAAAACCCGATCGTTCGTTCACTAAACGTACCCGAGCTAAACTTCGGGAAATGATTTCGGGCACACCGGGCCTCAGAATTAGGTGCCGTTAGAAACTAAATTATTGTAAAATCCCAAAGAAAATTAAGAAAAAAATCCCTTGAATTATATGGGTCATTACATTACTCCCACATCAGGGCTATACGTCCCCGTAATGATACATCATAAACTAGAGAAACAAATGTGGGTACTGAGCATGCATCAGATCCTCCTACTCCCATGGGATCTTCTGGAGGTTCTCGTGCTGCTATCTGATGCACACTAGAGGAATTGACCATACACATAGGAGCTGAACCTGTCGATCCTCAATCTCCATTGCGACCTCCGCAAAATTTTCCCCATCATCAATCTCCAACTCTCCATGATCAATGATATGTGTCAGGTCATGCATATATCTCCTCAGCTGAGATACATGGAAGACGTCGTGCACCCGGTGCAACTGAGGTGGTAGATCCAGGCGGTAAGCCACCTCGCCAATCCTGCTGAGGACCTGGAATGGTCCGATGAAGCACGGAGATAACTTTCTGCCTCGGCCAAATCTCTGTAAACCACTTCAAGGTGAGACCCTTAAGAAATCTTGGTCGCCATCCTCAAATTGTAGTGGCCTCCGACTCCTGTCAGCATAAGACTTCTGCCAGCTCTGAGCTGTCCTCATCCGCTCCTGGATGACCTGGACCTTCTCCATCGTGGCCTGGACCATCTCTGGTCCCACAAGAGCTACTGAGAATTCTTCTTTGCCGATAAGATAAATTTGGTCTCATCCCCTCGATGAACCACGTTCTTTTCCTATTACTTTCTCTCCCGACAAGGATGATACTAATCCATACAGAGTATGATGTCGTAAGGCGTCGACTCTACTACCAAGAGATCCAACCGTTACTCTCGCCTCTAAGGGTTGATTCACACTGTCGGCATCAGTGTGTGGTAACTGGGTCTCCTCCAGTTGGTATCTCAAAAGTGAGGGTCAAGTCAATGGTTTTTTGAATCCAGAACCTCTTAATAACAACAAAAAGAGAGGAATGGAATGTAAATGCCACAAGGAAAGGTGTTTCTTATTGCTGTAGCTCAAGGTACAAATACACAAGTCATCTACAAACAAACATCAACAAAGCTAGAAGAAACATGAACATAAGTCTCCACACTTGGAGCTAGTCCCGTTCCTGTCCATCTACTCCCGAAGATCAATGATCATAGTCCTCAGTTGCCTGAAGCTGAGATCTCCCCTGTCCACTCATTCCCTGCGGTCGGGGTGGACCTCCTGGTGGTGGTGGTGGCAACACCTTGAAGCATCGTCCACCTCCAGCTGCACGACCAGCTCCTCTGCCACAGTCTCCTGATCCATGCAGTCTGCCTCGATTGAACCTCTGCCTCTTCTTGGGAGGTCCTCCGTTTATCTACTGATCATCGATAGGGCGGGTTGGACAGTCACCAGCCATGTGACCAACCCCGCCGAAGGAGTAACACTGTCCGCGCATGGTAAGTCGTTCTCCTCCTCGGGTGCCTCGCACAAACGATCCTGTGTCATGCGGTCGACCACATGTAGGTCTAGTCATTTTGGACCACAACGTCATCTGTCTACTGTCCGATGCAAAAGACTCAGTTGCATGCCGGCTAGTGGTGGGTCCTGCTGCTGGAGAGTGCTCAGCAAAGAAACTCTCCACTAAGAGGGCTCACTCCAACACCCATGTCCGCATCGGGATGCTATGACAAACAACTTAAGCTCTGATATCTCGCCCGAGCCCCTGCTCGAAGCATTGGTCCCTGAAGAATGAGTCCCGTACCATTTCCGTGGAATAGCGCGAGAGATCGGTAAACCTCACCGAGTACTGTGCTACCGTCATGCTGCCCTACTGTATCTATAGTAACTCATGGATGCGCACCGCACGGAGGGTGGCTGGGACGAACTCTGAGTGGAAGAGGCTCTCATAGTACATCCAAAGAAGATATTCCTCATCATGCACCTAGAGCATCATGCTCCACCATGTTCCTGCTTCCGCGTGTAGGAGGCTTGCTGTGAGGATCACCATGAGGTCATTTGGTGTCCCCACTAACCTGAAAACTCGAACAACCGCCTCCAGCCAATCCTCGACTGCCTGAGGGTCCGTCTCCCCATGGATCATGGGCATTCTTTGACGCTGGAACTCATACAGCGCACTAAGGCGACGTGCACTCTCAGCGGCTGGGGCTGGTAGCATCGGTGGCTCGGCATGGAGAGGTACCGCCGGTGCCTCTGCTGGTAAAGGGCCCTGCACCGAGGTGTCGTCGCTCGGTGGGTTGTCGTCTCACAAAACGCTCGGAATCCTAGCTAGCTTCCATCCTGGGGCCATCCTAAAAAGAAATATGTGTGACATGGACAAATAGTATACCTGTTGAGCTGACAGAATGTAATCACAGAGAAAACTATTGAAACACACATGCAATCAATGTTTTTGTGCATTGAGTCGGAAATCAGAAGTCAGGGTCCTGGTGTACGGATACGTCGGCTACCGCACCAACACTAGACTCCCTGGACTGATAACCACACTCAATACCCTTAACACTTTTTCTTCACAGAAAAAAAAATATTAGAGTTATTAGTTCTGCGGTAGAACCGACTCCTCTGATACCAATTTGTCACGACCCATCCACGGGGCCCGTGCCATTACTACCCCAAGCCCGCCTTCCATAGGGCAGGGGCTGGTGACTAGCACCAAAGGCGTAAATCCACATAACTGGGAAGGAATTGCCTTTATAAAAGTAAAATCAAATCCACAGAGTAAAAGTGGATGTAAAACACTAAGTACAAAAGAAAGTGCTGAAAAGTGAATGGGCCAGAATACAAACCCAACTGAAAGTACAACTACAACTGAACGAATGTACAACAGAAAAGGCAAAAAATGGAAGAATGTAGTAGCTCCTGGGTCATCCTCCTCTGATCCTACCAGAATGGTAGGTACAGATAGTTTAGCTCTTGGATCATCCACCAAGGATCCTACCTGATGTGTAGGTACAGATAGCCTCCACAACGCTCTTGCCCGTCAACCTCCTCCAAGTATCATCTCGCCGTGAAGTCCACCTCCTGATACTGACTTATCGTGAGGTCCACCTCTGGGTACCGTCCAGTCCTCGAACACTCGGCCTTCGTCAGCACAGTCCGTCATCTGCAACCAACACAACGAGGTGCGGTCATAGCCCGTGCCGGGGTGAGTATAACGATACTCAGTAGGGACCCTGATACCCTCAAGGTCTCACTAAATCCAATAAGGATAACCATAATAAATATCTCAAAAGATAACCTCTACTTAGTTATATGCCCATACATATACCTCAGTTATCAAGTAACCCATCTCATTAATGAGGAAACCCAAAGATTAAGAAATCAATGGATAACCACTATCTAGGTATATGCCCATACATATACCTATGTTATCAAGTGACCCATCTCAATCATGAGGTAAACACAAAGGTCATAGACTCAGCTCAAACTAGGATTTTCATTATCGAAACTGTAACAGCTGAAGAGCCCGTCTCTGGAGTTAACATTGATCCTGTCAAAACCCTGAGGTACTACTCAGTATCATAAGACTTCTGAGGTACTACTCATGTCGAGTACCGTAGGTCTGCCACCTCACAATGTAGTGCTCCACCGCTATGGGTCTGCCACCTCACACAGTAGTGATCCCCCTCATAGCCTACAGAGGTACTCCTCCTGTCGAGTATCGCAGGTATGCCACCTCAAAAAGTAGTGCTCCTCCGCCATTGGTCTGCCACCTCACAAAGTAGTTCTCCCCACTGGGCTATGCTAGTCACTCCAAATTGAATTGGAAAAGCAGTCATCGGTCACAGCCAGCTACACGGTCTCCGTACTCTGTGTGCTCATCTCCGGGAGGGTCCGCTCCATGAGCTACAGGTCGATACTCCAAGTATCAGAAGTCCCACGAACAAGTATCTCAAAGGACCGTCTCGTCATAGGGGTCTCAATTCAACAGACGTCGCATCAATCAGACGCCCGGTCTGTGAGTTATTAGTGTTTTCGTCCCAGGCGCCCGGTTGAATTCGTTTGCGAACCACCCCGACCGTATCTCAAATGTACCCCAAGCTCTCAAAGGGTATACTCATAGGGACTGTTTCTCAACGTGATCACCAACACCGCTGACGGTTCGTCAAACGGACGTCCAGTCTGTATGATATCAACTTTTCTGTTCTAGGGGCCCGGTTGGATTTCAGGTACAATCCAGCTCGGCCATACTCCAACTGCGTCCAAACCTCGGGCTAAGTATGCCAAAAGTTCAATATCCTTAATAAGAATCCAACAAAGTCAACGACACGTCAATCGGACGTCTGGAGCTCAATATATAAGTGTTTTCGTTCTGAAGGCCCGGTTGGTTTCATTTACGAACCAACCCGGCTGAACCCAAATTTCTCCGAAACCTTGAGTGCGATATACCGCAACAGCCGTCCCGATCCAAGGATCACATCGCAACTTACGATGCGTCAATCAGAATCCCATAGCTCATGTTATGGGCAACATACCGGAACAGGTTCAATATTAAGGGGTTCAGGCCCTGTCCGACCCGTCCCGATACACCCAAGGTGTGCCCGAACCGAGCCGGGGTCGGCCCGCCGGGCCCCGGCCTAGCTGCGCCCCGGCCGGTGGGCGTGCCCCAGCCGGGCCGCGCCGCACATAAGCGGTCCGGACCCAGACCTGGTTCGGGTCGACCCGGTTCGGGCCAACCTTGGGGGTATCGGGTCGGGTCAGACCGGGCCCGAACCCCTTAATACAGGACCTCTTCTGGTCAGTTGCCCATAACATGAGCTACGTGCCTCCAATCGACACACCGTCAGTGGCGATATTATCCTTGGATAGTAATGGTCGTTCCGTTATATCTCACTTAAGGTTTCGGTGAACATTGGGTGCGGCCGGGTTGGTTCGTACATGAAACCAACTGGGCCCTCGAAGTAGAAACACTTATATTTTGAGCTCCGGGCGTCCGATTGACATGTCGTCGACTTTGCTGTATTCGTCTTAAGGAGACAGAACTTTTGGAATATTTATCCTGTGATTTGGATGCATTTGGAGTATGGGCGGGTTGGATTGTACCCGAAATCCTATCGGTCCCTTAGAACGGAAAAGCTGATATCTTACAGACCGGACGTTAGTTTGACGAACCGTCAGCGGAATTTGTGATCATGTTGAGAAACGGTCCCTATGAGTATACCCTTTGAGAGTTCAGGGAACATTTGAGATACGACTGAGTTGGTTTGCACAAAAAACCAACCGGGCCCCTGGGACGAAAATGTTAATAACCCACAGACCAGGCGTCCGATTGACGCGCCGTCTGTTGCGTTGAGACCCCTATGACGAGCCGGTCCATTGAGATAATTCTTCGTGGGACTTGTGATACTTGGAGTATCGACCTATAGCTCTTGGAGAGGACCCTCCGGGAGACGATCATACAAAGTACGAAGACTGTGTAGCTGGATGTGACCGATGACTGCTTGTCCGATTCGATTCGGAGTGACTAGCATAGCCCAGTGGGAAGAACTACTTTGTGAGGTGGCAGAACCATGGCGGAGGAGCAATACATTGTGAGGTGGCAGACCCGTGGTACTCGACAGGATGAGTACCTATGTAGTCTATGAGGGAGAGCACTACTGTGTGAGGTGTCATACCCATAGTGGTGGAGCACTACAGTGTGAGGTGGCAGACCCGCGATACTCGACAGGAGGAGTACCTCAGCAGTCTTAGGTTAGTGAGAAGTACCACAGAGTTGTGACAGGATCACTTTACACTCTAGTGATGGGATAATCAGTAGTAATGGTTTTGAGAATGAAAATCCTGGTTTGAGCTGAGCCTATGACCTTTGTGCTTACCTCATAATTGAGATGGGTCACTTGATAAATTAGGTATATGTATGGGCATATAACTGGGTAGTGGATATCCGTTGATTTATTAATCTTTGAGTTTTCTCATGATTGAGCTGGGTTACTTGATAACTTAGATATATGTATGGGCATATACCTAAGTAGAAGTTATCTGTTGAGATCTTCTTTGTGGCTATCCTTGCTGGATTTAGTGAGTCCTTGAGGGTCTCGGTGTCCCTACTGAGTATCGTTATACTCACCCCTACACGGGCTATGCCCGTACAACGTTGTGTTGGTTGCAGACGATGGGTAGTGCTGACGGAGGTCGAGTGTTCGAGGACTGGATGGTATCCGGAGGTGGACCTCGCGACGAGTCAGTATCAGGAGTTGGAATTCACGACGAGATGATACTCGGAGGAGGTTGACGGGCAAGAGCGTTGTGGAGGCTATCTTTACCTACCCTTCAGGTAGGATCCATAGTGGACGATCCAGGAGCTTCTCTATATATACCTACCCTTCAGGTAGGATCCAATGAGGACGACCCAGGAGCTTCTTCCTTACTTCCAGCTTCTGTCTTTTCTGTTGTACTTTCATTCAATTTTAGTTGTACTTTTAGTTGGGTTTGTATTCTGACCCATTTACTTCTCAGAACTTTCTTTTGTACTTAGTGTTTTACTTCCTCTTATACTCTGTGGTGTTTAGTTTACTTTTATAAAGGCAATGGCTTCCCAGTTATCGGGATTTACGCTTTTGGTGCTAGTCGTCAGCCCCTAACATATTGATGGTGGGTTTGGGGTAGTCACGACCCGGGCCTCGAGGACGGGTTGTGGCATCAAATTCATCAAATAATGTTTATGCATGTAACCACCTACTTAAAGTGTATAAATTTACGAAAAATTGTGGAAACCAAAAAACACACCTCAAACAAACCATATAAATGAAAATTGTAACATACAACATCAATATATAACAGTAGGAAACAATATCTGACCCTAAATAGATCACCCAACCCACTAGACATCTGAATCCCTAAAGAATAAGTGAAAACCCTAGAAAATATGGAGAAAAAAAGAAAGGAAATACTTACTTGATGTTTTCTTGACAAAATCCAAGCCAAATCGTCCAAAAAATGGATTCCCTATATTTAATTACATAAAAAACACATAGTTTCCCCACATTATTTTTCAATATGTGTCGCACCCAGGTAGTTGCTACTATTCTCAAGGGACATGTTACGCGGTTAGTTTCATAGTTTGATGAACATTGCACCAAGTGTGTGATTTGTTTCTATAAAAAAATTACACCTTGTTAAATGGTTTTGGGCAAGGTGCACAGTTTCCCCTAAACATGCATAATCCATGCACCACCCCCTTCTATATCAAAATTTTCTATTTTTCTAAAAAATATCAAAGGAACCAAAAATAGGAAAATAAAAAAAAAATAAATCGAAAAATACCTCAAAAATAAAACTTGAGTGTGACATAAAATTTATATAACCGCTAATTAATTATTTTATCATGGACAAATTATTTGTGGTTGGTCCTCTAGAGTATTATATATTATAATAATAAACATTATTTTGGTTGAACTTTCAAACATCAATGTAGGAAATTTTATATTTATATTTGATCAGAATAAACCTATTGAAAAACATAACCTTAAAATATTTCTGTTCATGGAGGCTTTATTACTCATTTTTAAGTATTCATAGAATATTTTGTATATAGATACTTACTACCTCGTTTAATAATTATTATTCTGTGTTTTTAAACTCATAATACTAAATTATGTCTGAATGTTTCTTATACCAATGATTTTAGACAGAAAATTTACATTGATTTTAGATATGTAATATTATAAAATGTTATATTTCAATGATTTTTGATAATGTTAAAGAAAATAAGTTTTAAATTTTTTAATAATGAAAAATAAGTCAACTATAAACCCCTTTAGCCCCATAAAATTTATGATTTTGTTGATTTTTAGCAAATTTGGTATGATTTCAAGGATGATTAGGTATGTTTCTAATATAATTATGTGGAATAAGAATTAAAAATGTAGTTTAGGGATATTAGAAGGATTTAAAAATGATAGGGTAATATGATGGAGGTGAGGAAACAATGTGTTTGCAAGATGGTGCAGGTAAGTGACTTATGAAAGGATTTGGCAAGGTAGAGGGATAAATATAAGGAGTGAATGGTAGAGGGAATAGAACAATAAAATTATTATTGTTCATTTAATATTATAATTGACTATTATAGTGACATATTTAGAAGTCAATGCATCATGGGTTGGTTTTTTATCATTTGATATTTTCCTCATGTAATATACAAATAAAATGATATATGGGATAAATGTAAATGATTTATTTATGTATGAACTAATCACATGTTAGTATCTAAATCAGAAAAAAATATTACCATCAAAAAATGCTATCATCAAAAATGTATTAAGGCAATTTTTCCATATATTTATTATTATAATAAATACTTCATGTCTTTGAAAATATTATTTTATAATATGTTTAATTTTACTATAATAAGTTTTTGAGTGGGTTAATTTTTCCTATGAATAGATATTTTATAAGTGGGAATATCATTTTAAAAACATTATTTTTATAAGTTAGGTTGTATGACATCACTAATGTTTTATAATTTCATTATGTAACTCGAATGACTTTTCTTCAAAATCATATAACTATCCTAAATTTACATTCCATCATATCCAACTCTTAAGTCCATGTTTCCCATAAAAAATTAATTGAGTAATGTAGAATATTTCAACATCGAGATATTTTTTACATACGAATTTTAATATTTGGAGAAATTACACTTGTATTTTGTGAATATTAAAAGGGATTTACAGAACTATTATCTTTTAAATATAATCTTGGAAAAAAATTTAAGTTGAATGAGTTAAATATCAGATCAATATAATATTATTTTTTATTCATTCAGAAAAACTTTTTTATGTATATATAATGTATATGAGAAATAAATTTTTTTAGTAAGACTCCAATACAAAAAAACATATATCATCTAGTGAAAATTATTCAATACAGTAATTATCCATTATAAATTTATATAAAATTAGTGATTATATTATTTCAATTTTTCTGTGTTCTAGGATATTGAAAATGGATATTTTGAATATAGTTAAGGGAATATCCCATTTGAATAATTTTTTGTAACCCTTATAACCAAACTATGTTATGTTATTTATTTAATTCCATGTATGGAAGATAATATATCAATAATGGTACTATTTAATTTATTATTTCTTTTCATTATTAGATAAATGAATAGATATAATTTTTTATCTCAATAATATATAGGTATTGGAATACGATTATTATTTTGTATAAAATTCTATTCGAATATAATAATGATTTTTTTGTATTTTAAATTATTATGTCTTAAAATTATTCCAACATTTCAGTTTATTTATTAATGTTTTATAAAATAATATATATATATATAGTATTATGCCTCTTTTTCATGTGTATTTTGAATTTATACATTTTATGAAAACATTTATAATAAATAACCAAAAACAATTAAACCATGTAGGTTAATTAGATTAACAAAATACATATCAATGAGAGGAATGTTGTACGTGGTGTTAATTTATAATTTTTCATGGTCTGTAATTATGGATTTCTAAAAAAATTGTATTTTTGTAATGTTTATAAATATTTTTTCATTATAGTATAAATTTAAAGTATAGAAAAAACATTCCTTCAT
This sequence comes from Viscum album, assembly GCA_963277665.1. Taxonomy (NCBI): domain Eukaryota; kingdom Viridiplantae; phylum Streptophyta; class Magnoliopsida; order Santalales; family Viscaceae; genus Viscum; species Viscum album. The sequence goes on from OY728164.1 coordinate 215,633,757, forward strand.
GTACTCATATGAAATATTTTTTCACTATAATTGATCATAATATTTTTGGAGTAATATATTATGAAATATTTCTATATATAAAAATATTATTTTATCTATTCATTATGTTAGAAATATAAAACGACTACAATGATAAATATTAGGATAAGAAAAAAATTTATTCATAATATTTTAATGTTCTTTGATAAAAAATATGATTTTTAAAAACATTTTTTAAATGAAATTTCATAAACCATGTTCAATATATTTTTTAGAATTGGTTATATTTTTTATGATCATGATGTTTTATTAATGTTAATTATATCCAATAATATTATATTCAATTCTAAATAAAAAACCATATTTTATGTTAAAATATTGTCATTATTTGGTTACATACAAATAACATCATTTTAATGATAACAATCCAATTTCATTCAAAATTATTTGGAAATGATACCATTGAAATTAGTTTATAATAATATATGGTTTTCCCATATTCCATTAAATATAATTAATATTTAAAAATCCTTCACAACCTTTTTATAAAAATTCATCACCCTAAAAAAAGTATATCATGCAATTATTTCATTATGAGAAAAATATAATTCTACGAAATATATCCATTATAATACTAATAAATAAAACTGTAATAAAAAATATGTATCATAACTAATATATTAAAAGGGTTTAACTCATTTACTCATATAAATATAATAATTTCATTACTAATTTTACAAATAATGAAAATAGTTACCAATGAGATAGATATTATAAAAACTAAATCATTGAGATATCATTAATTAAAATGTATTTTATTTTTTAAAAAATATATTTAATTGAATATATGTTGGATTATAAGATGGAAAACTAGTCAATAGTTATGTAAGAATTAGGCATGAAATCATGAAATATATTAAGTTATTTTGATTTATGAATGTTGGGTATATGATTAATAGGGTAACTGTTACATTGATATTATAAGTATAAATTTACTAGTATAAATAATATATTGTTATTTAATAAAAAACATTATTATTTTTAAATTACTATTTTTATAATAATACAATTTTTTTTCAATGGTATTAAAATAAATTTTCTCCATAAAAATTAGATTCAAATTACTTTGATTATTTTATTTACTAAAAGAATTAAAAATATTTAATTATTTATATTTACCAAATTTATTCAATTATCAAAATTTATACCTTTAAATTACATAATGATTGAAATATAAAATATTTTGTTGAATATGGTAAAATGAGTTTCAAATAACTAAATTATAGAAGGGAAATATTTATAGTACTACCCAATATATATGTGTCGATAACCAATTTCTATATAACATTTTTTAATGAATCATTTATGAATGAAACTATATAATGTATTACTATATCTTTATGTCAAAAATAGATTTTCTTTTTTTGTAAAATATTTCATTACAAAACATGAGAAATTAATATAATAAATAACCCATTTCACTATCCAATCTTGAATAATGATAAAATGATTACATGACATTAAAAACTATCCACATTTACACTTAATGGTATATTTTTCTAAATTATGTAGGATTTGGTCTAAATAAATATTACTTTTCAAAAGTATTGAATGACATAATAATTTGAAAGGCTCTATTAAAATGGTTACTACATCTGTTTTAGAATTTTTTTTCTTCCCTAATGTTTTCTACTTCATTAAAGTATTAAATATAAATTATCACCTTCAAAAATTTATATTTATATTTTATAAATGAATGTAAATATTAATGATTACATTTAATTTTATTATTCATCATTCAAACATAGTATTTATATTGATTTTTGATACACCAATATGGAGTATTAAATTTTTTAATGATCCGTATATTAATCAATTAAAGTTATTATCTAATTTATGATTAAATGAAATATTTTATATTATGATTAATGATTTTTAAATTTTAATTTTTTTGAAAAAGAATATATTATATTTTCACAAACCCCCACCATTGTTACTCCAATTGGGTCAAATATAATGAGAAAGATGGACCCTAATAGCCCACCTCCAATAATCCATAAGGTTGTAACTGGCGATGGATATATAAATTATGTAGTGGTAGTTATTAAAAACATTATATAAATTGAGAAGATGATATAAGAGATATCCAGAAGTACAAAAAATAATACATAAAAAGATACAATAATTTCATAAAAATATAATGGATCAATACGTGATATGGAATAAATATAAGTCCCTTAAATGAATCCCCAAACGAATCCTAGGCCATACCACCAATAGTTTCTCCTCACTCCAAGCTAGTAAAATATAACTAGATCAGCAAAACCCTCCCGATCAACATGTATATATATCTAAAATTTATCATAACATGTATAGTCATCAGGATTCTCTATATAAAATATTCTAAAAATATTAGAAAAGTGTACTAATACTCCAGTGATTAGAGTGTAGACCTGAAATACACCCATATGGGATAACTATCCCTACAACCTCTCTATAGAACAATCACAATTTAATGGATCTAAATACAGTACAATAAAATAAATGTATAAGAAAGGAATCTGCAAACCACTTATTAACTACTTTCACTCCCTCACACCCTAGTGTAAAACAACATTTTCTCCCAATCCATTTGGCAACCATTCTATAACACACCACAAAACAAATCAAAATCCATATATAATATAGTATTTTATCATGAACATTGCCTTCATAAACCCCATTTCCACATCAAAGCATGCCTGAACCTCACTATATAGTATCATACCAATAATATTATAACATTATTTCCCACCAAATAGTTTTCTATCTATCTTATCCTCATCAAAACCTTACATGTCCTTTTAGTTCATTTATATGATGACTCCCAAAAATTCATCCACTACCCTATTCATCATAAAAATAACATGATGGGTCTACTATTTCATCATGTGCATCTCATATCAATACCCCATTAGGTCATCCAGCTAAAAAATTATGATACCAATTCCCTTTTTAGGATACCAATATATTTTATACCCTTTATTTCAACACCTATTAGGGTATTTCCATAGACCAACTATCCTATAAACACATAGTATAGTATAATATTAGATATTGTAAATAAATATACTCCAGAAGTTATTGTGAGGATGTGTTAGTGGTATAAAATTTGTTCCCACCCCATCCTGGATGTTGAGGGAAATACCTCATACCAACATATTTGGTGTCAGATTAATCTACCTGACTTGACAATGATGTGTATTAAAATAAAAATAAAATACATAAATATATTTTCACACAAAACTAAATGATTAAGATTATAAAATAAATTTCATGTACATTCTCAATACTACACTATAGAATCACAACTACCATTCCATGGATGAAGATACATTTAGGAAAAAAACAATGCAATAACATCAAAAAGCATCCATAACCACCATATATTTTTTATATTTTATTCATTAATTGAAGAATATTTGATTATTATTCCAAAAACATCATTATGTTTATTAGGAAACATATTTATAATATTTAATGTTAGCCTATTCTAATGTGTTAACCATAATTATTCCCATTAACCACTGATTCATTCCAAGGATTTAAATTTTAATTACTTCCTACATATAATTAATTTCATCTTACATCATTATACAGTAATATATCATTTCAATACCAATAAATCATTGGAACCAATGCACCACAATGTCCCTTCCACAATAGACCTACCACAACACATCTATCTCAATATCCAACCTCCATAGAATAATATATCACTACTATATAAATAGATCGTTTAAAAATATATAATAAGTTGTCCAACAATAATATCATTCATATCCTGATTAATCGACAATACCATATGATTATAATAATTTATTATATTCTAATTTTTAAAAGTGACACTAAAACTTAAATATAGAAATATGAAATTATAATATTTCAAGAAATAGAATAACATAACCAAGTATAAAAAACCATTCACAACATGATTCTTAAAACAAAACATTTATTTAAAAGTTTATATATTTTTTTAGTCAGGTTTGATTATTTAAATAGAAAAAATGATCATTAATTAATTTTTTACATGGAATTATACATTAAAATAGTAAAGAGGAAAACTAAAATAACATAGAGAAAAATGATGTTCTATAACATATGAAAGTTTAAATATAATAACTATATTAGAATATAATTCATACATTATTCCTATAATTAATACCATCTCTTTTAATACTATATCTCCTCTTTCACTCAATTTAGCCATTTTATTTTTGATATAATAATAGAATAATAAATATAGAAAAAAATAGTTTTATACATTACTTATTCTAATTTTTTTTGATATCCTTGTCTTCCATAGATTCATTTTCATTAAACCATCTAATTATAGACCAACATATAATAGAAGTGGAATATAATATAATGTAGTAATATATATAAATTCATGCATATAAATTCCATTTTTATTATTCATCATTCTGGTATATTTTATCTTCATAGTGTTAATTCATGATAATATCACAGTTAAAAGAAAAAACAATATAACATCAAAATTGTAAAAAATAATAATAAATGGATGTCTTCAATGAAATTCCTATAAAGAGTCTTCACATTAAATTAAAAATAAAAGTGGTACATATAAAGGTTGATCATTATATAATAATCATGTGATGTAGATCTGGTGATTGTAGAAGGCCTCTTGGACTTAGTGGAAAACACCTGACATGCCCAGTCTTGAGTAAAAAAAAATAAGAAAATAGAAATAAGTTGAAAATTATGTTTCAAAATAATTTAATTTTATTTCTCACTAATTTTATTAAATTCTTGTTAAAGAATTCATATTAAAATCATAAATAATCGAACAATCCATAACTCCCTCACATAACCAATTTATTCCTTTTAAATTCCATCATGTCAATAACTATAATCAATTATCTCTTATCATATATTTTATTCCTTATTTTTAATGATTATATCTATTTATTTGTAAAAATTGTCTATGGAACAATATCGAGGAAAATTAAATTTTTGACACAAAAATATATTTCCCATATGTGGAAATGGTTTCATGTGAATGTTTATGTTCCAACTACGCTACCATGAAATATGTTATTTCCCTATAAAAGATTCGAAAAAACCCTTTATAATATCTCAAAAACCCTAACATGAGATCCACTAACCTAAAAACAGAGTAAAACACCCCTCACACAAACTAGTTACATCCCACATATGAGAAATCTCCCCAAGATGTGAGTTCGAACACATTGAATAAAGGAAGGAAATACCAAGATATAAATCTTTATCTACTATAACATGTGTCCAAATTCTAACAATTCATAGATGACCAAAACTCTTTCACCATTATCCATGCTAGTTACATTGATGTAATAGAGGGAAAACTAACTACATAAAGGTAGGGATATACCTACACATGGGGATTGATGGTTGTGTAAGAGTAAACATATAATAACAAAATATTAACTGTATGACCTTATAGATAATAAATAATAACAACTAATCACAATAATGTTACTATAATAATGCTAATAAATATTTTAGTAAAAATATATTCATATATACAATTACTTAAGAAATTTATAATAACAAAAATTATAGGAACTATGAAATACTAATTTGGGAAATATAAATATACTTAAACTAGATTTAATATGAATCATCTAACATGAACCACCTATATGGGGACCTTATATTATCTATAAAATGACTCATTGCATCTTTATATTACATGTTCTATATAATTATTTTTATGTGGCTATAACTGAATGTGAAAAAAAATCAATATGGGAGTCATTATAAATTGTATCCTATAATAGAAATAAAAAAAATACACCTTTAAATAAAAAATAAAAATAATATATCCAAATTTTAGAGGAAAAACATGAATTATTTATATAAAATTTAAATTTATACAAATATAGTATAATTAGAAAAACTATATTAAAGATATTATAAATATTATATATCAATCATAACATAAAACATTTCTATGAATTTTAATCCAAAAAGAATAAAAAATCTGGTGGATATCAATACAAATATAATTAATCCTTAAATTACAACTATCAAATCATTATTATAGATTAACTCTATATCCACCTTGAAACATTTATCTTTATAAAATGTTTATATGAATACTATAAAATGTATATAACCATGTAAAAAATGATGATGTGATGAGTATAATAACCCATAAATACACCTCATGGCCTTAATAAGAACAAATCATGATATATGTGTTAAAAAATAATGATGAAATCATGTCATAATATATTTATAAAACAAAAATATTGAAAAACACCGAAGGGTAATAAATTCCAAAAACACGTTTGTGGCCACCTCACCTCTGGAGTTAGATAATCATCTTATAAGAATGAATATAATATATGTAATATATAAAATTACTTATTTTAAACATCAATTTTCATACTAAATTAATATTGTAAAACCTTTTAATTTTTTAATTGTGTTTACATTATTATTTTTGTAATTTGGAATATCTATTACAAAATTTCCTCTAAATATATTGATATTATTTATAAATTAATTGTTGAAAAATCAATGTATATTAACCATGTATAGTATTATTCAAAGGAAGTACCTATACATAGATAGATTCATGGATTTCCAATACTTGTGTACTAATGATTCTATGAATAATGTTTCATCAAAACAAAATTTTATATTTCCTATCATCTTGAGACTCCTCATAAATAATTTTATCCTTGATATAAGGATACTGTTGAACATTTATCTTTCTCATAATATTATTATAGTTTTTATTTTCAATACATTATTTTATTATTTTAAATAATGTACATGTGAATTTCCTATTTTTAGAAATTGCATAGTTTTAATAATTAAGAATCATAATAGTTCATATCAAGGAATAGAAAGAGAGAATTTTATTGATGGATAATTAGGGTGGGTGATTTAGAATAACAATTATATATATGATTATAGGAATATTTTTGATATTATTATGTTATCATTAATATTATTAAAAATAAATCTTGTTATATATAGTGGGATACCCCTACTATTCCACCCTTATTCATAGTAAAACATGCATTGGAGGTGGTAGAATCCCCTCAAAACTTCTTCTCTACTCTTATTTTATTTTTCCATGGAAGATTCAACATGAGGGTGTAAAAGACCTATTTTCCTCTATTTTATATTCCCCATCTGCTCTTAAAATCACTATTTTTTTCTTCCATATAATTATATTGTATTACATTGATTATTGTTTTCAATTCTTTCAACATCCCTTAATTTTCAATGGATATTTTCCATCATGTGATGTAAAATGAATTTACTAACCTCAATTAATGTTCTCTTCATTAAAATTATTTAGAACCATCACCATTTGAGTTTTTGATTCTATATGATCATATTTATTTTATTAGACACATGTCCATTATGACCTTAATATGTTTTTATTATACTATTACTAACTATAAAAATTTTTATAGATGATACTATAAACTTATATAATCGAATTTATGGTTAATAGTTTGATATAATAGAGATAGAATTTTTTTCTACTGTTACATTATATTATAATTTCTCCATGTATGTAATGTATTTGAAATAAATACAATGGGATTTTTTTGGCCTATAGAGATTAATAGATTTTGTTTTGAAAGATGAATGTTTATATAAGAAATTATTTTTATATAATACAAATTATATGATTTAATTCTGGATGTCAATGGAATTATGGTGTTTTATATAACTATTCAATGGATTTTTTTTGGATCAAATGAATTTAAAATGGTAATTTGAAGGGTGAATAATTTTATATAGTACATGATTTATGATTTTATTATATCATTGTATAAATGGTTTTATTATTATTTTTTTGTTATTTATAATATATATTCATTAATTCATATATTCCATGATGTTTTTGGTAGTAAATATGTAATTTTATATGTTAGTTAACATTTATGGAATATCCTATGGAGACAATATTTTAGGGTTGTCGCGTTATATTATGTGGAATATTTTGCTATATTTTTTTGACTTATATGAATTGGATATAGTGCTTTCATGGGATATTTTAGTTTTATGTGGGAAATTAAGGATTATAGCTACATTTTCTATGATTTTAACTTCATTAAAACCCTTTATTATTCATTTAATATTGGTTATAAGTATCTCACTGATGAATCCACTAGAATAAGTTAGCCTCTAATTTTATTTTGATTATCTTTTTCCAATAGTGATCCTTGTGAATAATTCTATATTATTCTTAGTGTACCTAAGCTTATCAACCCATATATATTATTTTTAGTATTTTAATTTCAATATAAATAAGTTTCTAATTTTTATTATATATTGTTCTATTACATATTTTATATTTTTTTGGTGTTTTGGAATCTTTATTTAATTATTTAAACTCAATAATTAAGTTTAAAATAGAATAATGATATTTTGAAAATGTATGGGAATTTGATCTGTTTTCCACATTAAAAAATAATTTAATTTTTTATTATATTTAAAACAATTACCTTGAGATTATTTATAAATGGTGAGGTAGATATTCTTATTGGTATCTTATTATGAATTATGTTTCACCCAATAAACACAATTTATTATGCATATATCCTTGTATCTCTCTTCATTTCTTATAAAATAATGATAAATAATATTTTTTATGTGAACATTTAGCATTAATTGGTTTCTATGGAGTTGGTCGCATATGTATTTTTTTATGTGATACAGGGTTCTACTTGTGTGTTATATTTTTTTGTAAATTTTAGTCATGTAATTTTTTTACACGTTAATATTCTACTGAGAATTTTATGGTTGATTACAATTTTTGTATATTATATTGAATCTTATTCATTTTTTCATTATTATGTGTTAAGGGATAACTTTTTCTCAGACTCAGTATAATAACCATAGAACTAGATATTCGTCAATAATGATTGGGAATGAATATTAGTCTTTATATATGGCTGATTAAAGAGAAATGGTTAGGTTCTCAAGATAGTGCATTATATATCATGATATTAAATGAAAATAATATTGTTATTAAACAATCATACCCAAATAAATTCTAGATAATCAATGTATAATATAAGGATTATGAAATAATAACCATAAATTCATTTTAAAATAATACCATAGACCTAGTATGTATGATCATATAGAATTCAATGTGGTGTGGTTAATGAAATTCCCTAAATCTATGTTACAAATAATAAATGACCTCATTATTTTTAGTGTAGTATTTACTATTTAATTCATAAACTAATGAAAAATCATATTTTTTTGGATAAAAACATGATATATATTATATGAATAGTAGTGCCTCAATAAAAAAACAAAATGTAAGTTTATACTATAATGTTATATAAAAAATAACCTGAAACTCTATGAAATCACACATAAAAAAATTTATTATGATATCCTTGGGATATATAAATTTTAATATTATACTTATTTATTTCTAGATTCATTATATAAATGAATTTAATTCACCAAAATTATCCTAAAAAGATTAGTACACATGAATAAAATCTAAATATCATTAGTGTGAAATTTCAATTGCGTTTTATGTAATTATGAAATATAGTAATAGTCACAATGAGTATTCATAGATAAAACCAAAATATCTAAAATATATGATCATATATCACAAACCTTTTAAATTAATTCCTCGAGAAATTAAATATTAAAACTGTAATGAAAAACATCAATGAATATAAACTAATATCCGATGAAACATTTCATAAGTCATAAAAATTCTTTATATAAAATCATTTTTTTATAATAATAATTATTATGTTGAATTGTTATGTTGTACTAATTTTTTTATCTAAAATATCATTATATAAATTTACTAACATAGGAATTTCACTATAATCTACAGATAACCATTGATGTTTCAATCCATTAACAAACCGCACACACCCAAATCTAAATCTAAATTCTTATATATCAAAAAAATATACTAATATGAAAAAAAATTTACATAGAACATTCATTTGTATTCTACTCATAAAAATGAAAAAAATATTTTTTCATTGAAATTTATTTTTCTAATTTTTAATCCAATAATTTTATGGAATCATAAAATAAAAAAAATGATATATATAATTTAAAATATTCATTTAAATTATATTAATTTTATATTCATATAAAATAAGTAAATCCTTCCTCACATAGTCCAAAAATATGTATTAACATTTCACATAGTTTTATATTTTATTAAAATTATCAAACTGAGCTATATAGAATGAATAATTATTTACCAAATTATATGTGTGGATATGGGGTTTGAAAGAGATATGGTTATGTGGTGACAAAAAAATAAATAAACATATTATTACATGTTCTAAATGATTTAATATTAAGCACCCTCTTTGGATATATTTAATACTGTTACATTAAACTTCTAGTGCATATGATTAATTTCACATTGATTAATAGAAAAATAACTATATTTTCTATATAGAATTGGTTATAAACCCATCAGGTAATGGTAATGGTATAATCCATTATTAGTTATTACATTGTATTTTTAAGTAATGGATGTGTTAAGATGTTGGTTAAAAAATTAAAAAGTGGTTTATAGATTAATTTTTTACTGGTAAAATTACTTTATGATTAGAGTCATATGTTCTTCCCATAAGAGGATAGGGTCTGATTGTGAAGTGGTATTGGTGGTTCTAGCAAAGGATACTATAAGGCCGTTTTTTGTGCCTATACCATTTCTATGGTCCCTATGATATGGTTATATAGATCTGATATGATGTCATTCTCTTCAGTTGTCAATTTTATAATTATAATTCTAGTGTCCATGAACCAATATACCATACTATAAAGCTTACTGGTTGGTATCCTAATCCATTTTGTTTTTTTTTTGAATTTTCAGAGCATGGTGTTTTGGTAGCACAATAGTCGTATCCCATGTTTCTAGTATTTTTTTTAGATATGAAATGTTATTCTATAGGTTTTTTTGATTATGCATCTTAATAAAAAAACATAATATGTTTCAACATGGTTTTGATGAATCCCTGAAAATTGTATCATGACCAATGTATTTTCCCTATCGCCTTTTCTTTTTTATCATGAGTATCAATTCAAAACCCCATTGAAACATATCACACTTCCTTCAACTCCCTTTCTCCCTAGAAGACTTTAGAAATTATTTTGGTGGATTATTCCACCCCTATACCTTAACTTTGATCCTTGACTTTGCAAATTTTATTATTGATTAAACATATTTAATTCATACTCATTCCATTATGCTTCTATTATATTTATTTATGAGATATTCTTAAGAGTAATTAAGAATTTGTTTGGGGGTTTTTATTATTGTAATTTTGATTTAGAATTATTTTTTTTATGATTGTTGTGGATTTTGTTGTTTTGTCATTGTCCTACCATTGAATCCACCTCATATATATGTAATTTCTAATCTCTATTAGAGGATGAGGATTTGATAACTCTCCTTCCATTAGTTTAAATTATTGAATTAAAATGAATATATTTTCACTAGGTGAGGGTCACGATTGTCTAAATAATAGTAATGAACCAGACCTAATAGAAAATGAGTGTAAGAGGATGATTCATATGTGTATACATAGTCTAATAAATTTTCATCCTTAGTGAATTACATGAATATATTATTAGTATAAATCATTCATGGTCAGGATATTTTTACATTAATACTACGATTGTTTTAAAATCATAATCCAAAAATTATAACTACAAAAAAATATCAATGATCCTATTGTGTAGATACATAAATCAATAGGAAATAATGATTTATATAACAAATGATGAAACTATTCTATGTCAAAAACTATATATTTGTGTTTTTGAATTTCATGTTTTTGTGGAATTAATTTTGCTGTCAAATTGGGTGCTTATTTTTTAAAATTCTAATATATATGTTCAATAACATGGGATGGTAAATATACTATTGATTGGATATATTGGTTGGTATGTTTTATAAAATGGGTTTGTGTTTTATAGAAAAAGATACATATTTTGATGGTTTTAATATGGTTATATAATATTAGATGTTTTGTTATTATTTTTTATTTAGTGGTGCTGCAACTTCCTTAACACATATGGTAGGAGGTATTATAGTGATTATTTTGGAATGATAAAATGGATGATTTTTGTGGTTTACTATATAGTCAATTGGTAGTGGTGTAATGTGAATTAAAATTATAAGCATGGTAATGGTTTTGAGGTATAATTTAATTCACTATGTCTTATGACATAAATATTAATAAAATGATAATGAATTTTAAATGGTAAGAATTAAAATGTGTGTTGGACTCAAGTTGATTGTTATTAAATATAAAATTGAATGGATTACTTAATGAATCATAAATGGTAATAGTTAATATATAAATATCATAATGTATTGAATTATTATACTTTTACATATTCATATACAAATATATTAGTATGGGAATGTTTGTTGGTTCATGGTGTAATAGGTGGCAGTGTTGGAAGTGTGTCATGATTTTGGTGTGATGATGATTATAGGACGTGATGGAATTTTGTTGGTGTGGAATACATTAGGCTATGATTGTGTGTAATACACACACACAATTTATGGAAAGTCCCCAACCTCAGTCGATTAGAGTTTTTGTTTACTTTATTACATTGGCACATGATAATAGTGATCGCATCCCAAAGGATAGAATAGGTTTGTAGTCCTGGAAAAACTGATACATAGTTAATTTTCACATTACATTAGAAAACATAAAACACAACATCATATTTTATTTTTTAAAACCACAGTCCCCTTTTTGTCATCCATACATATCATTCATAAAACATTTCTTGAGCTCCCTATGAATGAAATGAATAGAATGTGGTGAGATCAGATTATCAGTATGTTTATTCATATAATAGTAGGTAAATAAGGAATAAAAAATATGGAAGGAATAAATGTCGAAAAAATAATTCCATATAAATAATATCAAGATATAGAAACATATCCATATATATAATAACCAAATTAATAATCACATAAACATAAATAAATGAGTTTATAATGCATGAATGAATTATATTGGGCATTTAAAACATACCATTAATTCCTCATTCAAAAATGTCATTAATACAATGTTATGTAATCATTCTAGGACATCTTATATAAATGGGTATGACATCGTCCAGAAATAAAAACATATTTATTTCATAATACATACTGATGAATTAAGGTTCCATTAAATTATTATCCCCAAAAATTATTTAATAATTCTAATGTATTCCTCATCTGAATAAATAACATAACATAATAAATTTACCTAAAAAATCTTATACTTCCCGTATTGATTGAATTATAATACAAAATATCTATACTTCCTATAAGAATAATAGCTATAAACTATTCAAGTAATGAATAAGGACAATATCAATATAGCATATCCTTAATGAATCATAACTAAAATAATGATTTTATTTCATTAAGGAATATAAATACTATAAAATTATCCTTATAAACATTCATGAATAAAATAATCCTTTCAATATTAAAAATAAATTTTATAAAAAAAGTTTCCCAGATATTAGATAAAACATATTGAATAAAATAATAATTGTAATCATGTAAATAAAACGTCAAAACAATGATTTTTCATGATGGGGGTAAATTATATTCATCCGATGAAAGTTAATTTTTTTTTTCAAAAAGTCAAAACATAACTTATTTTGAAAATGATAATAGATTTCATTTAAAACACAAATTAACGAGACAAAAATGGGTAAAAATTGCATTTATAAATCATTGGATAATAGGATAAAACATTATTGAAAACATATTTAGTATACATTTCTATGGAATAAAATGTTCAAATAATTCTCCCAATTGATACTTAAATGTAAACAATCTCTAATATTGATTAAAATATGAGATAAAACGTCAACTTAGGTATAAATTCTTTAGTATATGTTTGAACCTAATATATAACAAACATATAATTTTTATAAATCTATTTTATAATCATATTCATCTATATCATAGAATATATTATTTATGTATAACCTATTATCACCCATTTATTAATAATTCTTTATTAAAATCATTATTTCAAGAGATAAATATTTTTTTTATTGTATGTTTTGCTTCGAAAGTTTTGATACTTGTAAATAGATCATGGTTATATCATCTCCACAATTATAATAATGTTATAATTATCATTTATATACATATTCAAGGTCTTTTATAAATATTATATATATAAATATGAATGATATAATTTTTGGAGGTGTTAAGCCGTATGTATGAATGAACACTATTTTAATTTCTTTACCGAATGAAACAAAAGAAATGTAAATAATAATTAACATTTAAATAATAATTATTATATCATATAAACTATATATATTCATAAAATATATCCTTATTAAAATCTATTTATAACATAATTGAAAAAAATCACCTTGAATTGTGGAGGTGGTAGTCCATACGTATACACGAGTGAAGTTTTTATATTCCAACAGAATAGATGGTAAGAAGGTAGATGTGATATTATCATTACCTAGGAATATTTATTTCATAATTCTTATGTATAACTATTAAACTCGTCAAAAAAACCATCCAGTAATGACGGTGGTGGAAAATGAATTGTATCACTTTATTGACATGATATTCTCTACGTACTACCGAGAGATACTTCAATTTCCCATATGATGGGAAATAGGATGGATAATTTCGATTTAAAAATCATAATGATAGTTATGTATATTTAGTATTGTAATGTTATTAATCTATGATTAATACCACATATTTATATGAGTTAAATAAGTGGTAAAAAGGGATCAGTTAAAGAGACTACCAATCCTTTGAAAAAAACATTAAATATCTTAATATTATGGTTAATTTGTCCATAAATCATACATAAAAATATAAAATAATAAAAAAGCTGAAACTTCTGATCTATATCCATTAATCCCACAAAATATATCTTTTAAACAAAAAAACGACTTACTTCCATGAAAACCCATCATAATGTTCAACATGAACACATCCATTTAATTAACCATCCATAAATCCTATGAAAACCATTTTAAAAACATGGGATGCGAATAAAAATATTATTAAGGGATATAAAATATGTAAATAGTATAGTCCAATTAAAAACCTGAAAATTCTTGAAAAAAATATTCTTATGAAAACATAATGTGTTACACATAAATGTTATCATAATTAATTTAAAATTATCACTATTTTATCTTTTTAGAAAATATTATTTCCATGAATACTCATTAGTAAAAATAAAAAAGTTATAAAATTACCTTGGTACATCATCTCATAGAACCCTTATAGATCCCTTACAGATTGAAATAAACATACTTCCAAATTCGAATATAATTCTATAAAGAACATAATAATTACCCAATGCAATGCAAAACTCTCTAAATACACCCATCATATAATCTATAATGGCATCTATCAGTGCTAGACATTTTCACCCATCATAGTATTGTCCAAGAACCCCAACATGAATTAATCATTTTATAATTTCAAAAAATATTTTTAACTTCTTTGAAAACTAATTTAATATATTAAAATACAATTTTCTTTAATAATCCTTTTTTAAATAAAAAATACACATTTCTTTTAAAAAATATTATTCAATACAAAAATAACCAAAAAAGGGAAAGATGGTTTTACATTAATTAAAACAAGAAATAAATCAATGTAATACAAAAATAAAATATTGGACATAGAAGTGGGATATTTAATTCTCTACATTTAGATTAAGAATAAAACGTTCATTTTTTTTTATTTTTCAAAAAATTTCGTTTAAAACATTGATAATGATTAATTCTGAAAATAATTAAAATAAATTAATAAGATATTTATAAATAAATAAATATATATATAAATATAAATAAATTTATATATATATATATATATGTTTCATAAATAATTTCAAAAACATGATAACAGAAAATAAAGAGAGTTTGAAGGAATAATTTAAGAGGATTTATTTTGAAGAAAACATCCTTATTTCATTGTAAATTTTGAATTATAATCCCCATGATGGAGTAAAATAAATAAAAAAATTAAACTCCTAAAGAGTAGAAAAATTTACGATATAACATCTCAAAGAGGGTATATACAACTTTTAAAAGAATATAGGTGTATAACACGAAATTATGGTTCAGTGAAAAGAAATTGAGATGAAGTCCCTTACCTTGAGTCTGATTAATTATATTTGTTTTTATCTCCTAGAATAGTAAATGTATGTTTATTATTTAATTTCTTGTGAACTATTTTTAGGTTTATCATTACTTTTTTTTCACTTTTTAACATGTTATATAAAATTACTTATTTAATTAAATTTATGTTGGTTGTTTCGATGATCTCTAGATTTTGTGTTAAAAATGACTTTGGTAGGATGACTATGTAAAACGTGGTCATTACATAAAAATCTGTGAAATAAAATGCGGAAATAATTTTCATATTTATAAATCAATTTTACTTTTAAGACAGATCATGAAAGTTGTTTTTGATAAATTAATTTTGTTATAATCATTGAGATAGTAGGTCATAAATATGCATGAGTAACATTTCAATTTTTCAATGATCATTATGAAAATAAATTAAGTAACATGTATATTTCTATAATGATCAAAATATCATAAATACCATATTCATTAATTATATATGTTGAATCCTTGGTAATTATAGAATAATAATTTTTCTTAACTATTAATATTTATTAATTAGATAGAAATTTAAAATTAAAGAGGATATTATTTCCTATAGTGTACCTGACACACAATAATGAGTTTCTCCAAAATCTTGTGTTACACAAAACACAGAGTTATATTGAAAAATAGTATAATGTTAATATTATTATTTGAAGTGGTATTTATCACCTAGTCATTGTGTTGGAAGGAATGAACATAACTATGTATAATATATTTACACATGTTTATTAAATTTTATTTAATTTCTTCCAAAAAAATTATATGGGATTAAAATAAGAATAAATCCTATTATAAGGATAAAAATATCTACTATTTTTAAAAGTCATATTTACTGCATATTAATGGAGAATCTATATTTAATCTAATTTTATATAGTATAATAATTTTTATTTAAAAAATTAAACTTCTTCATGAGAACCGTAATATCAAAATGTACTTTTGTTGTATTTTTTATTTTTCTGATAATATTCATTTATTAGTGAATAATGAAAAATATTTCCTTTTAATTAAAAATTTAATTTTCATATAATATATATATATAGTAATATTATATTCTTAATTGGTTTTAGAGTATAATTAATTAATTTATCTTCCATTTAATCCAATTAGGTCATTGGAATAAATTTAAAAATGAAATTGAATATAAAAACATTGTGAGTTTTTGAATGTTTTACATAAAAAGGCTTGTTTCATCGATACGAAAACAAGATTAATTTTATCCATTTATATGAATTAAATTTTGGGAAATGTATATAAAACACTATAATCTATATGAAAATAGTGTTATAATAAGATAAACATAATTTTTTGTGAATAGTTACTTTAATATTTTTTTTACCATGATTAAGGGTAAATATGGTAATTAAATGTAAAAATAATTTTATAGTATTATAAAATTATGATTAAAATTGACCAAATTTAAATTTATGGGTGAATGTAAATAAATATCCTACATAGGAAATAATTATAACCTTTTAAATCCCCTTGGTTAATAATATGACATTTTTTTATCTTCCTTAAGGATAAGTTCAAAATTTCATACTCAAATTTTTAATTAGTCCATAAATTTTAATATAGGGTTTTTAAAGGATAAATTGGACTCTAAAAATCCATTTTACATATAAAATTTTTATATACATCATTATAAATTATATATAATTTCGAGACATTTAATAATTAAATTTAATTGTGACAAAATGATGATGTATTTATTAAAAAACAGTCAAATAAATTAAATTATTAATATTAAAATCAATTTAAACTGAAATATTTTATGCCATACATTAATTTTATAAAATAATTTTACATGATAAGGATGAATTAAATTAGTTTTTTCAAAGAAATCAATTTTTTATGATTTTTTAAATTCAAATAATCAATAGTGTTAGAATTAGTATAATTCAAATCATAAAATAAAAAATATTTAATTAAAGGATATAGAATTTATAAAAAACAAAAATTCTTAAAAAATGTGGATATAAGTATTTAAATGTCATTAATGACTCATTAATTGGACATTTGGTAGGTTATGATAATTATTTTAACCCTCAAAGTGTAAATTTCTTGATAAAATGATAAGAGATACAAGGGCTGAAAAAACAAAAGGATAAGGGTTAAAAATATACTAAAACTGGTCTAATTTTTATTGGATGAATATAATTTTAACCATACTCATCCTATATTTGAACTAAATCAATTTGGACACTTTTATAATAGAAAATAAATTTATATTAATTTAATACATTTTATAATTCCAAGACTGCCCCTCCACTGTCCTATAAAAGGGAAACAATTAATACCTCTATATATTCTATTAACCACAGTTTAGAAATATCACTCTTCAAATTGGTGTTAATTTGTTATGAAAATTTCATGTTCCAAAGGAAATTTAACATTATTCTTTATGTGTTTCTATTTATTTTTCCACTTCCATAACATATTCTACAACCATGATGAAATAATAAATCAAGTATCCTCGATATAATTATATCTTATTATATTATTATCATTACCTAAATGAATCTCCAATTTCATTAAATGGGAAATGAACTTTTTGTTCGTGTGTAAGGTGGACTACCTCCATGCGAACCAATATAGTTTTTTATTCATTATCATCTCTCATGTTTGGTTATAATGATGGAATTAATGTTTATATATGATAATCATTACATATTTATTTTTATAAGTGAATAATATGTCAATTAAATTCTTACTTTCCATGGACATAAAAATGATTACGTTGTTCGTGAGTACATATGAACTATCACCTCCACGAAGCGATGTGATTCATTTTTATTAACCACATAACTTTTATGAATTATATTAGTTTAATTATATGATTAATATGATGTTAATAATATTAATATTATTATGGAAGGATAAAACAATAATTACTTTATTCCTATAATGATCAATATAAAATGGAAATGTTACTCATGCATACGTACAACCTACCATCTCTATGATTATAAAGTTTTTCATTTTTCATAACCATACATAAATGGATTTATTTTAAAGTATATATTCTATATAAAATTGATTATTATTTCATTAATATTATTTCAATGATTATGTAATCTTGAAAAATTTGACTAATGAAATCACACAAAGTCATCTTGAACTCATGTACTGAATCATGACAAAAAAATTTATGTGAGTTTAAATAATTATGTAATTGTGATTAAATTGTATTAAGAGATATAAAGGGAATAATAATCTTGAAATATTTTTCAATAATTTATAAATTAAACTATTTTTATTATTTAGGATGATAAATAATATATGAGTTGATTCAGACTCAATTTAAGGGACTTCATCTAAATATCATTTATTTGAGGCATATTTTGATGTTATACACCACCTTATTTTATAAGGTGTATAATAAAACCAATGAACATTTTTTTATTCAATTTCATTAATAAAGAATCTTTTTATACAAATAGTTTTACTAAATTTCAAAAGGAATTTTTTTATATGGAAACAATAACTTTTCCACCGCTGTGAATATTATTTGATATTTGGATTCATATACAAGTCACATTTAATAAAATTTCATATTACATTTTCTTGCATTTTGTTATTGCAAATGATTTTCATAATGGATTGATTATTTCAATATCATTAAATTACATGTTGTTATTGTAAAGTGGAAATTTTATTATTCCATTATGATTATTATATGTGTCATGCTTTTGTTAAGGTTCTTGGGAATTGTTTATGTTTATAGGTGGTTCCATTATATAATAAGGTAGGTGAGCCCATGATAGCTCTCCAATGAATTGGGTAATGAGGAAGAATTAAATCATAGGGTTTATAAAAAATGATTCAGGGAATATATTGTGATGGGTATTCCAAATGTAACCATAAAGGTTACTCCCAATGCATCTATGAAAGATACAATGTAAGAATGAAATGAATGCCACAATCAACCATTATGATTTATGATTTCTATGGAGTTTTGCAAAAATCATATAATTTCATGAGGTAAGATAATGATTTTATGTTTTCTGGGAGAAAAGTATCATTTTGTTAAAATGTTTTCATGAGTGTAAAATATTCATGGAATAACGGTTTCTTTCATTCTCTTACGACACTTACTGATATTTTCGTTCTCATCCCAGGTTTTTGAAATGTTTTCCAAATGGGTACAAGGAAGGTTTAGAGAATGGAAGATGTTAAGATGAATGTTGTGAAGATTTTTATCCAGAAAAAGAAATAATTTTTTTATTTGAAGATGTTTTAGATTAGGGGAAAAAGTGGATAGTGAGTATATTATTCTACTTTTTAATATTAAACTTGATATGTAATAGTTATGGCCAAATTATCTAATAATATGAATCTAAAAAGTTCCTAAATAAGAATGAATATAAATTATTGACTTAAATAAATATTATGCAATGTTTAGGGATTATAATTATAATATATATATATATATATATGAACCTTGTGATGTTGTGATGAAAAATAGGAATCACATTTTTTTGCGGGGGTGGTGGTCCCCAAATCCAATATTGATGTTATTATTTTATCTGTGAGTGAATAGGTAAGAAAGAAAATGATATATTATATTTCAATATTTCTAAATATATCTTTTATATCATAATGATTTAATTTATATCATAAATATTGGTCATCTTTTCTATTATTAACTTCCATGTATCTGTTTAGTAAAAAATGAATCGCATCACTTTGGGAGGATGTAGTCCCCCGTACACACGAGCGACATTATCATATACCACACGGTATGGAAAGTAAAAAATATATGATATATTATTTAAAAATGTATAATTATTTCATACATATCTTATATAAACTTTATATACATTATCATACCCATCCATTATAGGTGGAAATGGAAAAATTAATTACATCATTTCTCAAGGAAGTAATCCACCATACACACAAATGAAGATTTCATAACCATTTTAATGGAAGAGTTAAATGATTTAGGTTAGATAAATAACATTAAAACAACTTATTATAATGAATATAATTATGTTATTATATAATCTTGGTTTATGAATAAAATATGTGGGTAGATGAAGAAATAAAACAAAAACACTCATTGCTGAATGTGACATCTTCTTGGGGTATCCTCCTTATGTTTTCATCATAAGCCTTACTATGATAGATTTATACCCCAAAAAGGATTTTTATATTATGTAAAATAACTTAGGAATTTATTTTATTATTTATTACCTAATAAAATATTTTTAAAGGTTTATAGAAGAGAATAGAGGGTGTAGCCTTTTATAAGTGGGGGAGAGGAAAAACTTGGTATTTTTGAAAGGAATTGACTGATCCCACAATAATAATATCTCAAAAGGGTAAAATTTATTCTGTTATATAACCATAGAGTTTTATATGTTTATTTAGGTCTGGAAAATAGTTTTAAGAAAATTTTTTATTTCTTGTTTATAATCTTCTTTTTAGTTTATCCTCTCTGTAAAATTTTTTTTACCTTAATCGTGATAATTAATTTTTACTGAATTTACTATTAATTCTTGTAAAAAAATATGTTGAAATTTTTAGGTAATATATATTATAATGATAAAAAAAATTAATCCATTTTTCAAAATTACATTCAAATAAGTAGATAATTTTAATTTAAAATTAATCTCGCACACGTGACGTGAAAGTGGGTTTTTGAAGATAAAAAGATCAAAATTTTACAATGTTTCTATATAAAAATTAAATTTTAAATGTATTTTAATAAAATAAACTGGATTAATGGATTTATAATTAAACTATGTTAACATTAAAAAAATAAAAATATAATTTACCTTTAAATATAATTTAAATGAAAATTATGTTTTCAATTACAATTTAGTAATTTTCACTATCATAAAAAATGAATATTTCATAAAAATCACACTTAAAAAACCTAAGATAATTTTTATATGATAATATAAAAAATTATTTTTATTTTATCAAATTAAATTTATATAATTTATAATTTATACATTTAAAAAAACCTTATAGAAAAATAGTTTAATTAAAACTATTCCTTTTTTATTAATGAATTTACTTAATACTTTTATAAAAAATATAACAATATAATTCCTATTAATAAGTATGAAAATGATTTATTCTATAATTAAATGGGATATTAAATTCCACCTCATTTTAAAAATTGTATCCTTTCAATTTTATTCACTTATTAATAAAATTTGGATTTCGTTATCTCATTTCATTTTTAGATTCCTCTTTTGCCTCTTCAACAACATGGTTTTTTCATAAAACATTAACTTGTTGAATGAAATTATTCTACAAATTTAATGTCTATGGTCATGATTATGATCTAACTTTTCCTCATAATAATTATTCTTTTCCAACTAATCAACTTTAGGCCTCAATACATGATATTAATCCTGTGCATATTTATTTATCATCGAGACATGAAATACACTGTATAGCAGGAATAAATTCACAGGTAAGGCCACTCGATATGAAACTGGTAAAACATTATCTAGGATGTAATATGGTTTATGAATTGAGGAATTATCTTATCAATCATACCAAAACCCATAAAACACTTCTATGGGTAAACTTTGAGAAAGATTGATCTCCAACCACTTAATAAAAATCTCACATTTGGTTTTCTGCATTGATTTTCTACCTACTTGGAGTTTCCCTCATGTGTTACTAAATAAACATGACATTCTCCACCATTTCCTCTAAAAATATTTTCTAATTAACATCCTTTTTTCTACATCATCCTAAAAAGATGGCATCATAAACTGCTTTTCATATAATGCTTCAAATGGTGCATCTGAATAATGGAATAATAACAAGAATTATAAGAAAACTCAACCTAAGAAAGTTATTGACCCCAACTTCCCAGGAAACAAATTGAACAATAAAGAATCATTTATTTCTTAGTATAAATTATTTTCTATACTATTCATCATATTGAGGATAAAAGTTTTACTAAAATTTTATTCAGTATACAACCAATTGTGATGTCCTTCCAAAAAATTAGAGTTGAAATTGGGATCTTCGTTTGATTCATTAGAGAGAGGCACTACATGTAACATGTCATTATCTTCGAGAAAAAGTTGATAATGCTGACATAAATAAAATGTATCTTTAATAGGAATGAAATGTTTATATTTAGTAAATTTATCAATAATAACCCAAATCATATTGTTACATATTGATGTCCTTAAAAATTCTACCATAAAATTCAGGGATATATTATCCCATTTCCACTTAGATAGTAGAGAAGGATGAAATATCTCCTTCATTAATTTTCTTTATACTTTAACCTATTTAAAATTAAAACACTTCATGCTAAATTCAATGATATGTATTTTAATTCTATCCCACTAGTATACTCACTATTTTTTGTGTTTATCTTAGTGTTACCAAAATGAATGGAAAATAAAGAAATACGAGCATCACTAAATAAATAATTCATCAAATGGGAATCACAAGGAACACATAATAATTTTCCAATTTTTAAAACACCATCTTTATAAATATTAAAATTTGGAAAATTAACCATAGTAATGGATTTTACCTTTGCCTATAAATATTGATCCTTCTTCTCTGCTTGATTAATTATTTCTAACAAGGTAATCTATATTGAAACCAAAAACAAAATAGGGTATTTCTTCAAATCCACAAAATCTATGACATGGTTTATAAAATCAGTAACCAAATATTCACATTCCAAACATAACTTGGTTGACACAACATTATTTTCTTTACTAAAATCATCATCCGCTTTCTTTATTCTCTAGGATGATAATGAATCATGTAATCATAATGATTGATCAGTTCTAGTGATCACATATTTCTCATATTCAATTCTTTTTGGGTGAATATACAATTAAATTTTTTATCAGTATATATTTCACACAATAATCCATACAAATGATACCTCTACATTATTATATTAAATACCAAGACACCTAATTTATAATCATGTATATAGTCATTTAACTAATAAATATTAAACTAACCAAAATGATAATAAATTACCTGATCATTATCCATTAAAGACCAACCTAGTCCTTTCAATAAAGCATCACAATAGATGAAAAATTCTCTATTTCTAGGAGGACGGGACAAAACTAGATCCTTCACCAATTTTATTTTTAGTTCCTAAAAATAATAATCTCATTCTTTTTTCCATATGTATTTAACTTCTTTTTGAGTTAACATAATTACTGGGATTAAAAAGGATCAATGTTTTTAAAAACTATAGATAATGACCCACTAATCTCAAAAAAATACAAATCTCTATGATACTTTTAGGTCCTTACCATTCTTCAACAACTTCTATTTTAGAAGGGTCAATATTTGAAGAATCTATAGAAATAATATATCTATGTAAATTGAAAATAAAATTCACCACAAATAAATTTACCATAAAGTTTATTTTCTCTTAAGGATTAAAAAACAAGCCTTATGTGTCTTTCATGTTCCTCTTGACATTTAGAATATAGTAAAATTTATTAATTTAACTCAACGCAAAAATTTTCTAAGAACTCATGAAAACCTCCTTTTATATTGTTTATAAATATAGTAGGTGTATTAGAAAACAAAAAAAACATAACCACAAACTCATAGAGACATTATCTAATTTAAAAACCATTCTTTAGAATTTATGCTTCCTTAACAACCAACTTATGGTATCCCAACCAAAAGTAAAACATTGAAAAATACAGATCTCTATAGGGCTGATAAAACAAATCCTTGATTTGAGGTAAATGATACTTTTTCTTAAAATTGATTTTATTCATGACACTGTAGTCAATGAAAAGTATCATTTCAACATAATTCTTTATAAAAAGATAAATAGGAGCACCCCATGGTGAACTAATTAAACCAATGAATGATTTAATTAATAAATAAAACAATTATATTTTAAATTTTAAATTTTACACTGGGGACATTTGATAAGGGGGATTAAATATAGCCTTTACACCAGGTACTGTTTCATCAATAAATTAAACCACTTAAACATAAATAAAACCAGGTATATCATTTCTAAATACATCCATATACAAATTTACTACTAAAAATAAATTAATTTGAAAATTTTCATTATTTTTTAACAATATGAGGTAAGATGAATTTTCTCCCATCTATAATAAATTTCATAGCCTCTTGGTCTTTTATCAATGGTATTAAATCATTGACTAAAACTCTCTTAGGTATTAAATATATCTTATAATTATAAAACCAAATATAAACCATATAAAAAATTAATATCCAACTCTATTATTTCTAGATAAATAAGACTTATAGGAAGTACCATCCCACTAATTATAATATAAAGATTACTATAAATCAGTATTTCTTAAATACTTCCCCCTGATGTTTTCACCAAAAGTTATATATTAACATTATTAGGTGATATTACCAATTTACTTGAAAGTTTATAAAAATTTAATGAATTTGGTGATCCAAAGTGAAAAAGGGTATTGGTATAATTCCAATACACGAGATACATACCTATAACCACTCCATTTGACAACATAACATCAATTTTAGTAGTATCTCATGAAAATTGTACACCTCTATACTTCCAATCATGACGATTTCCATCTTATGAAACAGAATTTGGACACAAATTAGTATCATGAACCAATACATTAAAGACAAAATATATTACTATCATATGGTTATCAGTTAACCAAATTTTCGATTCATCAGGTTTTTTTCCTTATAGTTATAGGTTATATGGACATAAATTTTACATCATTTAACCTTATGTGACTTCATAATACATTCTAATGGGTTATTTTACTACAAATACAAAAATATGGGAACTTCATTTTTACACCTCCATATTTCAATATTGTATATTTCTCTATATCCTGCCATCATTATAGATTCTTACATTCATCATCATAGAGAACATAAAAGCCAGGAAACTCTATTTAAGCATTCATAGAAAAACAAATAAATATTTTAAGATTTTAAATACTCATGAATCCATACAACTTCCCAGACATAGTTTGAATCATAATTAAAATATATTAATTTTACTATCAGTGTATTGAATAAATATAGGAACATTGATAACCTATCATGTGATGTTTTCTTCATATGTATCTGGTGAAACATCATATTTTTTCATTAAATACAAGAAATATTTTTCATCCATATTTGAACAATCTTTGGTAAATATTTCTCAAGTACAATATCCTTAAAAATTTACCATTTCATGGCATCAATATCATCATTCACTATGGTATTCGTAAAAAAATACCACCATTAATCAGATACACCTTGAAAATGATAAATGAAAGGAGTTACCATTTCAAATTACAAGAATCCCATGACATGAAATATATCATCTAGATCATTGATCCATTATTATGCTACCAAAGGGCTAGATGATCCTTTAAATGATTGGGGATGTTGCCTCATGAAATCCCCCACAATAGATACATTCATTTCTGGTAGATCATGAAATTCCCTATCATGGATACCACCAACATTTATTTCATCTTCTAAATGATCCATAACTATAAAAAATAATATATTATAATTCCAACCATCTCAGGGTGATAGTTTTCATCGATATTTTCCTCTTGGTTACCTCCCACTACATATTCTCTATTTCGTCTTAGGAATACTATTTTAAATAGATATATTTTATATGAATAAAATTTTTAATATTAATCTGATGTATCATTTTAACATTTCTATAAGGTGAATTATTTCACAGAAATTCTATTAATATTATTAGAACATCTAATTTTATATAAACTATCCTTTGATACAAACTATAAGGACCCAACCATAATCATTATATAATCTTTAGTATAATATATAAAAATTATTCTCTTACATTTGAGGATTTTTTCATGTATATACTTTTAGATAAATAAGGAATAAATTAAACATAAACACCCAATATAATAAAAAATGGACACTTATTATTAGTATACATTTCTAACCATATATATCTTTTAAACCAAAAATGATTTATGAATATCAAATTGAAAAATTCATTTTAACTAAAAATTAAACAATCTTATGGAAGATTTTAAAAATGTGGGATGGGAAAATAAATCTCAAAAAGGGATATAAAATCTAGAAAACCATTAGTTTATTGAAAAACCATAAAACCCAAAAAAATATTTCTTAAAAAATATAATTTTTTCCCCTAAAAGGTAATTATCATTCAATTAAAAATATCATTTATTTTACTTTTTGAAAAAAAATATTCCATGAAAATAGATTAGAAATCATAGAATAGTCATGTAGGTACCTTGGAACAACATCTTATATAAACCTTTTAGAATCCTTAAAAATTTGAATAACCATATAACCAATATCCAATATAATACTATAGAGAATATAATCATTAACCAATGCATTGGAGTGCTATTAGGGTGCACCCAATGTATAAGCTATAAATTGCTCACCCGAGGCTATTGACGAACACCCATAATATATAATATACAAGAACCAAAACAAGAATAATTTTTATATCATTCGAAAAAATATTTTCATCTCCTATGAAATTAAATTTTAGATATTAAAATTTAATTTTCTTTCAAAATTCTATTTTCAATATAAATTCAATTTTTTTGAAAAAATAAATTTCAATACCTGAATACCAAAAAAAGGGAAAGAGGGTTTTCCATTCAAGGAAAATGAAATCATTAAAAGAAATCCTTAAGTCAAATAATGGACACGAGAATGTAAAAAAATTATTTTCATAATATATATTAAGCACTTGAGCCTCATCCCATTTAGTGAGGTATCCTTAACTGAATCCACAAGACCCAGGTTCAAAACCAGGTAGAGGAATATTTCCAGGGTACTGTAGCAGGCACTGTAGCAGTACTATAACAAATATGTACACTGTGCGATGATTTAGAAGAACTGTACACAGTACATGTACTCTAGCAGAACTGTACGTTGTTCGGGTACTATAGAAAAAATTGTAGCATGTATTGTTCGGTACTATAGTTGGTGGAACTATTCACCTTTGGCCACCAATTTGGGCTTGGAGTCCTTAAGGATTTTGGGCCTCTTAGGAATTTGGGTCAGTACGGCTTTCGGGCAACCATTAAGGCCCTCGGGCCACCTCAAGGCCTTCAACCCATATGTAGTTTCCCCAGACACACTATAAAAAAGGAGAAGCCTTAGAAGAGGATTTAGAGCATATGCACTCACCAGAGCAGAACCAAATGTATTGTCAAAATTTGAGGGTATGGATATGCCATCAGTACCAGTCTATGCTTTCACGAGAATCCTAGTAAGACAACCATGAAAAGGTGGAGAGCTACTATCATGACGCAGATGATTGGGAGGGGCAGTTCCTTGTAGATAGTCTGGTTGAATTCCCCAAGACCTTCATGTCATATAATCTCTTGTGCCAACATGCTTTGTACTCTCTGAGCCTATGGGCCTTGTAAGGGATCAATCTCATCCCTTGAATGGGGGGTTATCAAAAATCAATAAAAATGAAGGCCTTCGGGTCATTCGGGAAATGTATATTATGAACAGAACAATCAATTTTTCATATTTTAAATTATTCCTTTATAAAAACATAAAAATAATCCTATTGAAAAACATTTAAATAAATTAAAATAATAATTAAACAACTTTTTTTACGAATAAAAAAATTTCAAAAAAAAATTTAAAAATATTTACATGGAAGGGGAAAAATTTTTTAATGAAAAACATTAAAAAGTGATTTATTTCGAAGTAATGCCCCTTATTACATTGGAAATATTGAATCATAAGCCCCATGAAAGAATAAAATAGAAAAAACAATAAATAATATGATAATTGATAAATTCATGATATAAAATTTTAAATAGGATGTATATA
The DNA here is from genome assembly GCA_963277665.1 of Viscum album. Taxonomy (NCBI): domain Eukaryota; kingdom Viridiplantae; phylum Streptophyta; class Magnoliopsida; order Santalales; family Viscaceae; genus Viscum; species Viscum album. The sequence goes on from OY728164.1 coordinate 215,662,746, forward strand.
CACCTCGTAAAAAATTATAGTAATAAAACATCAAAATACGCCCCAATGAAAAGAAATTGAGATGAAGTCTGTTACCGTGATTCTATTTCATCACGTGTGAATTTATATTCTTGAATAATAAAATTATATTAAATATATATTTTCATGAAAATAGTATTCCTACATGTTATTTATTTTATTTCACTTCTTACTAATTTATATATGATTACATAATCAATTAAATTTAGGTCGCATGTTTCAATGATATTTGGATCTGCTGTCAGTTACGAATTTGGTAGGTTGACTATAGTCAAACAGGTCAGTACATAATCATCTAAAAAATATTGAACATGACCTAATTATCATATTTATAGATAAATTATACTTTTAATTCTAATCATGAATGTTTTTTTGAGAAATGATGTGCGTTAAAACAATGGAAATGTTAGGATTTACGTACGCATGATTCAATTCATAAATGATCATTATGGAAGGAGGGTTTTTAAAATTTATCTTTAAAAAATGAATATAATGTCATAAATACGATATTATTAATTATATATAAATATATATATCATTATTTTTATTTTTTTGATGAAAAAAGGAATCACATTACTTCAAGGAGCTAGTTTTCAAAATGTCCATGAATTACACTATCATTTTATCAGTGGCTAAAAAGGTAAAGAAATATTATATTACATAATTAAAAATATTTCATGTATATCATAATTATTTACTTTATATCACATATAATAATTATCCTTACCCTTATTACCTTCAATTTAATGCATTAGTAAAAAAATCAATCACATAACTGCATGGGGCGGTAGTCCACCGTACAAATGAACAGTGTTATCATGTCCCCTACAACGTGGAATGTCAAAAATTTATATTGGATATAATTACTTCATATTCTTAATTATGTTCTAAATATAATATATATACAATATATTTATCATAATACCTAACTATGAGAGGTGGAAATAGAAAAACGATTGACATCGTTTCACGATGCAGTAGTCCGCCGTACACATTAATAAAGATTTCATAACCCTTTTGATTGAAAGAGGAAATTATTTAAATTATTCCAATATTAATAAAAAATAATTATATTTGACATACCATGTTTATAATTAATCATTTTATAAGAATAATTAAATTGTGTGGAGACGAAAATAATACAAAAATTCTTGTTCATGAACGTTGCCACATTTTTAGGAATCCTCCTTAGGTTTTCACAAATAACCTTCCTAGGATGTATTTATTCAAAAAATAAGGATTATTGGATTATTAGAGGGAATTTGGGAATTTATAAGGAAATAATATTGCTGAATAAAATAGGTTTTAATGTGTGAATAATAAATGAGAGGGAGTGTCCTTTTAAGTGGGGGAGAGGACACACTTGGTATTTTTGAAATGAATTGACCGATCCAATATTTTTCATATGTTCCAAGGGTCCAAAATGGGACATCATCAAACTTTAGTGGTTTATTGGTATAAATATGGTAATAATTTTTTTATACAAGTATATAAGTAATTTTTAACCTTATCTTTTTAGTTTAACCACTCTACGACCCCATTTTTAGCATAACCATAGTAATTATTTTTTGCTGCATTCACTATTAATTTTTTTTAAATAATAATTTGATAATATTTGATTATATAAATTAATCTGATTCAAAATATGGAATCATTTTTCAAAAATTCAAATAATAGAAGTTTAAAATTTTAATTTAAAATTAACCATTCAAAAGTGATGAGAAATATATTTTTAATGAAAAAATATTAAAAAATTTACAATGTTTTTATATCAAAATTAAATATGTAATTGATTATAATATCATAAATTAGATTAATGGATTTATAATTTCAATAAATTATCTTTAAAATAAATTATAAATATAATTTTACTTTATATATAAAATAAAATTAAATGCAATTTTCAATTAAAATATATTATTTTTCATTATTAATCTAAAACCGATTTTTTTTTGAAAAATCTAAAAATAATAACCCTAAGTTAATTTATAAATGATTAATTTCAAAGTGATGTTAATTTTATCAAATAAAATTTTGAAAATTTTAAAATTAAAATTTGAAATAAAAACTTACATGAAAATAATTTATTTAAAACTATTTCCTTTTTGATAAAAAATTATATTTTTATAACTAATACAACATTCAAATTCATATTAAAAAATATGAAAATTATTTGTTCTATCATTTTTTGGAATTTTATTGCTACTTCCTAGATAAAATAATAAATTTCAAAGGTAACGATATATCAAGTTCTTTTCTAGCCCTTTCTTCAAAATATTATCACCCTCTTCTAGGGTGGTATTCTTAAGAAAACCTCCTCACTAAATTCAAAGTATAAATATTTTATGTTGATTTTTAGCATATCATTTTGTCTAATTAATAATCTATTGTGATTTTTTGAATGAATATGAAATTATCTTTCACTTCCATATCTAGGTCATGTACTAGTAGATTTATTTTTCAAATACCATTCTCTCACATTGGAGTTGTGCACTTCAATTCATATAGGGTTTTATAAGGAAAAATATGAATTCTCGATTTGAAGCTATTATTAATAGAAGATTACACTAAATTAATGCTTATATCTAAACCAAATTTTAAATCCACATATAAATATCAAAATGTTTAATATATATTTTTAATGGTTTTATTAGACTACCTATCAGTATGAGGATGATAAGAAGTGCTAAGACTCAACTATATTTCAAAATCTTGCTAAACTTTTTTCATAATCATCAAGGTAAACTATAGTTCCTAAATAAATACAATATAATATAGTAATCCATGAAACTATACAACTTCCTTAATACATATTTTGGAAAATTGATCATAATAAAAATATTCTCTGATGGAAATAACATGTGCGAACATCAAAATGTGATTGAATACAACCGATGTATTATTATTCATTTAGATCTTTTATAGAGTCTGAGGATAAAATATAAGGTTGTGTTTTCAATTCCCTTTTTAGTATTTGTAATTTTTGTAATATCCCTTTATCATTATGTCACTCATCCATATCCTATTGACATATGAAGGACTAAGAAAAATTTATACAATATTTATCATGATGTTTTTCAACAATTAATACAATTTCAAATATATATACATCTTCGCTCATCTTGGATGAATTGTTAATAGAGACCTAGAAGCCTCATCCAACAACTAATTATTAAAATATTGTATGGATTTTATACATTAATGGTTCTTAAAAATTATCATTCCATCACAATTAAGGATGAATTTCGGAATATTTATCACTATCTTCTATAGCTCGACAACTTAATTTTATTCCTATTTACTCCTGACATATATATATTGTTTTACAATCATTTAATAAATTTAGGATTTTTCCCATTCCTTTAATATTTCTTTATCAATCCTTTGAAATTATATAAATATTTTATCCTTTTTATCCTTTTCCAAATTAAAATATAATGATCCTTTTGACATAAAAAAATCTCCCACCTTGTTTAATTTTACCATATTAGTATTGTGATAAGAATTCACAATCTTTAATAAGTTATAACCAACTTACTTAAATAATAATTTGATATTTATGTATGAAAATTTTATTTAAACCTCTATTATCAGTATATATGTAACACATTTTTCAATAAACAGAATAATCACATATCCTTGATAAATCAATTACCATAGCTAACTCCAAATCATGAGTTGTGTAATTTTTCTCATGGGCCTTTAGTTTTATTTAGGCATAACATATCAATATATAATTTGAATGAGCATATATCACAATAAATTCTTCAATACATCACTATAGATTAATAAACCTTTTTACTACAGGTTAGTGTAATCTTAAAATGATCACTAAATTTCTCATTAGATCCTTGTGTTTTCATCAATTAATTTTATCTAAAGTATCTCTTCTCCATTCCATGTTAACATGAAGTGTGGATTGGATAATAGTGAAAAATTCATCAATATTCATCAACTAGAAGAATCCAAAATATGGAAACTATGGATCTTAGTTACCATGGATGATCTAGGACAATATTCATTAACATTTATCTTTGATGGATCAATATATATAACCTTGGTTGAGATATTTTGACCCTCTAATTAACCATTGTTATCCAAAATTCACACTTGGTAAATTTTACATACATATTATCCATCTGTAGGGTCTTCAGAATAATCCTTTAGTGATATTCTTTCTCTTCCTTACTCATTAAATATATTAGAATATCATTTATATAGACTACCACATACTAATTAAGGTAATATCTAAGGCCTCTATTCGTTAAATATATGACGATAGTGGAGGAATTAAAAATAGTTTATAGAATCCCAAAAAAATCATAGTGTCTAAAATATGTATAGAATAATATCTTAGGTAAATCCTCCTTATTAACCCTTCTTTAGTCATATCCAAAAACAAAGTTCAATATTGAAAAATTATTTACCTCCATGTAATTGATCAAACATAGAATTAATATGGTTAGAGGATATTTTTTCTTGATTGTGATCATGTTAATCTCTTGATAATAAATGAATAGATGCATTTATAAATAGTTATTATTTACAAAATTAATAGGTATACCACAAGGTGATTCACTTGGCCAATCGAATCCCTTCTCAATATTATACCAGAGTTCATTCTAAATTCGTATAACTCAATGGGATCAATTGAATGTGGATTCTCCGAAATAACTGTAGCACCAGGTATGATTTTTACTAAAAACTCAATAAGATAATTTAGTGGAATGCTAGGAAAATATTCTATAAATATGGTAAAAAATTACAAAAAAATATAGATATCATTATTTTTGATTTTTTCCATAACCATGTGATAAAAATACACATTTATAAAAGAAATAATTTCCCATATATGGGATATTTTCCATAAGAAGTTCAAATTTACCATCGGACTAAGATATGTTGATAAATTAGTTCAGAATATCAAATGTGATTTCTCTTTATCTGAAATTGATTTAATATTTATATATAGAGACCCAATAAATTCCTAAAAAACATCAATTTTGACTTAGGGGATAATTAAAATATTTTTTAGGAAGAAAATTACCACATAAATTAATCGAAGATAAACTGTAGACTTGTGATGTGATGATCGTACCATTTGGATTTTTCAATTATAATTCTTTGTATAATAATTTAGTTAGCTAAGTGATACCCTTATTAAAATTATTCAGATATTAAATAAATAGTATAAGTAGAATAAAATAAATTATCTTCAATTATGAAGATAATGATAGGTGTAACTTTCACCATTTAATTATGTACTTCAATGTAAACAATAGTAATTCCATTAGATTGGACTTATCCACTTGGATTATTTTATGGTAAGTTCCCTTGAAACATGAGTAATTTATTATTATGGATCCCAATCTCATTATAGTTGATGTTCTGTTAATTGATTAATTCTACTCGACTATTATATTCATAATATTTTTTTCCTTTTTATCCACAAATAAATAGAAATAATATTCTTTTTAAAATTTCCCAAGGTGTTTATTTCCACAAATTATCACATGTGGGAAAATTCCTCATTCTCTTCTTATAATTTTTTTTATTTACCATCATAATCTTCACATTCATTCATTAGAATCTATAAGAATTAGATTATTATTTCTCTATTTTTAAAGATCATTGTAATATATATTTATATGATGATAATTTTTCAGAGAATAGTTCATTATGATGGATTTTAGGAAACCCAGAAAAGAAATATCCAATATTTATCTTTGGATTACATTAATAGACTACATCATACCATTATAACCATTTAATTTTAGATTCATAAAAAAGAATCTTTTTTATTCAATTTTTCTCATACTCACAAATTGTTTTTCCATTTATTATCTATGTTCACAAGGAAATTACATTTCCTTGATAATATTTTTAAAAGCATTCTATTCCATTCTTGTTAATTCTTTATCATTTTTGGAGTTTTGGATAAATGAAAATGATTGATATTAATCCCCAATGGGCCAATAAACTACCATAAAACCATATTTATTTCATTTCTTCAAAATTATAGAAATATATCCTCTACTCAACTTATCCATTTCTCAGATAAAAAAGGATTTCCAGTCGCATTAAACAATAATGGTTTTTAATGCATTATAGGTCAAACAATATTCCACTAAATTGTTAATATATAGGCCAATACTTTTGGGAATGGTTATTTTTCATAATTTAATTCATATTCCCCAATATAGTTATAATTTGTTCAGCTCCATCTTTAGCTTCATTATCTTTCCCATGAGGGAATTCTATACATGAGTTACACGTTTTAATATGGTTCACATTCCATTCACTAAAATTCATTTCAAAGCAATTCAAATTTTTACATTAGAGCATTACATTATGAAAATTTATTTGTAATTTGAAAAAAACTAACATACATAACATAAATTGAAAAATTAATGCATATCTAATCTCATAATCATAAACATGGTTTATTTTGGAATATTCTCAAAGACAATCACATAGTTATTTTCTCTAATTAATACTTTTTTATTATATTTCTTATGGTTTCCACTAATATAGTATCTCATACCAACTATAATGACCCTTAACCTAGTAGAATAATGTTTGTGGTTACATTATTAAATTGGCACTATATACAAGAGACAACATCCTAAAGGACCGAATAATTTAGTAGTCTTAGAAAAACAGTTGCCTATTTTATTTTTAGTTTACATTTTATAATATAAAAAATTGTCTCTTCTTTGATAATACCATAGTCCCCATTATCATATCTATAATAATCAATCATAAACATTTTATGTTATAATATCCAATATTTTCCAAGTACGTTACTTTTTATGGTTGTGTTTAACAACTATTTTTGTTCTATTCTTATTTTATTTAACCATGGTGATTGAACCTTTTCTTGGTGATGAACAATTATTTATGAAAAAAATGACCTAATGTTTTTAGATATTATTTTTTCAAATATTTAATCTCTAGATATTAATGTTTCATAGGATGCAATGATATTCTCCTCATGATAAAGTGGAGTGGAAGGATTTTTGAGCTTTATACATGAATCTATAGTGACTACTTCCTATAGAAAATAGTCACAATATTAAATTAATATATGATGTGAATATATATCTCATATGTATCTATGAACCAATTTTAGGGCATGAATTTCATACAAGATGTGAAAATTTTATGCACTATGAAATGGTCGATCAATTTATTTTTAACACAAGGCTATGAGTTTTCTGTGTTTGTTGAATATACACTCTGAAAGGATTTAATGAAATGAATTCAATAGGTCCATCATTTTTTCTTCGTGATGCACATATGATTTTTTTAAAATTGGTTATGAATCCTCTTCTTTTGAACCGTTAGGTGACCGTATGTGATTTTTTTGGGTTATTTCTTCCCACACAAACATCATAGTCTTTCACATGATCTCCTATTTTCCGTATGATCGACCTTTTGTTCATTCTTTATTGGTGTTCCCTATTGATAATGTTTAATTTATTTTTAGGTAAATTTATTTGGTCTACAAAAAATATATATGGCTTATTTCTCTTTATTTATGTGTGTCTGATACTATGTGATCGTACAGACAAAACATGCATGTTAACTAATTGAATAATGGGTTATAATAATCATATTTTTTGACTAATCCATGGATCCCTTTGGATCCGAAAGTGTTGTTTCCTGGTTTGTGGATACCTATTGGGTGAGCCTACCCTTGATTACTAATGAATAGACTACTAGATTGTAATATTAATTAACATAACATGAGACCATAGACTATTAATTTTGATAAAAATAAATTGTAAAAAAATATTATTTTTTTTTTGAAATTTTTGGAGATACATTGATAAAATATTTTTATTTTGAAATGACTAGATAAACGGATAATCTTAGGTATGCTGAAATTTCTATATAATGGTCCCCTTCTGGTTATTCTGAAATGACTATATTAAGGGCTTCTACCTATTATGCTAAAATACCTATATAATAGGAATGGAAAATATAAGATGAAATGATTATATAGAGGGATTGAACTATTTATATATTTATGCCTTCTAATTTTGGTTATTGTTTTCATGGTGATGTTATATGCTCAACGATATTCTAGTATGGTGTTGAAGGCGGTTTATTTGTATATTGTATTAATTGATTAATTAATAATCATTTTTATCACATTATTTCACTTACATACTATTAGAATGGGTTTGTTTATATATAGTGGTTTTGACCTACTATGGTTTACTCACACACAATTATATGCTCCATCTAGTACCCAATTAGATTACATATATATAGGTTTGGGATAGGAATAAGGCCTTGTTGTTTGTTATTTATTACTATTTGGGATGGAGCATGGACATGATACCAACATAGAGATTGTGACTTGGGTGTTTTTTTTCTTAATTTATTTTTTTAATCATTTATCAGTTTTACATTCATTATGATAGTTAGATACATTATATGATGTCATTAAATTATTTTTCATATTGTTAGATTTATTTTTTTTCATCACTATTTGGTTTATATGTTGTTATTTTAGTGTTTTCTCTATTTATATTACTCTTATATTTATTTTTTTATTATTAATAGTAATTACGAGGAGGTATAGTTTCCCCACTATGTTCATTACACCACTACTTCTAGTTAGTAGCCTTTGGAGTATGTGGAGGTGTGCATGTGGTCTAGTGACCTTCTTGTTTTGGTCACATGAGAGATTTAATTATTATGGAATGTTACAAAGTGGTATCACATGATCATTATTTTATTTCCAATTTCATTATTATTTGGTAATGGTTTGGAGGATATTAGGAATGTTTTGGGACCTGGTAATGATCTTATGCATGGAAGTATCTAACCCAAGTATGGTGAAAATTTTAGTACTTATAGATGTGATTTCAATTCATGTTATTCAATTTTTAGGAAAATTTTAGAGAGATTATGAGCAAATGATTCTCTATTGATTTAAAATCATGAGGTTGAACTTGATGTTTTTTAGTGGTCTAAGTATTTTTTTTATCTTTTAAATAAATTTCTTTCTTATACTATACTAATTGGGAATCATGAGAGTAGTAATAATGATGTTTCTAGAATAGATAAATTATAAATTCTTGTATATCCTTAGAACCAGATGGATGTTCATTATTCCAATAACATACAAATGGTCATGAATTCCATGGAAGGAGATATATTTTTTCAATTAAAATTCAATGATTTATCTATTGATAGAGTTTTAGATATAGTATCCTCCTACATTCATTATGGTTGGAGGCACCTAGGTAGCCATGTGCTGGTTCAATTTGATCTAGAATATATTTAACCACCTAATGAAACCCACTAATATAAGGGTGAATCTTGCTGCGTAATGTATTTGTAGGCAAACTAAATTTGGGGGGGGGGGGGTTAGTAAAAGATGAATGCAATAGGATTTATCCTATTTGAACTTCAAGATGTGGTATATAAGTCACTTAAATATTGATGCATTGAGGGATGATATGGATAACAAGTTCGAGGGAATGTCAATGATTTTTTATGGTGAAAATTTCTCTATCTTGAAGAAATTTTCTCAATATTTAGTAGATGTTGTGATTTCCATGGGGTGAAATTTTTGGAATGGGCTTCACTATAAGATCATGTGAAAGGTGAATTTATTGTTCTTGAGTGGTATTTTGGATATAATTAATTAGACTCTCATCATGGAAGGTAATATGAGAGAGGCCCCAATAAGAAGCCGGAATGTTTTTATACACCATTTTATAATATGGAACCATGAATGCTTGAGGAATAGAATTTTTAGTTGGAATATCTAGAATTATGGGTTTCATATAACCTAGTATGTAACCCTGGGGTTCTCCCATTATTTTTACCAAGAAATATGATAGGAATGTTTTCTTCAATAAAGAATATCAATGATTTAACTATATGATGGAAAAAAATGATATCCTCTTCAGATCGGTGATATCTTCGATCCACTAACCGGTGACTAGATTTTCTAAAAGATTTACTTGTGATTTGGTCACTATTAGTTGAGAGTGAGACCATCTGACATAATTTGTTTTTATTTTAGTAGTATGAATAGATTATATGAGTTCATGGTAATATAATTTGATATGAAAAAACAATTTAGAAGTATTCATGGACTTGATAAACTATATTTTTGATCCTTTCATAGATCAATTTATGGGTTTTTTCAATGACATATTATTTTACTCCAAGCCTAAAGTTGATCATTTCCAATATCTTGATATCATAATAATTTCATTGATAGATCATAAAATTTATTTCATACTAACCAAATTCAGTATCTATATTTTTTAAAGTACGCTTCCCGAGTAATGTTATCTTAAAGGTATGGGTGGTAGTAGGACCGAGGACGGTTATACCAATAGTCTCATGAGATTATCCCAAGTGTTTCTTCTAGATTATGATTTTTCTTGGTCTAGAAAGATATTATGGGCATTTTTTATGGGTATTACCCCATCTAGAATCCCCGACTATGGGTGGGGTTGCGTTTGTTTAGTCAAATTCTCATGATATTGTTTTTCAAAAGTTGATGAGTATGATGGACTCACCTATAATATAGACATTTCCTATGTCAAGAAGGTAATAAATAATATATGGTGATGCATCCAAAGTGGGATTGGGACCAATTATGATGTAGTAGAATTTATTGGTTTCTTATCTCTCAAGATTGTTGAGACCACATGAGAGGTATTACCCAAATCATGATCTGCGGTTACACACTGTGATACCCACCATGATATAGTGGAGGAACTACATTTTGGATGAGAATTTCTTTTGTTTACACAAACCAAAAGAGTATCATGTACATATTTTCTCTCTAGGACCTAAACGATCTACATATGAGGTGGATCACATATCTGTAGTATTTCAAATACAATATCTCTTATACAGTGATTAAAGGAAACATAGTTTCGGATTTCTTGCACCAGAATACACAAATACAGTCGATGTGGGTGTCTTTTGATGACTGCTAGATAATGGAACTCTTTTATGTTATGCATTTATATGTTATGGAGTATTCGGTAAAATTATATATAACATCAACATATAGGATTAAGAGGGCTCAGCTCTGAAGGAAAACTTTTATGGTAGGGAGCCACCATCTGGATGACCACATGGTATTGGAAACTGTCTTTTTTTCTACAGACGTTTATAGGTTCCTAAAGACTTCCACAAGGTGCTGATTATGTATTTTCATGCTTCTATATAGGTGGGACACCATGTTCTAAAAATATATAGTGTAATCTATATAGAAAGTACTGATGTACAAGAATGAAGTAAGACATATTTGTATTTCATGGCTATATTCTTCAAATATCAGTTGGTAAAGTATTGGTATCAACATCTTGTAGGGATATTGTAGCCTATACACATTCTAGAATGGAAATGAGATGATTATGCTATAGAATAAGTAACACGATTACTATGTCTCCTTTTAAAAATGATGCTTTATGGGTGATCATAGATTGATTGAAGAACATATCACACATCTTTCCCATTATAGAGGCTATAATGATTGATGATATGGGTAGTCAATACATATTATAGACAGTTCAATTGCACGAAATTATAAAGAATATCATTTACAATAGAGATCATTATTTCATATCACATTTCTATAAAGGTCTTCATAAGGATCTGGTATCATAGATTCTTATGAGAATATCCTTTTATCCTCATACTAAGGTACCATTTGAATATGTGATTCAAATTATATAGGATATGTTACAAGATTATGTTATGGATTTTGATGGTTTATGGAAGAAAAATATGGAAATCTTATAGTATTCATATAATAAAATCTTTTAATAATTGATCCAGATAGAAACCATTATGTAATTGTTTGTAAGGTCAAGTGGCTATACTTTTTCTGGTTAGAGGAAGGTTAGACATAACTTTTTGGACCTAGTCACATGCATGAAACATCTGAGCATGTTCAACTAATCAATAAGTGGTCAGTGATAGCACAAAGCTAGAGAAATATTTGGCTGACTAGTGAAGCTTAATTATAGAGTTAAAGGTGGGTAATCATGTTTACCATTGACTATCTATTTGGTTTGGAAAATTCCATTTAAGAAAATATGGGCATATAATGCCCATGTTTGTTGGCTCGTTTGAGATATTGGAAATGGTGTGTCTAGTTTCATATCGAATGGCCCTTCCATGAAATTGTAATTCCATCCATAATATCTTTCACATATAACAAACTTAGTGATATTATCCCGAGACTTCCCAATATATAAAAATTCATTACATCAGCTTGGTGTAGATGTATCCTTTGAGAATAATTTAATTTGGATTTTGGAATGTTGTGAGAAGTATGTCCAAGTATATTCTATACCTCTAGTCAAAGTTTAGAGGTAGCATAAATGTATTTAAGAGGAGAAATTGGATATAGATATTTTTGAGAAAGAATAGTGTCTAGAAATGTTGTGTAATAACCCATAGTGATTCATGGAGTAGATTGGGGATGAACTACACTATGGTGGGGAGGAAGAAATATCTAGTATTTATAGGGCATTTCCCTCAATGAGTTTTTATTAAACAAATATTTTTCTTGGAAAATAATTATTTTAAACCTTCATGGGTGAACCTATTCTTGGGGATTGAGATATTCTTCTAGGGAAAATTACCAAATTTTTTAGGATTTATGTATGTTTCAATTAATGAATTTTAGGTATAAATGTGTCCATGGTCTCAAGGGTATTCTCTTCATGTTTGGGTGGAGTTGATGGATTTTCATGCCTCTTTTAGGAATATATAGTTACTACTAATTGAAGGAAATATCAACATCATGTATGTAATAAATAACATTAATCCTTAAAATATATTAATCTTTGAAATAGTTTCATGATATGAATGTCATATAAGATATAAAATTGTTACATACCATGAAAAGGTTCATCAGTGTATTTTTAATACAAGGAGACATGTTTTTTATGTATGATGAATACACATCCTGAATGTATTTCATGACATGAATTCATTGGGATGGGTTTTTTTCATGATTCATGTATTTTTAATTTTCATTCATTGTGTAACCCCCCCACTCAAACACTAGGGTTGCCTAAGATATTTTTTTGGGAAAATCTTTCCAACCCAGATATCTGAGTCTCGTGTATACTCTCTATTTTTCCTCATTATTTCTTTTACCATAATTCTTATTTATAATAACATGTTTAATGTTTTTCATTGATCTATGGAAAATTGTTGGTGGTATATAATATTTCCATATGTTTTATTTCTATTTGATTAAGTGTTAGTAATAATATATGATTGTTATTACACAATGTATGCATTATAAATATAATAATAAGTGATAATAATCATATGTTTTAGAATACTCCTTGGATAACTTTTGAACAAAAAATGTTGATACCTCTTAAGTGGATACCCGTAGGGTGATACTACACATTAATGATAATTAAATAAATATTTGTTTGAAATGTTAATTAGAATGACATGAGACATTAGCTGATTTCTTGTGATAAGATAAATTTCTAAAATGGAATACTTGTTTATTGAAATTTATAGTGACAATTTGATATGATATTCTTATACTAAAATATTAATATATAGGGCTTGTATAGGTTATACTAAAATGATTATATAAAGGCCTTAGTCTAGTTATGTCCTAATTATAACATAAAGGGAATTTCCCAGTTATACTGAAATTACAATGTAAATAGCTTGTCCTGGATCTACTAAAATGATTTTTAAAAGGATTATATCAATTATAATGAAACTCATATACAAGGGGTTTTGGAACAATTTTATAATTATTCAATGTACTTGTGGTTAGAGATGGGATGGTGATGTTACATGATCAGAGTTATTCCAACAAGGTGCTAAAGAAGGTTATTTTTTATATTATATTAATTGAGTAGTTATTACTCCGTCTTATCCCATTATTTCATATAATTAATCTTAGACTGATTATGTTTAGACATGATAGTGATGACCTACTGAGTTTTACTCACACCCTATTTGGTCCAATGTTTGGTACATGAGATGATTACATGGGAGTATTTTGGGACTAAGGAAAATATCCTTATTGTTGTTTTTCTCTTTTTGGATTGGATGATTCTTGGAGATGGGAATAATGTGCTGATCATGACAAGGTGTTTAGTATATTACTTGAGTTGTTTTGTTATTTATCTACTTTACATTAATCTTGGAACATATGTACAATTCACACTATCAATATTTTTTTTCTTATTGTGGGATTGATCAGTTTTCACCATTTTTTGGTTTATCTTTTATTATTTCACAATTTCGTATATTTCCATTACTCTATTATTTATTACTATGTTATTAAAACTCTATAAAATTTGTATAGTCTCCCCATTATGTTCATTACACCATTTCATCTAGTTAAAAGCCTCCAGTATACACGAAGGCATGCTTGTGGACTTGTGACCAATTCGATTTGGCCACATTAGAGAGTGATGGGTCAGGGAATGTTACAATGGTATCATTGATAAAGGAAACATAAGATACAAGTGATCATATATTATCATTATGGTTATACATACCATAAAAGATAAATAAATAATAAAGAATAAGGAAAGGATATGTGATGAAAAAATAAATCCATATAAGTACTTTAATGAGATAGAATCATATTTATGGATATCATAAAAATTAAATAATTACGTAGATATTAATAAATTAGTTCAAAATGATGGATTTGATAATGATAGATGTAATGAATCATATTTTCTATTTATTTTTATATATTATATGGAGTATTTCTCAGACTACATGCTAAGATTGCGTGTGATTTCGAGGCTCAGTTTGTCTAGAATAAATGTTTGAAATATAATAAATATATTAAATAACACATATGTTATGTTTTTGTGACATAATCGTTTTCGGTGTGGGATTTTTGTGATAATTTTGTATCAGTCACGAAATTAATAAAATAAAGTAATGAAATAATTTATTTTATTTTCTTAGATCCAGTGAAACTCCATCCTCCTTAAATATATGGATACAAATATTTTCTTGGGGTTTGATTCTAAACCCTAGAGACCTAGATAGAATTGGAGGAGAGTGTTCATGGAATATGATGATAGCTCGGGACCAGTTCATGGATCATCACTCCTAAAAAAGTTCATGGATCATTTCAATGATGACAACACAAATATTCATCATCAAATATTATCAAAAATCTTGTTAGTATGTTTTTAATTGTGATGAAAATATCTTTTATTAATCATTGAAAAACAGGGATCAGTTCAACTAATTGAATTGATACATTCATAATTGGTAGAATTAAATTAATGGAATGTTATAGTTGTTTATAGTGATTTAAACATATTTTTTCATCTTCTTATAAAACAAAAAATCCAGTACAAATGAACAATGGTTGAGGTTCATTCATAAAATATTATGGCTTGTTGTTTTCTCCCCTATTTCATCATTTGATAATCATTGGAATTTTTCTTTGATAAAGGTTTGACCGATAACCTGTTACTGATATTTATGTGACTATTCTTTGGTGCAACAACAAAAAACTGTGGGTGCAAAATGTGATGGTTGTTGTGGTTTGAGAATAGATGATGATGGTGGTTGGATCGAGGGAGAAAAAGTGTTGATCGGGGGTTCATAATCTTCTCGAGTGTCACATAAAATATCAGATGTTAGGTGTACATTTTAGATCCATTTCAAGGGCCAGATTCTAGTGAATAAGTGACAGTAGGGCTCTGTCAACTTAAATATTTGATCTATGTATTTTTTAGGGAGAATCAAGTCATAAATTGCACATGAGGGGGAAAAGAACTGATACATCTGGATATGGAAAATTCTAAGTAACACAATGGGTAAATCAGGATTAAATGCTATATGGGGATCATTTAGTGGTGGCTAGGGTTTCATGATGAAGATAAGGATCACATAACATGTAACCTTTGACACAAATTGTGTGGTCCTTCTTGGCTAGCTTATCATATACATTCAACTTTACACAGGCACAAGAAAAATTAACTTACCAAGTGGAACATTGTGTAACGGGACACATACATGACTTGATGTACACATGATGATACATAGACATGACCACCATACATGAAGATGAACAGGTGACACGGGCATGGAAAAATGTTTCTCCATATGTGTGTACTCATTCTACACTCCATGTATACTAATATTTACATGTCCTGTGAAGTACTTATACACAGGCATGCATGGTGATATCTGAATATCCTGTGTACCCCCTCTTACACACCTTGTACCACCTTCAAGAGTGTTTGTATCTCTTATTTTCATTAGTTTTCATCAATATAGGATTTGTGTTTTCCCTTGGTCCTTTCCCTCATGGGTATAGTGTGACATCACTTCCACATTACCAGATTGTGATCCTATCTAGAGGATTAGTTTTAGATAGAGTTATAATGTTCCTTACTAAAAATGGACTACAATACTCTATCATATTTATTACCTATGTGGGGTTTGTGGAATATACATGAAATCCTTGATCAGGTCATTGATCCTCCATCTGGAAAAATATATTGGTTGGGTTTGTGGTATCATTGAAATATGATCCCCAGAATAGTTTCATGTTCCAAATAGGGATGATGGTGTCCGAAGTGGTTTTGTGCATGACCCCATGATCGGTGAATCAAGGTATTCTTAGACCACTGATATTTCTTCAGTGGGAAAAATGATCCATACCTCTTCATTCAGTGTCCCTGATGATAGAAGACTCATGGAGGTGACTCTCCATAAATGATCATTGATTCAAGAAGAATCATATGGTTGGTAGTTGGTTATGACTACCTGGTGGAATGGTGTCTTTCAAGAGAATATCTGGACGTTTCTGTTATAAATTTATTATTATATAATTTATTGATCTTTCCATACTCAGTACATAATTTTTAGTTTTTTTGAGATGTTATAGTATTTATTGTTATACTCAACCTTGTATGTGGTTTTCCCATACATGTCATGTCTTATCTAAATGATGAACCTTTCGATGGTATCCTAGTAAAACACAGAGTATGTGGATATTATATTGATCTTGTCATATTGTGGTAGTTACGAGGATCTTGATTTTGGCTTTTTCTTGGCCATGGAGTAGCATTGAATCTTTATAATTATTGGTTGGGCTTGTATTTCCCGCATTTTAGTACTTTTCTATCATACTATATTTTGGGATCTTAGATGTATCAATGCATTATTTCAGTTTTTTAACAGTTAATCTTTGTGTGGGATTGAAGATGTGTAGATGTGTATATGTAATTTTGGATAAGGAATCCCATTTGTGGGATATGCCAACTCTGTGATTGTATTTAGTCTATAGCTTATTGGAGGGGAGACTGGGGTATTCATGGGTCAGAACATGGAAGGTTGGGTAATGATTGAGAGTTATTAGAGGAAAAAATTATCCTAGGTTACAGGCTGAGCTAGACCCTTAGGTGGATGATGACAATATAGAGGTATTCACTCACATTTTACCCATGTGAGGACTCCTACATACTAGATGTTAGTCCTTACAATGAGTCTTCTTTAGGTCTCTTCTAGGTAATGGTGGAGCTTAGTAACATAGTCACATGATGAGAGAGCTCTCTCCAAGTCATTCTTTTAGTATCTATTTAGGGAGGGGTTTTATCTATCAATGTTGCAACCAGTATTTATTTAGGAGCTTCTGTATCTCCATAAGGTAAGTTTGATTGTGGTAGAGTACTCAACAAGATTTTCCGATCTCTCAAATTACTCCTTGGATATGGTATGTGATAAATTCTTAAAATCTTGGACCTTTGATTAATTCTAACACTAACAAAACATGGATTCAGTAGTATCCCTTTTCATTCCAACATATAATTTGGTGCTTAATATAGCCTTGGTGGTGGAGCAATTTATGGAAAAGAAAGCACTGATAGTGGAAGGGAGTAATGGGAACCAAATAGTTCCTACCATAAAAGCAAGTAGATGAGGAATTACAAGGGAACCAAGTGTGATAGATGCATCAGGTGGAAATCCTAGTAATCATGGATAGTGGTTCATATCTCTCATGACGTCTCAAATTAGATAAGAGATAGGTGGTGCTTCTCATGTGATGTCTAGAGACATCTACCTTGAGAATATGAGACTCATCATAATACTTATTGTGAGATGTTTGAGGGACCATTGAGATAGAGATAGAGGAAGAAAAAGGGTGGTCTTCATGGATAAAGATGTAGAAGATGGGATGATAGAGAAAAATAAGGTTGTCAAAGGTTTATCATATTACCACCACCACCCCAGGTTGTCCGCACAAGGCTTATAGAGACGGTGGGAAAGGATGAGGTCAACTACAGTCTATGGAGGCCTATAACCCCGAGTCTCTAGGGATGATATGAGTTATGATGTTGATATTATAATATTTAGCTAAAGTACTTATAGAAATAGGTTTTAGTCATTCCTTCCTTTCCACTTCTCTGGATTGAGATGTAATGATTTCAGTTGAGCCATTGACTCATCCTTTGTGTTTGGAGACTCTGAAATGTTGTGACAACGTGATTTCCCCATTGTGACAACAATGTAATATAATGCATTGATGTGATATGTTTTATGGGATTTTTTTATTTTAGTATGGATTCTTTACAAGAAAATCTTATGTATGGGCTGGATATCCATAGTTCATACCCAGATTAACTTCTTTAGGAAGAGGATACAATGTGTCCGTAGTTATAAAATTAATTTTTCCCTTGTGGGTGAAATGGGGACCATGGTAGAGAAGGATGAATTAAAACAAAGGAGAGTGAAACTAATTACACACTAGTTGTCTAGAATGAATCTTAAAATAGTGGATGCTTTGGGAAATCAGTTTAATGTAGTGGTTGTGGAGTATGATGACATCTTTCTGAAGGATGTATTGGGTTCACCTCCCCATAGAGAGCTATAATTCTGTGTCAACTTTTATCCCAGGATGACACTGATATTTTTAATAGTAAATCATATGAATAAAGTAGAGTTTTGATAGTAGTGGGTATAGTTGGAGGACTTTCAAGAGATGTGCGTTATGGTACCCAATGTTTCTCCATAGGCAGACATAGTGTTGTTCGTCAAAACGGAGTATGGGAGCTTGATGTTATGTGTGTAATACTGACTCTTGAACTGGGTGTCTATGAAAAATATGTATCCACTACCAAAAATCGATGAACTATTCGATCAGTTAATAGGTGTATGGTTTCTCCTGATGATTGAGCACAGATCTGGAAATCACCAGCTATGAGTATAAGATGAGGATTTACTGGATACAACATTTAGATGTTGATGTGGTCACGATGTGTACTTGGTGATGATGTTTTTCATGATTAACACCCCAATAATGTTCTTGGGACTCATGAACTATATTTTCTATCTTTAATAGACCAGTTCATGGTAGTCTTCATAGAATACATCCTATTGTATTTAGAACCCAAGGAGGAGCTTGTGAGACACTTGAGGATGGTTATAGATACATTTTGAGATCCCTGTCTTTACAGGAATGTCTCAAAGTGTCAGTTGTGGATTCAAGAGGTCCACATTTTGGGACACATCATATTTGAGTCGAGATTAGCTATAAACCCAGAGATAGTTGAGGTAGTGCTTTTTAGGGAGCCATCCAAGAGTTTCAGTGAGGTTCTGAGTTTCCATGGGTTGGTAGGGTACTTTTAGAGGATTATACATGATTTCGTCGAAGTGGCAGCACACATGACAACTTTGAACTGAAAGGGGAAGACTTTTATGTTAAAAATGGTTCCATCAGTGATTTTAGGATCTGATTCATAGGTTAAAAATGATCTCACATTTAGATTTCTAGAGGAGTGTGTCGAGTATGTAGTGTTCTGGGATAAATCAAGGACTAGACATTGTTTTTTTCTAATGTACAGGTATGTAGTTATTGCCTATAGTTCATATTTGTTGAGACCACATGATAATAACTATGTGAACCATTATATTGAGTATGCAATGATGTCCTTCACATTGAATATGTCAAAAAAAAATACCCGATGGATGAGCATTGTATCATTTATTATGACCACAAGCATCTGAATTAAATATTCTCACAAAAGGATCTTAACTTATGTTAGAAGTGACAGATAGAGTTCCACATAGACTATAAATTTGAGATTTTATATACTCCTAGGAAGGAGAACACGATGGAATATTCTTCAGTAAGAGATATTGTTCTCTTTTGTTGGTCGATGCGTTAGAGGAGTTATCCTCATTGCAATTGTACTTAATGGAAATGGGTGGTGATTCTTATCTTTATTTGATTGTTATGACCCCAAAAACTTCACATCATGTTAGGGATACTCAGTATGTAGATATTGACTATGATACCTTAAATATTCTTATATCCATTGGACGTGCTCTAAATGGATATTCTGAAGATAGGGAGCATGCAATCCTTATTAGTGGATGAATGATGGTATCTTTGATTTTGTAGAAGGAGGTGTTTTAGTAGTTTCATCAACCCACTTTGGCGATACATCTAGCTGTTCAAAATTTGTACCAGAACCTCCAAACCTAGTTTTGGTGGCCATGTATAAAGAAAGGGCATGAAAAGATTATCTCTGGATGGCTGAATTATCTACAAATGAAGGCTGGGAACCATGTTCAAGAAGGATAAGCCTAACACATTGAAGGTCCAATATAGAAGTGGAAAGGGATATCCATGGGATTTTTGAAATGTTTAAAATGTATGTCCATGGGAAATGATTCCATCTAAGTGGACTTTTGGCAACTCATGATGTTGGGCCACTTCACATCTATTTCGGAGAAGAGTTCAGTAGAGATATTGTAATGCCTCTATGTGTAGAAGATATCATGACTCCATAGACTTCCCTTAATGATCATCTCTAAACATGATACCCAATTCATATATCAGTTATAAAGAGGATTAAAGGAGGCATTTTGGACTCAGTTACACTGGAGAATGACATTTCACCCCCATAATGAAGGCTAGACAGAGCGGACCATTCAAGCATTGGAGTAAATGGTATATGATTGCATATTGGACATTTTCCATAGTTGGGGGGACCAGTTAATCATTTTGGAGTTTTCATACAAAAAATAAAACATTCTACCATTAGTATGACATGATTTTAATATTCTTACAGATGGTCCAATAGGTTACCACTTGGTTTGATTGATCCATGTGAGTCAGTACTTATGGGACGTGAGTTGGTGCAAGATACTATAGAGAATGTGTAAATCATATAGGATTGGATGAGGATTAAAAAAATACCTCAGAATTTTTAAGAGGTCTGATGTAAAATATCTTTAGAGTTTAATGAGGGAGATCATGTGTTCCTGAGAGTCTCAGTACAACACGAATTGAAGATATTTTTCCATGGTAGAAAGTTATCATTAAGATTCATTGGTTCTTACAAATAAAACAAATATTTGGTGAGTTTGAATAACACATAGCTCTATCATCATAGTTGGATAGTGTAAATTACATCTCCCACAAGTCACAGTTGAGTATGTTCATGGATTTTACAATTCATATTATCATTTGGGGTGAGATGCACAACAAGTATGAAGATACATTTTTTGAATTCCTTGTAGATATCGAAGATCAGTAAGAGAGGATCCTTTGTGGATGTTAAATTACCCTTTTCTGTGTCTAGTGAAAACATTAGAATCATTATGAGAGCACCTAAGAGAGGGATACCTAGATACAAGCCTAGTACCCTCGTCTATTTTATTAGGTTATTCTATTTTCTGGAAAAAAATCCCAAATGTGTGGATAATTTAATGAATTAAATTTTCCATGTATTGTTTTTTGGATATTATATGAATCATTTTTGAGACTACAAGGAAAGATGTGGAGTGATTCTAAGTAATGGTATGCTTGGAATAAATGTTTGATATATATTAAATATATTAGATATAACAAACATATAGTTTACTTGATAAAGTGAAATAAATCCTAAATGGGGATCCTGGATGAGGGTCCACATCAGAAATATGATTTCACTATGGACTTTTAAATGTATGTTTTACAATAGTTGTGAAAAAATATTTGTCAGTTTGGGATGTTTGTGAAAATATTGTCAGGATGATGAAATTAATAAAATAAATAAAATAAAGAATTTAGTTTACTTTTTTGATGTAGTGACTTTCTTCCCCTTTATATATACGACTATGTATTTTGTCTTAGGGTTATCCTTTAAACCTGGGTGACCTAAAAGCCACTGTCTGAGAGCCTTTTTGGAGAAAGACAATGGATCAGGACGTGATCATGGATTGACACACCAATAAATATTGCAGATCTATTTAATGAAGAAAACAAAATTATTCTTCATCAACGATAAATCAAAATACTAGATAGAATGTTTTTATTTGTGATTTACATCCTATTTATCAATCCCAGAAGGACACAAATAAATTCCTTAAATATAATATATACATGAATCGCTGGTAGAATTATGTTGATTGAATTTTATAGTTGTTCATGGTTATTTATCCCTTTTCATTCATCTTATTCTATAAAAATGATTTGAATAAGAAAAACAACGTCTACGGTTAATTCCTCACATTTTATAGCTTATGGTTTCCGCCCCTATTTCATTGTTTAATATTAATTGGAAATTATTTTGGAAATACTTCATCTGATACCCAGTTACTGATTATTATGTGACTATTATTCACCGCAATGGATTGAAATTATGGGTAAAATAGAGGATGGTGGTTGTATTTCAAGAATCGATGATACAAATTGATAGATCTAGGTAGAATGAGACTAGATCAATGGTTCATAATATTACCAAGTGGTTCAGTGCAAATTAGAAGTTGGTGTTATGTTTCCGATATGTTTTGAGTGCCAGATTCTGGTGAGAAAGCAATGGTAAGGATTGTTCGACATACATTTGAGATATTTGGATTGTTTTATAGGGGAAATAAAGTTGTTTATGAAATGCGAGAAAGAATTGAGGAGAAAACTATAAATCTATAAAATCAAGAGAAATATAGTGTGTACTGTGGGATTACATGTTGTGTGGGGAATATTCAGTAGTGGATAGTGTTTTGGGGTGAAGGTAAGGATCGAACAACATGTTAACCTTGTCACAAATCATGTGTCTC
Source organism: Viscum album (assembly GCA_963277665.1). Classification (NCBI taxonomy): domain Eukaryota; kingdom Viridiplantae; phylum Streptophyta; class Magnoliopsida; order Santalales; family Viscaceae; genus Viscum; species Viscum album. The sequence continues at coordinate 215,685,828 of OY728164.1, forward strand.
TTCCAAGACAGCTAAGTGTGTAATTCCGAGTGTACATAATCACAGGTAGAAGTACACAGACAAGTGGAAATCCAGGTATGTAACACCAATAAATGATAATAGGTCAAATGGCTTAATGATAAGACTCATGTCAATAAGGTGCACCTTCCTTTTAGGGAGTCTGTCTGATTAGAACTCCACATTTAAGCGTTCTTGGCCTGGAGTAGTGATCAGCATGGGTGACCTTCTAGAATGTTTCCCAGGGTGTGTGTGAGTGAGGACAAAACACACAGGAAAGGACATGTATTTGCCTATGGGGAAAATCATTAGTCAGATAACTTGTTCAGACATGTGGGTGGACCTTAGGGTTGGCCCCACATGTCTGTGGGGGAAACTGGTGGTACCGAGGAGGCCATGGGCCCGACGACCTTGTTATGGTGGGGTGTCTGTGCTGTAATCAGGACCCAGTTGTCAGATTTTGTATCAGAGGTGGTACCCAACCTTAAGTGCAGTCAATGCTTGGGTTGAGATGTAGGGCCCATAACAAGGGTGTTGTGCTCTAAAGGGGGGTGATTGTAACACCCCAAAATGATAAAGGGTTAATTGTCTTAATGATAAGACTCATTTCAACAAGGTGCACCCCTCTTTTAGGGAGTCTGTCTGATTACAACTCCATAGTTATGTGTGCTTGGCCTAGAGTAGTGATCAGGATAGGTGACCTTCTAGGAAGTTTCCAAGGGTGTGTGTGAGTGAGGACAAAACACACTGGAAAGGATATGTGTTGGCCTGTGGGGACAATCAGTAGTCAGATAACCCGTTCAGACATGTGGGTGGCCCTTAGGGTGGGACCCACATGTCTACTGGGGCAACTGGTGGTACCTGGGAGGCCAAGGACCCGACGACCTTGTTAAGGCGGGGTGTCTGTGCTGTCACCAGGACCTGGTTGTCACAATGTACTTAAACACAGGCATGTATTTTTATACATGGGTCGATACACGAACATGACCACCATACATAAATAAGGCCAGGTGACACAGGTAGGGTATTGTGGGTCTCTACACACCGAGTAATCATTCTACACACTGTGTATACTGAGCCTTCAAATACATGTGAAGATCTTCCACACGGTAGGCTTGGGGATAGCTGAACATTCCATGTACCCCTTGGTATATGCCATGTACGCCTTCAAGAGTGATTTTTGCTCTTATTTTACTTCTTTTTGACCAGTATAGTTTGATTGGGTTTTCTTAGTCATTTCCCCTTATGGTACAATGTGAAATTACATCAACACCACAACATTGTGATCCACTCTAAATGATGAGGGTCAGATAGAGTTTTAGTGTCCCTCTGTGAGACTAAAGTGTGATCCTTTATCATATTTGTTCCCTATGTGGGGTTTTTGGAATCAATATGACCTCAGTAGATTGGGCATTTATCCTCTATCTAGAAGTATATATTGATAGGATTTTTTGTATCATTTACATCTAATCCACTTTTTGGTGGTTTTGTCCTAATTGTGTTCATGGTGTCCCCCATTAGTTCTAGGAATGGCCATTATTTCTGTATCAAGGTCTTCTTATACTAGTTAGATTTGTTGACTAGGGACCAATGATATAGACCTCTGCGCTTAGTGTCTCCAATGATATAATTACTCATTTAGTGGAATCTTCTAGAATAAGCTTTGCTTCATGCAGAATCATATGGCTGGTATTTGGTTATAACCTCTTCATGGTGTGGTGTCTTTCCTATATATATCGAGGTCTATTTATACATTTATTGTTATATATTTTATTGATATAACTATACTTGGTGCTTCATGTTTAGTGTTTTTGGGATTCTCTATTGGGTATTATTATAATCACCACTACATGGGAATTTCCGACATGTGGCATGTCTTATAAAAAAGAGGACATGTTTAAGGGTTTCCTTAGAGGACAGGGAGTGGGTGAAGCATAACATGAGCTCATTTGAATAAGGTGGTTATTGAGATCATTCATTTGACTTGGTCCATTCCATTGGAGTAGGTTAGAATCATAACAACTTTTGGTTGGGCTTGTATTTGGGACACCTTATTGTTTTCATTACTATATCGTCATACTCTATTGGGGGATATTAGATGTGTGTATGCATTTTTTCAGTTGTTTTAAATTAAAAAATTGTGCAGGATTAGAGATGTGTATGAGTATATTGGTATTGTAGGCTATTTCCCACAATTTTTGGGATATTCTTACTTTGCACTGCTATCCAGCACTTGGACTATTAATGGAATTTTTGGTGTAGTTATAGATTGGACATCAATGTGTTGGGTTTTAAAAATTGATAGTTGAAACATACAATCAAGAAATTTTACCCAAAAATCATAAACAATATATCGAGTCCCCATTCCTAGAAAAATTAAAAAATTGTAATGTCACATCCATGAATTTATTTTAATGAATTTATTATATTTATTATTGAACCTATGTTTATCCTTTAATTTTTTCAAGAGGTTTTCTGAAAAATTGGAGTTTTTGGTATAATAGAAGGTGGTGCACGGTTGGCACATAGTTTGGAAAACCATGCACTTTGTCATGGAAACCATGCATCCAACTTTGAATTTTGGATAGTGTATTGTCACACAGTTAGTGATTGGTTTGTTAACCATGTTGTATAACCATGTGAAATGTCCTTATTGTCAGTAAGTGGCACACAATTGTCACAATGTTTGGAAAACTATGTGGGAAAACGGTGCGACTTGTCTAGGATATTAAAAATTGGTTTTTTTGTCTCCCTATTTTTAAACCTAAAACCCCAAAATCCTCCCCACTCACTATTATCTAGACCAAGTACCCCCCAATGTTTTCACCCTTGTAACACAATTTTATGGTTGATTTAGTGTGGTTATCCATGATTCATCATGTATTTCCTTCTTTCCATGATTTCTTTCTCTCTTTTAGGGTTTCACTTCTTCCCTCTTGTGGTTTTAGAAGTTTATACCCATGAGGTAAGTAGTTCCATGATTTAACATTATTTGGTGAATTTGATATACTTTCCTTGATTCTTGTTTATGTTACATGCATTATCTATGTTGTGTGAAATGTATTTTTGGAAGGTTTTAAGGTGCATATGGATTGAAAGTGGATTTTCTAAATTAAATTGGTAGTTTTCAAGTGCATTTCATAATTTTATTTCTTGAATGTGGTTTACAAGTTGTGATAGTGTATTAATCAATTGTGTAAGTGTTGAAAAACATGTTTTAAAATGGATTTAGTGTGTATTTGGATTCAAAAGTTGTTTTGGGTTATGAAAATGGTGGTTTATCATGTGTTTTATATTTTTTGTCTTATGAATGTGTGAAAGTGTTGCGTTATGTGATATGTGGAATATAAATTATGCACAAAGGGAATCCTAGGTATCTAGATAGATGATCTCAGACTAGAATTTTATTTGGATTGGTAGGGTAGATCCTTGATTATTTCCCGCAAGATTGATGATATAACACTAACTAAACTATGATGGTTAGAGACCACTAGAATTTTGGATATATTCTTCTTTAGTGTCTTGTACAGGAGTGAAATGATTAGTGTGGTTACTATACCACATATCATTGAGATACAAGGTACATAGTGTTCAATTTCAGATAGTTCCTATAGGGACTTCCTGTGACGTAGTGCTCTTTTATGATATTTCTCTTTCCATAATCCAATGCTGCATGTTTTTGGTTATTTCAAAAGAGAATAATGTTTTCATTTAAATTGTTTTCTATACAATTTTCTCTAGTTGTTCTCTTATAAAACTTGCATGTTAATTTTTCTTGTAATGTTTTCAGGTGGAATATTTTTTTTGTGTGTAATCATATTGGTATTTAGCTTACAAACTACATATAACTTTTGGTTTAAGTAGACATGGTTATGTTTGACCAAGTTAAAGGAAATATGTATCGTCATGGTGGTATGAGTTTCTAATGGTATTATCTTATTGGTGTTAGTGGTGGTTACATGATAATGATTCTTTCATTGTTACATGGTGGCTTTGGGATAGTTTTATTGTTTCCTTTTTTATTGTATCCCTTATAGGTTTTATTTCAAAGTTATAAACTTATATCATAAATTTTTTATGACATGTTTGGTTATGGTTATTCAGTTTCAATTTATTCAATAAATTTAGTTGTTTATATTTATGAAATCAGGTGAAATCATTCTGAAATAATATTGATGATACTGAGGCATAGGTTTCCATCCTATAGGCATTGGGAATTCTCGTTGGGCCATGAAACAAATTGTGTTGAGTATAGGGTTATTAGATAAGTTTGATCTTCTTTTTGGGTCATGTTATTTTGTATGTGTCTAAATTAACTGGATATAGGATTTTCAGGTGTTGATGTTTTGGTTATGAGTAGAGAGAGCACACCTCATGATATATCTTTAGTTTCCATGGGACACTGGGATTTTTCTTGACTTATACTCTAGGTGAGATGTATATACCTTTAACTATATTTTTACATTGTATGTGGTGGAGTGGTTTTATTTTTGGGCATGTTAATGTGATACATTTTGTTATGTTTTAATTTGTGTATATGAATGATATTTTTTTCAATGGAAATAATTTTCAAAATGGTTTTATTAATGATTTTATTTTTTGTTTTTTCTTCTTATTACCAAATTATATAACGAATAATTCTAATGAAACTGCAAGAATATGCCATATATAGTTTTCCCTCCCTGATTGATCATAGACTAGAGAAATATATGGTTCAGTTTGTCCATGTTTTGGGACAGGGAGTGGGACCTGGTCCTACTCCCATAAGAGAAGATGATTGGGGTCATGGGAAGAAAAAAGCACAATAATTACTCAAGAAAAATCCTACTTATTTCTATGGAAACATAGAACATGAAGAAGTAGAGGATTATCTTGAGAAGCTTGACAGGATTTTTGAATTTCTTAACACTCCTGAGGTGATCAGGGTAAAGTGCACTACATTCTGGTTACAAGGTCCCATTCAGAGGTGGTGGGACTCTATTGTCCAATATGGAATGAATTAGAAGTTGAGTTGAAAATATTTCAAGATCATTTTCAATAACTATAAATATCATGAGGTTTTAGTCTACACCGGATTTTGAAATTTGAATTCTTGGTGTTGCTTGAAAGTGTCGGGCATGTGATTTTGTTTGAATTTTGTATTTGGGGTTTTGAATTTTGTGACATTCTCACTCATCCATAAAAGTGATTCATTGAAAATACAAAAATATAGAATTGGGTGACTAGACTAAACCATGTCTTGGGAGTACGTGGACCATACCTAAGGAGATATGGCAGTGATAGAGTATACCAATCACATTGTAGAGCTACTACAATATGCACTAGAAATAATTTATATTGAAAAAACAAAGGCTTAGAGAATTTAAAGGGGGTTGAGGGTATAGAATTATTATTAGTACTTTTTTAAGCTAACGACATATGCTGAGGTGGTTGATTTCACTTGCATGGTGAGGATTTATCACAAAGTAACATCTGTTTTCCTTAGACCAGTGTTAACTATGGGCAATGGAAGTATGTCATAAAAGATGGGAAATAAGGATAAGTATGAAAATAAGGGAGGTGGTAGTTTATTCCATCATTCACTACTATCGTCATTATTGATTTTATATGTTGGATCAATTTTATTCCACTTCTTAGGAATGTCGATGAATGTATGGTCAACATGTCTAGATCCACTCTAGTCTTTCTATCTATGTGGAAATATTTGACACATGCAGTGGCTTTGCATGGAAAGTCCTTCATATCATAAATGAGTGTGATCTATAGCTTTTAGAAGAATGTTAGCCCAATCAAAATTTTCTAGGTCAGTGGGATGCCATTTTGACAGTAATGGAAGTAGGAACTGATCATCTTTTGGGCAGAGTCAGTTCAGGGAAGAGCCACAGGCTAGTTTTTTTTTAGGCTCAGGATGAGATGAAACATCTTAATTCCATAGACCAGGCACTGACACAATCATGTATGGGACTTATGACAATTCAAGGTAAAATTTTTATTACATCATCCCTAGTTGTTGTTTTTCATGATATTGGTGCTTTAGTTTCTTCCATTTCTTCCCATCTTGTTGATGTTTTAAAATGATCAAATGAGATTATTCCATATGATTTGGAGTTGGTAACACTTCATGGAAATAATAAAGAGAAGTGTTTCAGGTGTCTGTCCAATACACTCACAATGTCAAGGGTAGAACAGGAATGAAATTTTATGATTTTAATGATTTACCACTTTAATGAAATCCTTGAAATGGATTAGATGGTGAAATTTTAGGCACATATCAATTTTTATAGGTGTAAAGTCATCTTTTTTGGAATAATATGGAAGTACCTAGGTTTTTCTTGGTGAGTGAGATCCTCGGTGGGATCATTCATGACCTCCAATTTCAGAATTTTGCAATCTCATTTTTTAGTTATCTTTTCTCGTAATAGAGGATGATAGTGACACTCCTCAGGGTGGATTACCTCATATGGTTGATGAGTTCCCAAAGGTATTTCTAGATGAATTTTCATATTTTCCATTAAAGCGGGATATGGAGTTTTCTATTGATTTGTAATTGGGACCAAAACCAATATCTATTCCCTCATATAATATAACCCCACCAAGTTAATGGAATTACAGGTATAGATGAAGGATTTAAGAATCTAAAGGATTCATTCACCAAAAAATCCCTCCTTGTTCCACCTTGGTACTATTTGTGAAAAAGGGAAATGGATCTCTTTGATTGTCTATTGATTATCATAAGATTAATAATGTGACCATCACGAACAAGAATACCTTTCCTCATATTGATGACCTATTTGATCAGATTAAAGGGTACGATGGTTATCTAATTTTCAAGTATGTTCTAGTTATCACAAATTTATAGTGAGAGGGCTTGATTTCCTGGAAATTTATTTCTGAAGTAGGTTTAACAATTTTGAGTATTTGGTCATGCCTTTTGGGTTGATGAATGTTCATGTGGTCTTCAAGTAACATATGAATAGGGTGTTCCCCAAGTATTTGAATTCCTTCATTTTGTTATTCCTGAAAAAAATCCTGGTTTACTCTGAATCTGAGGAAGATCATTAGAGGCATTTGATAATTTTTCTACTCACCCTGCAGGATCATTATCTCTATGAAATGTTTTCAATGTGAAATTTATGGATCAGGGAAGTGAAGTATCTAGTTCATGTGATCTCACATTGATGAGCATCAGTAAATTCCATTTATATCAGTGCAATAATTTCTTGGGAACAACTGAATAATTTTTTAAAATTAGAAGCATTATAGTCTTGGGAGGGTATTACGTGCGATTTTTTGGGGATTTCTCTCTACTAGTTTTTTCTATGACGGTGATCACCCAGAATATTTAGAAGATTTAATGGAGTCTCGAATTCCAAATATCCTTTGAAGAGATAAAGATGATAATTTATCACCACCCCAATTTTGATCTTTATAGATTCAGGAATAGGATATTTTGTTTATTGTGATGCCTCAGGTATCAGTTTCAAGTGTGTGCTTGTGAAAAATGACTATGTGGTGGCGTATGGCTCTTACCAACTCTAACCACATGAAATTAACTACCTAATAACTAACCTAGAATTAGTATTGGTGATGCATGCCCTAAATACATGGTATTATTATCTCATTTGGGGAGAAAGGTTTTGTTTATTATGATCATAAGTGTTTGATGTACATCTTATCAGAAAAATATCTAAATGTAAGGCACTATATTTTGGTTGAGTACCTGTAGTGGTTTGACATCTACATAGTTTATACCATAGAGAAATGTAATGTGGTGAATGAAAATTTGATCAGAAACCTGCCAGTATAGGTCTTAAAGGAGTCCAATGATGTGTATATTTTGGCGTGCCTTTTTTTCCCGGTTGCATCTGGATACCAAGGGGACAAGTGGAGGCACATTCATGGATAGTATCTGGTAAACTCATTTTCATCTAGATTTGATTTAGCAAGAGAATCCTGATGATGAGTTGTGTCAGTAGTCTATGAAGTTTCATAATGGTGGGGAGACACTGTGTGATTGGTCATTTCCTCCTGAGTGGGATTTATGATTCAAGGGTTTCTCGGTGGTGTCTTTGTCTATGGGAAATGTGGTGTTTCAAGATTGACACTAGTATCAATGGGAATTTCATCCTGTAAAACCAATATGTACTATTACGTTAATGAATTATTATGGTGGCCAAGTTCGATGTGAGATATGGATGAATTTTTATAGCGGTGTTATACATGTCAACATGTGAAATAAAGTACCAAAGACCCTATGGTTTGCTTCAACCACTACCCATTCTGACTTGGATGTTTGATGAGATCACCATGGATTTAATTTTTTTCCTACCTCATACACCCCATGTAAGGAATTCAATTTTCATGGTGATAGATCATCTATACAAGTCGACCAACTTCATTCCTTTTAGAGATTCATCTAAAGAGGACGAGTTGGGCCTGTTATATGTTTCAGAGATAGTGAGGCTTCCTGGTGTGCCATCAACAATCATTTATGATACTGACCGTCATTTTATCTCATGGTTTTGGGAATTACTTTATAAGGTAATGGGATCATTTTTCTTGTAGAGCGTGAATACAATCCTGAAATGGATATTCAGATGGAGTGGTTGAATTATATTTGGGAAGACATGCTCCAAGAATGTGTGTGGATTTTGATGGTTACCGGCATAACCATTTGGGATTGGTTGAGTTTTCTTAAAACAATAGTTATCAATATTTTATTTCTATGGTTCCTTTTGAGGTGATTTTTGGTTGGATATGTCGGTCACCTTTGTGTTAGGATGATGGGGTGTGACCTCACTACGAGGACTGATCCATGAGCCAAATTCTTCTGATAAATTATAGTTGATTAGGTAACATTTTTTTTGACAACTCATAGTCTCTAAAAGTCCTATTCGATTCAATGGTGAGATATCGGGTTTTTTAGGTGGTGAAAAGGTTTTCTTAATGGTGGAACCTTGTTTGGGTCATCATTATTTGGGAAAAAATGAATTCTAACACTATGGTATGTCACACATTTTGAGATTACTGAGTCGATCAGTAAGATGGTATGCATATTTTATTTTCCTTCATAGTTGACATCTATTCATGACGTGTTTCATGTGTCTCATTGAAAAGGTATAACCCAGATCCATCTCATGTGATGAATTTGGAAGATTTGAAGTTAGGGCCTGATTTTCATGTGTTTGAACATCTAGTACAAATTAATGATTATCCGGAGAAAGTGCTTCAGGGAATTTATAATCCATTTTTCTATGTTCTTTGGTATCTAGGAAATTATGAACATGAGACTTGGGAGAAAAAATCATTGGTTGAAGAAGTGTACATGTTTTTATTCTATGGTCATGATATGGGGTGAATTTTTGAAGGTGGAATGATACCATTTTAGGAAGAATTGTCACACAATGAATTTATTTTCAAGTATTTTTTCTATTTATTTTTTAACATTCATTTTCCATGAGTTTTTCAATATTTTTTTCAAAAAAATGGAGTTTTTTTGTTAACAGTAGAAGAAAAATAGTTGGCACACGGTTTAGAAAACCAATCACCGTGCCCCTAAAACCATGCGGCCAAAGTGGCATTTTGGACTCTTGGTAATCGCATGATCTAGAAAATAATGTTATAAAACTATACAACTTGTCTAGGTAATTAAAAATTGGATTTTTTATTATTTTCCCATCTCCTGAAAATTAACCCTAAACCCCACAAATCACCCCCATTAAGAATTATAAATCTAAGGAACCTCCCCCTCCATAATTGGAACATTTGGACCTATATGTTTTTGGTAGATTTGGTCGCCAAGATTCATAAAGAAAGTCATTATTTTATGGATTTCTTCCTCTATTCTAGGATTTCTTTTCTTGTCTCTTGGATTCTTATATATCCAATTGGTTGTGTGACCTATTTGGGTTCAAATATTGTTCTTCAAGGTAAAATCTTGATTTTTATGGGTTGATATGGCCTTTATAGGGTTCTCTTGAGGTTCAGTTTTGATTTCACTCTGATTTTTGGAAGTTTCAACACTTGAAGTATATGGTTCCATCATTAAACATTATTTTTTGTTTCTGATATGATTTCTTTGATTATTGATTGTGTTCTATACATTATAAATGATGTGAGAAATGTATTTTTTTGGATGTTTTTAAGGTTAGTATGACTTAAAAGTGCTTTTTAGAAATTAATTTGGTTGTTTTCAATTGTATTCCCTCATTGTGTTTCTTGAATGTGTTATATAGGTTTCAAAAGAGTCTTAATAATTTGTGAAAGTGGTGAGAAACATGTTTTAAAATGGATTTGGTGTGCATTTGGATTCAAAAGTGGTTTTCTGCTATGAAAATGGCGGGTTGTCACTTGTGTTATATTTATTGGCTTATGAATGTGTGAAAGTGATGTGTTATGTGATACATGGAATGTAAATCATCCATGAAGGGAATACTATGTATCTAGATAAGTAGTCTCGTACTAGTATGCTAGTTGGATCGGTGGGGATAAGGCTTGGTTCTTTCAAGTGGGATTGATGATACTACACTATCTAAACAATGGAGGTTGGAGACCGCAATATTGTTCATATAGATTCTTCTATAGTGTCTCCTGTATGAGGAAAGTGATTAGTGTTGTTACTATAACACATTTCATTGAGATACGAGGTACCTAGTGTCCCATTGTAGTTAGTTCTTATAGGTAATTCACGTGACATAGTGATATTTGATGATATTTCTCTTACATTTGGCATATGATGCACATTGATGGTTATTTCAAAAGTAAATCATGTTTCTCTTTAAAATGTATTCAATAAAACTGCCTCTAGTTTCTCTCTTATAAAACGTGCATGTTAATTTGTCTTTTAATGTTTTGGAATGGAATCTTTTTTATTGGGTGGAATCCTATAATTATTTATATCACACCCTACATACAACTTTATATGTAAGTATACAACGATATGTTTCTCCCAGGTAATGGAAAGATGTATTACAATGGCGGAATGGGTTTATGGTGGTATTCTCTTGCAGGTAATTGTTGTGTAGTTTATGGATATTAATCATGTAGTTTCATGGTGGTTTTTTGGATAGTTACATTGTTCCATTTTTTTGTAGCCACTTTAGGTTTTTATAATAGTTATAAACTTGAATATGAAAATAGTTATGATTTTTGTCATTGTTTATTTTTTTTTGTTCATTATTTTTGGTTGTTAATATTTATGAGATCATGTAAAATTATTCCCAAAGAATTTTTTTGATACTCGGGCACTATATTCCATTTTGTGGGGATCAAGAATGACCTTTGAGCTATGCCACTGATCAGGTCAGATTTTGGGATGGATGAAACCCCTTTTTTGGTTTGTGATAGGTAAGGAATCAACCAAAAAACAATAATAGTTTGTCTCATTATACATGCCAATTCATTAATAAGCTATGTAATTTCAGTCCCCACCTATTTTTTAGTAAGTCCAATGAGTATATTATTTGAATAAATTTCAAACCATATTCAACATGCCTTCAATATAAATTATTATCTATATTTAAATAACTAACAAAAAAATATCAAAACATTCCCAAAACAATTGGTCATATACAAACCAATGAATGAATAAGTATAGTTTCACAAAAATATATCATAAATGGTTTATAAAAAATTATATAGCTTTGGTATTTTTGATGAATAGAAATACTATAAAATCATATTTACAATTTGTTTTAAGAAAATAACTTTTTCACTTCTAAATACAAACTTTAAAAACAAAAAAGATTCCAAAATATCACAGAAACCATATTCTTCAAAAATATCCTTATAAACTTGTACGACAATATTCAAAGCATTGATTTGTTATGCTAGTGGGAAATTGTTTTCATAAAATATATATTAAAAAACATTCTTTTCACAAATTGATAATTTACCTATGAAAAATTAAAACATATTCCTTTTAATTTTTTTTTGAAAGATGTACAACACAGGTAAAAATTTATTAAAAAATCATTGGATACTATTAAAAACTATAACATAGTGAGATCTTAAAAGAGAAACATCATGTTAGACAGAATATACGACATTAAACACAAAAATTTTAAGAGAATGTATGACACTAAAAAATTATGATATTTTCATTTTAAAATAAATTCAAAACCTTTGATATCTTTTGGGAAATGGAGTAACCAATTTAAATGAAAAGAAAATAATATATTAATATATTATTTATTAAACATGAAAATCATAACAATGTTTATAATTTTAATGGTATGAATAGTAATATTTAAATTATAATAAATTTTGTTATACATAAGTATAAATTAAATTAAATAGTAACTTGTAGAAATTATATTTTTCACTATTCATTATTAATGTTTTTTATTTATAACCAATGTAAAATTTATATTGAGGAGAACTTCAACACCAGTTATCTTGGAACTAATCTAGAAAATTATGTTTATCAGTTCATTTTCAAAAAAAACTAATGTCGAAATTATTGTTATAACCAAATTTTTGTTTAACCGATGTCAAAAAATAGGTTTCAACATCAATAGTTAAATAATCGACATGATATACCTTTAAAAATTCTATAAAATGTTGGGTTAAAACATTTTAGGATATTTCTCTCTCATGACCATAATCTGATTTCTCTCACACTGAAGCCCTAACCCTTTGTTTCTTCGATTTTCTACTCTCTAATCTTTCATTACCATCTTCATCAACCCTCATCATTCATCATCCACTAATTTTGATCTCTCTATATCGTATTCCTTTTTCATTGCCTCACCATTTTCCATTTTTGTATATATATTTTTGGATGGTGTTTATTTTTTGTGATTTCCATGAAAAAGGGTATTATTTAATTTATTACTAATTATTTTGTCTTATTTCATAAATAATCCACATCTCTGCTAATATTATTTATCGATTAATGTTCCACTTCTCATAACATACACACCACATGACACCAGAATAATTTTTAAGCCCTAATTATTAAAAAAACCTAGGCTTACATATACATGACCGGTTCTCCCCATATCAAGACAAGGCTAAATTCACTTTTCCTATCTCTATGATTCTTTTTTATATGGATCTATATATTTTCCAAATAATATTTCACATTTTTCTACATTTCTAATTAATAATACGATTTTTTTTCAATCATCATAATTATTTTATCATATGTGTAGTATGTTTTGTTGGTATATATTATTCAACATTATCATTCTGTATATGCTTGACTAAAATCATGAATAATAAAGAAATGAATTTGGAATTATAATCTATGTATTATAATAATTCAATTATCATATATAATATCTATGAGTATTATATTTTTTAATCTTTTCACTTTTTATTTCAAGTTATGTAATTTTTATCTATGGATATTTTAATCTGTATATTAATATGAGTATAATATATGAATTATAATTTATATAATATTTATTTAATTATTACATAACATATATTATATTCAATACACAATTCCTTATAAATATAATAACATCATTGTTTTTTTAATATTTTATAATCTAGAACCTTCATATTCTATATATTATAATCATCAATTCATAATTTCATATCTTCATTATCATTTTTTCAATTCATGTTTGTATTATATTCTATTATCTATTGATTTTGTTTCTATATACCTTGTTTTTTATGTGTCAAATCTACTATCATTGTGAATAAGTTTTTATTCTATAATAATTTATTTTTGTTAAAATTAATCTTCATTAATTTATTAAAAATATATTATATTTTTCCTAATTTATATATGTGTTCCTCAAACTTCTTTATAGTATTATGTAGATCATTGTGTATGTTGATTTGTTTAAATATATTAAAATTCACATTGATACTTTTTTTTAATATGTGTGTTTCATTTCTTACATTTAATATAGAATTATATCATATTGAAATTTTTGAATCCATTAAATTAATATTATTGTTTCTTAATATAAAACAATGACATTTCAATTTACCAAATGCATTTTTTACCCAACATTTTTTATGAATATTTTCATTCCAATGTAGGATTTTTTATCATTCATGTGGTGTTTCATTTTTTCACTTCCTTTAATAACAATCTACTATGAATCATCATGTTCAATATTTTGTTGGGGTAACCAATAATTTCACAATAAAAAATAAATTATGGTATTTCTAACCCTATTATTTTAATATATTTAGATTAAAAAGTATACCATCAATTACATTAAAAAAAAATATCCATTTCTTCAATGAAATATTTCGTTTCATTGGATAAAAAATATAATAATCTAATTTAAGATGATATTTATTAGAAATTAGATCATTCAATTTTAATATTTTTATCCAATTTTTTTATTCACATATATTTGTGTATGAAAATTCATAGGAGTTATTTTTAATGTAATATATATTTTCTTAGTGACCGTCTGAACATCAACCATCACCTTATTTTTTTTGGAAACAACTAGTTCTTATAATGCAAACACATAATATATTATATTCAAAAACATTATTATAGTCTCTAATACTCCTATATCACTGTTATTTTATTATTTCAAGTCAATGAAATCTTCATATGATATTTATAGATATTTAGTGCATGTTCTAAGGCTTCAATATATTATTTCTTTTAGTATAAGACTCTCTTTTACAATCCAGTGATATAAAGTTTCTTCTTTTTTTTCCTAGATTATTTTATAGTCATTAAAATTAATATTATATTTCATATACAATGTTATTAACTTCATAAAAATTATATTCACTGTCATTGAAAATCATTGAAACCTTTTTCACAAAAATAATACCACAAGTGTTTTTCCTTGATTATCATTGAAATAATATAATATTCTCCCCTCTAACTCAATTTTATAATGAGTATATTCATATGAAAGATAATGGTTTTTTTATATTTGTTATAGAAAATAAATATTTGAAGTTCACGTTGCGATCTTCAAACAAGTTATGAATATAAGGATGGTGTAGATGTAGTTTTATAATTTTCTAAAAAAATTCTCGAAACAATGACATAGGTTTTTTGTCCCTGCTTGAAATGTTTAACTATAAATCTGTTGGATAAAAGAGAGAACAAATAACCCTAACCTTTTCATGGTTTCAATAAAAGTTATATCCCATCTAATTAGAATGGATAAACATGGTATTATTTAAGATCTACTGATAATGATTCATTACAAGATGATATGTATAATAAAATTGAAAAATGATCCATGATTTGGAAGTAGATGAAATTGAGAAAGAACTGACAATTGAGTTTTTATATGTTGATTATGAAAAAACGATTTATCGAAGTTGTATGAAATTTTCAGTTTTTTCTATAATGTTAAGATGGACTAACATTAAGGTAAAATATGAATGAAGTGAAATGTGTTTTACAGAGTTTCAATAGTTGTTAAATGAACTTCATTATAAAGACAATGATTTTATATATTAATATTATAGAAATAATAAAATACTTTTCCTGATGGGATTAAGGAATAAGAAAATAAATTAATTTAAGTATGATTATGTTCTATAAAATATGGAATATGAATTTATATCAAGGTTTCCTAAATGTGGGATGTAATGGTAAAAGTTAAAAAAATAGTATAAAGATTCAGCTATTATAGATACTATTTCAATGACATTTTTTTATATTCCTATAATTCCAAAGTTGATTTTTTTAAATAAAAATGATGAAAAAAAGGATATGATGGCATGTAGATGTGTGGATATGTGTTGGAAAATTACAGAATCTTGATGATTTTTTACAATGGATGAAAATTGATCAACATTTTCCTACATTTGAAAATAAAGTTAGAAATATCAAATTTAGACTATTCATGGATGGAATGAATCTATATTAAAGATTTAGTAGAACACATAGTTCATACCATGTTTTACTTGTAATTTAAAACTTATCTCCTGAATTTTTTATGAAGAGAATATATTTCATGTTCTGTTTAATGATATCTGGATCAAAATATCACAGAAATGATATTGATGTATTCTTATCACCATTGATTGATGAATTGGATCTTTTATATGAGTGTGGTATTAAGGGATATGATTCTTATGAAATGGAATATTTTAAACATTTTTTAATAATTGTGTTCACTATAAATGAATTCCCACCATAAGGAAACATCCTTGCATATAGTATTAAGGGGTATAAAGAATTACCAATTTATAAACAACTTGATTTATATTTTCAAATGAAACATGGTAGAAAAATTTTATTCATGGTTTATTGAATGTTTTTTTATACAGATCACTCATATCAATGATTAAAAAAAGTAATTCAATGGATTATATTAAATTTTAAATTTCTACAAAACCTTTTTCCACCGATCATTATTTTGAGATGGTGTAAAAAATTTATGTGGAATTTAAAAAGTCTCAAAAATTGTTAATGATATAAATATTTAGATAAAAACTTTCAATTTGATTGAGCTACTATATTAAGGATATCATGAATAAAACATAACATCAATTTAATGCATGTAGATAAGCATATTTTTTAAAACTTTATTGGATAAATATTAGATATTAAAGAAAATAATAAAGATGTGTTGAATGTAATATTGTACTTTCTCCCAATGAAAATAAATTTACAATTAGCTCCCACTCTTGGTGGAAAGTGATCATTCCTACCCCTGGCATGTCATACACAATCCAAGAGGGAAAAAATAATATTGTTTCATGTAGATTCAAGATATTGATGTTCTATAGGGTTATTCATAAAATCTAAAAAAAATTATATTTTAATATTTTATGTTAAAAAGTATGAAATCTATTTATTTTCATGTAATGATGTAACAAAACCTACCAGTTGTATTGTATGGATTATTTCCCATCTGTTTTTGAATAACTGTTATGATGGTATTTTTTTATATTTAATTTCTAATAATGTTACTAAAATGAAATATTTGAACAATTTGGAGAATGAATCTGTTTATAAACTTATTCAATTTGATATATATTTTCCTATTTGTTTTTTATATCATGTTACATTTAATAGTTCATTTTTTGTGAAGAATAATTATTTTCAGACTTGTATATCTATGTTGGATGTATATTTTTGAATGGTATATGAATACATTGAATGGGTTTGTTAATAATCCATATTTATCCAAATCCTCCATCGTTGAAAAGTATATTTATTAGACGTATGAAATGTTTTTTACAAGTTATTTGTCTATAGTGGACACTTTGATTTTCTTACACCTCATAATAAAAAATTCCATTTTGTGGGAAAGAAGATCTGTGGCATGAATGAAAAAATCTTAATAGGTGGACATATAAAGAATGTAGTTTCATACATATTGAATACCTAAGATGATTCCCATATATATATAAAATTTAATATTAATGTGGTTAAGAATTTTATCTAAAGTATATTAATTTGTGAATTTTTAATGAGCATATTTTTTTCCCATGATTTAAAGAGACCATTCATGGTAGATCAGATGTATTGGAAACATTGAGATAGTTAGTGGGTAGTCTGTGTTTAAATTCGATAGCATGGTCAAGGTATGAAATTAATGGATAAAAGTTACATATAAATGATCTGGACAAAATATGTTTAGTTCAAAAGAGTTGTTTATTGGGGTTTGCAAAAGCAATGGATTTTTCATGTTTTAAATAAAAAAACCCAATCTCTGCATTAAGTGCATATTATGGAGTCATTGAAGAAATATGTGCGGTTAATTATATTAAATTTAAAGTTCTAATGTATAACTATAAATAGTTTATCAAAACTAATAGTTCTAGATATAATCGATTTTGAATGAAATATTTTAATCTGAATAGATTAAAACATACAATTGATACTTTTATCATGTAAACATATGAAAACAAATTTTTATGTTCTTTATCAATCTGATATGTAGTGGTCTATTTTTTTACAAGGAATAAATCATATGTTTTTGATTTAAACTTTACAAAGATGTCAATTTTATGTGAGTTCTATACTTCTATAGAAATATTAACATATAATATTAATAATCATGTCATAGAAATGGTTGTTTCTCTTCAAAACGATAACATTGAATGAATTGGGAAAAAAATACATTAATATATTCCTAATATTATTGGTAACATATATTTATTTCTGTTTTACTTTTTTAAATTACCTAAAATGTTAAAATTATTTTCATTTTTATAATTTAAAAACACATTATAACTAAAAAGATAAATTATTTATTTATATTAGTATAGATTTATTTATTTTACAAATTTTAATCATATTTAACTTTTCTATATCAAAATTTTTTTAAAAAAATTATATATTAAATATAATATGTTAAATAAAAAAACATATAAAAGTATATATTAAAAATATATTATTTTGGTGTAAAAATGAATAATTATTTTGGAGTATTTTTACTATTTATACACCATTTTGGTTTTTTTAATTCTTTTATGTTATTTCAACCCCATTAATGTTGTTAGAATTTTATTAATCTAATATAATAGATAAGAATAAAAATGTGGTTACTTTAGTTTTCTTTTTGTTGGATCATTTTTCATATATTCAATGAATATCAATTTTGGTGTTAAAGAAGTGTTATATTTTAGTGTATTTTTTCTATACACACACCAATTTTTGATTTTGTGTTCATTAATATCATTTAATCTCACAATAATTTTTTCAGAACATTAGTTAACTATATAAAATAAGAATTAAAATGTGGTCAGTTTTGGATAATTATTGTTTAATATTTTTTTTTCATTTTATATTTTCATAAGTATGTAATATTTGGATTTGTATATATGTGAACTATTTTGTTGTTAATTTGATTTTTTGGATAAGGGAATATAAAAAATATGATCCAGTATAAAATTCTATATGGGACCATAAACATACCTTTGGGGAAAAATGTTCACATGATTCTATTGATGAGCCTCCTCATCTTTCTTTACAAGAGACATAGACATCCATAGTGGGAAAGAGAGTTCTATTGTTGGTAAATAAGGAAGAACATGTTTATCAAAATTATCAGTTCCATATAGCCAAGACCTGAGAATACTAGTAGAATTTGATGATAATTGTATAATAAGATGCCCAACTTCAAAATAATTTCAGACATTTAATGCAGTTAATCCTAAAAGAAGAATTTCTATTTTGACTGTTGATTGGAGATGTTTAAAAAATAATAATATCTCACTTGTGAGAGACCATTTTTATATTTGTTTTTTATTATTTCACTTTTCCTAAAATTATTTTAGTAATACACATTTACCCCTTCTTATCGGATGACATATGATATAACTAATACTAGAGGAGATATGATGAAATGATTTTACATGGCTACAAGGATATGGAGTGATTTTAAATCAACCCTCACATAGAATTTCATTTTTAGGAATAAATGTAATCATAATACATGTGATATATATCTATTTATAGTTGAAGATACATGGAATAAATTTGTTGAAAGTATATGATGAAAATAATATTTAGTATTCGAAATGTTACATTTTTTAAAAGGAAAATTATAATAATGATTACATAGATTTTTTATTTATTTTTAATTTATAGAAATCCATGAGATCTCATCAGGATGTCTAGTCTATAAATGTATACCCTCATACATTATCTTGGGGTGGGTATATGTTATTGGGAGAAAAAATGATAGCTAAAAATCTATAAAAACTAAGTGTCGAGTCATCAGGCTCTGTATTGCATAACCACCAACTAGACATGAAAAATAGAAGAGGGAAAATTTGAACAAAAAAGTACAATATCTAATGAGAGAGTCAGGGGTTGTAGAAAAAAGGACAATAAGATGTTTATGTTATTTATTCATTTAAGTTAAATCAATTATTTGAATATTGTTATTCACTATATATTTTTTCAAATATACTATACAAGAATCTTTTGAGCAGTATAAAAGACATGGGTTTTTTATAGCTGAGGGTAAGAAGGATATTTTAGCTACATCAATTGGAAATTCAAAACACCCTGGTCATGTATGCGGATACCTGGACAGAGTATTGGTAAAAAAGTATTTCTATGTTCGGTGTCTACATAAATGGAGTATTATTATAAAAAAAATATAATTTTTGGATGCTATAGTTTAGGATATTTGCGACACGATGGAGGATAAGATCATAAAATTAGTACAGACGAGGTTTATAGACATGAAAAAATTGTTTTACGATGCCGATCCCACTCCTCCACCTCCACCTAAAGACCCCAATCCCAATATTTATGATACTCAACCTCATCCTGAAGACCCAACTCCTCTTACTTATCCTACCCCTACACCCCCTCCTACATATCTTCCCAGTTATTTTAAGTTATATGTTGGTGAACCCCGTCATCATATTGTTGCATATGGTATGATTTATTATGAAAATGATGTCATTATTCATGAATAAATAGGGATAGAGAATCATAGGGTCATTATACATGATTTTATAGATAGATAAAAAATAATAAAATTTCATACATATGAGGTTGGTATTGTTAGACAATGTATCGACCATTTTTTTGTTTGGTCATCTAGAATTGTTCAATATATTACAATAGATGTATGTGTATATTATATCCCTTATTTCATTTTTTTGTTAAAATTATTTTAACATTTTAATGTTTTTATATTTATCTATTTTTTATAGGAATACATTAAAGGTAAATAAATACTATAAAAACAATAAAAAAACAAAGTGTTATGACTTGAAATGTGTATTATACAAGTTTTGATAGATTGTTAATATATTCAAATTTATTGATGGATATTTATGAGATTCTAGTAGAAGACAGAATTTTTGAGTGAATGATGACAAAGAATTCAAAAAAAAATATATCATAGATCTTGTAAGTGGAGATGATTTGTTCTTTAACCTAATGTATTTTTTTCATGTTAGTCGATAAACATAAATATTTCTATTTTTTTAATTTATTTAAAATTTATACATATGGTTGTTTATTATTAGGTATCATTATATAATTTGTACACAACATGAAATATTATTAGTATATAGATTTATGGACCCAAAATATATTTCACTGAAAGAAAATACCATGACTAATTAATTAAAAATGGTTAATATTTGTGAAATATTTTAGAAGAATATAATTATCCAGTGAAAATTACTTCCTTATCTTTAAGAGTATGAAACATATATCTTATAATGTGTTATATATATCTTAAAAAAATAACCAATCACATAAAATTTTCTTTTATATCAGTCATTATTGGATGTTGGGTGTTTTTTTTTCAAGGGATAAGACACCATACTATCTATGCTCTATTCATGGTGAAGTGTAAGAAAAACTTTAAAATGTATTGAACAATTTTTTTTTATTAATTTAATAAATGTATTTATACAAATTTAATTTAAAATTTTTTCATATTATTTTCATATACGGTAATTTGAATTATTTATATGGATAACAAGAAATAAGATAACCAAGACCAGATTTGTGAAATCATCGTTGAATTTTTCAATTACAATTATGAAAATTTTGATACAGTACTTAAATTTTTTAATTTGATTTGAAATTTTTTCAAACAGAAGTGTTATAAGCAATAAAGATTAAATTAATTTAGATACCATGATTTGAGATTTATATATGAAATTATTTTATCTTGGATAGTTTCTACGCTTTAAATGTAAATTTTTTTTATGAACTTTTCCTTTATATTGTTCATTCTTTTTATTCAAAATGCAGTTTAAATGATTAATTTTAATTTTTTTTCTTTTTAATGACACTGGTATTTATACTAGAAAATATATGAGACACTTATAAGTTGAATGGAAGAATTATTTAACTATTTTTAATAGATTTAATTTTATTTTTAATATACATTATAAACTTGAAAATTCAATTTTGTAAGTGTTTATTCTATTCTACTGCTATATATTCTTCTATATTGCTATTATTTTTATACAACCACTATACTAGGAATGGAAGAAATTAGATAATGTTATTTTTATAAAAAATTATCCATGGTAGTTATTTTATAAACGACATGAAATATATATAAAAACATTTACCATGACAGTTTTGTTAGAAAACCGATGTGGTAAACACTTTTTCACATCGGTTATATAAAAACCGATGTGAAAAATCAAACAAGATAGAATTTTTACATTAATTATTCAATAAAAATTTATAAAGTCTATCATATTTTATTTTTCACATCATTTTTAACATAACAGACATGAAAAATAAATTATGATACATTTCACATAATTTATTCAATAACTAATGTGAAAACATGTTTAACAAATCATCTTTTTAGAAATCTATTGAGATAATTATTATTTTTTATAATTTTCATGTTTTTATAAGGTAACCAATTTGAAAAACATCATCCAAAATGTACTTATAATGTCTATTTTTATCAACTATTTTTAAAAATTCATTTACAACCTTGTGTGAAATAAAATATCCTTATTAACGATGTAAAAAACTGATAAAAATACTATTTATCACCATTGACTTATCTATTTATTATTTATAATATACAAACTATTTTATGGAGAATGAAATGTTTTTGAAAAAACTATATTTCACTAAAGGGTGGTCTATTTATGCTTTGGGAAAATAGTTTAAAATTTATTTTTACCACTTTTTGAAAATTTATTTTACAAAATTTATTTTATTTTTAAAAAAAATCATATCAATATATATATAAGGATAATTTTTTGGACTTTTTAGAAAAAATTTAATTTTCTATGATTAGTGTATATTATGGTAACATCTGTTATATTTATAGAATAATACATTTTCATATCAAATAATATTTATGAACTATTTACTAATTTTAATTAAAAGGAGATTCTTGGTTTGAGAGTGTAATTTATATCAAACAATGGGTTTCTCCAAAAACTTATGTTGCACACAAAATGAGGATATATAAAAAAATTATACATCATTAATATTATTATTTTAAATATTAGTTATCTCCTAGCCATTGTATCAGATGGAATGAATATAAATAAATATATTATGTTTACACATTTTTATTAAATGGTATTACTTTTTTATAATAAATTTTGTGGCTTAAAATGAGAATAAATCCAATTTTAAGCAAAAAATAATATGCCATTTTAAAAGGTAGTTTTACCTCCTTTTGATGATAACTATTTTTAAATATAGTTTTTTTCACTTTTATATTTTCTTTTTTAAAAAAATAAAATTATCATTTGGAATTAGGACATCAAAATTTTCTTTGGTTTAAATTTGGTATTTTTGTGAAAAAATTTATATTTTAATGAATAGTGATCAATACTACATTTTAATTGAAAGCTACCCCTTCATATAATTTATTTGTATTGTCATATTGTCATTTTAATTGTTATTAAAGTATATTTAGATTATTTATTATCATTTAATCCAATTTTGGTCATTTTATGTAATTTCACATTGAAATTTGATATAAACATATGCCAATCATTTGATAATTTTTATTTTTAAAATCCCATTTTCCAATTCCGACAATGGGATTAATTTTAACGTTAAATATTCCACTTATATAATTTTAATTTTTTTAAAAAAAACTTAAATTGTTTCAATCAATATAATAAAATATTTTGGCGAATATTAAATTTAGTATTTTATTTTCCATAGTTAAAGGGTAAATCGTCTCAATAAGGATAATAATAATATTATAATAATATAAAACACCCCTAAAAATTGTACTTATATTATTGGATGTGATACGGCCGACCAATAAAAACCTTGGGATGAAAATGTGGCATTTCGAAGCCACATGGGTGTGATTATAACATCTATACCATTTCATTTTAAGTAAAAGAAAAAATATCATAAACACTACTCTTAATACTAATACAACATTAATACGGGGAATATTATTTTTCACAATTTATGAAATGCCTGAATTTTTTGGATGACTATGAAATTTTAGGATTTATTAAATATATTTTTTCAATGTAATCAGGTATTTATGAATTTTTATGAAAATTCAAGTATGAATAGTGTCAAAATTGAAATAATTTATTACATAAAATATAAAATACTATATTAATTGTCATAAAATTCCTAAAAACAGATGCGACTAAATTTTTAGTCTAATTCCTAATATGTTGTAAATTAAAATTTGTTTGTCCTCCTGACATGTTATGGTAATTAAATTAACACACAAATTGTAAATAAAATGATATCATGGTATGATTAAAAAGGGTAAAATATGGGTTAAACAAAAAATATATGGATTAAAAAAATATTCAAAACTTATATTATTTAAATTTAATGATATTTATTTGACCCCAAATCCTCTTATATTATAAATAAATTATTTTCGGACCATTTGGAATTGCAATTAAATTTTTATTAATTTAATATTTTATGACTTTCCAGAGGTACCCCTCCCCTCACCTATAAAATGGTACACACTCTTCTCTAATACCCACACATCAAGAACCATTTTATTCTCCCAAGATCTTCACAAAAATCATATAATCCCTCCCCATATTATTTTGGCCTTATTTTTGGCATAACAACCTTCTTAGTGGTGTTAAGGTTTTTTTCAAGGGTGATCAACCGAAGAAGAGGTATCAATTTCTTTATGCATTTTTATTTTATTTATTCATAATATTCCTTCATGTATCCTCCAGTTGTATTGATATAACAACTCCAGTATCCTCAATATAATGATATATTATTATTTGTATATCATCTCCTAAAACAATCTTTGATTCCATCTAATGGAAAAGGAATTAATCGTTCATGCGTACGTGCGAACTATCATCCCCATGAACCGATCTAATTCATTTTTCATAACCATATATCAAGAATGGTTATAAAGATGGAATAATTAATTATATATAATATCCTTGAAATACATATGTGATTAAAAGAATAATATTTTTATTATTTTCTTACATTCCATACACATAAAAATGATAACATCTTTCTTGCGTATGTGTGAACTATCACCTCCATGAAGCGATGTGAATTAATTTTATTCACCACATAACTTGTATGATATATATATATAAGTATAATTAAATTATTATTATAATGTTAATAATAATATGATAATTCTATAAAGGTAAAATAACATTTACCTTATTTCCATAATGATCAAAAAAATATGGAAATGTTACTAATGCATACATATAGCCTATTGTCTCTATGATTATAACACAGTTCATTTTTTCATACAAAAAATGAATGGTATGATTTAGAAAGTATAATTTATATATTCAATTTATTATTAGGTCATGAATATTTTTTTGAGATGATGGAAATATAACCACATGGACTAGTGACATTATACGGTGTTAATTTTCTACTCAAGTACCGAATATCAAAAAAACATTTAACATGAATTAAATAATTATGTAATTTTAATAACATGGTACAAAGTGATACTAAATGAATAATAAACATGAAAAATCATCCAAAAAAAGAAAAATTTAATCTATTTTTATTATTTAGGAATATAAATATTGTATGTTACGAGTCAGACTCAAGGTAATTAACATCTTCTCAATCTTAATTCATTGAGGAATATTTTGATAATATACATCACATTATTTTTTACGGTGTATTATACAACCCTTTTACGTTTAATTTTATTATAAGGATTTTAAAAGAAATATTTTTCTATAAATATTTTTACAAACTGACAAAATGAATTTTTTTAATATAATCGGTGACAACGACATTTTCGCCACTGTGGAAATTATTTGGTATTTGTCTTCCTCTACATGATGCAATGTTTTTAGAAGAAAATTATATACGATATTTCATTTTTTAGGAATTTTGGTATTGAAAATGATTTTTATAATGGATTTATTATATCAATATCATGAAATTATATATTGTATTGTAATGTGAAAATGTTATTTTTTTCCTTTATGATGTTTTCTATAAGTTATGTTCAGGGTATGGTTATTGGGAATAACTTATGAAAATAGGTGGTTCAATGATAAAATGAGAGAGTATGAGCCCATGATAATTATCCAATGCATTAGGAAATGAAAAATAGTTAAATTATAATGTTTCTCCAAAGATATTTTATGAATATACTATAATGGGTATTCCAAATGTAACAATGAAGGCGACTCCCTATGTAGCTATGAAAGCTACAATGTAAGTTTGTTATGGATGCCGCAAGTTACCTTTATGATTTATAGTTTCTATAATGTTTTCCAGAACTCTTAGGATTTGATGGGTTTATAAATATTCATGGACTAATATTTTATTTAATTATTTTATATTCTTTACTAAGATATGTTGTGATCATACCATGTTTTTAAAATGATTTTGAGCGTATAAGGATTTATATGTGAAAGAAAGAAGTCAATAAGATTTTTTTCAAGAAAAAGAAATCCAGCATACTTTTAAAAATTTTATATTTTGGAAGAAATGGATATTGTTTTAGTTGTATCCACTTTTTATAAATTTGTGTTGTTTTGTAATAGTTTTGTCCTAATTCTCCAAAAAAATCATTCTAAAAATATATTGATGTGAATTAATGTAAAATTATTGACTTATCATAAGATTATATAATGTTTTAAGGGTGGGGACATATAGTTGATATCAATGGTCAATTTAGAAACATTTGGGGTTATTATATTGTTAATAGAATATCCATAAATGATTTTTACTTTTTGGTCCAATTTAAATGATATAAAATATGAAGATTAAAATGTTTCTTTATTTTTAATATTTCTACTTAGAAAGGTTTTTCATAAAGGAATCATGGAAGCTATACTAGGATAGAATCTAAAGAAAAAACCTTCCAAATCAACAACCTCAGATGGTCAAAATTTTAAATAAAAATATTTTTATAGTAATGGAACAATTGACTCAGGATATAAATGGTGGTGGTTTCCATACATGACATCCTCCAGATAAACAATAGAGGAACATGTTAGTAGTTGAACTTTTCATGAGGCCACATCCTTTATCATTCATTGGATCATCTGACCCTGTGATAGCTGAAGAGTGGATTATATCACTAGAAAATATTTTCGATGTCATGGGGTGTTCAAACAATCAAAAGGATAGTCTTACTATTTATCATTATGAAGGTGAAGCCTATCAGTAGTGGATGATGGTTATGAATATCAAAGATAGAGATGATATTGATGCTCTATATTAGAACAAATTCAAAGGTATGTTTCATGAGAAATTTTTTCCTATTTTAGTTCCACAAACGATGGAAAATAATTTTTTGTAATTATGTTAGTAGGCTAACTCAGTGGGTGCTTATGAGGGAAAATTCAAATGACTAGGAAAGTATTCTCTAAATTTCAGCTAGGATCTTGATAGTAAAATCCATATTTTATTACTCTGGATTAATTCCAATATATTAAATGGAATTGGCTTATAGTGATTTTAAAAGTTATGGAAAACATGTTCAATGTAATGACAAGGTGGAAAAGGATTTTTATAATGTTATGGTGTTTTTTGATAAAATGTAGTACAATAGGTTTAGGTGTTAGTAAAAATGGAAGAATTATTCAATAAAGTCTGATGGTTTGAAAATTAACTTTACAGTTTGTGAAAATTGTGGTAAAAAGAACACTAGAGAATGCCTATTGAATTTTGGTAAGTGCTTCTAATGTGGTAAAATAGAGAATAAGGATTGTTACATCACTTAAAATGATAATGGTATGAAAAAATATGATATATTTTCAGTGAAATGTATTAAATGTATTGAGATGGGTCATTATAAAAACCAGTGTCAAATACAGAACTTGAATGATGGGAATCCACTACACTATAAGTAGAAAGGTTTTGTGACATCCTTTGCAAAATTTTCAGCAGATGTTGGGCCATAAAATTAAGTGGTATCATGTACATTGTTTTATTAGATTATGAAAGTTTATTGTATGATTCAGGGTCTACAAATTTTTTCATTTCTGGGAAATTTTTTAGTAAATTGGAAATTACACCTTAATAAATAAATCTAGAACTTATGGTAAAAACACCTTGGGGAACTGTTGAAGAAAAAAAGAAATTATAAGAATATATATATCCTTTCATGTGGAAAGAATCTACTTAAAAAAATTATTGATTTGAATCTATTAGAGCATGATGTTATTATTGGTATGGAATAGATTTAGGTTTACCATGCTATGATTGATTGTAGAGCTAAAGAAGTTTCTTTTTGGAAATAATTTTAATTTTTTTATAAGAATAATCCCTTACCATTGATAACATATAAGGAATCTGTTAAAACATTAAAACATTTAAATGAATTTTACCATGCACATATTGTTGGAAACAATGAAAATGTTCAGATTAATAATGTGACGGTGGTAAATGAGTATCTTTATTTTTTTCCTTACAATTTTCCATGTATTATACTAGATCGAGAAGTTGAATTTAAAATTAACTAAGTTCCTATTTAAAATATAATTTAAAAAAACCTTATTGAATGGATCAGATTAACGTTTAGAGTTAAATAAAAAATTATAGGAAACATTAGATAAAGGTTTTGTTTGACCTATAAAATCACCATGGTGTGCTCTTGTTTGTTTTGTGAAAAATAAAGATAGTTCAATGAGAATTTTTATTAATTATAGAGCCATGAATAAAATAACTATTAATAAAATGTCTCATTTTCCTTATATCAATTATTTTTGTGATTATCCCCAAGGGGAATAATTTTTTTTGAAGGATGACTTGTTGGCGGGGTACCATCAGTTGAAAGAAATGAAAGAGGAAATTATGAACACCAAATTTCATAATATATATGGCCATTATGAATTTGTAGTTATGTCATTTGGTTTAACTAATGCACCCATTGTATTAATGGATCTTATGAATATAATATTTTTTGAGTTATTGGATAGGTTTATGGTTGTGTTTATTGAGGAAATTTTGATATATTCTAAAAGTAAATATTAACATGAATGTTTTTAAGGGTTTTTTTTAAACACATAAAATAAAATAAACTGTAAGGATAATTTAGTATGTGTGATATCCAGTTACAACAAATTTCATTCGTCGGTCACATTGTTTCTAATGATTGCATAACTGTTGATACTAAAAGAAAAAAAGTTTCTGAAGAATGGCCCATACCCAAAAATATAACTGATATTTATAGTTTTCTTAGTTTAGAAGGATATTACAAAAGTTTTTGTTGAATGTTTTTCATGTTTATATTTCCCATTGACAAAGTGAATTTGAAAAGGTGTTAAGATCATTTGGACAAAAGAATGAGATAAATGTTTTCAATAATTGAAAAAAAGATTGGTGAATGCTCCAATTTTGGCACTGCATTCATTAAACAGTGAATTTGTTATCTATAGTGATTCTTCGTTGAAAACCGTTTTATTTTTATAAATACATAACGATTAGTTAATTTCATGTTCTTCCTGTTAATTGAATATTCATGAGTTAAATTACCCAAAACATGATGTGGAATTAGCATCTATTATTTTTTTGATTTAAGAATTTTGAGGAATCATCTATATGGAGTAAAATGTAAAATATACACTGAACAAAAAAGTTTTAATTATATATATACTTATAATGAATTGAATAACAGATAGACAAGATTTTTTAAACTAATTAAGGATTATTATTACAAGATTCATTGTCATTCTGGAAAAGAAAACAAAGTGGTCGATGCTTCGAGTCAGAAATTTGATGCTTCATTAACAATGTTACGTTAGGAATGGGACCCTTTTCATAATGATTTGATGAACATGGCCATGGAATTTGTTGAAGTAGGAAATTCCTCGATTTTGTTTTAGGTTTAAATTAAAACATCTATATTAGATAGAACTACGAAACTGTTAAAGGAATATAGTGAATTTAATAAAAAGGTATAATTGGATCAAAAGGGTAAGTTTCTTAAATTTAACATTGATAAAGACTATGGTTTGAGGTTTGGTAAGATATTACATGTTCCTTCAAATTTACATTTGAGGGAAGATTAATTATGTGAATCTCATAGTTCCCTCTTTTTAGTTCATCCTAGAAGTACTAAGATATACAGAGATATTTTGGGAGTTTTACTCTTAGGATGGAATAATAAGAGAAATTGCAAAATTTACTATGAATTGATTGACTTGTTAACAGGTTAATGAATAACGACAATTACTAAAAGGGATACTTTTTCATTTTCTATTACTAAATTGGAAATAGGAAAATATATCCATGGATTTTATACTAGGATTACCAATTACTTCTTGAGGTAATTCTGCAATTTGGGTTATTGTTGATAGATTGACTAAATCATATCGTTTTCTTTGTATTCAAGATAAATTGTCTTTAGATCAACTTTCTCAGTTGTATATTAATGAGATAATCATGTTAAATGGAGTTCCCCTCTCCAATGTATCTGATCTTGATCCTAGTTTCACTTATAATCATTGGAAGGGCCTTCCAAAGTCATTGACAACTGAATTAAATTTCAGTACAACTTTTCATCCTCAATTAGTGGGCAGATAGAATGAACCAATTAAACATTAGAGGTTATGATATGGGATTGTTTAATGGAATACAAGGGAATTTATAACCTATATCTTTCTTTAGTTGAGTTTTCTTATAATAATAGTTTTCATTATAGTAAACAGATGTGACCATTTGAAGCATTATATTAAAAGTGGTGTCAAACACCAGTATTTTTGGGTTGAAGTAGGTGATAAAAAGTTAATGGGACTAAAATTTGTAGATGAGATAGAATAAAATGTTTAGTTGATTCAGAAACATGTGAGTAAAACTTACAGTAGGTAGAAAACGTTTGCAGATAACTAAAGGATATTTCATTTGAGGTAGGTGATCATGTATTTCTGAATGTTTCACCATGGAAAAGTGTGATATATTTTGGTAAGAAGGGAAAGTTGAGTCCGTGGTTTATTGGACCATATAAAATCCAGGAGAAATTTGGATCAGTTTCCTATAATGTGGATTTACCTCCATGTTTATCCATGGTACACAATGTTTTCTATGTTTCAATGATGGGAAAATATTTTTTCCTATTCATCTCTTTTTTTTGAGTCTATAAGTAGATCAGTTGGAAGAGAATATTTCTTATGAGGAACAACAAGTCTAGATTTTTAGCACATAGATCATGTGTTCTGAAATAAGGTGACTCATCAGGATATTTTTTCATGGAAAAACCATATGGTTGATGTGGAATCCCTAGAATATGAAAATTATATGATGTATAAATACCCCCACTTATTTGATAAGTAAATAAAATTATGGGTATACAATTTCCAAGAGGGGGGAAGGATGTAACATCCATGGTATTTATAGAATAATATTTTTTTTCATATAGGTTAATATATGTGAATTAGATGTAAATTTTACATTAATGGGGATGTCATGTCCTATAGTATACATGATATGTAACAATTGGTTTCTATGAAATATTAAATTTCACACAACATCAGTATATACTAAAAAATAATACATTATTAATATTAATATTTTAAATAGTTCTGATCATATAGATGGTGTATTTGTATGAATGAATATAACAAAAAATGTTATTTTTAAACATGTTTATTAATTGGGTTTACTTTCTTATAACAAAATTTAGAGGCTTAAAATGAGAATAAAACGAATTTTAAGCATAAAATCAAATAATATTTTTAAAAGATAGTTTTACCACCTTTTGATAATAAAACCTTTTTAAATCTAGATTTTTTTTACTTTTATATGTTATATTTGAAAAAATAATATTTTTCCTAAGAATAGGGACATCAAAATTTAATTTTCATTAAATTTGGTAATTTTCTAATAAAATTAATATTTTAAAGAATAGTGAAAAATATTGCATTTTAATTCAAAACTACATTTCCATGTAATTTATTTTTGTTATTAAAATGTAATTTCAATTAGTTTTAAAGTATATTTATATTAATTTTTTATTATTTAATCTGATTTTGGTCATTGGAAGTAATTTCACATTGAAATTTTATATAAATGAATGCTAATCTTTTGATGGTTTTTACTTTTTAAAAACTTGTTTTCTCATTCCAACTACAAGATTAATTTTGAATTTACTTTTTTAACTTCTGTTAATTTAATTATTAGAAATAAAATACCTAGTTTTAATAAGTATGAAAATTTTGGTTTAATAGGATCGATATAATTCTTGGTGAATAGGTACGTTAGTATTTTTTTACCATCATTAAAGGATAAATCGACAAATAAGGGTAAAAATAATATTATAATAATATAAAACTATGATAAAATTTGTCCTAATATTATTGGATGAGATATTTCTGACCCAGAAAACCCTTGGGATGAAAATTTGGCCTTTATAATCCAATTGGTTCTGATTATGACATTTATAACATTTAATTTAAAGTAAAAAATATTATAAACATGACTCAAATTATTAAATAATTTCTAATATGGAATTATATAAGTTAAATAATTAACTATAAATACTAATTATAAATATATGAAGAGTGAATATATCATGGAATTATATTTATAATTTTATATATTAAATAATAAAATTTAATTATGACACAATGATGATGTAGTTATTACATTATTAATTAACGATTCATATGAATGATATTATAAAAATTTAAATAAATATTATTTATCATAATTTATTCCACCCAATAGTTTTTTGGATGCCTATGAATTTTTTGGATATAATAAATTCATTTTTATAAGAAATCATGTTGTTATAATTTTTTAACATGTGATGTATGAATAGTTTCATAATTGACATAATTCATAACATAAAATATAAAACAGTTCATTAAATGTTACAAAATTACTAAAAATAAAAAAATAAACCAAATGGTTAGTATATGTTTTAATATGTCATAAATGGATGTTTTTTGGTCTTTTGACATGTTATGGTAATTACATTACCACACAATGTTTAAATTACATGATATCACAGTAAGAATAAAAAAAGGTAATATTGGGTTAAAAAACTGATAAGGATTAAAAAATAATAAAAACTTGTCTAATTTATATTTTATAATATTTATATGAACCCGAAACATCTTATGTTAAAAAAATGAGTGTGGGGCCATTCAGAACTGAAATTTTATTTATATTAATTTAATATTTTAAATGTTTCTAAGGGTACCACTTCCAAATCCTATAAAAGGGTACCCACTTTTATTTAATAACCAAACTTCAAGAACCATTGGTTTTGAACAATATTTACCAAAAAAAATTCCTTGGATACCTACACACATTCTTGAGGCCTTTTATTATGCATAAAACAGTTGAAAATTGTTTTATGGTGTTCTATAAGAGAGATCAACTAAAGAAGATGTATCGTTTTTGTTAAGAATTTTTATTTTATTTCTTCTTCCACTTCCTTCATGTGTCCTAAAACAATGATGAGGTAAAAAATATAATATCCTAAATATAATGATATTTTATTATGTTAATATCATCACCTAAATCCATCTCCACATCTATCTAATGGTAAAAGATTAATCTTTCGTGTGTATATGTGAAATATCACATCCATGGATCGATCAGATCCATTTTTCATAGCTGCCAGTCAATAAAAGTTTTAATGTTGGAATAATTATTCATATATGATATTCCTGAAATATTTATCATTTTAAAATAATAATATTTCAATTATGTTCTTACCTTCCATGTATATAAGTATGATAACTCTTTTCAGGCGTACGTGTGAACTATCACCTATACGAAGCAATGCGAATTGTTTTTATTCACCAAATCACTTGTATTATTTCTTTATATAAGTATATTTAAATGATTAATATGATGTTAATAATAATATTATCATTATATAATGTAAAAATAATAAATACATTATTTCTATAATTGTTAATAAAAATTGAAAATGTTACTCATGCGGACCTACAGCTTACTGTCTCAAGGAGTATAACATTTTTCATTTTTCATATGATAAATGAGTGGTATGGTTTAAAAAAATAATTTATGTATAACAGTGATTATTATGACATGAATTGTCTTCTAGAGAAGATGTACTTATTACCACATAGACTAGTGACAACATACCATGTTCATATTCGAATCATGTACCGAATATCAAAAAAATGTATGATATTAAATTAAATAATTATATAAATGTTATAACATGGTAATAAGTTATATAAAATGAATACTCAATATGAAACAGGTTCTAATTAAATTATAAATTAATATAATTTTTTAATTCAAGAATATAAATATTATATGTGATGATTTAGACTCATGATAAGGGACTTCATTTCAATCTCCATTCATTAATGAATATTTTGATGTCATACACCACCTTTTTTATAAGACATATAATTAGACACTTCGAATTTTTATTTCATTTAATGGTTTTCAAAAACATTCTTTTTTCTGCAAAGTCTTTTACTAAATGAAAAAAGGAATGTTTATTTTTAACATACATGGAGATAATGAAATTTCTTCCAATATGACCATTATTTTGTATTTGGCTTCCTCAAAAAGATTTAATGCATTCAAAATAATAGTAAATATCATATTCCATTTATCGGTATTTTGGTATTGAAAATGGTTTTGATAATGGATTGATTATATCAATATCTTGAAATAATATCTTATTATTGTAATGTGGAAATTTTATTTTTTTCTTTCTGAAATAAAAAATTATTTATGATTATGTTATGGTTCTTGGGAATTGCTTATATAAATGGGTGGTTCTATGATAAACCATAGTAAGGTGATCTTGTGATAGTGCTCTAATACATTAGGCAATGAGAAAAAGATAAATGATAAGTTTTATCCTAAAATATTTAGGGAATATACTATGGTGGGTATTTTGAATGTAACCATAAAGGACACTCCTTATATAAATATAAAATAAACAATGTAAGTATGCAACAGATAACACAAGTTACCTTTCTGATTTATGATTTCTATTATGTTTTTCAGGATTCTTATTATTTCATGGGTTTATAAATATTCATGGACTGATGCCTTCTTTCCTTTTTTTTAATATTAGTTACTATGATTTTTTTTCTCATCCCATGTGTTTAAAATATTTTTACTGGGTATAAAGAGTAGTAATGGAATGTAATCTGTCAATAAAATTATTATCAATAAAATGAAATCATGTTTAATTTTAAATTTTTTTATATTGTGGAAGAAATTGATACTATTTTAGTTTTATGAAAATTGTATAAATTTGAGTTATTTTGTAATATTTATTTCATAATTTACTAAAACTATAAACCTAAAAATATCCTTTATGTGAATTAAAGTGAAATTATTTAATTATCTCAATATTGTGTCATTTTTTAAGGATGGGGCCTTATAAATGCAAATTTTTGTAAAACTATCACTTTTTCATAGTAAATTAAGTAATTTAAAAGGGACATTAGTAATTTAATTTAGATTAATTTAAATAGTTTTATTTATTTATTTGTAATAAAATTAATTAAATTTTAATAACCCTTATATTATATTTTAGTATAATATTATTTTTTGGTTTAAAACCCACTTTTCTAAAAACTGTTTTAATGTTCATAAATCCTCACACTTTTAATTAATTAAAATAACCCCTAAAAGATAATGATATAAATTAAATTTATATATTATTCATATCTATTTTTATGATTATAATTTTATAATTATTATTTCTATTCATATAGTTAATATAAGATCATAATTTCCTAAAAAATATATTTCTTCAAATTCGCTTTTTCACTACTTCTGAGGAAGTAATTTTTAACTAAATATTGAAAATTCTATGAATTGACTTTGGATAAATGGATTACATATATGGAATCAGGAAATTTTATATTATATAATAGTTTTAACTTAATTTTTTTACCGTAATGAATTGTAAAAGTATTAACAATAAATTTCCCTAGTTAATGTGAAAAAAAGTTTACTCGAGGGGAGGGGGTAAATACGAAGATAGGTGTTGTAAATGATATATTTGTTTTCAAAAAACTCATTTTATGTCTATATTTGGACCTCATAATTTCCATGAATTGATAATTTCCCACATTATAGTCTGGTTTCATGAAGGAAACAAGGGCATCACTTTATCCATTTAAAAATCATATGTGTCTCCTCTCCCCCACTTATTAAAGGCCACTACTTTTCTCTCCTATTCACAAAAATGAAACCCTTTAGTTACTCCAATTCCTTCCTATAAATATTACTTACTTACATACCCACAATATAGAGTTATTATATTGATTAGGAATACCTCTTATGAAGGCTTTACATATAAACCCAAATATGCTCTCTAATAAAGAGGTAAAATTATTAAATGTTCATTGTTGTTTTATTTCATTATCTCCGTACATAAAATCAACTTAAAATATAATTTTTTAAAACACCAGTATCCCATGTATACTAATAATTTTTTATTTTTTATGAAATTACCCATATAAACCTACAATTCCATTAAATGGGAAACAATACCATCAATTCTTTTTACAAAAAACTACCAAATCACAAACCGATGTAATTCATTTCCCATGTTCACCATATAAATGTGAATATAATGATGTATTTAGATTATATATGTTATATTAATGAAGTTATTATACTTTTGGAATTTTTATATCACATATAAATTCTTAATTTCAATTTAATGAGGGGATATGATATCATTTTCTTATATTTATGGAGGACAACTGCCTCATGAAGTGATGTGATTCATTTTTCACTTATAATTTAAATGGAAGGTTATAAGGATAAATTTAATGATACAATTTTATATTTTCTGATTAATTTTTTTTATAATATCACATCTAACTTCTTACATTCCAATCTATTGGAAAACAATAATGTCACTCATGTATATGTGTGGACAATTACATCCGATTGGAGATGTGAAATATTGTTCATTTTAATTTTACATAGATGGTATAAAGGATTGTTTTTTTAATATAAACTATATATATGACATAATTATTATTATGTTAATGTTGATTAATGTCCAGTTTCTATTTATTCTATCTATCTTTTAAAAAATAGAAACTACATTCATGTGTAAGTACAATCTATTGTCTCCACGAATGGTGTAATTCAAATTCATATCTATATATTTTATTGATTTCTATAAAAAAATATAATGAATATGTATGAAATTTATATAAATTTTTAAATTACGGATATGATGTCTCCATTGTCAATGTAAAAGGGCCAAAATTAATGAACAAAAACATATATAAAAAATGAAACTATTATCACTAGAAATAATTATTTTAATCCAAATTCTGTAATAATGGTTCATAAACTAAATCACATATAGAATTATATATTTATTTATTTTTATATAATAAATTTATAATCTGTTTATATCTAGTCTATAGTATCTATAGGAACATTTAAATGAACATAGATCTAAGGTAAGGGTTCTCACCTTACCTTATGTTTTGTGAGGCGTATCCTAAATCCATCCCTTAATTCATTTTTATTGTATATATAATTCCCCTTTTGATATAGTATATAAATAATATATTTATGTTAATGGTATTAAACATTAAATTTTATTTTATTTATTTCATGGGGTTTATGATTCAAAATTTACCAAATTAGTTAGAGTTTATTTCATAATATCATCAATATTCGGAATTTTTTATTTTTAAGTCTCCTTTCGGTGAATTACTTGATATTTATAAACTAAAATAAATATATTTTACATGAATATGGTTTTTCAAAAATATTTTCATGTAATATTTCCATTTTTCCTATCATTGGTAAATAAAATGATTAATAAGATATTTTTTATAAATAAATATGACTTTATTTATCTCTTTGATCGAAAATCCATTTTCATCCTAATCCATGTTTTCTAAAAATGTTTTAATTTTTTTTAATATTATAAAAAGGATTTATTAATGAATATTTTACCAAAGTTTTACTTTTTACAAAAAAATTAATGGAATCTTCTTATCAATTTCCAAACAAGGACCATTTGGATTTTACCGAAAATGTTAAACCAATATTTTTTTAACTTATATGAATTATTCAAAATTTCCCCCCATCAAGACCAATCAAGGATTAAAATATTATTTTAAAATATTTCAATTTTTTTATTATACCATTATATTCAAAGTTTTAGGTTAAAATTTAGTTTCTAATGGTAATTTCCCAAGTGAAAATGATATTTTCCTGGATAATTTTATAATTGAATTAATATGGTATTTCTATTCATTAATGATAAGAACCATCATTTTAAAATATTCCCAATTGGTAATATATTTTCATGATATCATAAATATTATTTATATGTATGTATTATGTCCATTTGATTGGGATGTTATATTTTTATACCATTCTCTATATTACATTGAATGTTTTATGATTAAGATTGTTGATGAAGGTAAATATTAAAATTTATTATAATATTTTTTCCAATAATTTGTTTATTTTTATTATGTTTTAAGAAACTAATATTTGGAATTAATTGGACTTAGTATGTTTTGTTAGGGGCCTTCTATAGCCCCTTGACGTATCACAAGGTCTAATGACACAAACTAGCTTGAGTATTTAGTTGAGGCCTTACCCATTTATTTATCATATCTTCGAATGAGGCCATTTTGGTATAGTTTCGATGTTTGGAATTATGAATTACCTCATTATGAGATTATTTATTGATGTTCCATTTGATTATCCAATTGGTTATAATATCCTAGTTATGATTTTTGATCATGTGATTATTTATATGGAATTATTTAATCACCATTTATTCCTACTATATTATGGTTATGTAATTTATCGAATGTAATGTATTTTAGTTTTTTTCCCTTCTATATTGATTAGGATTAATTATTATTGATACATACGTTACAAAAAAACCATTTTTGATCATCTAAACTCAGCTTTTTATTATGTTTTATTTTCTACATGATATGAGGAAGCCTTTTATGATTTATTTCCAGGGATATTCTAAGAGAATATATGATATTCTCAATGAATACACTTCGTGTAATTTTTGTTTTCAATTATACTATGAATTTAAGGAATGCATTTATTTTACCAAAAATACTAAACTAATCATTCCTTCATGATGTGATTCCTTGTGCCTTCTTATAATGTAATTAAGGAGCCACCAACTCTAGGCTACTGGAGCTATGTTCATAAGAGTTGTTATCAAAATATATTTAGTTAAACCCTTGTTAACTTAATTTAGGGATACATAGATTAAGGTACATAACCCTGTGATAGAAATTGAGGATAAGTATATAAAGGAATCATAATGTTTTGTTAATATATAGATGTTTTTCTAGAAATATATCCATGTTTACATACTACAAGTGGATTTGGTTCTTTTATATATATACCTTGGGTTAATAACCCTAAATATGGAACATTGGTATTAACATTATCATTACCCAGTATACAAATAATGGCTCTTATTTTACAACTATTTTAGCACACTAATGGGATATAATTTGGTCAATTAAAATTTTATTTTCTAACAATTATAAAGCATTTGAGTTGTTAATGAATGTGAATGACGTAGTATTAATTATAAGGTGTGTTATATTGAAATAAAAGAGTTGTCATTTAAACATCCTAAAAATTATAATTCATGATTATGTGGTTTTCCATTGCGATTATGTTTTTATTACACTAGTATTTTTTTGTTTTAGTTAATAAAGGGAACTAGAGGTGAATGAGTTAACATTGAATGGGATAGAAAATATATTTTTGAGAAATGAAACAAAATTATAAATGGGGTAAAGAAGGATGAATGGTGGGTTCGGAAGAATCTATGGTGGTGATGTTCTGAGCTAGGGTGTCTCACAGATGGTCTTTCCTGAAGATATTGAGTTTGATCTTCTTTCTGGAGGGGCTTATCTTCCACTATTCCACTCCAGGGAACCCTCATTGATGAGTGATGTTAATTAAGGTATCGTGAGTTATGATGATACAAGAAGAAAAAATTTCACATCTCTGAAGGACATTTCTTCTGAATAGATTATCCAAAAAGCTAAGATTTTTCATGTTTAGTATAATGAGGATTCTATCACCAAAAAGCATATGATTTGAAACTTTTTTATTCTTTCTCAATTTATTTTTATTGTATTTTCTAATACATTGAAGGTATCTAACCTTTTTGAAAGATTGAACGTGGTTTGGGGTTTCCTTGATTTCAGATGTATCCTAATAGGAATGAAATATTTCCATATCCTCTACCCAACTGAGGAGTTCAATCACCGTTCATGGGGGTTTAAATATTTTTCCTTGAAGATAATATTGACTACCATTAAGGAATGAGACATCTATTTTAAACCATTTTCCATCATGAACACTACATTTATGGCATGGATTTTACTTTTGTGTCCGAATTGGATTTATTGTCACTCTCACATCCTATTTTATATTACATTAGGTGTGGGAAATCCTATCAAAATGAATATAACTACAGATATGTCTAGTGTAACATCCCAGGTAAATAAAGAATAAATAATTTTTATATTTATTAATATTTACGAATTAAATATTAATTTTAATTAAAAGGGGTTTCTACGTTCGATAGCGTACTCGATACGCAATGATGAGTTTCTTTGAAAACTTACGTTGCACACAAGTAATAAAATAATATTATTTTAAATGTTAGTTAACGTGTAGCCGTTGTAATGGAGGGAATGGATAGAAATAACAAAATATGATTATATATGTTTTTAAATGTTTTTACATTTACCCAATAAAAGATAAAGGCTTAAAATATGGAAAGAGTTCAATTTTAGGCATTTACACCCTAAATTTCACGAAAGGTCCACTTATCACTTTTTGAGGGAGAACCGTCATTAAATATAGTTTTGATCGATCTTATAAATTATATTAGACCAAATACAACTCTTCTTTAGAATCGGGACATCAAAATTTACTTTGTGTAAATTTTTGGTACCTTTCTGATAAAGTTCATTTTTTTAATGAATAGTGTAAAATGTTGTATTTTAATTCAAAACCTCTTTTTAATATAATTTATTTATATGATTAGATTATCTTTTGAATTGGTTTTAAAGTGAAATTAGAAAATATTTTTACCATTAAATCTGATAGTGGTCGTTGGAATTAATTTCACTTTGAAAACAGACTTAAACTAGTGCCAATCTTTTGATACTTATTGTTTCATAAAAACACGCAATTTTCTCTGACAGCGGGAATTAATTATTAAATTAATTAATGTGACTTATATGTTTTGAATTTTTTAAAATAGACTTCATTTTTGAATTTGTAATATCAAATATAGCTTTGGGTGAATTTTTGGTAATTTTCTGAAAAACATCAATTTTTGATGAATAGTGAAACCACTAAGTGGTACTTATAAAGACTGAGTTTCCGTTTAAATGAAATTTTGCCATCATTGTGTTTTGAATTTCAAAAATCCGACATACATGGTTGTCATTAAGAATTATAATCTGGTTCAATGAGAATATAATAATTTTTTGGTGAATAGTAACTTATTATGTTCTTAATCGCGATTAGTGGTAATTAGTGTAGTTTAAGGTAAAAATAATGTTTTAATAATATGAAATGAACATGACACATGTCCTACCATCATTGGTTGTGTCATGGCCGACCAAGAAAAGCCATGGGTCAACTTGGGGACCCCATGGAGACACTTTAGTTGGGAAATGACATAAATAACTTTTTATTTAATGTAAAAGTAAAAATGACACAAACATAATATGTTTTACGAAAACAATTTTTACATGGGGTTATAAAGATCAGATTTTTGATTATAAATAGTAATTGGAAAGATAATGTGATTTCCTACATCATAGTATTTTTTTTATAATTTTTAGACTTTAAAAAAATTAAATTATTTATGACATAATAATGATGCAGCGATGACATCATTATTTGACGATTTAAATAAAATGGAAAGATAATGTAAATTATAAGAACTAAACATGTCCAAACCAATTGGATGATTGGATTTAGAACCCTTATCAGCTTATACACGAATTATATCAATGTTGGACCTTTTAAAACCGAAACACAATTTCAAATAAAGTAATATTTCTTTACTTTCCAAAAGTTCTCCTCCTCTCCTCTTATAAAAGGCCCCCACCTCTACCTCATTTCACATACTCCTCAAGCCTTTGGCTCGGCCAACCCCTGCCCATTTACTCTCTCTAAATCCCTATCATCATCCTATAGGATTCCCTTTGGGTGGAATCCTTTCAAAGGAAGCCTTTATGCTCAAATCAAAAGGAGTTACACTTTTAAAGGTAATTTATTCTCTCTTGTTCATTTGTTTTATTTTGCTTCTACAACCCTCTAAACTCTTTTTATTTACTTATTTTGTAACAACAACAATATATTCAATATAATAGGATGTTTTTATAATATTTATTTGAGCTAAAATCTCACACAACTACATCAAATGGTTAAAGAACATACGGTTTCCGTGGATGGAGAAATTTTGCCTCCCGAAACGACGATTGTTAAATACTCATTTAACACCTTCAAAGGTGGCCATTATGATGTCACTAATTTTATATATGATATATAATATGTTTATTTTTTTTCTTTATGCTTCTTTATTTTTTCATTTTGGGCATACCTTTATGGTTTCCATTATGGGTAAACATGATATCATCATTTAAGGAAGTGCGGACTACCGCCCCCTCAAAGTGATGTGATTCGTTAATGCCATATGTGGGACGTGTAAAGGATGGATTTAAAGTTATTATATATGATGTTATACTAGAATTATAATATACCTCTATATCATTATTATTTCATTCCATTATATTATGAGATATAAATGAAAGTAGCGTTC
Organism: Viscum album; assembly: GCA_963277665.1. NCBI lineage: Eukaryota > Viridiplantae > Streptophyta > Magnoliopsida > Santalales > Viscaceae > Viscum > Viscum album. The sequence goes on from OY728164.1 coordinate 215,728,424, forward strand.
ATGCGTACGTACGGCTTACTGTCTCCATGAACGGTGCATTTCATTTCTAATCCCCAAATGTAATGTACTATTAAAAGTACATTTATATAATGGATATATAAATTAATGATATATCTAAATGATGAATATAATTCTGGAATGAAAATATACATACATCGCATTTAGTTTTAATTCCATTAATATGACAAAGAAATGAAAGTAGCGTTCATGTGTACGTACGGCTTACCGTCTCCATGAACGGTGCATTTCATTTCTTACCTCTAAATGATTATGTAATATTATAAATACATGTATATTCTGGATATATATGATATAAATGATATCTAAATCAGGAATTTCATTCTGGATATAATGAAGTTTTGACCACACGAACAACATGTAATTGTAAGAAATCAACATTCGACTTAAGAACCAAATATTGACAAAACAAACATTATTAACATAAATGGTTACATAATGTTTATAACATGGCAATAAGTGATATAAAAGGAATAATGAACATCAAAAAGGATCTTAATAAAGTAGAAATTAACTCAAGTTTATTATTTAGGACGTTAAATAATGATCGAGTCAAGTCAGACCCGATGTAAGCGACTTCGTCTCAATCTCATTTCATTGAGGAATATTTCGTTTTATACACAACTTTATTTTATATGGTGTATAATCCCCCTTTGACATTTAATTTTATACAAAAGGAATCTTTTTCTACGAAGTGTTTTACAAAACGACAAAAAGGAATGTTTCTTTTAACGTACGAGGCGACAACGACCTTTTCTGCCACCGCGAGTATTATTTGGTCTTTGGCTTTCTCAACAAGCCGTAATGTTTTTAGAATAAAATAAATACCATATACTCTTTTATGTATTTTGGTATTGAAAATGGTTTTGAAAAAGGATTCTATTATCTCAATATATTTATGATATATTATGATTGAAATGTGGAAATGTTATTATTTCTTTATATTGGTTTTATGTTTTATGATTTTATACTGGTACTTGGACATTTTAACGGGTGGTTACGTTATAAACCATATGACGGGTGGTTCCGTGAATACCAGGATGGGTGGTTACGTTATAACCTCCAATGCATTGGGTATGGAAGTCGGCCATATGGCTATTCCATTAAGTATGTATGGAAATTGGCCATATGGCTATTCCATTAAGTGATATGTGTGGAAGTCAACTGTATGGTCAATCCACTTAAGTATGTTTATGTCCCAAGTTACCTTTATATATGTTATGTGTTCTTTTTATGGGTTTTATGGTAATCCTTTGGTTACAAAAAGTTAAGTAATGATACTTTATTCAGTGAAGAGTTTTTACTACTTCATGAAGGTGAAGGTATTACTTTGATAGAGTATATATGGTTTACTTGATGTTTGAAAAACTAACAGTTTTCATTCTTTCTGTATCCCTTACTGAGCTTTTTATGCTCACCCCAAGTTTTTTTTGAAATGTTTTCACAGGACATAATGTGGAATAAGGTCAAGGATGGGATCAAGGAAATGTCATCCTATATAAAACATGGAACTAGACACATTTCTTTTTAAGAGTTTTTTCTATTATGGAAACTTAGTATAAGTGACTACATTGTAATCTTTTGATATGTAATCGTTATGTTCTAATTCTCTAAAACTCTAAACCTGAAAAGATCCTCAACGTGAATTATTCATTTAATTCAATATTAAGTAAGGTTTAAGTCTAGGGCCATATATCTAGTTATAGATATTATTCTAGGATTTTATTCGAAATAGATCTCAATTCTGATATTGATGATCAGTTTCTTCATTCCACTTAAAAGTATGGCATAAAATTACATATTAAATATGAGAAGTTACCATTGTTTTTCTCGATCTGTTAGTTCATTGGACACATCAAAGAGCATTGTTTTTGGAATTATAATTGTAATTTATGTTCTGTAAAGGGTCACAACTAGTATGTATGCACGGATCTACAGAAAAAAATAATTAAAGGAAGGATCCTCAAGTGAACTTCAAGAAATCAAGGATTATTCCAATAGCCATATGGTTGTTATTAAATAAAAAGGGGTTATGTAGGAGAATAATATTGTTTTTGCCAATGCAGTGCAGTAGTACGACGCTCTATTGCCTAGTAATATGAAAAATCAATAGGAAGAGCATCATTTCCAGGATAAGATGTTAAAATAAATGGTGACAGGCCTATTGAATAGGTAGTGATTTAGATTGTACCCTATAGGTCTGTTGGACATTAAGAGAAGAAGTCGATGGAACTAGATTCTCATTCTATTGATTTAGTTGGTTATGGATTTGATAATTCATGATCCGTGTTTATTTGTGAACTCAATGTATAGTAGAGTTTAATGAAACTTCGGTGTATATGGAATGACAATAATATTGAAGAATCACTGAAGAAAAAATATTATTGAGATGTTGTTGATAAAGGAAATGTGGTTTTTGATTGTTTCTCATCATCACCTTTGATGAAGGTAAAAAAAGGAAGAACTACTCACACTTGAAACCCTATATGAGAATGATATCCTTCTCATGCAAGCCAAAGGTTCATGGAAATATTTTTATTCAATTAGAGGATGAGCCTAATTAGGATTATGATGTCTATAATCATATTGGTTTTGACTACTAAATGGGTTTATTTTTAATAAGGCCATTTTGTCTTGTATGACCCCATTCTACTCCTTCTGACTTTCGTCTTCTATTTATTTAATATAGAGTGATTTACTCACCATTATAAAAATAAAAAATGGGGTAAATGATATTTTGATTATTCCTAATCGGTTATCATGATATATGATTAGAAACATTCACTTAAAACAACTCTCAGACAAACAAAAGAAGAGATGAATATAGTTTTTAATGATCTAGGGTGGTGGAGTATATGGTAGAATATTGATTCAGGATCTTATATATCAAGGATGTGGGAAGAAACCCGCAACTTAATGTCTTATATGAATAGGGAGATATTCTCAGTGTGGAAAATATTGACCTAAAGAATGTAATTTATGGGAAAAATGGAATGTTTAGTTAATTAAATTTATGAGAATAATGTCTTTTGATAGGAAACATTGATAGTTGAATGTTTTAATTATATTATGTTTGGTAAATATGAAGATAAATTTCATAGGGGTAAATATAAGGAAAATAATTATCATGGTTGTGTGTCTAATGGTTAAACTTATGATAAAAAAGTGACTAAAAATTTCATATTAAAGAAAGATGATATTAAAGAATATGATGTTGAAACATAGTTAATGGTTTAATAATGAAGTGGAATTATTAAGGTTATTGTTTATTTAGATTCAAGAATTTTATTGATCAAATAATTCATCAAATATATATTCATTAAAATAAACATAAGGCATATTATTATTATGCAATTGTGATTTTACTATAATGATTTGAAGGAACATGTTTAATGGTACCTTGAAATTTGATTCAAGGGTAGGTAGATATTTTTGGAAAACACATGATTAATAACACCCTTAATATGTGATTTATGTATAGATAATAATAATAATTATATTTTTATCGGACAATATTGTTTAGATTTAAATTGGTTAGGGACTTTATGGTTTAGGTTATCTTAGCTGGAGTTTGCTGCATGTATGGATTTTTGGAATATATTCGATAATATAATTTTTTTTGGGAATAATTTATTTATTAATGAAGGTTTTATAATGATAATATTATTCAAATATTATAAATATTACATTATGTTATAAATTATGTCTGTTGGTAAATCAAATCTTTTGTTTATTTTGGATATTTAGTGACCCTACTTCTAAATTTCGGCTCATCAAATTTGTAAATATATATATTTGAAAATTATTACGGTTAAATTTTTTTATAATAGATTAATATGAATGTTGTGTGTTATAGGATAACTTGTTATAACAATTTTAGTCTTCTAAAAATTCTAGAGACATGAGGAATTACATGCCCATCATTTTTTAAGCTAACGATCTATTAAATATTAGTTTTTGATATTTTGGAATAGAAAATTCTTTTGGGATATTCAGTTCATGTAATAATAAATAAAGATTTAATTTATAGAAGTACATTAAAAGGATGAAATTTTTGTTATTAAATAGAAATTTATTGTGTAAATATATTTTCTTAACTTCTCAGGCTTGATGGTAAAATAATTATTTCACATTAGGAAAATGATCTTGAAACAAAAATATTATTATATTAAATTCATCTCTAATGAATGAAATGGTCTTCTTAAACCATCATAGATTTATTATTTTGAGTTCTATAACATTATATTGATCATAAAATTTAATATGATCAATTATCTCTAACAAACTCTATAATTATTTATTCTCTTCTTCCATATCCATAACCTCACTTTCCACCAATGTTATCATACATGTCAACCTCATATTGTGTTATTATTAATGAACATCATACATATAATTATATATTTCAAAGTGGATTTTTTATTAAAACATTATATTATGTGGTTTTCCAATATTTCATTTTTAAATTTCATCCCATTTATTAATAAGATAAATATTAAATTTCATGGACCAAATTTATTTAAAGGGGTAGAATGTAAAACCTCAAGATTTTATATGAGGTACATGATGTTTCATAGCATATATGACCTGAAACACTAAGATTAAAATATAATATAATACAATGGTAAAATAAAATATTATAATATTTAAATAAATTAAATCATTTTGATTTCTTTTAATGTTTGAAACAACAATTTTAAATAAAATGAGAGACACCAATTAAGTATTATTTTTTAAATGAGAAATTTATTACCAATATTTTAAATTGGTAGGTATAAAAATGACATGATAAAATAATAAATCATTATGGTTTAAACATGTTTAAAATAAATTTTATGGTTATATATTGTTTATAACAAAATTAAGAACCATTTAAATGAGAATTTTTTTTTAAGAAATCAATGTTTTTTTAAATGGTTTTTTAGTCATACTTTTCACACATAATTTAATATTAATTTTCACTGTATTTAGAAAATGTATTTTAAAAAACTAATTTTTTTTAATATTAATTATATTAATTTTTATATAGGATGATATTTTATTAGAAAATATATTTTTTTTGTGAATTGTAAAAAATATAGATTTTTTTAAAAGTGTTTATCATTCTAAAACAAAAATTATGTAATTGATATAGAAAATTATTTTATTATTTTTATTTCAATTAAAATTAGTTATATATAGTAATATTCAATCTAATTAATTTAATTGTATTCACTATTATAATATATTTTAATGTATGCTTATTTTTTGGGTTTAAAACCCCATTTTTCTGAAAAATATTTGAAAGTGTATAATGTTTCCCAATTTTAATTAGTCATAATAGACCCTAATCAGGAAGTATATAAATAAAATTGATATATTATAAATGTAAAATTTTAGGCTAACATTCATATAATGATTATTTTTATTCATACAGTAAATATAAGATCATACTTTCCCTGAAGAATACAATTCTTGAAAACTATATTCTCATTGAATTTGTATGTTTAATTAAAAATTGAATTCTCTCACATCATTGAATTGAATTTAGAAAAATATATTTCATATTAATATTAATAATAATTTATATTATCTATTAACAACAAATTTATTTTTGACAATAATGAATCCTCAAATACATAAGAAAATAATTGTTGTAGTTAGGTGAAAACATGATTACCATGGTTTATACTAATATTATAATGGTTAAAATTAAATTAAATTTGAAAAAACAATTATAGACCTATATAGACCTTATCACCTCTATGGTTCATAATTAACTATTTAGGAGGCTTTTTTTATGAGAAAAACATGAGTATCAATTTATATTTTTAAAAAATTACACATGTGACCTCTCCCCGACTTATAAAACGACACACCCTCTTCTATCCTCTTCACACTTCCAAAAAAATTTGGTTCATCCAATATGTGGAAACATTCTTCCATAAATACTTCCATAAATTTTATTTGGTTTATGTTTATCATTTATCCATCCTTTTAAGGGTTTAGATATAACCCAAAAGAGGCTCTCTAAAGAAAAGGTAAAATTAATAAGTGTGTGTATTTGTTGTATTTATTATTCCATATAGTTAAAATGATATTAAATAATGATAAAATAAAAAACTAGTGCAAAATATATACTCAGATTTTTTTTAAATTAAATTCATAACTCATATTCATACCCACTTCCAATAAATGGGAAACAAAACCATCGATCGTGTGTACGATGGACTACATCCTTACGAACAGATAAGATTTGTTTTACATTAGCACCATTCAAGGATGGATATAATTATGGATTTATAATATTAAATGATTTTTATGAAATTATTATGATTTTTTAATAATGATATCACATATACTATTGTACTTAACATTTCATGGGTGATACAATAACGTCACATCTGTGTAAGGAGGACTACCACCAAACAAAGTGATGTGATTTTTTTTGAATTTCATTAATTTTCAAGGTATTAAAGATAAATTCAATGAATATATAATATATTTTTTTCTAAATAATAAATCTGAAAAAAATATCACATCTGAATTCTCACCTTTCAATCTGCTAGAAAATAATAACGTCACTAGTGGAATGTGTGGACTACCACCTACACATAACGATGTGTAATTTATTTCATATTATATTTACATAGTTGGAAATAATTTAATGTATGATTATAATATATTATATATGTGAAATAATAATTATTCTATAAATGTGAACTTATATTTATTTTCCATTGGTTGCACCTATTAATAAAAAATGGAAATAACGTTCATGCGAACGTATGATCTATTGTATCCATGAACAGTGTAATTTAATAAATATATATATATTTTATAGATTAATATAAATACATATATAATTTATATATATGAGATTTATATCACCATTAACATTTTTATATTATTTAATGATTATCAATGTAAAAATCCAAAAATTATCGAACCAAAACAAATATGAAAAATGAAGTAATTATCACATGAAATAGTGATTTTAATGTTAATAAAATAGCCAGAAAAGAAAATAAGTAATTAATATTTGGTATGAAAATTATTATTATATTTCCTAAATATATTTATAATTTTTTTATTTAATATACCGTAGGTATGAGCACATACAACAACAATCAGATCTAAGGTAAGGGTTTCTCACTGCACATTTACTTTTGTGAGATGTATATCATATTCAACAATTAGTTATTTTGTGAGGTGTATATAATACCCAATTTTATATTATATTTCAGGAATATATTTTTATTAATAATATTTAAATTTATAGATGATGTTATTTCTTTCATTGGGGTAATGATTAAAAAGTTACTAGAGTGGGAAGAGTTTATTTCCCAATATTTTCCGTATTCAAGATTGTTTATGTTTAAGTATTAATTGGGTGAATTATATGATATATATATATATATATATATATATATATTAACCATTATATATGTTAATCTCTTTTATTTATTTATTAACTCTTTCATGTAATAGGTCCATATTTCTTCTCTTTGGTGCATAAAAGGATTGATAATTTTTTTATGAAATTATGAGTTAATTTCTCTCTTTAGTCAAAAATAATTTTTCATCCAAATCCATGTTATCTAAAAATATTTTCAAAAATTTTCTTATCATAATCAAAATTATATTTTAATGAAATTTTTAATAATGTATGAATTTAATCAATTTAAATGGAATGTTCATGTTGTTTTCAAAACAATGCCCATTTGGCTTATTCCACAAATGTGAAAGGAATATTGGTTAAAATTATACATCTTGTATAGAATTTGTTTTTTCACAAAGGCTCAATTTTTTGAGGCTTATTTTACATGTTTATATATTTTTCAATGAAAATATTTTTCAAAAATGACGAACATATAGTAATAAATGGTAATTTTCCAATTGAAAAGTATATTTTCCTGAAGAATTTTTTAGATGGATTTTTTATAGTATTTGTATTCATCGAGGAAAACAACACTCATTTTACATTATTCTCTATTAGGAATATGTTATAATGACACTACCATTTTTATTTCTCAATATAGTTCATGTTTAGTTAATAGGGATGTAGTATTTTGATATTATTAACTATATTACTCATAATGTTTTTTGATTATTTTTATTTACTGGAGAATGTATTAATTTTTCTTATGATAGTTTTTTCAATAAAAATATATATGTTAATTATTTTTAACCGTTTTATTATAATTTTTTCATTATATAGAGTAAGTGATTTGTGGGGCCCATTATAGGACCTTGATTATATAGTATGTCTTGGAACAAGGACATGAAGGTATTATTATGATGTTTAGAATTATGAATTCCCTCATTATGAGATTAGTTATCAATATTACATGTGATTATTTGAATGTTTCCAATATACATTGTTAAGATACAAGTTAATGTGATAAATTTTATGGTATTATTATATTATCATTAATTTATAGAATAATATTATAATGCAATTAATTTAATGAGATGTGTTTTAGTTACTCAACATTCGATATTAATTTTGTTTATTTATTCTAGATATCTTCCACTTTACACATACCTTTACCGAGCATATAAGCTCACCCATTTCTTTAGTTTTATATTCCCCAATAGAATAGGAAGTGTTTTATGATTGACGTGTAGGGATATGTTATGGGGAAATGTATAGTTCACATATAAAAACATTTTTATTTTATGTTTTCAATTATAATGTGAATTTCAATTATGTATCTAGTTTACCAAGACTATTAAAATATTAATTTCTTTTAGGGTGTGATTCATTGTATCTTTTTCAAATGTAATTAAGTAACCACCAACTCTACGCTAATTAAGTTGGAGTATTTTATAAAAGACATAAAAAATATTTCTAAAACATTAATATATAAGTGAAAGATAAAATAATTATCCACATAGAGACTTAAATGAAAAAAGTTCTGTACATTAATGAAATTGAAAAATAAACCCTTTCCTCAAGCCCGATATCCTTCATATGTATTTGAAACTCCTTTATAATGAATTTATATTTATTATATGTCTATTCTATAACCATATTTATATATTTAATACCATATATGTATTAATTATATCCTATTTTAAAACATTTATTTATAATTCTTCATTAGTCACTTTTCTAGGTAATACCTACTTCTTTTTCATGTATGTTTTGGTTTGGTAAATTTTTTTATTTGACCTAGATCATGGGTCTATCATATCGGAAAAAATTTTCAGACTAATATTATAATGTATATATATATTTAGGATCAATCATAAAATTTATAGGTGGAAAATTGATTATCATAGTTTATAGAGATGAATGGTTGTATGTACTCATATACATTATTTTAATTTATCGAATAACTAAAAAAAGATTGAAGAATAGTAATTATCATTCCCATAATCATTATTATATCATATAAATATTATATATTTGTCTAATTTGTCCTTATTATCAACCATTTAAAATTTAAATTAAAAAATCACATCAATTCAGAAAGTTGGTAGTCCACACATACGCATGAGTGACATTATTGTATTCCAAAGGATTATAAGGAATGAAGGTAGATGTGATATTATCATTATAGAGGTATAATTATGTTATTATTTTAATATATAAATTGTATACACAATATAATAATCGTCCATGGAATATTGTGGTGGAAAATGAATGGGATCACTTTGTTGAGATGATATGTCACATGTATGCATAAGAGACACCTTCACATCCCATTTGATAGAGAAGAGGGTATATAATTGTGATTTCATAAACTTAATAACATTTTAGTATATTGATGATACTAAATATATTATTTTGTGACAAAATAAATAGATTAAGATGAGGTAAATAAAATGTAAAAAAATAATGTCATCGGTTATCGCGACTACCTCTCCTTTGAAAGAACTCATTTAAATCTACTCTTAAATTTCCCAGGGTGGGTCTTTTGGATTTAATATCACATATATAATGTTGATATTGAAGATAATATGTATTTTTATTAGGGTTTTGTCAATCTATAATGTTCAATGTGTTGTAAATAAGTGACGGGGAAGGTTCTCATTTTTAAATGATGTGGGGTGGGGGGGGGGGACTTTTGGAATTTCATAAAATATTAAATTTAAATGAAGTTATTTTCATGAAAAATGTATTCAAATGTATATTTATTTTGACCTTGGGTAGTATATGGTTGATATATCATCCAAAAATAATTTTTTGTATGATTTTGTAGTGTTTTAAGCCTTATATATTGGTTTATACCCTTAGTTAACCAATTTTAAAATTAACAACTATAAAATATGTTCACATTTATAAGTTTATGAATTTACATAGAAGGTGAAAAAAGGACCATAAATAGAAAATGCATAAAATTTTAGACTGTATCACATCAACAATCCCATATTCTAGGATTTAAATTACATTACAAAATACTAAATTATTATTTTAATAAATTTTCAATAATAAAAATTTACACAGTATTCATCTAATTTTACTTCAAATACAATAAGAAGATGTTGGATTTAGAATATTTTTTATATTTCTATTATTTGAAAAAATATAATATTATTATTGGGAAATAATTTATGTTTATTATATAATTACAAAAAATTATAAATAAATTATAATCATGAAGATAATTCCATTATTCAAAAAATGACCATTAATATTTTTTCACTTCTCAATTTTTTCCCTATGTAAACTCGCAAATGTTTTATAATACTATGTGGGAGAAATTTTGTAGGTTTAATTGATTAAAATAATATATAGGACCTTTTCATGAACATGTATCCACTATGAAAATTAATTTCGAGCATTAGGTGATAAAGGGTAAAATTATATTCATATAATAATAATTTTTATGAAATATAATGACCTTATAACTTAGTTTTATCCATGTTTATCATTATATAACTTTTACTAAGGTGATAGATTTTATTATAGTAACTATTCGTAATTTATAAAAATTAAAGTGAACTATTTACCAAATATGGAAATCATGATTCCAAAAATGAAATATATTTTATCAAATTCAATACCTATAAGTGAAAGAAATTAATTATAATATAAGTTCACAAAATGTGATGAAAACATCTTTTTAGGAAATTACATTTGGAAGCTTAAAAGTTTATTTATATTTTTTTTCTCATTAATAGAATAAATAATAAATATATAAAGAAAATTTTTATTGAATATATAATATATAAATTTACTTCCAATCATTCACCAATGGGGATAAATTTAATTATTTGAATAAATATACCTTGAGTGCATAAAATTAAATTTTCATAAAAAAACTCTTTTATTTTCGAAATAATTTATTTTATTTTCTATTTTTTCATTTAATAAATAATGAATTTATTTTATAAATTTGAAAACAATATATGATTCTTGATTTAGTTGTATCGATTCATACCTTCTTTCCCAATGGCTAGGTCATAACTATTTAATAATATTTTTATATAAAATCATTGTTAGATTAGACTCAGTGTAGTGTGTAATTAAAGCTATCAGAGAAATAATTTTTTATAATGAACAATATAATATAGAATTGTGGTGTGTTAAAAATCAAATTACTGTGACCAGTTTATGCTCCCCTATTGAGTTTTTTTACCTTAATTACACCCAAATTTTTTTGGTTCAAGGTATTTTTCCAATCATCCTAGTTTGTGAGGGTATAGGGATAGGTATTCCCTATTCTCAACTCCCATTTTAGATGTGGTGCTAATTATTTTATATATAGTTGATATAATGAGATATGGTAAGGGTGAGTATAGTATGAATATTGGAAGAGGCTAAATTCCATCTTGACTAAGGTATTATATTATACTAGATTTCCGATGGTGTTTGAGATATGATACATGGTAGTGGATAAGGGATGATGGGGATGGTGTTTCTATATCATGAGTTATGGTTGTAGTTATAGTGTTCGTTAAAAAATTTCATAATAGGATATTGTACAATTTAGAAGGTTTGGGATGGTAGGGTTATGACACAACCCACATTATCATTATAGGGATTTATTAATAAATTATTTCACATAGTGGAGTAAGTGGAAAAGAAGTGTATAAGTGGTTATATGGAGCCATTGATCACAAAAATTAATTCAATTCTATTATATTAGTGAAATGTGTAATGCCCCAAACCAAACAACTTTTTATGATCTAGAGTGCCACATGGCCTCATGTGTTCCTCTCCATACACAAAAGGCTACCAATTATAATTGATGGTTTACATCTAAAGGTTGGTAGATGGTACCATTAGTATCATTTCATCAAGAATATAAAAATAAATAAAATTAAACTAAAAATAATAAATGAATAATCATAGTAATCATGGAAAAATATAAGATGGAACACATGTAATTCAATGTAATGGGATCCCAATGTGCCATGTTAAACCAGATTTATAAATTATGATAATGAAATAAGAAAATCAGGGTACTGTTGAATTCATCACTATCCTCTACTAGCTCCATGATCCACTGATCAACTATCTACCATATGGTTCTTTCCATTCATCAGCTGTCTGTTATTAAATATACATGAAAATATATATTTATAAGAAGTATTTGAGTATGAGAATCAATAATATTTCAAAAATGTTTCATCAAAATAATTTCATCAAATATTACATTTGTATTGTATAATAATTATAAATATGTAATGAACATAAAAATATAGTAAAAAATATAGGTCATGTGCTAACCCAGCCGCCAAAAACCCTTGGATGTACTATCTATGGATCATTGTTTGAAGGCTAACAATTAATTTCAATAGTAACAAAAATATCAAGGATTCTAGTATATCATTAGCTTAACAACTTCATGGTATTGGGTCCACAGGCTACCTGGTGGCCTCTAATCATCAAGTGTGTCATGATTAATAGAATCCTATAGTTATCATCTAAGTTACATGATGTTCATGGGAATTGAAGTATACAATTAAAATATGTTTGAGAACATATCATAGTCACCAGGGGTCCTCAGAAATCTACCTTATGATCATGTCCCTCTTCTACTGTATTTTAAATAAAAAACATATCCACTCTAAGGGATAAAAATGTCACATTAAACATACCATTATTGGATATAAAGAATAATAAATTCATTCAAGTTAACTAATATATAAGGTATATCATATATGAAAATAATATCATCAAGATAATGAATATTCAATAAAAAACAATATGTAATCAAAATCAGGCATGGAAATAAGCTACTCTCATATTACTCATGGAATAAATATCACTTCGATTCTTGATGTATAAACACACACATCAACATCTAAAATGAAATCAATCATGGTCATAAATTATGACAAAAAATTCCCATATGAACATATGTATATGAGATCCCAATATGGTAAAAAAATTCTACTTTATGGTTGTTAACATCAACATCAATGTTCATTGAGGGCATTGTCACCCAAACAAGGCTCACACACCAACCAAAACATGATTGTATACCAAGGAATCATTGAACTAGATCCAATATAATATTTCATGGATTCTTGAGTAGGTTAAATATTTATATGTGAAAGGGGTTGATCCAAAATCTTCTTGATGGTGATATTTTGGATAAATAAATGATCCTGTAAAATTAGGAGGCTCTATAAAATAATCATGATGCTACAGTGTGGAGATGTACTAGAAGACATTCCATGGAATAATGAATATTGATATAGTGAAAGGTTTTATTAGATTAATTAAACCAAAGTATAAGGTTATGAACCAAATCATATATATTTGATGGTTGAAAATTCCACAACATTTGGATGATCTCTATGATTTAGGTAGAATAAGAAAAAAGTCCTATGTGGTGAATTGAGGGAGACTATATCATGGAAACACTTTTTCAATTGAATTTTTGTGGTGTTGGTAGTGCACTTTAGTGTATAACTACAATATAAAATTATATTATATTTTTATAGTGAGGGTTGTTTTATTTTAGAGTTTCATCTAATAACCATCTGAGCAGAGGATACCTGTAGAACTAGGAGGATGTATCAAGGCATTTGTAGGGATAGATATAGCATATAAGACCTTACTTTAATTATCATCAACACTGATTTTAATTCATAAATATTTAATCTATTTTAATTTAAAAAAGCTATCCAATTCAATTAATAAAATACAATAAGAGGTATTAACTTTGGAAGATCAATATGCTGGAAACTCGACTACAAAAGTCACAAAGAAGATTTTCTATGGCATCATATACGATGATATGAAACTATATCATTGAACCAATCCTCCATAGTAAATGCTACAAAATATGAACCACTAAGAGTTATTTATATGGTTTAGAAATTTATTATATGGTGTGGACCCTATCCCATAGCTCCATTATAGAATATCCATTTTTACTACGATACATTAACCTCCATGAGGTGTGGTCCCACACATTATGGCACTGCCACCTGGATATAAACCAGAAACATAAAAAAAACCTGCATGGATACCATAATCATTATAGGACCACAAAAAGTTACCAAAACCAGGATTAACACATTATAAAGGAGGAAAATGGAAACAAATATTCAATTAATGGGAAAAATGTGATTTACAATTAATCTCATCTATGGACATATCATATAATAGAAGTGTCTCTTGGGTACCTTCTTACAAAAATCAGTAATATAATTTCATATATTTTATTATAAATCTCGATTATCTTCATAAACCTTCCCATGCATCCAACAAACCCAGAAAAGATGTATCATTTCCCCTCAAAGGTCTATCAATCTTCTAACTATAATCATTAAAAGGTACTCCTCATAAGATCTTTTAGGTTGCAACTGAACTTCCTCACCATTTATGAAATGAATATGATCATCCATGATCCTCTATATCTATGATATATGAAATATTTCATTCATACATTGGTAATGATTATGGAGATATAGATGGTATATCACATTCCAACACTTTTTTGGTAATAAAGAAGGGTCTAAAATAATATAGAGCTAGTTTTCCTTTCTCCTCAGGAGTTGATTCCCTAACTGAGTAGTCCCTCTCAAGAAAACATGACTGGATATAGTGAAATCCAAAGGTCTCCTCAAATGATTGGAATATTATATCATTATACTATGAGAATTAGTAAACCTATAATAAATTATTTTCACTCTTTTATATGTCTCCGAAAATAAACCAGTCCTCAAAACTGTATCCTCTCCCACCTTATGCTAGAATAAATATGAATAACATGGCCTCCCATAAAGATAATCATAATGTATCATATCAATATAACCAAGATGTAAAATTTTAATCTCTATAAGAAATATTTCTCTAGGTCACTCTTTGTATGTGCATGATCTTATGAATATAGTTCTTCTTAGATCATCCATAGAGTGAGTCTCTCTGATTGATAAAAAGTGGGAAACATTAATCATCTGTTAAAAAATTACCCAAATAGTTTCAAGAATCCTCAAGGTTCTAGGTAAACCCAATATAATCTCATCATGTCAACCTCACACTTTCACATGGGAACTAGAAGTGGTTATTTCAAACCACTACGATGTTGGTGCTTGCCATTTTCTCTATGGAAGATAAGACATCAAGGGACAAAACCAACAATGTCCCTCTTCATTAATGGCCACCATAATTATCACAAAATGTTGTGGTACATATTTATCACTACATGATGTTCATTACATAACAATTTATGATAATATTTCATTATCTAAACACTGATGGAATCAAGGTATACCACTCTACCATGTACAATGACTGTATTAGAATCATCCAATGATTACTCGAGTATCAGTACAACTTCATCTAGCCATTCCAATATAAGAGAACACTCAAATTCAAACTCATGTCCTACCTTCACATAGTATACTATAGAATACTTAATACCATGGAAGAATACTTATTCATTCCATGATGATCTGAGGCATCATCCCTCTATTCTGCTAACAATCTCATCATGCACCACTGCTCATATAAAGGCCTCTCACCAAGATCTTACTCAGCATGTGTCTTATGGATAAGGGAATCCACAAAAACAATACCATTTCTATATACCTACATAATATCAAAGATTATTTTCTATAGATACTCAACCATGTTATTATACCAAATAATCAATATTCCATGGGTTAAGATATAATAAAGGATCTTGTGATCTGTGTAGTCAAAAAATCCCTCTCTAAAGAGATAGTTCCACCAACAATTCAAATAATGAACAGTAAATGAAACCTCCAGGCTGGGGATTTGGTAGTTCCACTCATGGGGTCATAGATGATGATACCCATAAGATAATACCATCTATCCCTATATTAGTATCACTAATATGTAAATTCTAGATGTATCATAGTACCCTAAACAACTAATTTGACTCACATGGAGTATTAAAAATGGATTTTTAATCAACATTCTCTTTAGATAAAGGAATGCATTTTCAAACCACTATATCCACTATAGCAACACTCATTCAGTATTTATAATTATAATGGGTGTTTATAGTTGGGATAAGTCTTGAAAAAAATTTCTATAATATCCAACTTATCTAATAAATATCTAGATATCATACACATTATGGGGATATAACATGGAAATCAAATCCCATACATTATCTGGGATTTCAAATATTCTTTTCATAAAGACTACATGCACCAATAATTTTATATCCCATATTGAAAAGTCACATTTTAATATTTTTGAATAAATTTTATGTGAATTATGATTACCTAATACTATCTTGGAAAACCTAACATGATTCATTTGTATAGTTTATTAGATTGGGTTTTTGTTAATGAAAACCACAAAAAATGTGTCCGGATATGGGTGGATAATTTTTTTAATGAGGTACATGAACATTGATGTAATTTTCTTTAGTTCACAAGGAATCCAAAATACTTTTATAACCTATACCTACACTTAAAAACCATAATTTAAATTTACTCTTATATAACTCATAACTGATAACAACCTAATTAAATAAAAATCATACTGAGGCACCCTGATCACGATAATTGATTTCAAAAGATTATTAATATTTGAAAAGGGATATTAAGGATTCATTATATATTTCACCAACTTCTCGAAGTGAATGTAGAGATGAATACTACTATTTTCTTTCTTGAAGAATAACTTTGGAACTCTCGATGGTAAAACAATTGGTTTAATAAATACCTTTCACTCAATTTTTTCAAAATGTACCTTGTGATAACTTATCTCAGTTGGAACTATACAATATAGTGGTACCAAAATGGGATGCACACCCAAGAAGAGAATAATTCAAAATTCAACTCCTCAACTTTGAGGAATTACTATGAAGTCATGAGGAAATAAATCCTAATATAGATTGGATTTTCACTAGTCTTGTCGAAAGAGAAAAACCATCCATATATGTTTTGATCACCCCAAGACGACTCAAGTTTTGTCCCACTCAACCTGATCATAGTTCTCACTCTCTAGTCATTACGTATCTCTCTCCCTATTGTGAGATAAAAGAAAACAGTCTGTGATTGGATAAAATGTTTAATAAAAATATTTTCATCCAGTGCATGATGAGAATCACATAAAAATTCATCATCTGCAGAGTCATGAATTCCCACCACATGTGTCCACATCTAGAGACAAAAAATGGGTCACACAAGGAATCATCAAAGAAGTTCAACCTTTGTACTCAACAATGATTCAGTAGATAAAAACATAGAGGGAATTATAATAGGTAATTCACATGTTTGAACAACTTTTTCAGATTTTATAGAATGAGAAGAACCAATATCTAACAGGGAAATAGATAAAGTAGAAATAATAAAGACTATACCTCAAATATTTAATGGACCCTCTATAAAATCTTCTAGATTCTAATCCATATTATATACCCATATTGTTTCAACTTTTTATCATGACCCCCAAGGTTTACGACATGTCTTAGTCCTCTATTGAGAATGTAATGACCCGATATGTTATAAATAAAATTTCACATAAAATTTAATTACATGTATTATTATATATTATGGATATAGAAAACACTTGTGTGTATTTGGTTTTATTATATCCTTACAAATTTAAAACACCATTAATCATATTTAACAATGATAATATAGTTTTTGAACAGTGAACTTTTTATTATTATAAATACATGGTTTAAATAAATTCAAATAACATAGAAAAAGAAACTGATGACCTAAACGAGTAGGATCGTACATTATGAAGCCAATTTATTAGATATTCTGAGTGAGATATAATCTGTGGGATATTACCTTGACCAATACCATGTTCAGATCCTATAAATTAATCATAAGAGAAACCTTTTATGGGAGAAGTTCAATCTCATCGAGTTTACGAACCAAACCATGTACATTGAACCACTCCATGAACGTCTCACCATGGTGTACCTTACCTTTAAGGTTTTTGATGCATTATTAAAAGGTTAAGTTTCAAGAGAATAATATTATTAAAATTTATTATTTATTTTGAATATAATAAAGTTTATATTTACTTATTATCATTACTTTATAATCAATTTTTATTTTTATAAAATAAAAAACAATTTATATTTTAATTGCCATTAAATTCAAATTAAGATAACCATTTTGATCATTTAACGGTATTTTAAAATAAATAATATTTCAATAAAATATAATTATTAAATAATTATTATCAAATATAAATGATCATATAATTTTTATAAATTCAAATGTAATATTTATAAGGGTTCGAAAACTATTATTGTCAAAAAAATCCTTCATTTCTCAATAAATGGTGATCATTATTTTAAAAGTGAAAATTCAAATATTTAAAAAATAATCAGTATAAAAATAATAAAATGTTTTGTAATAAGAATGCCAAAATTTTCCAATGGTTATTTTCTATAATATTTCTAGGTAATAATTTTTTTTGGGTAAAGATTAAAAATGATATAAATATATGATGTGTATTATGACATCATAGTGACCCAAAAGTCACGTAAAAAATTCTATAGAGGAACTAAATGACAAAATATATGTTTAATATTTAAAATAATGTGATTTTATGTGTATTTAATTAATTTTGTAATCTTCTTATAAATCCCAAAACCATTAATATATTTTAAGGTTTCAAAATAATTTTTTAAGAGTAAGACTCACTTCCACATCAACAAGGGTATTATTTTAATAAATTAGTCCCTTAGACTTATAAAATAATGAATCCACTCATATTTAGTAGAAAGTAATAGAAAAAACATGTTAAGGAATTTTTATTTATTTTATTATATATAATCCAAAACCCATGATTGGGAAAAAAATAAGGAACTCCCCCTCTTTTCCTATATAATACATCCCATCCTCCCATTTATATTCACTAAAAAACCTTAAATCACATACTTAATCTTCCCTAACCTCTATATATTCCTCCCATGGTGTCACCAATCATTCAATAATCTCCTCTAAAGCATTTTGATTCACACTATAATGGTAAGGGATCCTCTCATTCTCCTCTATATTCAAGTTTCTTCACTATATTATATCTTATACTTATAATTTCTTTTGTTGGGATGTGTTTTTACATGCCCATATTACTGTATGTTTTATTCCCAAATTAATAAATAACCCTATAACTTTCATCAACCCATTTTATGAATCATTAATTTATGTCGATATGCTGTTGACATTTCACCATGATTCTGGGTGATAAAACATTTGTGTAGTGAATACCATACGCATATAGTTTCAAGGGTGTTCACCTTTAAACAATAATATTTATTTTATTGGTGATTTATATGAATTTATTACATAATACATTATATTGGAATAAAATTTAATGAAAAATTATTCCATGTTGTATGATCTCTGAGGAACACATAAGCATGGGAATGAAATTAAGGTGACCGGTGCGCCCAAAATTATATAGTGATCCAAAGCATTGGGTAATGTTTTAGTCTTAGGGAAAATGAGGAAAAGTATTAGGGAGTGAATAAATTTTTCTATCAGACTTTTTACATCATTATTTATTAGTTATTATCTTTGACATATGTTTATGATGTAGTGTTTTAAGCGGTTTCCACATTTCCCATATTGTTATTATGATAATCATGCTATATCATGCCTCATTAGTCATGTTTATAATTATAACCCATTTTATGACCATTGATATTCGTATTTTATAACATGTAAACTTTAAATCATGTTATGTAATGTATATTTCCTTACTAGGCTTTATTGCTTACCACTTCCTTATATATGCCCCCAGGTTATCCTATTCCATTTTAAGTATGAGAATTTTAAGGAAGTTTTTAATAATGTTGATGTATTCACTATTTTAAAATGTTATGTATTGCACATAGTCCCCAAAGAAACCTTAATTCTATATCTTCCTGGATTTATTAGGTGTAATATTATGTAATAATTCATGTATTATTGTAAAATAAATAAAAGGGTTGCTATAGTTGGTATAAATGAAAAAGTTTAGTTATTTTTGTGAATAAAATTAGAAATCTATAATGAAAGACATTGGGATAAGACTAAGTATAAGAAAAAATATCAAAATTTATATAATTATATATTCTTTGGGTTTAAAATAAAATAAATCCTATTTGGATACAACAAGTGGATGTGGATCTTGAAAAAATGTATATAGGGGAAAAACCCAAAAACACCACATTGAACTTGACTCAACTGAGAACTCGTGCACGACAATAGGCCTTGCTATACACCTGGTTTGAAAATACAATGGGATATGATTTGATAAATTTATAAGATTATTATGAACCATTATTAATAGAAAAAAATTATCCATATGAATATATTTTATGAAATTGATCATGGATAACCTAGATTAAAGCCTGGAAATTCATATGTCAAAGAGATACATGTAATTTATATGTTGTCTCATCAATTTCATTAGATTCCCATTTATGTGTTTAATAGTATGAAATTAATCATCCTCAATTTTCCCTTTATTCTAACCTGTGGCTAGAAATATATGAAATCAGAAAAAATACCAATGTGATAAGCAATGTGAAGATTGCCCCAACGATATTCCAAACCTGAGGGGTGCAGGAATAGTCAAATTTGTGATAATACTCTCTCAACTAAGTCACATTATAATAGAATCTTAGATTTGGAGGAGCACCCAAGTACCTCAAATAAATAAGAATATATATTTCTGGTATTTATGTTACAAAATCCTTTGACATTCAATGGATCATATGATCCCTTAATCGACGAAAAATGGATAAAATATATTGAGAAGATATTAACCATACATTAATGTTATGAGACATAAAATATTATTCTGGTTGTCTATAATATGGTGGAAGAATATGATCATTAGTGGACATTGATCAATAATATAAAACCTAAGGAAGAGATAAATGTGATGTGCTGAAATGAATTAAGGAAATTGTTTTTGATAAATATTTTCCACACACTCTCTAACATAAAACAGAAAGGTATTTACATTACATTATGTAAAAAGATGATAAATATATAAATGAATACAAGTAAAACATCACAAAACATTCATGATATGCCTCCTACTTATTCATTAACCCCAAATGGAATGTTTAAAGATTATTTTGTGGACCAAAACCAAGCCTATGAAAAGCCCTAGTGATCCGAGATTTTGATAGCTATGAGAAAATTTTCCCAAGTCATCTTAAAGTCAAAATTGATATGAGAGAATCTAAATTGAATCATATTGATACAACATGGAATGTATAGTTTAATTATGATAGTCTGATAAATGAAGATATCAGGGCTAAGAAATTTCATCATCCCACTTATAAAAATTGTGGAATGAAGAACCCCCGAAGTTGACCATGGCGGACTAGGATATAATTTAGGTTTGGGAATGAAGGACACTGAAATCATAATTTCTAATTGGATAACCCCATTAATTCAATGGATAAAATACATTATCGGGTAAACCCTCAATATTATGTATTGATGTTTTATATAAAAAAATATAATTTTAAAAAAGTAGTTAATTTTTAGTCAGATCATTATAGGCTTCAAAAATACATTTCCTCAAAAAATGTATTTGTATTTGATTAAGTGCAAAAAAATAAATTTTAAGAATTTTTTAAAATTTATTTGATTAAATCGACACAAAAATTTTCATTATCATTTCAAAATTATATTGGGGTGAATTTTTGTAAATTTGTGAAATAATAATTTTTCTATGAATACTAAAAAATAATATTTTTTTATTAAAAATGCCCCATTCAGTTAAAAAATTTACAAAGCTACATCTTGTTTAAAAAAATTAAAAGTATAATTGGTTTATTTATGAATTTATTAAATTATTTAGGCCATTGGAATAAAAATCATTTTTATTTTTGATAATAAATCATTCTATACTTATGAAAATTTTCAAATTGGAAATTTTCATTTTCATCGCTTCTGTGGATTTATTATTAAATTAAATGTTACCACTTATTTTAAAAAATTTATAAAAAATGGATTCCATATTTTGAATCATAAATACTAATATTATAATATAAACTCAAATTCTGTACTGTTCAAATTAAATAGTGAAATATTAAATATCAATTCTCATTGTTAAGATTAAAACAAGTTTACTAGTGGGTTAATTAAAATGATGTGGGGTATAATGAACTAAATACATGTAAACAATTAATTTTATGACATTATTTATACTTTATAATATATTAGGTTATATAATAATCTATTTTAGATAATTTTGGAATGTAAAAAACATGGGTAATATTTATACTTGTTTGAAAATTCCATGTGTGTCCTCTCTTCCAATTCTAAATAGAAACCTAATCTCCTCTCATTCTCGCACTACTAAAAAATATTTTTGTATGAAATTAACTACAAAAATATCTTACCTAATTTAATACAAATATCATATATTACTTATTTTTTATTAAATAACCATAATAAGGATTAATGTATAAACCTAAAGTCATTCTCCAAAAATGTTGTATAGTCCTTAACTATGTGATTTAATTATATATTTTACTTCAAACCCTATAAATATTAATTAACCATGATGATAAAATTACATAAAATTCCCCTATATATTTTCTATTTAATTTTTTATGGCATTAAATACATATATTTCCTATTACATCATGTTAGAATTAAAACTATTGATCATGTGTACCATGGACAACTTCCTCGCGAATCGATATAATTCATTTTCCATCACCACTAATCATAGATGTATATAATGATGGATTTAAAATATTTATATGATACTTAAGAATTAATTATAATTATTTAATTTTAATATCTCACATACCTTCTTACTTTACATTCCCTAATAAAACAATAACGTCGCCCATGTATACGGAGGACTACCACCTCGAAAAGCGATGTGATTCTCTTTTCACTTATGCATTACATGGTGGGTAATAAAGATATATTTAATGAATATATATGATATATATGAAATAAAAATGTCTTTATAATGTTGATATATTATTTTCCATGAAACACCCAGAGTTTTTGTGAAATATATTTTTTCAAATTAATTTACTATTTTGGTTATTTTTCATTTCCCACAACACTGAATTTATCTTCTGTTATATGAAAGAACCATGTTATTATTTCTTTTTACACAATTCCAAGATGATATTGGAAAATAAACAAATATATTTGATTTTAGTACACAAATAACTATGCTTATCTTGTGTGATACCTAATATCATGTCCCTTTGGTATCTTCTGTTACACGCATGGTTATGTTTTACCGAACTACAATATACTATTAATATTATTATTAAAATATTATAATAATTATCACCAATAAATTAGAATGGAATGTATGAGTGGAATTTACTAAATTATGAAACTATTGATTACACATGTACATAAAATAAATTCTTTGGCTATCAATTAGTTAAAATAAAATTAAGATATTTTTAAAAATAAATAATTCATGTTATATGAAAACTAATTTTCTACGCACGAAGACAATATTATCTTAGTAAATTAAAAATAATATTTTTAATGATTTTTATAGAAAAATATCTATTAATTATTGAATCAATTTTTTTACACTCATCCAATATATTAAATAAAAATATGATAAAAAGAAATCCAATTTTATGAATAAGAATATGTATTTTTCAAAAGGGAAATTTGACTACCTTTTAAAAGAGAACATAGTTTAAATATAATTTTTGAAAATTTAATAAATTATATATGATGAAATAAACTTTGTTTTTTAAATCATAATATAAAATTTAACTTCGTTTATTTTTATGGTATTTTTCTGTGAAGTTTTATGTTTTGATGAATAATGAAAAATATTGAATTTAATATCGAAACAGATTTTTCATAAAATTTATTTCTATAGTTAAAATATAATTTAATTATTTTTTATTGTTTAATTATAATATTATACAACAATTATTCCAATTTATTTAATTATATCCAATTTTACCATGAAATTGGATGTAAAAACAATTCAATCTTTTTGACCATTTTACTTTAAAAACACATCGTCTCATCCCACTTGTGAGATTAATTTTAGATTAATTTCTTCCACTTATCTGATTATTATTTTAAAAAATGATTTCTTTTTTGGAATTAGAATAATTTATAATTTCTAATATGTTCAACATAGTTTTTAACCAAAAATATTAGTGACTTTAATTAATATAAATTACTGTGACTAAGGTAAAATGATATTAATTAATAACTAAACTCATAAAATATGGTGTAAAATGACCCAAAACATATAAAAAATTATTTTATATAAACTTTTTTACCATTATACCCATAATAATCCATAATTTTATATTTTTAACCCTTTTGGGGAATTCAAACCATGGGGACCACTCATGTCTTTTCAAGAATACCCAATGTATTCTTTTCCTCACATAATAATGACCGCTTCTCCTCCACCTCAATTTTCACATATCATTCCCCTGTGGATAAAAAATCCTTCCCAAATATACTAAAAAATACTCTAAATTAATCCTAAAATAATACATTTTGAAATAAATCAAACCAAGGAATCCTTTTGGTAAAAACCAAAAGGAGTTACCCAAAGAAGAGGTAACACCCTTCCATACTTACATTATATAATTTATTTCTCCACACTCTAATTTTTTTAATATTTATATCATATCATTATTATCCTCAATATACATAATGTTTGTTATGATAGAGGTTATATCTTCACTCACACACACCTCTATCAAATTTGTAATGAACTTATCGTTCGTGTGTATGGTGGACTACCGCCTTGTGAAACTATGTTGCTCGTTTTTTCCTTTAACACTTATAATAGTTCAGAATTATGGTATAAATAATATTCTTATATTATATGTATGATAATTATGATTTTTTATTCTTCTTGAATTATTATATAACATATAACTTCATGTTTTTTATTTTGTGAATGTATTGTAACTTCGTTTGTGGATGTGTGGACTACCGCCTCTTCAAAGAAATGTTATTCATTTAAACATTACATGGATTGTATTAAGGATGATTTTAAGGAAATTATTTAATCTAAATTTAATATTTATACTACTATAATGATAATATATATATACATACATTTCATTTTATGACTTTTTTTTAATATGATAAGAAAATGGAAACAACGTTCATGCGTATGGTTGACCTATCATCTCCATGAATAGTGTATTTCACTTCATATTTATATATTTTATAGATTATTATAAATACTTATGTAATGAATATATATTATATTTATATCATGTTTTAAATTATTTACATAATTAAATCATGATCAATGTAATAGGATCATGAATAAAAATTCTAAACATATATGAAAAACAAAATAGATATTACGTGAAGCATGACCTTAAAATAGAATTATTAATAAATGGGTAAAATAAAGTCATAATAAAATAATATATGGTAGTATATATAATAATATAGTTATATTATGTATTTATAATATACTTATACTTATTATATAGAAGGTTTGAATGTGTATGATTAAATTCAAGACTCAAGGTTAGGGTTTTTTCATATCACTTTATATATATGTGAGATACATGCCATATTCACCACTCATCTTTTATGTGGTGTATATACTTCCATGAAAATTTTATATAATTATTTCCTTTAATTTAATTATACTGAATGTTTCAATTTATATTTTTCTTTAATATAGATCACGATTCTAAAGTTACTCATGTAGTAATAGTTTTCTCGTCTTGGGTTTATTTCTGTTATACTTATACATTATTAATCTCTCATTTAATTTTATGTACTATATATAATACCAATGAATTGATTATAATATTATTATAATTTAATTTATGGTTATTTACATATCCATTTAATGATCTACATTCGAGTAGGTTTACGTTTCTAAAGATAATAAATTTGTAAAGTAATTTTGTCTCAATTTTATTTCTATAAGAATATTGACATCCTATAAATGTATATTATTCTAGAAGGTGTATATAATACCATTTGAAATTTTATATCATGAATATAATTATTTTCATTATATTATAAACATCATTTAATGTTATTATTTTATGGTTATCATGATTAAATTTTTTTGAAGTGGTAAAAAATAATTCTTTCAATCTCTTCATTTATCATGATAGTTTATAACAATGATTCATGGAAGAAATTTTATAATAAATATATTAATAATTATCTTGGATTTTATTATACTTATTTTGATAATGATATATTAAAATAATGGTACCATTTTAATAGTCCTCAATACTTAATATGATAAATAAATTTTTTTACGATAGTTTTACTTTACTTCTCTATTTCGCTAGAATTATATTTTATTCACAAACAATATTTTATAAAAATAGTTAAAAAATGTTTTTAAATGACACATTAATCTCATTTTCAGGCTAATTTATTTTAAGGAACGATTTAATGTATTAATGGTTTTAAAATGGTTTTCAACTCTTCCATTATATGTATTCAAATATAATTTCAGGAAAAAAGTATTTTAAAATGTTATCTAGTTTCTTTATAAGTTATAAAAGTATATTAAAAGAGAAAGGTTTTCAATTTTTTTCAATGATTTATTTATATGATTTAAAAATATATGAATACAAAATGAAATAAGTTTTTCAAGATTACTTTATATATTTTCAAATATGTCTTTCAAGAAATGGGTTTTCATAAATTCCTTATGTTTTATAGAGAAATTTTCAAAGTGGAAAATATATTTTCCTCAATAAATGTTTTAAATGATATTTCAATTATTTCATTATAAGAAACAGATTTTTGAAATGGTTTTATGAAAAGTAATTTCAAATAAAGGATATTTTCCTTAATAAATATTCAATGTGATCCTTAAAAATCCTTTTTCTATCTATGATGTAAAACATTGTTATAATTAATGCATTACTAGGGATATGATCTGATAACACCATTGAAATTATTTCCTAAATAGTTTATTTTTTGATGGAATGATGTTTAGAAACCCCATTTCACTTCTAAAGGTTATATGATTTTGAAACAAACAACCTTTCATTTGTTATGATTTGATGATGTGAGTTTAAGTAATTTTTCATTTCCACTAGTAAGTATGAAGAAATGTTTATAATTCCAATTTCATTTAATGGGTTATGATATAATGTTTATGAGACCCATATCGTTTTATTGGTCATGATATCGTAAATGTTTTATTATGATTTGAAACATTTTTGTATGATTTTATTTTGTGACAAGTGAGGCCTATATATACCTTTAATGAATTGGATAAATATTTATATCATGAGAGAATGAAGTGAAACAAGTTGGCAGGCATGATCCACAATGGGAAAAAGGTGTGTCTAGATCCAAAATGGGAAATAGGTGTGTCCTAATCCATTATGGGGATATGGGAATCCCAATCCACTATATGAATATGAGGATACCCAATCCACTATGTGAGGATGGAAAACATGATCCAATATGGTAATAAGGTGAAACCCAACCCCTTATAAGGAATTGACAGTGACTGTGGATGGTGGTGTGTACCTTCTTTTAGGATTATTCCACATGAAGTGCTCTAATATGTTTTGGAATAGAACCTTGAATTATAGGGAATAATTTTTTTAGAAAATGTTGAAGAAAATCAGCTTTATTAAAAGGTAATACACAAAAAGAATGAGATGAAAGGGGTCAAAAAAGATAATATACCTTCATTCAATAAAAAGAAAATAGTTTTAGCATTCAAAACCAAGAGGATTATTATCATCATAATCCCAGCCTCATTCATCTAAAGAACTCCAAAAATTTACCTCAATTAATTTCCCATCGTGTTATAGATCTAGTTCTCATAGTAGTCTTCAAGTGAAAGAAGTCCTTTTGTATCCTTGTTTTCTTCAAATGTGAAAATTATAAGCCTTTAGTGTCAACCCCTTTTCCTTTTTCAAAATCATCACAATACGAGCCTTTATTTGGCGATTCTTGATTCCCTTTGTCTTTCCATGTTTCCCCAATTTTTGTTTAGACTCCACTAATTATTAATTTCCTCAATTATTCAATAACCACTTTATTATGATAGGTAAAAAAATCAGTAGAATGACTCGGTGTCCCCCTTTCTTCCAAAGATCCTTCTGGAAGTATGTTATCAATCATCCCTACTTGAACAGGAACTAACTCCATATATTCCCCTTATTTTAAAGACCCATGGGGGAATATATCAAGCCCTTCCTACTTAGTGGGCCTATCCCTAGTTTTGTAGTTAGGCCCCTCTTGCTGGTTTTGAATACTGTTTAACTGGTTAGAGTCTTGATCCTCCATTATACCTACACCAACATAATAATTATATATCACAACCCCCTTTTATTCAATAGAATTCAATGATACCAAACCAGCTGCATGGAACCTTTTAAGCGAGTTGGAAGTTCCCTCCATGATTTTATTTTTTTTTTCTTTCAGTTTTCTGCATACCTAATGATTATGGCTCTTAAAAGAACAAAAGGTGTATGCATCATTCTGAAAAATGTATTCCTTGATATTTCCAATAGCATGAAAATCATGAAAAATAATGGAAAATTATCATACATAATTTTCAAACTGATATCATCTTTTGATGTGGAATGAACCACCTGATCAGATAACTCATAATTGAGATCAATTTGTACTAACACCCTTAAATAAAACCATGAACTATCTGATTATGTAATTCTATCCATTCTAATGTTATGATAATGTTCGCATACCCTTATTATCATGTAATGCTTAGATATCTCACCTGATTACTGTTACTGAGCATTTATGATCACTCATCCTTTATGTTTCCATGCCAAAGTTTATGAAGAATGGTTTTAAGTAGGATTTCATAAAAGATAATATCATTATGGGAGATGTTTAATATATGTAAAAAAATTAGAATTATTTGTTCCTAGTTTCAAAATACACTAAACTATTATGGCCCTCATGTAAGTAATTTTATAATGTACTAAATATTCATAAAAATTGATGTAATATCCATGTATGTTAATCATGGGAGACTATAGTTTGTATGAAAAGAAAGTATTTTTCAACCTTTAGAAACTAGGATATGAAGACTTTTTGTGAGATCTATAGGGATATTTCTAAGGATATATATAGTGATGTATCTAAGGTAAGCATAATGTTCTATAGATTTAAAAGTAAGTGTCTTGATTTAAGCATTCATAAGTAATTTTTCATGATTATGTGGTTCTCTACTATGATAATTGTTTCTAACCCAATGTTTTTTGGTTTTAATCTATGGTGAGACTACATGTAACTTTGTTAACTTTTAATGTTTTAGATGTGGAAAGTATGGGATTTATGAAAATCAATTTTTTGAGTGGAAATCACATGAAGATAATATATAATATGTTACTACTATTAGTTATATTAATCAACATAATTATGTCATGAATGAAATTTGAAAGGTATGGGATGTTGTAACTGTATTGTTTACATAAAACATAAGAAACATGATTATATTTTGTTCTAGGAAGCATAATAAATGATTATTATTTCATATTTTAGGAAAAGGGTATGATGGAATAATATGAAAAATATTAATCAATTGTTTGATAAGTAATTTGGATGAATGAAGTTTTTATGGTTTGGAATTAAATGATTATTATATATGAATTTTGAAATATAGAAGTGTTTTTAGTATAATTTCATAACTAAGGTTTGAAAAGGATAAGTTGAATGGTGGTGATGAATTAGAAACATGATTAATGGAAAGGTGATATTTTGAATTAAGGGAAGGTAACCCAAAATATGTTCATAAAGTTGAGAAAATTTATTTAGCTTGGATTAAGAGATGATTGACTTGGATAAAGTAAATTGGATTTTATCACAGTCCTCATAACTGATAAAGTATTTGTTGAATTTTTTTTCACTTTCATGGGATAGTGATTAATGAATTTAAGGAATATATCCATTTTTATTTGGAATAATAATGCATGAAACGTTTTCAATAAGGATGTATGTTAATTGAGGTTATTAGCATATTTTGATAGAATAATGATAAAGGTATTCACATGTTTTGATTTTGACATCGAACATCTAGTTTATGACATGTGGGGGATTACTGCCACTGGAGCTTCGCGACGGATCGCGAAAGTCAAATGTGTTCGTGGAGGATCACCGCCTCTGGAGCTTCGCGAGGCTGTGATGATCAAGTCCCTTCGCGTTGGTCCTTCGCGGCGGTGCTTCACGAGGGTGCTTCGCGAGGCAGCGTGCCGGCCTTCTTTTTCGTTCCTTCACTTCGTGCAATATTTTGGCACCAACAGTTATGTTAGTAGTGAACAAAAATATTATAATCATTTTCATAACTCAATAATGGTACAGAATCCTAGTGTTTACAAGATATATCATTAATTTAGGAGAAAACTTTTTCCTAGGGATTACCCATTTTGTTGTGGAGTTTATATTGTGATTCCCCATATCTCAAGAGATGAATGAAAAATAAGCATTCTCATGATGGTTAATTTCAACCATTTGTTGTTTTTATTTAGAAATTAGAGTCCATATAAATGTATTACATCAATTGATACCATAAATATATTGGTATGTGATGTTATTTGTTTGAATTTTTAACATTTATGATGGTCTTACCATTTTATGGGGATCATTGACTCATGTGTTATAGAGGATTTGGTGATGCAACATATGGATAGGATAGCGCACCTCATGGGGCACCTAAGACTACAATTTTTAATGTTATATTTAATTTACCACTTGATTATCGGAAATTTTAAAAGTATCTTCAGTATTTTAGTTTCACCATATAAAATCATTCCATGTTTAGAAAAATGGGTTGACTTAGTAGACAATTCAATAATTATTGGAAATATTAAATGTTTTCTTTCTCTATTTTTGAGGATCTTATTTAATGATCATTATAGTCTATTAGTTTTCATAAAAAAAATTTCACTCTTCAATTGGAATACCCATTTTTTGTATTTTATTATTAACCATGTTGATATATATAGTTTTGTACGAAGGTTAGGATATTAGATGTCCCTAGGCTAGATGTGTTATATTTCATGATAGAAAGAATTATGTAGATCTAGGAGTTGATAAAGGTAATGTAGGGCCATACTATTTCTTATACATATTAGTTGAATATTTCCTTGAATATCTATGTAAGGGATCATGTGGTATTTAGTATTTTCTTATCTTGTGGGTATAGTATTAGTTGAGGGTCAGTAAATTATCCCCAAATTATTAGTAATTTCAAGGTGTTTTAATGTATAAATATGGTGGGATATTAGTTGGAGATCCCTCCATATTTAGATTATATCCCAAATATTTTCTTTATATCACATCATTAGTGAATTCTTCAGGATACTTATAATTCCAAATATTGTGTTAAAATATGTACTATGAAATATGATATATTCATAGAGACCATTGTTGGTTTATATGATCTCAATGATAAGGTTATACATGGTATATATATTCCCTTAGTTAAAATTATAAAGAGACATTTTGGAGTTTATGGGATAACATATGAATGATTTTCATAAATACTTTCTCAGTATCCTAGTATTTTTATATTTTATTTAATTTTTGTTTTATATTTTTCCTATTTAATTGAATAATATGATTTCCTACATGATATTTCATAAAAATTTTCTGTCTCTATGTTTCAGGATTTGGTTAGTGGCATTATCTCGTTTTATAGGTATCTGATAATTTGTTCTTGGTTAGTGGTGTATATGGTATCCCATCTGGTTCGATTTTGATTTATAAGGATGATAATATTTTATGGTTTAAGTAATATAAATTTTTAGTTGAGAAGAAATTTTATTTTGGGTTGGACTTGTAGCGCGAAGTCTTGGGATGCACCATGATATCATGGTTGAGGGGGTTTATGAAGTATGATATGAGTGATTGTGACATATACCCCAAAAGAATGACTTTTATATATAAACTATTTTAGGGGTCCCTATATAATATTGATATGGTTGTGTCATAGTCTTGGTCTTAGTGTTAGTTGATTTCTATTTAGGGGGTATTATATTGTGGAGCCCATGGGTTCTTTTATGGACCAATGAGGTAATGTACTTTTCTATATATGTTTGAGTTATGTACTCTACATGGGTCCTAGGTTTCTCTATATGCATACCCCAATTTAATAGTATATGGGGACGTTATGTGGAAAGATATTTATAAGATGGTTTTGATGGGGGCGCAATATGGTTTAACAATATGGGTTACATCATTGTTTTTAAAAACCTATATGAATTTTCCCATTACTAATTCCTTTTATTATGTCTCTTATGTTTTCTATTGTCATATCTTCTTCATTTTTCATATCTTCTTCATTTTTAATTTATTGATAATCACTAGATTGTATAAGAGATTATATAAGTCTCTATTATGTATTTTAAATAGGTTAATAAACATTGTTTAGTTTTATTTTAATGATTATTGTGGCTTTATAAAGACATTTAATTTATCCTAATGGGAATAAGTTGGAAGGGTGTGAATCCAATGTGTTTGCGGACTCTAATGATATTTAATCATTATTGAGTTTTATTTTGTTTCAATCATGGGAAAACATTGATTTTGTTGAGGTTTTTTTAGTTGATGATGTGATTTTTTAGGAACTACATTAATAAATGTTTAATAACTTAATGATGGTAATTAAATAGTAATGTATATAAATGAATTGAAAATAATTAATGATTTATAAAATGAACAATTATAAATATTGGATATTCAAATATATTATTTTATAATCTTTAATTTTATATTTTTTTCATATAATTGTGTATATATGATTTGAACTATTGTAGGATGATTAAAATTACTATTTTGGCACAATTACTTTTTATATACAGGGAAACAAGGAAATTTTTGTTGGTAAATCAATGTAAATTGGGATTTATTAGTTCTCATAGGATTTGTGTGGGTTAATTTACTAGAGGATGGATGATTTTGGTTGTTATGTCTACTTTAGCTAAGAAATGGGGTTGTTTTACCCTATTAGGATGGGAAAGAAAAA
This sequence comes from Viscum album, assembly GCA_963277665.1. Taxonomy (NCBI): domain Eukaryota; kingdom Viridiplantae; phylum Streptophyta; class Magnoliopsida; order Santalales; family Viscaceae; genus Viscum; species Viscum album. The sequence goes on from OY728164.1 coordinate 215,761,761, forward strand.
ATGTCGAGCTTTTCTTGGGACTATGGAATGTACATTTGTTTTCCACCTTATAATCATTCGAAACTATTGGGATGTCAATGATAATGATTAATATTTTGAAGGATTTTGGAAGGAATTTAATAAATGATATAACATGAATAAAATTTTAAAAAAAATTTTAATACATTTTAACTAGATATAATTAATGTGGGGGTTGTATTGAAGTGGGTTTTCATTAAATAAGGAATTAAATTTAATACTAAACACATCATTTGATAGTAATGGTAAATCATGAAATATATTTTTCTATTGATTAATTTTGAGTCTATGAATTCTTTATGTTCATATTTTATATGGGAATGTTGGCTAGATAATGTTTCTTTTATTGGAATTAGGGGTGTTGCATAACAGGTTGGTGTGGTGTTGTTTCTCTATTGATGTTTAACCTTCACACTAGGATGGAATGGGTGTTTCATATATATATATATATATATATATATATATGATGTATCTTTCTGTTATATATTTATTCCATGACATGATATTTATTTACATACTAATTACAAAAAAATTAGGTTACAAATGTTTTACAAAACATTTTAGTTGATGTGTAAGGATGGTATTTTACCCATTCTTCACTACACTCCATTACAGGTTTGTTATAGTGAATTTGATTTTTAAATGATTTTAAAAGATGTTGTTGGATTCATGATTTGAAGGAGAATGGAATGTGGTTTATTTATATCATTTTCATGATACTCTATAATAAATAATTTATTAATTTTTTTGGAAATAATATATATAGTAGTGGATACAATATGATGTGTTTTATGTGGTTGTATCTTGTAGGAGTTTTTTGGATTTTTAATTGATGGAATTATGCTATTATATGATTTTTGACCTATGAGATGTTCATATTAATATTGTTGTTTCCCAAGAAACACAAGTGTTTGAGGGATTGAAGCACATAACCATTTACATTGGTATTTGAGAGTGCAATATCATTGTTGAAGCCAATTCATGGAAATTTTGATTTCATTCATTAATACTATTTTATTATATTTTAATAATGATTGGGTTGGTGAGACTAACAAAAAATAGTATTATTTGACCAATAAAAGTGATAGTTTATACTGTAATATATTAATTGAAGCATTGGCATGTTGGTTCCACATTTTCATGAAATGTCTCAAGTACGATACTTATGTGTATACATTTTATACCAACCCCTATATATATAAATATATTATTTTATAATTGTATATTACATGTATATAGATCAATTTGTATAATTATTGGATGTATCATAGATATATATTACATGTTCAATCTTAAGATTTTTCTTTATTTATTTTATATTGGAGTGTTATACTGTTTAGAGTATTCATGCATTGAGGGGTTATATTGGATATTGGTTTATATATATCATATTAATAATTTTAAATTTTATGTATTTTTTTTGGTTTTATGATGTAAATACATCCCTTTTTCTTGAATTACACACTCGGTACTAGTCCATAACATGGGTCCTTTTGGAAGAGGTCCCTAGGGGCCATTATAGTATTCACTACTGACCCTAGATGGGTTCTTAGTGGGGGAATTTCATGATATTTAGGCACATTACAACTATTTTTTATATAATCATTAATGGTCCTTCCATGGAAATAATGATTATTTAGAATTTCTATTATCTAGTAATTCCTTCCCAAGTTTGGGTTAGCACATTTTTTGAAACCATTTTCAAAAAAGGGAATTTATGATCTGTTTTGTATGTGTTTTAAAATTACTATATATATTTTTTTTAAACAAATTATATATTAACACAAAAATTTAATCTATTAAATGAATGTAACTGATTAGTTACAAAATTAATAAAAATAAAAACTCATTAATCTTCCACATTCATCCTCATTAAAAATGAACATGTGAGATAATGGTCATCAGTTAACTTTTCAAACATTTAATCAAATATGGTCACATTCAAAACACCTCATAATTTTCATCAAAATTTAATTAATTATTCATAATTAATATATTTAATTTGGTTGATTAATGTTCTTTAATGATTTTTGATATATATTACCTTTTCACATTTATTATAGACTATTCAATGAACCACCAGTAATGGGTGGTAAAATATGATCTGCGGTAAAACCATATTGGTTAAAATTATCATGATCATCATAAAATATAATCAATACCTTCTATAGATCCTACATTAGTGTGATAGACAACTCAATATACACCAACAAACTATAATTTTACTCTTTTTCATATTAATATCTATAAAAAATTTACATGATCAAATTTATAATATTAATCAAAATCTACATTCAAATTAAAAGAAGAGGTTTAATTATATAATTTTATGATTGAACAAAATTGTTTCATATGTTCCTTTAGAATTAAAAAACCCACATTGGTATGTTAACTCTTATGATTAGAGGAGAGAATCGGTTATTTAATTGAAAAATAAGTTACCATGGTATTTAAAACACTAAAAAATAAAATATTTTACCCTTTAGTAATAACCATTCTCTTGAGAAATACTACACAAAGGGAATTGAAATTTGATAACCAATTTATGTGATTTATAAATTTTTAATGCTTGTTGTTTTTTTATGATAAATTTCAATATATCAATTAATTTTTAATCATATGATCTTTTATGTTCATATTTAATAAAATATAAATACCAAGTAACATTAATGAGCCCCTAAAAATATTAGAATTACACATCAATGAAAATTAAAGAGAATATAATGTAATATTAGGTTTAGATTACTATAATTACTTTATAATTAAATATTTTGTATTTAAAATAAAAACACATTTACAAATATGAAAATATTAATATCAAATCTATATTCAATTCATACATGATCTCAAGAATAATTTCAATAATTCCAAAGGATCCTCACACAGTTCATTAGTTAATCACCAAATCTACATTCACATTAGAGATAAAAAAACCATCATCTTGAAGATTTTTTTTCCTTAATACCATATCCATCTATAATCATTCATTGATTTGAATTTATTTGCATACCTACCTGTAGATATATTACACATGGAATACAAAGTTTAATGTTTTCATATCTTTTGGTACTGTGAGATAATATATTATCTCATACACATTTATTATACCTATAATTACTAATCAATCCTCAAGAAAATATTATTTTTTACATAATATCATATATCTAATTTGAAAATATATAGTTACTTCTACACATCTCCCCTGAAATTTACCTTAAATTAAAATATAGGACCAATAAAAATATGAAAATATTACTTCATCTACTAATCTATCTAATAGTGTAACTTCCTAATTAAACATTCTTGAGTCTCCAAAAACTACAATAAAATTTCTAAAACACATATATGGAAGGAATGTATTGTTTGGGAATAATAAATTATAATATATCATCTAATTACAAGATCTCTCCTACTTATACTCACCATATTCTCTCATTAAAATTCTTATCTTCACCAATAAATACTATAGAAGACTATATCAATAATTTTTTTATTACCCAACGGGTGACATGATCCTTTAAATTTCATTTATGATCTTTTATAACCCTCATATAAATATATTTTTTTCATGTCTAATATGGTATTTTCAACTACTACATAATTTTTTTGTATATTGTTTTTTCGTCATTTAGCCACAATTCATGCTTTATATTTCTTATCCAGTGATAATAATATTTATATATACTTGAAAATATTATTACCTAATAAATAAATTCTTATACAAAACACCAATATATATAATTATGAACTTTTAAAACTATATAAATTTTTATTATCAAATAATCGTTGATTAATTCAATTGTTTATGGGAGAGACAATTATTATCATCACCTTAATAATGTATATGGAGAGCATTACCCATAAGTCATTGATAATACTAGGAATGATAATATATATCTTCAATAAGGTCTTGAGTCTATATGTATTTAGATTTTGAACATATTGTAATTAATTTAATAGTATAATCATTTATAATTTGAAATTAATTGAAGTGTGTGATTAACAACTACTACACTTTCATCAAATTGAATCAAAATTTAAACCACATTATAGAAAATATATTCATTTAAATTTTATGCATAATTTCCTTTCATAATGAATTTTCATTATATATATTTAATCCATAACTCTCAATATATTTGGAATTATAAATCATCATTATTTCTCTACAATCATACCACTAAAATGGATTAACTATCATTTACCTCCATAATAATTATGTAGAGTCATAAGGATTGAAGAATATTATCTTGATATCTTCATAATACCATATTATATTTAATTTTCAAAAATTAATAATACTATACGAATAATATTGATATTGTGTTAGTTATTACAAAATGAATGACATGCAACATTTTTAGGACCCATGCTTTCAGATTTTATATTGATGGATCTGGATAATACCTTATCAAAATGTAATTTCTAAATTAATAAAAAATAGCATATATTGAATCATTATTTTTTTACCATGATAGAGAATACTAATAAATTATTTATTTTTGAAAATAAATTATACTCTAATGCATGAAAATTTTAATCAAATTTTATTCAAAAATTGATTCTTATTATTTCAAGAACTCTATTCCTCTAAATTACTATATCATAGTGAAAAATTGATAATCACAACCAAAAATGTTAAAATATATGTGAAATAACCATATTTTATGAAAAAATTACTTAATTTATTGATTCACACAATTTTTATCAAATAAATGCGTCTCAATATATTTATTTAAATTTAGTACCACAAATGGGAATTGAACACTCAACTAATATAGCATCATTCAAAAAAACAATTAATTTTGTATTTTTGACTAAGTAATATTATAGAGAATGAAATATACTAATTAATATATTAAACGATGTTTTGATATATATTTCATTCAATACATATAACAAATAAACAAATTATACTCTAACTATAAGAAATAAACCAATGAACTCTCTTTAGATTCCCAAAGTTGGTCTCTTTGTTGGGTACTTTTACAAAAAAAATTAAAAATATCACCATAAATAAAATATTTAAAAAATAATTTTCATATAATTCTCAAAAAAACTCTTATAAATAGGTTATTATTTATGTTTTTAGTCTTTCAAATTATGATTAGAGGATATGATAATGTATAGAGGATCTTGATATCTCTCCAAATCCAATAAATAGACATGGATTTTCTAATAATATTTTTTCAATGAATATTATCTTCATATTAGACTCTTACTATCATACATAATATTAAATCATATAATTATGATATATAATTCAAAAATAATAAATTGTAACTCTTCTCATGTCATGGTTACTCCTTTCCAAATCCAATGTGTATTTATCCATTTCATTCTCACCAGTCATGAGATAATCTCATTCCATAGAATACACACCCTGATACAAGTATCCATAAATAATGGAAAATAGTGTAGGTTTCACTAGTCATAATAAAGTATTTATTTATAAATAAAATCATTGAATATTGTTTTGATCTGTTACAAATACATATATAATAACTTTTTAGTTATATCACCCTCAATTATAGGAACTTTCCATGTTTGGCTAGCGAATGCCAGTCTCTCATAAATAATTCATTAAATGAAATCCCCATTATAATCATGATAATTTATGAGTAAAATTATGATATTTACACACCTAACCATATTTATCATCAATATTATTCTAAATCACCATAAGATATTATTCATGAACAGACATAAATGCATTAAAAAAATACATTTTTAAATTGAGTCACATTCAAATTGATTATAGTCCCTATATAAAAATGTGTCAGCTAATAAATCCTTTTGTTGGATTAAATTTATCATTGAAAAATATTTAAATTATTTTGAAATTATTTATCTAGTTTCTCAATCCTAATGGAATAAGTTTTTATATAATACGTTGTCCAAAGATAGATCCTCGTTTTTCCAACCCCTTAATATTAGACATCACTAAACAAAAAAATCATGATTGCCAATTTATATTGACTTCATATCCTACTAGACTAGTCATTATCATTGTTTATAGAGACATTCATCATCTTATCTATAAAGAAATCAATTTTAAAATTTTTTTACTTGATAAATAATTATTATTCACTTTGTCTAATAGATTTTATTATAGTGGTTTATGTCCCCACTCCCTAACAAACTATATTTACATCAATTAATTTCACCAATAGTGATAGTAAAATATGAAAATGAATGCTAAATATGAATATCATAAAATAAAGAATGAAAGAAATAATATTTTATATTTTTTACATGTTATTTTTAAATTTCTATTTTATATATTTTATTTGGAATGGTGTGTTACCATATATTTTATAACCTTAATCCAGTAAAGATTAACCCATATAACACATTTAGGTAAATCAATTTTTATGATTTTGATGATAAATAAACTATTAATGGATAATATGGTTATTTAAATTGAATATGCAGCCAATAAAAAATATTACAATGCTATATTTCTCATTAAATGATTAATGATTTCATAAGATAGTGTAATAAAATTATCAATTTCTTCAATCCTAATACTAAACACATATCAAAAATAATATACCATATCACACCAATGGAATTGTTGTAATATAATAACTAATTAAATAATACACACACACATAGAAACACACACATATATATGTCCAATAATTAAAGTTCCGAGAGAAATTTACAAATTTGTCGACAGAATAATTAGTCTATTTGATTATGCATTAACTATATTTTATTATTGTTATTATAAAGAAAGTAAACAAATTTTTTGTTTTAATATTTTCTTTAAAAATAATGAAATCAATTTTTTTTTAAATAATTAGTAATTATGGAATCATGATAAAAAAATAATGTTGAAAATGAACTTAAGATGGCTTTTCATGTTGGGAGTGAAAAATATTATTTTCCCACTATACATTATGGGTTATACATGTATTTCATTGTATTTATAGACCAATATAATAAAATATTTATGGAAAATATAGATAATAATTATATAGTATATATTAATAGTATCTTAATTTAATTTCTGTTTAATGAGAATCTTAAATTTTATTTTAAAATAAAATAACACATGCTTAGATAAAGTAGAATATATTGGAAAATTGTTATGCCAAATTTTTTCATTAAAATTAAAATTTTCATAGCTATATTGTACCCATGTATTGAATATATTTTGACAATTAGATGACTAATGTTATTAAAGAAAGGAAAAAACTACATATAAAAAAATTACAAAGTTTCAATTTCTTTTAATTGAAATATTAATATTTTTTTTGGAAAAATATTACTTATTGACCTACTCATTAACTATATGCACAAGAAATGGATTCAAAATCCATAATATTAGTGTAAATTAGATATATTTTTAATAATTATTAAATTAGTTAAACTTTTCAATACTAATTAATTTACCAATGAAATTAGACCGTTTTTTGAACTAAATAGATTCATTAATGGAAGTTTTAAATTGTATACATAAGAAAAATGATTTTTTTACTATACATCACAAAAAAATCATCAGTAATGTATTCATTTATATTTGTATTTAAAATACGATGAGAGGATATTTTATTAACTTATATGTAAAATATATTTTATAGAGAATGTTATGAAATATATACAGATTAGAATGATAATAAGTATTTATAAAAAACCAAAAAAACACTAGGATATGTGAAAAATTAATGAAATTAAAGGAATGTGATTTTATTATAGCCAAAAAGCTACAAAAATCCAACCAATAATTCAATTAACTATGTGGAAGGGATCTTAGAGACATATAAATGATTAAAATATGGAAATATAGAACAATGAAGGATCTTGAAAATAGGGAAATAGAATTATAATGGAAATAGACATAATAATTATTTACTAGGTAATTACAAAAATTTATCTATACAAGAAAATAGAAATGTAAAAATTTGATGATAAGGGTGTATAAAATAATATTATTTTTAGTTAATATAAATTATGGTATATTTAAAAATTTATGTTATATTTTTATTTTTTTTATTGTACGTAACAACATATCCGTAGAAAGAATGTAATTTTAAGAAGAATCACATAACTTAAATATTCTTGTACAATATCGTATAACCATGATATGTTTTGATATTGGAGATTTTTTTTGTGGAATAATATAAAATTATAAAACAAAAAATGTACATTGTGATTCATGGTTTAAAAATATGTTTTGACTAATAGAAATGTTCAAAAATGGTTATTTAGTTCACACTTTAATAATGTGAAAATGAGGTAATTAAAAAATAAATAATGTAAATGATTTTCCTAAGGATTTAATAAAAAATTATTTAATATGTATTAAAATAGACCATCATAACTAGTAATCTTATATCATAGAAAACAATAAGTATTTATCCATTGGGTGACTAAATATTTATATAAATATATTAGTGGGAATTCCTTGTATGTTACTATTAGTAGTATCTAATCATGATCTATGATCATTGTCATAATATTTGAGGTCTTCATATAAGGATTTAAACAATATGGTTTTTAGGAACCAATCCTATTTACCCAATAACATGAAGCCTAAACTAGTCCAGCCATGGCCAGAAGGGAAATCCCAATGTCCAATTTCTAGAGACAAGCACTTGGGAATCATGTAATACCTTTTGGAATTATTTTCCCACCAAGGAATATAAATTGTAAAACATGAATTAAAGAATTATTTATAATTCAAATGAATACAACAATGAGATTGATTCTAAACTAAGACAAATAATAAGGTTTCCGAAATACCACACAATAAAACCAAAGAATTATGTACTATAAAAGAAATCTATCTGATATGTATCAAATATTAAAACCCACACCATAATAATGATAAAACACTATTGTTATCTTAATGTTACCTTCCATTAATTTCATTGGACAAAAAAATATTGATATACACCTAATTGTATAAGTAGTGTGACAAAAGAAAATTACTTTTAGAATCCCCCTAACTATTTCATAGTATAACATTATAGTATAAACCAATTATGCTCAATTAATAAATACAAAATATTAGTTTCAATTTAGGTAGTATAATATGACTCATGATATATCATCCCTTTTTCAGAATTTATAAAACATTATAATAAACCTGGTTTAAAAATCATTTCATTAACATCCCAATAATACATTTCAAATCTAAAAATAGATAACACGTACCCTCAGGATAATATTAGCCATGTTCAATGGGAATCCACATTTCATTATCATGATTAGCAAGACAACTGGAGTGCAAATAACCCTAGTAGAATATTTCTATGTGGTAATAGTATACCAATAATAGTTTCTCCCTACAACAAATTATTCCAGTTGGTTAATGCATTAATCTATAATAATTGGTCTATCGGGTCATAGTTTATCCTTCAGGATAGATCCCTACCTAATCATTGATCAAAAATATAGTTATTATATTAGAATAATTTAGTAGTATTTATTCTTTCTAAAAAACAAACAAAATTCTCTAAAACCATTTCCTTAATAACAGAACGTGTAATTAAATTTTAATAAATTTCACCGAAACTTCCAAATATTTTAAAAATAATTCCTTTTAATCCAATTCAAAATATTTTTTCAATATAATTCCATAAAGGTGGTTTTCTAATATCATCAGATTCAAAAATATCGGTCTTTGTAATCATAGATCAACAATGAATTCATTATAAATAAACATTAAATAATAACATTATATAATAAAGGAAATATAATTAACCACTTATAACCATATTTCATTAACAATAAAACAAGATTAGATATCCTAATATGAACACTCAATTTTTCCATAGATCTATATAAATTATGATTATGAATCCAGATCCAAGAAATTCAAATGGACTTCATATCCTTTGGGTATGAGTACCAACAAATGGAAGGATATCTCATATGAAAATATCAATAGAGGGAGATAGATTTTATCATTAGATTGATCCTTTAATGAATTGAATTTATAGGGACGAATTTATCCAATGAAGGGAATGAAGTCAATTATATTTATTTAGGATCAAAATTGGATCATTATAAAATAAAATATGGGGTTTTTATGTGATCGAATAATGGAAATTCCCTTATACTCATAGTCCAAATCAGCAAAAATTGATCTCTAGTAGACACATAAAAGAATATGTAGCCTCTTCACCGACAACTGGCTAGCTTGCAGATGGAAACCAGCTGGCTGGTGGATAATACAAAAATGAAATAGCTACTATCTAGCCAACCAAATGGTCGAAGGCTACATGATAATGCTTTATCCATTTCCATGAAAACTATTTAGTTTGTGGTCATCATTAGTCTATAACCCACCTAATGCACATGAAGCACTCCTGAACCATCTTAAAAACTAAAAAACAGTAAAAATAAAAAATGACCAACAAAAATGGTAAGAAAACCAAACTAGGGAAATATTGTACCAAAAAGAAGTAAGGGTATGTGGAAAAGTTATAACTAATCCTAGAATATATTATTTAATTTGATTGTTTATTTTAATGAACCATATATATATAATATATAATGATAATATTCTCATATAAATTATAGGAATATATGACCAATAATAATGTTTTGTTGAATTATATCATAATTACTATTTTACCCTTACTAAATAAAAGGTAACATATTAATATATTGGATGGAAATTATTTATAATATAACTTATTATTAAAAATAAAGTAACCATATTATGTATAATCTATAAATGATAGAGAATACCTTCAAAAAGTTTAGAGTCATAAAGAGAAAATTCATGACAATTGATAGTAAGAAGAAAAGTTATGTTAATAAATTATGATAGATATTGACATTTTTTATTGGAAACCATGTATCATTAATTTTTTTTAGATCAAATTGTGGGACTATTATGGTATGTTCTTACACTTATTATATTAGAGTTAGTTAGATATGTGGAATATTTGTTGGTTATATAATTTTTTTCAACAAATATATGATATCTTCCATGTTTTAGTTTTGAGGGACTGTATTATAAATCTAATTTTATATAGAGTATCAATCTCCCCTTCATCCCTAGGATTCTTTAGAAATAACCTTTGATATAGAGGAATTTTTTAGTGATTATATGGGTGATGAAGATCTGAAATCACTGTCAATTCATTTTTCCCTCTTTCTCGTTAGATCATTTTATCTTCTCTCAGATGGACCATTATAGCTATTACATTATGGATAGATATATGTTCCTTATTTTTTATATTGATGTGATCTTCTTAGATATATTAATGGGAAGGGGTAGTGGGCCCATATCTTTACGTACATAGTATTTCCTTATTTTTTACTTCCATGGAAACTTCTATGGATTTAATCACAACTCAACATATAATAAAACCACATTGATAGGTATGTTTAAGTTATATTTTTGTATTTTCTATGTAAAAATATATTGATTTTGTGAAAGAGACCCATTTTGGTTTATGTTTTTTGGAATATAGGAAATAAAATTTCTTTTGTAAAACCAATTGTTTAAAATTTTAAAATAATGATTTTATAATTATGGTGTTTTATAGTGGAATAATTTTTTTGATGAAATGTATTCAAATGGAAAAAATATTATTTTATATTATTTGGAATTAAATATGGTGTAATTTTATTAGTAAGTGTTTATTGGGATGAATAATGTTCATGAAGTACCACTATTTAATTGGGATGTAATATGGTCATGATTTCACATCATCAATTTGAGACTCCAAGCCTAGGTTTGTGTATTTTTTTGTGAATTTTTAAAAATTTAAAACTGTAAAACATGTATAAAAGTATGATATTATGATCAATTACGGTTTTCTCAAATGAATTTTATTTAGGTATTTATAAAAACTATTTAGTTTGTCTTCAACCATTTTAAATAAATGTGATATCAATTTCTTATTCAATTATCATTTTTTGGGATGTAATTGGGGAATTCCAATCATTTATATACTAACCCACATATTAGGAACTTTAGTGCATTTAAATACTCCATTTACAATGATACATGATAGGAAATTGCATCTTACTTCTCTGGTGATGCATCTTGATAACATAATCTTGGAATAAAAATTTGGAGCATTGATCTAGATCAGGTGTTGTTAAGTATGATTTAAATTTGGTTTATTTTGGTAGTTTCATATGGATACATATACATATCATACATAAATATCACATCTAAACAGATGAATATTCATTTCATAACATAATAATATATGTCAGAATCATATGGGTTGGGTACCTATGGAATCTTGGATACATAAATAGCTAGTTCCTAAATGAACCACCTAATATCCTACTAAAATCCTCACAATTAGAATCCTTCCGAGTCATATCATACATAATACCATTGTTTTAACCTAATGAATAAAAACATAATTAAGGAAGATATCAAATTATTAGTAGTGGTCAATAAGGAAGACATAAATGTAACATTATTATAGTGTTATAATATCATGATAATAAAATTTAGAAATAATACCTTGTTTATAATTAATCATAAACACGATTTATGGAATAAATCAAAGTATTTAATGAGACATGAATCATAAATGAATCAATGAACCAAATCCATTAATGTATATATTTGGAATAAGATAGAACTTTTTGAATACAAATAATGATAAAAATATAACCTTAATAGTTAATACTCATTTAGAAGGATATAATAATGGAATAGGTTGACTCCCCAAACCATCATAGTATTCAAGGTTCAGTCCAAGGTCTATCATTAAGGAAACAATCCCTTACAAAACTGGCTATACTACACCTTCCAATTATATTCATCTACTTAGACATAATAATTTACAAAATTAATTAGGGAGAGATATAGGTCTAGAAAAGATTTGGTTATAATGTAACCACCATACCTGGTTAAAACAAAACTACCATCCAATGATATAATTTTACCACAATCCTTTGTTAAAAATAACCACATTCACATAATGAAAATCAAATATATGTTTTACAAAAGGTAATAGAACACTCATTATATCAAAACCAATGACATCATATGGGTTTTATGAAAATTTCTTCATAGAACATACCATATAAAAGAAATAAGTTTCATGAACATAACATCATCTCCTCATATAATAACTCATTTAAAAAGGAACATTTATCATTAAAATTTCATCATTTCATCACATCATAACATAGAAAAATAGAACGATTTTAATAAAAATATTTTCATCATAAATTAAAAAACAAAAAATTGAATAAGTATGGTATCATTTTATCATATCCTTGTTAAATCGTAGGTAAAATCAATGATTGACATCTTATATAGAAAATACTTTTATTGATAAATTGGAACATTTTTTAAGGAAAAAAATCCATATACATTGAAATATTCGTTTAAAAATAAGAATATCACATTAAATTTTTGAACAAATTTCCCTTGAAAATATATTTTTGAACATATAATGAATTTTTAACTCATTTAGTGATAATGGTTATAGGAAATATTATTCCTTCCATACTTGATAAAACAATTATTTCATAAAAATTTTAAGTTAATGAAATATGTTCCTTATTTAAAAAATAACTAGAAGATTAAATCAAACCCATTTTGTAAAAATAAAAATTTGGTATCATATATAATTAATATATAATCAAATATTATTAAAAAATTAATTTAAAATTTTATAAACAAACACGGGAATAGAAAAAAACTGGGATAAAAAACTGGGTATGTAACATAAAACCCTTACCACTTTTGTAAATATAGAATATTATTCCCCATTAAATAATAATCATAAAATGAAAAATTAAATATAATAAAACTAAGGAGATTAATGATATAACATTTGAAAGCTTAATATATACACCACATAAAATAAATGAGTGGTGAATATGGAATATGTCTCTAAGAAATAAAAGAGAGATGAAAATTATATTAGCTTTAGTATCAAAGTCTATTAAACTCGTTCAAAAATCCTATATAATAAATATTATTTTATTATAAATATTTTAATAACTAATAATAATATATATCATGAAATATATTAACTAATTATGTCCTTTTAGTACCAATTTAATAACAATTGTTTGATAGTATCATTCTTTGTGTAATAAATGATTAATTTTTCATGAGTGTTTTAGATTAGAATTTTTTGTGCATTTATTCTATTCATGGTTCCATAATAATTATAATTTTAGAAATAATATTAACATAATATAAATTAATTATATATTTATTTTTATTAATCCATAAATATTATAGATAGAAAATTAAATACAACATTAATAATCCTAGTAGGTCATTTGTACGAGTGAATGTTGTTTAAATTTTCATGATGGATGGAAAGAGGGAAGGTAAATATTTATCACCATTAAAGAGTAATTAGGTTTTTATATATGTCACATATATTCATTACATTAATCAATATTATCTTTAACATAATTCATATGTAAAAAAATCACATCACTTCGGGAAATGGTTGCTAGTTGTACAGACAAGAGACTTTTATGTATTTACACAAAATAAAAAGTGAGATTTTTTATGTGATTTTATATTAATAAAGGTATAAATATTTAATAAATATCATATATAAAAATTAAAGCTATAATTATATCTGGTTGTGAGATGTGGAGGTGGAAAACCAAGTATATCGGTTCAGGAGGAGGTAGTTCATTGTACGCAAGATTGATATTTTCATTTCCAAGTTGATGGAAGAGGAGACCGATATATGTCATTACATAAAAAATATATAATTATAGTTTTTACACCTATCTATATATTATCATATTTGAAGATGTTTTGAAGGAATTATTTGAAAAAATAAAATTAAACTGCAGAGTTAAGGAATATAGCTCTTCCTCGAAAAACTATATTAGGCTTGAAACTAAAGTCGTCTGAGAAGTGTGAACCAATGAAAATATGAACACTAGTACTTTGGTAATGATGTGAGTATTTAATTTTCGCAGGTTGTGTCTATAAGAATGGTTTAAAATTGGTATCAAATAGAGGAGAGGGGGTGCCCTTTTATAAGTACGGGAGTGGACACACATAGAGTTTTTTAAATAAAAAATATGTTATTACTTATTAAAAATTACAAATGGTTAAAAAATGTAACATTATTTTAAATTTTATTGTCTATAGTTTTAATATGTATTTAAATTTTAAATTTTACATGTTTTTAGTTTATTTTACCTCTAATATTTTTAGTTTAACCCCAAGAAAACCCGTTTTAAACTTAACTGTTGTAATTTATTTTTATAGTTTATACTTTTCATTTGAAAAAAATATCAATTTTAATTTTTTATATAATGTTAATTATTAATATTAAAAATATGTAATACAATCATACTAATTATTTTCACATAATTTCCAAATTATGATTGAAAATTAAACCCATAAACATGTCGAACAAATAGTTTTCTATGGAAATTCTTTTAATAAGTAGAGGAATTTTAAATATTAAAACTTATCATCAAATTGATTAAAATTATATTAATTTGATTAATAAATACATAGTGGATTATTTTTTTAAAGAATATAGATTAAAATTAATCTTTTAAATTCATTAAATGAAAATATAGTTTTTAGTAAAAATCAACATTGTATTACTATCCATTTAAAAATTCATCTATGTAGAAAAGTATAAAAATTTCAATCAAAGATAATATTGACAGGTATATTTCATAAATGAAGATTAATTTTTCACATATATTTTTTAAACATGGAAAAAATTACTTTTATTATTTTTTCACCGAAATAAATAAAAAATATTTTCTTTTTTAAAGATATATATTTTCAACAAATATAATCAAATTACAAAAAACTAAGCACAAAAATATAAAAAAATTATATATCTAACAAAAATATAAATAATTTAAAAAATTAAGTTATTCATATTCATATAAAATTTGTTATCATATAGGTTATAGTAATCATTTTTAAAAAATATTAATTTTAATATATCTTGGTTTATTAAGACTTTTTGTTCCATTTAAAGCATGCTATCAACGAAATAAAATTTCATCAAAAAAATATCTCAAAATAACACGGGGTGTTACATTATACCTCGCAGAAAATTAATTTTCCCTAAAAATTCATCGCCCCAATACAAAAAAAAAATGACGCTACTTCGACCTCATCGTATCTTTAGGTTCCCAGGTATATTCATTAATTGAGTTGTTTCATAGAAAATCATTGACCAGGTGACTGGTATTATTTCTAGAACACTCTCTATGATCTAGAATCTCTACTATTATTCCTCATAAATATTATCATGCTATAGTAGTTCTACCTAAGAACTTAGTACATGGGAAGTTATAGGTATTTACTTTTCGAGTACACATACATGGAACACATCATGGACTTGAGATATGTTTGGTGTAAGTTCAAAATTATAGAAAACCATACCTAATCATTCAAGAATTTTGAAGGGGTAAATATTACTAGAGATTATGTATCCTTTAATCTCAAATATCACAAACTTATTATATAGATAAATACATAGAAAACCCCTTTTACAAACTTCAAACTGAAGATCACATCAAATTTTGTCAGTGTAACATTTTTTATACTCAAAGATACCATTATGTGTTGTTGATTGGCGCTAACTTTTTATACCATTTCCTTAGTTAGAATCAATATCAATCGCATCATTTCCCCAACTCTATCTAATCAAATGGGATTGATACACTTATTTTCATAGTGGGATTCATAAATATCCATATAAATTAGAGAATGAAAGCTATCATTGAATAATATATTTAAAAAAGGACGGTTTTGATCCCTAACACATTTCAAATCCATAGTTTAATATCTCAACTTATCAATATGGTTTTTAATTTTTATTTCATACATACCATATTTTAGGGAATGATACACTATGTTAAAACTCAATTCTGTATCAGGGGATTTATAAATACATTTATATAAAATCTAGGTAAACCTTAGAACTTGATTAGATACAATAGAATGTGGTACTACATCAAACCTACCAACATTTTTAACGTATATCTCGGAAATATAATCTAGATCAAAAAATTATTTGATAGAGATAATGTTTGTAGGATTCGAATGGTGATCTACTAAAAGTCATATAACATTGTGCCCTTTAAAATGTTTAGGGATTTAAATTAAAGAATCCATGGTGATGTTTACCACTTAAATTAAGGTATGGGTAATGTTTGTAACATCACATTATACTTTTTTCTCTCAATCATAACTTTCTAACATGACAAGAAAAAAGTTAAAAACTCAATATATATCTCTTTAAGCTATCCCACCAGAAATATTCATTCAAATAAATATACATATTTTTATATCCTAGATGAATAGAGAATGAAGAACTATGAGAATCCTCTATGATAACTTTCTTCAAATAGAGTATGGATAGAGAACCAATACGATTCTAGAACATTATCATTTATTCACATTCAAGGCTAAACTGAATAACATTTCTCACCTTCTTCTATAGATCTATATCTTCTATCCTTGCCACATTAATATTCATGTGGATTAATGGTAAAACAAATATTTTAGTAATATATGATTTTACCCCTTTCTTCATGACTTATAGATCTATCCTTTTTAAAATAGCTAAATATTTTATATTCTTCTATCCTTGTCATATATTATCTAGCAAGATCGTTCAACACATTGAATCAACCCCATTTTTCTCGTTCCTATGGTGGTAATTTATTAAGTAGTCATAATATCTAATTAACTCCAACCATATTATCTAGAACATGTTGAACTCTTTCTATGTTAATAAATAAATTTAATTTTTTATTAGATAATACATCAAACCATTCCACATAATGATAATACATCTATTTCATTAATGAAAAAAATATTGCAGCTAACTCCAAAGAGTGATGTGTGTAATTTTTCTCATGAATATTCAATTATCATGATGTATAATACATAACCATATATTTCGTCAGAAGATCACATCATAACCCTTCATACAATGCATCATATTGATTGAAAACCCTTATATGTTACTGCATAATTTTTGAATAGGATAACTAATGAACAATCTATTTAGAACATTAAAATTATCCTCATCTACATTTTTTTATGAACTCAGCTAACATGGTGGGTGGATTAAATTTTCTTGAAAAATTCTCTACATACTATTTGATAATATATAGAAATACAAAAAAAAACATTTAATCTCAATCATAGTTGTTTTCTAGGATGACATTAAATTGCCTTAATCATTGATGGATCCACCTATATAATATCTCATGAGATTATATGACCCAAAAATGAATCTTTTTGTAGAAAAAATTTATACATGGTAAATTTTTCATAAATTTTTCTCTTCCTCATCGTCTCCAGCACAATCCTATGGTTATCTTTATCCCTTTACCTTAGCTTTCAATAGATAAAAATGTAATCTGAAAATATTTCCAAAAACTGATCAATAGAACGTATACAGACTGTATTCATTAAAAACAAGATTATAGTTAGAGAATTAATAAGACCAACTAGAATCATTATATACTAACAGTGTCCAGACATATTATATAATCATGTATTTTGTATATCCTCTTTATTAGCAACTAATTGATGATTTCTGAAACTATGTCCAATCTTGTAAAAGTATTAATATCTATGTAGTTGATCAAACAAGTCATTAATACATGGTAGATGATACATGTATTGGATTGTGATGTTTTGTAGTTCATAATAATCAATGTAGTGTTGCATTAATCCTTCTTTCTTCTTAACAAATCTAACATGAACAACTCATGGTGACATACATGGCCAATTGAATCTCTTTTCAAGGTTAATCTTGAGTTACTTCTTCAATTTTGATAACTTAATCATGTACATTTATGGATTTGGTGATATTTATCAGTTATATTAATATCTCAACATAAAAATTCAATGGAATTGAAGGACACTCCTCCAGAAAAAAAATCAAAAAACACCCTTACAGGAAGAATATCATCAGTGGTGTGTTTCATCCTATCCAATTGGTATAAACACCCCTTTTTAATCGGAATAAAGACCCCTGAAATTAAATTTATTTCCATAATAATATCATATTTATCATCACAGTAACATAGAATAATACGTAGGTTTAAAATATATTAATATTCCTTAGTTTATTAGAAATTTAAATTGAATTTAAGTAAATAAAGACATTACATTACGAATATAACATAAAATTCAACCAGGTGAAGCATAATGAGGATTTCATGAAGAACATTCCAAAGAAATTCAATTTGAGAAGAATTAGATACTTGAGATTTAATAATTATACCATTATTTGATTTCGATTCTAATTAAACATCTAATAAATAGGTTGTAATATTGATACCCATAGAAAAATAATCAAATATAAAAGAGTGGTTAGATAAAAATTCAAAGAAGATATTTTCATTTCTAGAGTGGATGTTAATCATACCTTTCACCACATCATTATCACACCCCACTTTAGAATTATTGAATACATGATATTTCCTATTTTTTCTCATATTGAGAGGTTAATGATGTCTATCTTCATAATTTACCTTAATATTTGGAAACTGGTTAGCATATTACCCATAATCATTGTATGTTATGAACTGGAGAATGAGTGGGGATTTATGTGGATCATTTCCTATATTCATACCATTAGTTAATTTTTTCCCATCTCTTCAAAAATCAAATTCCAATGACCATCATTTCTACAATAAAACATATAATAGTTTACTTTAGATATTTTACTAATTGTTTTCTTCTACACATTGTGCGTTTGGATAGATCCTCATTTTATATACACGGGTTTAATAATTTTCTTTTAATTCCATCTTTTTTTCTTATAAAAAACGTTTGAATAGTGGGTAAATCCAATCCCTATTTCCTACTTGATTTAAAATCCAACTATTTCATCATAATTAAATATGTCCTTTATGGATAAATCCATATACATACTTGGTTTTAATCATCCAAATAATATATCAGCCATACATTCATGATGGATAATAATTAAATTAGTGTATCTAACATTTTATGTATTGTTTTCTTCATAGGTACCAATAGATTTATCATTTTTATAATTTAACTGAAATAATTTATAGTTAATTCTAGTTTTTTTTATTTTAATTTTTTCATGCTCAGAACACTAGAAAATTGAAATTATATTTTAAATGTTATTGATCAATTTATTAAAAACTAGTGGTTTATTCGAACCCCTAAAAGAATGTGCATGTTTCATCATTAAGGACTCAATATAATGTTTTCACCTCCTTTTACAATTTCAATTTTCATCATGATCTATAGATTGAAAATTTTGTGTTACCATAATGAAGATATTTCTTGTTCAACCTCACTTAAAATTTGTTTTCTTGTAAGGAAAATCATTTCTATTTTAATAACATTTATAATTAAAAATGTTAATTCATGTTACAACCATCGAATAAAACCAATATTAAAAGTGTGAGAATCAATAGTCATAGTATAACACCATGTAATCATCAAAAATAACTTATAATATATATAAATCATGAAATATTATTTCTAACCTAGGAAAAAATATGCTTGACCTTGGACATTACTGATAATTTTTCAAATCCTTCATGGTGGTTCATAAAGAGTTTCTGAATTTCCAACGCATATCCCCCAAGAGTGTAAACTAGGTCTACATCAAGTATCATTTTCTTTCACCATGTGATGATTGTGTCTATATCAATATTCACTTTTTAGAGTTAGTAAACCCAATAAGAGTTGTTCTAGATCCACATCCACTTGTTTTTTCTAGA
Source organism: Viscum album (assembly GCA_963277665.1). Classification (NCBI taxonomy): domain Eukaryota; kingdom Viridiplantae; phylum Streptophyta; class Magnoliopsida; order Santalales; family Viscaceae; genus Viscum; species Viscum album. The sequence continues at coordinate 215,782,461 of OY728164.1, forward strand.
CAAGGATGTAATTGGTTTAAAACCACAGACTCTATCCTTCAGAAAAATTACAAAACAATTTCTTGTACATTGACTTATCCATAAAAATATCCTTAGGGGTATAAATAATTTTTTCTCATCTAGGATTCCAAATCCTAATTCAAATTTTTCATAGATAGATAATATAGAGTCATATAATTCTGATATATATATATATGTCATTGTAATAGATGAATATTTATTACAAAATATACAGATCCAATCCATAATCATATGGGTATAATTATTTGGAATACTAAATTAAAAAATTAATTCTACTATAAGTGAACTATATTATAACCCACTAAATTATTCATAATTATCACCCTTGTTAGACATATCATACATAATTAATTTCTTTTGAACCTGGGGAACGGAAAATAAACAAGGCTGAGATCCGATGGTTAGTAAGGTTATAAAAGGGAGATATCAACATATCATGAAAATATGGGTATATGAATATGATAATAACATTTAAAAACCATACACTTCATATACTATATAATAAACATGAGTCGTGTAATAAAGCATGATATTTCATATGACCATAATAAAAAAAATTAAAATAATCCATGGAATCATAACAATTGCATAAGACATCGAATTATGGAATAAACATATCCATATAAAATCATGTATTTCATAGTCAAGGATTATTTCCAAGGATATCATAGTGGGTTGGTTTCACTACTCGAAATGACTTTGTTGGCAAGGTTCACCACCTAGAATATCATAGTGGAAAAATTACCTTATTGAATGGGTTCAATCCCAACTATAATCCATTTTATCTCATGAGATATAACTCATTACACAATACGTTTTTAGGGAGATATAGGTCCCACCATTCCATGATTGTAATTTTAACCCCATCCATTGTTATAATTTAACAATTATCCTTAGTTTTAACTTAACCACCATCGATGGTTATAAACATAACTAACACCATATAATGAAATATATACATATGTGTGCAATATGATCATAAAAAATTCATCATATCAGAACATATTAAAATTTATGGGATCTATAAAAAATCATTATAGCATAAACCATGTAAAGAAATTTATCTCATAAACATTTCATCATTTTGACATAGCAAAACTCGTTGAAAAATTAATGGGTTTTATAAACATTTCAACATTTCCTCATAGAATCTCCCGTGGAAAAGGAATAGGTCTCTTAAAAATATTATCATAATAAATATAAACTATATTGATAAGGTATAATAATGGTATATATATATATACCATTTCCTTTTACACATATAATTACATGATTTGTTTTCATAATTATCCATCAAATACAAACCAAGGATCATAAATTCTTATGTATTTGGAAGATTTGTTATATAAAATTTTAAATATAGAACAAGAATAAAACAAATATTTATTAATATTACAAAGTGAGATCCTAGTTTTCCTTGATCCCTTATATATTCATAAGATAACATGGGGAATACATAAACAAAAGAGATGAGCTAAAAAACTCATTAAGGGAATAATGATGGAAAATAAGTGTAATACACAAGTCAATAGGTATAACATAATATAATGAAAGGCATGGAACATTAATAAAACTGTAGAGGATTATTATATAGAATATGGAATCATATGATTATGGAAATATATAAAAATTGAATCGGCTTATAAGATGACATAAACATGATTTAAGACTAACTGCAAATAATATATCACATGGTGGACAAAGTCCCATAATTGATTAGGTTTACTCCCTAATCCCAAACAAGACATCTCATGAGACATAATATTACCTAATGAATTGGAAAAATATATGGGTGAACAGATCTTAACATGTTCATGAATTTATTTTCCAAATAAATAATCAATCAAATTGATTAAACATAAGAGTTTTCCATGTAAATAAATGGGGATCATAATAATTTTAAAATGCATAACCAAAGAGAATATAATAATGGTATCAATGAAATAAGGTATTTAAAACATTATGATACATTCATAAATGAAAAAATAAGAATATATAAAGAATAATTAAGTAAAAATTAATTGAAAACAAGAAAAATAGTACATTCATAACATTACAAATATGATACTTAAGTTATTTTCTAGGAAAAGAATAAAGCGTTTTTAAAGAGGAAAAAGGTTTAATTACATGTATAAACCAAAAATAACAGAGATAGTTTTTCGTGATAAATTTTATGATTTTATAAAAAATAATAGAGTCTTAAATATTTTATATAGTGTACTTTAAAATTTGTAAGAGTTTTTGAAGTCCTGTTTAATTCGGATTTCTTTTCAAGAGGAATTAAGAAGGGAACCTTTTGAAACACTTAGTTTACAGAAAAGAAAAACTAATTGATCTACACACATACATTTGGTATATTTAAATTTTTTTTTGATAAGAATATATGTATAATATGTAATTACATAATGTAAAATATAGATAATTTATAACTAAAAGGTAATTTGGATGTATAAAGAGATCCCTTACCTTATGTGTGACTGCGTTCTTTAGTTGAACATAAGGCACACGATAATAAAATTTTAATTATTAATTATTTAATTAAAAAAATTTAATATGTTATTTAAATTATTATAATTTTATTATGTTCGTTTATGACCTTTTAAATGAGTTATAAAGTTCAATTTTATCATTCTGGAAGCATTAATTTCAAGGTTTCATGGTCGTTTTGCTTGTGTAAAATTATTGATGTTCATGTGAAATGGGAATAATTTAAAATAAGGGAAATTATACGGGATTAATGTATGTAAAGTATTTTAAATTTTTCTATGTATCATTTTTCTCATATGAGGACGATTCGTTTGATAAAATGTTATTGATAATTATTTTGTTAATTTTTGGCGGTTTTTACAACCATCATGAACTAGTTTCATTTTATTGAATATTATACTTATATAGTAATTCCATAACATGATACATGTTATAATATACAAATTAAAATTGAGTTTAACCATACTAATGAGTTTTAACCAGCATTGAAGGCAGTAATGAAAAAAAACTCATCATTCATAATGGCAGTGAACCATAACAGATGATGTTTTTATTTTTAGAAAAAAGGATATGAGAGTAGATTTGATGATGAATATTTCATTAAAACAATAAAATAATAGTATATATATATGATACTAGAGTTATCATGCTACTTTGGATAGGTGAGGTAAGGATAAGATAAGGAAACAAAATAAATTAAACGAAATGAATTGGAGGTTTTACCTTTTGAATATCATTTCCTTTAGAACCTTATTAAGGAACTTGGGTTTGGTAATTTATTGAGACTAGTAGGTTGTGGAAATGGATATGAGTATTTAGAAGGGATTATGGTAGAATGTTGAAACTAAAAATTCTTAGATGGTTTGAAGAGAATGGATGGTGATGGGTGGTATTTATAGGTGGAGATGGGAATTTTTGTTTACTATATTCATTAGTTTATTATATTGGATAAAGAATATCAATAGTGTTGATTCCTATGAATAAATATAGTAAATGGAATATGATAGTTCAAACCAATTGGGTTTACATCATACTTATATCATCCATGAATATAAATTACTTAGAATGTTAAATACTAAAAATTAACATATTTCACTCTTCACAAAAAATCAAATATTTTAAAGAAAATCCCAAAAATTTGCCCGAAAAATTTTTAAATGTGTATATTTCAAAACAGTCTAGCATTTTATGAATATAATTTTCTAAATAAGATATATTTAATTTTTAAATAAAAAATTCATTTCTTCGAAAAATCACGATTTTATTATTATAATCAATTTTACAGCCCTATGAAAATATTATTATAGTCTAATAAAATTATGTCATTAAAATAAAACATAATATTAATTTATGAAATATATTTTTAAAAAATAAATTTTCTTCTAAATGATTATATTTATTATAATATTCTAAATAATAATTTACGTTTTACAAAAAAATCAACAATTAATTTATCATTTATAAAACATTTATTTACTAGTTCCATGATATAAATATATCTTATTTTTATTTATGATATTCCTAAATTTTCATTATACCATTATTTGTGAGTTTACCATCTTGAATACTATTCCTAAAGATCTTATTACTAATCCAACTACCAGGTTACTATTCCAAAAGGCCAGGATTCATAGGTTTTATAAATACATCTTATTTCATTTATTCTTCATTGAATTCTATTTTATCTGATGTTTATATATATACATTCATCTTCAAAATGAATAATATATTATTAAAATTATTTTTTATTTCTAAAACACTGTTAATGAGTGTATTTAATCTTGTAGATTGAGTAGATCAAAAGATTCTTGTTATTAATTTTTTTACAGTTTATTTTCCCACTATAATATTTGGAATTATTATTTGTTTATTTTCTTATTAAAGTATAATTCTTCATTTATGATTATAATGTTTTTATTTTTTTATCAATGAGATATATGTGTTTCATGACATAAGAATGAAATTATACTGATAAAGTTCTCGTTCATTATAGTATCATTTGATTATATCCCTAATAAATCATAACTAACATCAACAGATATCATCTTTAGATAGAAAATGATTATGAAATTTCACTAAGAACATTTTTTTAGGAAAATAACCATTATAATTTGAAAACAACCTTTTAAAAACATTAATTTCTCATAATTTTATCTAAATAATTTTCTATAAAAACATCCTTAGAATCATATATAGGATTTTTTAATGAATTTTGTGGTCATGGGAGTGGAAAATATCTTTCATGTTCTACATGTTAAAACAAATAATGTTTCCACATTTTTTTTGTAAATGTCAATAGTACGTTGTTAAAATTAATACAAGTATATTTCTTTATAACCATTTTGTAAAAAGTAAAAACTGGGTGAAAATTTCTTTATCAATTCATTTTATATTAATAAAAAATTATAACATTTAAAAAAACATTGACATGGATGAAAATAGATTTTCAATGAAAAAGATAAATTAAGTAGATTTTTCATGAAAAAACATAATTTTGAAATATGGGGTATATAAATGGTCAAATGTTTAAGTCGTAAATTTATTTTCCTTAAATAACTAGTGAATAAGAAATTTAATTACTTTATTGAGTGTTAGATTATAATATTTCATTTTTACAGCATAATTATAAGACATTCTGCTAAAGAATGAGATTATATCGTAAAACCCAGACCACATTGGTAAATTTTAATTCATAAGACAAATTAAAGAATAATCATCAAATGAAACATTAAATATCATGAAAATAATGATATTTATGATTTGAAATTATAAATATTAAGTATATACACAAAACAAATGAAATGAGTGTGGAATATGGAATATGTCTCTCAGAAATAAAAGAGAGACAATAAATCAATTTTCTTAAGTATCAAATTCATATGAACTTATTTGAAAATTTTTTATAATAGATATAGTTGTATTATAAATAAATTAAATTTCCATAATATAATATATAATACCATATATTATTTATATATGTCCTTTTTTTACATGTTAATAAACAATTCATTGTTAAAATCGCGCTTTGGGTAATAACTAGGTCATTTTTCAAGTATGATTCAGTTTTTTATTTTTTTCCCATTTATTTTGAAATTTTGTACATAATATACATAATTTAAAAATATATATAAATATAATATAAATTAATACATTTATATTAATACATTTATATTAATACATAAAAGTAAGTTATATAAAATGAATTACACTGTACATGGTGATGGTAGGCCTTACATTCATAAGAATGATATTTCCATTTTATCAACAGATCGAATGAAATAATGGTAAATAATACATAAATATTATATAGTAATAATGTTGTCATATATATAATAATTATTCAATAAAGTTATCATAATTACTATCTATATGTAGTGTAAGAAAAAAACCAATCACATCACTTCGTGAGGTGGTAGTTCGTCATTCAGATGAGTGATGTTATTGAACTCCCACATAATGGAAATTAAGAATGTATATGTGACATTATAATTATAAATGTATAAATATTACATAAATATCATATTTAAACATTAAATCAATCATTATCAACATCTGTGATAGGTGGTGATGGAAAATGAATTACAACGATTCATGAGGTGGAAGTCTTCTATACATACAAATGTCATATTCATTTCTCACATAATGGAATAAGATATAGATATAGATAATTTAATTAAAAATAATGAAAATTTAGTTTATGAGATATACTTATGTTATTATATCATCTTTTTTGAAGATAATTTTAAGGATTTAGAGGAAGAAATAAAATGAATACGCATTGTGCAGGAGTATACCTAGTTTTTAGAGAACTCCTATAGGACTAATATTCATATTGAATTAATAATAAGATGAAATTATTAGATAATATAAATTACTCTGGTTAAAAATATGGGATCCATTTTTCCAAATTTAATTCAGAAAAGTGGAAAAAATTAATTCAAAATTAAACCCATAGATGCGATGAAAAATCAATTTTTCCCAGGGAAACATTTCTTAAGTAAAAAAGGTATAAAAATCAAATTTCAATTTGAAATTGATTAAAATGACCTAATTTTTTTAAAAAATATAAAATTTATATAATTTTACTTATAAAACCATATTTTAGTAAAATTGAGATAGAAATTTTTTTAAAATGAAAATAAATATTTAACTTAAAAATATTATTTTTTTACTACTCAATGAAAAAAATCATTTTTGAATATTATAAAAAATTCACTAAAATTTAATGTTAACATGTAGATTTAAAAAAATTTTTTTTTAAATTAATTCTAAACAAATTGAACCAATTACATTTATTATATGTTATCAAAATGGAATAAAAACATTTTTTTGATAGAAAAGAGTATAATCAAAACATATAAACACTTTACTAAATGTTAATTGCGTATCTATAAATACATATTTATATTTAATACAATTAGGCATAATATTAAAAATGTATCTATTCCTATTAATAATGTAATGTTTAACCTTTAGGTTATAGCAAACATGTTTAAATAATAATATAAATAGCATATTTTGGTTTATTAAAACATGATGTGGTGTTTAATGAAATCTATCAAAGAAATTTAATATATTACAAATAATAATTAAAAATCATGGTTTCACATGTTAAATTTCAATATTTTATAGTAGTTATATCTTTTTTACAATGTATCCATTATATTTTTGTACTTTTTTCTTTTCAGTTGTCTCATTTATACTCAAACATCTTATATTTTTTTTTGAAGTTTATTCTTTATATTTTAGGGTTTATTTATTTTCTTAGGTAAAATGATCCCTCAAAGCCAATAGAATTTATTTCAAATCTTTGGTATCATTGATATGTCACCTAAGGATAGTGTAACACTTCCCCTTCACATGAAAATTGGCAGGGATGATATTTTAAAAAATGGTATTATACTTAATCAATATATTTGTTACATTGGTATGTATGAAAGTATATATGAACACTGGAACATGAAATGTATTACCTTAAACATACATAGCTATAATTTTTATATTGAACATTATGTTACAAGGATGGTTTTGGTATACTAGTGTTCTAATACCCTACTATGTCTATGATTATCTCGTTATCATTGGTTTATCTAATGAGTGTTGAATATCATACATTATTATTTAGACTTCCGCCAATAATTATTTTATTCATAATATGTTTTTGATTTATGAAAATTATTTAAATTGTTTTTATTTTTATTATTCTTAGAAATAGGTTTTCATAATTTTTTCATTAGATGAAATGAAATATTCTAAAGAATTAGTTTCTAGAAAGTGATGACTACATGGTGTTTTGTTATGGTTATAGAAAATATAAATGGGTAAATATTGTAGAAATCGATAAGAAGAGTCTATAAAAAAATTTGTTGTTATGTGAACCAAATTCTAACCAATAACATGTCTAGAGTATCATTTGGGATTTCCAATCCATTGATTTATGAAATAATAATGATAAACCACAAAATGTGGAACAATTTCTACTATTTTAGAAACATAATCCTTTAATATTTTTAGGGGATTCAAATCATGAAAAAGTATAAGTGTGAATGAAATGAATGAATCTAATATTCAATTTACTTTTTATACCATCCAAGATATAGGTCATGTTAGATTTATACATGTTAGAGGATATTTCATGAAAATAGTGGGAATTACTAATCGAAGCTAAAGTCAAATTTGATAATGCATGGGAGGTGTTTAAGAAATAGTTTAACAGAAAATTATATCTCAAAATATTAAAGATAGAATTTTTGGCCAATTACATTATCCTGATGTAATAATTTCAATCAGTGTGAGAATATTAATTAACATATATGAATATAGTTCATTTCTCTCTAGATGCAATTCTTATTTTTTACATGATGAAACACATATTCAAGTCTAGACTATGATAGAAAATTTTCTCTAAGATAGATTTCCACTTTATTACTGATTATAAGAATATTGTAAATGAATGATGGTATGATAATGGTAAATGTATTTAAATATGTATAGAAGGAGTATTTTTAACTCTATAGGGATTGGTGGGAGCTCTAATTGTGGGAAAAAGCAAAAGGGGGAAACCTATTTACAATGTGGTGGAGTTTCTCAGAATCATAAAATGGGATTAGTTAAATATCCACTATGAACCAAGAGTAATCCTAACTATATCTAGTGTGGTCTACATGATCATATCATGAGTGATTTAATGGAACCACACATATCATGTGACAATAATAATCATATGATAAATATCTAGTGTTATTGTCATAGAGCTAGTATATCAGATGTTCAGAATGCATCTCATGTATCTCATAAAACCAATACATCAACCAGATAGTCCCTGTAGAACAATTATCGTCCATAAAATCAATTGATCCAATGTGGTTCTAGGAACAACACAAATCGAAAGGCAAGGAAGTCTCTACATGGATATAATTTCCAAGGAGTGGAAAGTTGTATTGTCTTGTAATTTACGTGTAATTTTTTTAATTATATTGAATTATTATATGACTAAAAAATTCTATGGAATGTGATTTTGATGCTCTAAGATCCTATAACATAATTTTAAACTTTTATTAATTGACATTCAGTAAACTTGTGAGCGGGTTTTTATATATTTTAAACTGGTCCTCAGATCGAAAATCTGATTTAAATCATTGAACATAGAATGCCGAGATTTATTTATAATTGACTTATCTTTGGCTGGGAGGGGTCAAGGAGAAAAGTTATTATTTGGAAATTTCGAGAAAAATAATAAAATAATTTAATGGAATTATTTAATTTATTTCACACCATTGGGAGGTAGATGACAAAGTTGTGGTACAACGACAAGGCAGTGATGAGACACATTAATAGGGGACCAATAATTGCTCTATTGAAACTGCAATGCTATTTTTAAATGAGTCATTACATGTGTCTAATTAAATATGGACCATTTAATTAACATCATTAATTGATGCAATGACATTGCACTCTTGTTTCCTTTAATTGTTTTTGGAATGTTGGTTATGATCCACTAAAATCATTGCGGCTCTCTAATGAATCTCCAATGAAAATTACTCTCTATTGAAGAATGATAAAGGACGCTGGAGATACATCACTAAAATTGAAGAACCTTGAAGAATTGAATTGGAATTGATAGCATCAACACATTTAAACCTTGAGGATAAACATTTTAGAACCATACGTCAATGTGGTAGGGGTTGTTTGATTTTTATGTTATTCCCTATTCTTTTCAAGAAATGATGAATATAAATCAACTCACGAATAGGTTTAGCCACACTTCATGAGATTATGCGTGAGGGTAACACTATTGGGGTCATCTTTATCTGGGATTAAGATTATACAGGTAGGATCAATAATAATCCACAAGCCTCCCTATAGATTATAAACCTCTAACGCAGAGGGCGCAAGCCGACATGAATAAGTCCCGAGAACATTTACTTGTCTGTTCCTGGTGAACACATTTTTAAAGTGGATGAAATTTGATTATGGGGCCTGATCAAGGATGGCTATGACTCGAGAGGCCCATGGGCACATATGGATCAGAAAACAGACCACCAGAGCGACTCTGGTGGCCCATAGAAGGTGTTGCCTATGTGACACCACTAACACAGAGGTGTGGGAAATTGACGATGGCGGCCGGCCCACCCGGACTGTGTGAAGGGAGTGGTAACACCAAGAGACGCGACCGCAACAGAGGCTATTGGACCTCTGCAACTGCATTGGATGATGACAACATGATGGGCATTCCGTGGTAGTATGGAGTGTGGTGCCAGGCAGGCACACTATGGATGAGGGTGGCCCACGTCTGGGACACACCGGTGCTAGCGATACACAATCCATCGAATGTATAATGGGGGGGACATCAGTGGGTCTAGTAGAGTAGGAAAGATGTGTTGTAACATCCATTTCCTCATCAAGCAGTGCACCTCAGCCTCCTCATGCAGCCAAGCCTCGGGTTGGCGGGCTGTGCCCCAGCTTACGGGCCTGACATGCCTGGCATGATGGGCTTAAAACTAGCAGGACGGTTTAACAACCCTGCATGCTGGTCCCACAACCCGGCATGTTAGACCCACATCGGTGATCCAGACCTACACCTAATAGTCTAGACCTGCACCTTGCGGGCCCGAGTAGACTGGGTCACCGAGCAACCAGGCAGGCTATACCCTTGTCCAAACTGGGCTAGGTCTAATGGGGCCCATTGGCTAGACCAGACAAGACCAACCCAAACGCAAACTAGGTCAGGTCAAGTTGGTTGATGTTAAATTATGGTATGTGGGACCCCCAGGATGGGATTGTCGGGTAAACCGACAAGGTCAGACCCAACCCCATCGCAATCGGTCCCCTGTTTACTAAAATGGTTGTATCTTGCAAACTACATGTCCGATTGGTAAGTTGTTTGCGGCATTTGGGCCCTCTCGACGATGCAAATTTTTTGGCATGATCTATGTGACATTGAAAGTTTAGATGTGATTAAGGGCTTGAGGAATGGTTCTCCAAATTTAACTACGTAGAGAATCCTGTGGTAGGATGCGACCAAAGGACTACTGACTTTCAAAACTATAGGAATCGACCATAGCCTAGTGATAGTACATCGATGCGACTTTTTAGGCCCATGGTGGAAAAAAATTATCTATGACATTTCAGGCCCACTGTATGCAATGAGGAGTACCTCATTTGGCCATGACTTGTGGGAATCTTTTCTCCTTGATATTACAAGCCCATAATGCACGATTGAGAGGTGTACCTAAGTAGTCTATGGTTAGTGGGAATCACTTATTCGTTACATGGAATCCCTACTTTACTCATTAGAGGAGGAGTTATTCAGTAGCCGAGGAGATTAATGACATGACTCGTGATTATACTATTACGACCCTATAATATACAAGGTGGGATCTATCTTTTATTGAATGCTTTTCTTTATGGATTTTTTATGTGGTCATTCCTTTTTGTATTGGGGTCCCTATTGAGTTCTATGTTACTCACTCCTACACAAGATTTACCCCAATGTGTTGTGTCTGGTTAAGACGACCGTCGTTTTGATAGGGTTTCTCCGAGATAAATGACTGATGGACGCTACAATGATGGAATAGTGACCTAGGACTAGGTAGGGCCCACTAGGACTATGAAAATATGACATACTATTTCAGCTTCTAGTAGCTTCACTACTCTCACAATCTGGTAAGGTTTTATACGGTTGGCCATCATATTTTCCTTTTTATATTTTCTGTTTTCAGTTCATTGTTGGGGTTGTACTCTAGACCACTAACTTTTTGTTTTACTTGCACTCAACTTTTTTAGTGGTACTTGGTTTCCCCCTTTTAGTGTGTTAGGATGTGGTTGGGCATGTTTGTGCATACGGGTACTTGAAAAAATGCATACCACATGAATTTTGATTCCATTGGTTCTAGTCGCCAGCACCTGGCCTTCAAAAGGAAGGCATGGGGTCGTCATGGCATGGGCCCCGGGGGACAAGTCAAGAAAAAGTAGTATTAGAGCACAGTCAGTCATACCAAAAAAACTAGGAGTATATTTTTTTGGGGTACCAATGTTATGTTTTGCGAGTTCGACTTTCATATTTAGGGAGCCCAATGTTGGTGTGGCGGCCAACATATCCATACACCAAGACCTTGAATTCTGATTTTTGTCTCAATACATGAAATTATAGGTTTCATAAGTGTATCCTTATGTTATTTTGAATAAAATTCATCTCACCGGGTATAGAATTCTAACCGTTTTACATCCGGACCTATTGTAGGATGCATCAGATGAATGACCAGGTAGGATCCCGATATGAGGTCGTGAGGATATCCTGCCTAGCGATTAGGAATCTGTTCAGAGACTGGTTATATAGATGACCCCACCGGGTGGTGCACTAGTGCTACCACCACCCGCTGGTCAGCATCTACTACGGGCGTTTCCAGTAGATGAAGTTCGTTGTCTTAGTGCCCTACATGTGTTTTAGAGATTGAGGCCTCCTATGTTCATGGGAGAGATAGATCCTCAAGTCACTGAGGACTGGCTGGAGGCTATGACGTAGGTCTTCCACTAGTGATGAAACTTCCTGACCAGATGGGGATCATGGTAATGAGCCTTCTAAAGGGATCAATAGGGAAATAGTGGAGCTTGACCACCCATATGCACGATGAGTCAACCCTAACCTAGACAGACTTCATGTGGATTTTCTAGGAGGTGTTTTTATTTATTACCTTGTTCTATGTGTTCATTAAGGAGTTTATTTATCTTTATTAGGGTGGCATGATGGTATATGAGTATTCAACGAGGTTCACCATGCTATCTCACTACTCTACAGACATGGTCAAATGACCATTATATAGGCCACAATCATTTGATCAGTGAATCAGGTGGGAGATCAGGGAATCAATGTTGTCTCTCAGCATCCCTACCCAGGATGGGGTGCTAGAGAGAACCCTTCTTCTTGATAGATTCATGGAAGTGTAGGCACCGACAGCTAGAGCCACCAGTAGACCCTAGGCGACAGAGTCTTCAGCAGTCAGCAGATAGCAGTCACGAGGGACCAAGTGGGCCACATCTATCAGAGAATGACCCCAGGACTTAGGATCAGAATTGATAGGCTCCAAGACCCAAGGGAGTCAGTCTGGATCATGGATTCACTACTCATGCAGAGGCCAGAGACACATGGATCTTGATTTCCCGACATTCCATACAGATGACCAGCAGACGGTTGAGGGGATGCCGAGACAATGATAGCGGTTTGAGTGAGGAGGTCTGCATGGCATTAGACATGTAATGGGAGCTGATCGAGTAGCCAGTGGTGGGAGCTGGTTTGAGGTGTTACTGAAACCACCCCTAGGTGGTACACCCCTGACCTAAAGGAGCAGTATGATAGGGACGAGGACATCTCCAGGCGGGAGAGGTTTATGGCCACAGTGCTCAAGAGTTGATATTAGGTACAATCTATGTCTTCTTCACCCAAACTGCAGTACATATAGTAACATTCACTAGTAAATTTTTCCTTTCCATGGATCTTGTTTGGAGATTTGAGATTCTGGTGGATCCATTAGCTTGATCCTTACGATTAGAGACTCATATAAGATGAGATTCGACGATTACACGCTGGTTCCAAAAGTGCGATCTTACTCTAGGAGGTTAGAGATTTGAAAAATATCTCCAAGTAGCGACATTTAAGCCTTAAGAATTCATCTTCAGTATGGACTGGTTATCCACAATCCATGCTCATATCGAAAGTTTTAGGCATTTAGTGCAGTGTGTATGCAGAGATGGGACTCAGTTTTCCTTCACTGGCGAGAAGGAAACCCTTTCATTTTGGGACAGACACTCCCATATGAGGGTGCAGCTGATCACTCACTAGTTGGATTTCCTCAACATCAACGTAGTGGAGGATAGGAGTCCCAGATTCCATGTAGTGGTGGATGAGTACAAGGATGTTTTTACTGAGGATGTTCTGGGACAACCTCTTCGTAGGGAGGTAGACTTCTATATCGACCTGTACCCCAAGATGACATTGATATCCACCACGGAATATCTAATGGCTCCCTTATAGATCCATGAGATGAGGATACACCAAGAGGACTTATAGGAGAAGGGGTTCATAAGGCCCAATGTTTCACCATGGGCATCCCTGGTGAATTTTTCCTAGAAGGTAGACGAGAGTTTAAGGATGTGTGTGTAATTACAACACATAATCCATGATACCATAAAGAACAAGTATTCACTGATGAGGATTAATGGCCTCTTAATCTAGATAAATGGAGTGAGTTGGTTCTTGAAGATAGATGTAAAATCAGTTATTACCAGCTTCAGGTAAGGGATAAGGGTGTACTGAAGAGAGCCTTCAGGAGTTGGTAATGCAACTATGAGTTTTTGGTGAATCCTTTTGGTATGACCAACACCCCTGAAATGTTCATGGGACTCATGAAAATGATCTTACAACCTTACCTTGACCTGTTCACAGGGTATTCATTTATGCCATCTTGGTGTACTCGATGTTAGAAGAGGAGCACAATACACACATGAAAATATTCTTGGATACATGCTGAGAGAATCTGAATTATGGTAAGCTCTCGAAGTGTTAGTTTTGGAATTGGTACGTCCACTTTTTGGTACATGTCATATCGGAGGCTGGAGTTACTATATGTCCAGCAAAGATAGAGGCGTTTCATTCTTTGGAGCCTCCCATGAGTGTTACTGAGGTGCAGAACATATTGTGTTTGGTTGGTAACTATATGAGGGTAATACATGAGTTTTCCCGGGTAGCAACACCCTTATCAGATTTGACATAGAGGGGATATCCCTTCCTGTCGATGAAGAAATTCTAGAAGAGTTTCCAGGAGCTGATGCAGAGACTGACTAGTGACCCTATCTTGAAACAATATAGGAGGGTGTTGGGTATGTAGTTTACTACGACACATCAAGGACTGGACTAGGCTGTTTCCTGATGCAGGAGTTGGCAGTGTTCGCATATGTCTAATGAATGCTGATATAGCATGATAAGAACTACACGACCCATTACCTGGAGTTAGTAGTAGTGTTATTTTCCATTATGATGTGGATACACTATGTGTTGGGTGAACGGTTTACCTTATACTCCAACCATAGGGGTCTCAGGTATATCTTTTCCCAAAAAGAACAAATCTTTAGGAATTGGTGATGGTTGTAGTTCCTCTATAACTATGACTTTGAGATAGACTATACTATTGGGAAGGGGAATGTGGTGGAAGACACGCTTAGTTGGAGGACCAAGTTGTAACAACCGAGTGAGGCAACAAAGTAGTTAATTGTGATGAAGATATCCTTCACGGATGATAGTGAAGATTCTTACCTTCTATCGATGATGGTTTCCCCACACTCTTATAGTTATTCGGTGATGCATAGTTGGTGGATGTTGACTATGAGGCCCAACATGCTCAGTTGTCCTATGGACGGGTCCCTGATCATTTTTTGGTAGGTGGGGAGCACGGCATTCTTTTCAAAGGGTGAACCTTGTTACTAGTTGAATATCGGGAGGAGGTGTTGAGGGAGTTTCATACATCTCCCTTGGTGGTTCGTCCTAGAGGGATGATATCTCCTTAGGAGTTTTGACATGGTTACCATGTACATCCAGGGACCATGATTCCATTTGGGTGATCATTGACTAACTCACCAAGTTAGATCAATTTCTACCCACCCTAAATATGGGACCGATAGAGGGCTTGTGACGTCTCAACATCTATGATATTGTGTGTCTACACGGGGTGACATCAACGATTGTCTCAGATCATGACTATATCTTTACATCCCAGCTATGGAAGTGATTATAGGAGGCATTTGGGAAGAAGCTATGGTTGAGAACGGATTTTCATCTCCAGACAGATGGTCAAATGGAGCAGACCATACAGAACCTAGAGGATAAGAAACATCCTTGTGTTTTAGACATTGGTCATAGTTAGGGGGTCCATTTTCCATTGGCAGAGTTTACATAAAACAATAACAATTACTCATCCATTAGAATGGAACTATTGTAGGAATTTTATGGGTAGCCTTGTATATCACTCATATTCTAGTTAGACCCAAAGGATTCGACACTCATTGGTCAAGAGTTGGTTCGGGCTATCACTGAGAAGGTTAAAATCATCCAGAAGTGGATAAAGACTGCATAGAGTATGCATATGTCTTATGCTGATTGCAGAAAAATACACTTGGAGTATAAGGAGGGTGATCATTTATTCATTCTGGTATCACCTTGATGAGGATTACATTGATTTGGCCAGGAAAACAAGATATCTATGAGGTTCATTGGTCCTTTTCATGTCTTTATCTGCATTGGTGAGGTGGCGTACTGCTTTGATCTTCCCCTGAAGATGCACCGGGTGCATGATGTTTTCCACATGTTGCAGCTGAAGAGGTACATGCATGATCCATCGAACGTCATTGAATTTGGTGACATGATAATTGACGATGGGGCGATTTTGGCAGAGTTCCCAGTGGAGATAGATTATCAAAAGTAGTAGGTCCTATTTGGGTGGATGATTCCTATGGTGCGAGTTTTTTGGCATCATGAGAATCTCCAAGAGAGTACATAAGAGAAAGAGGCTTAGATTCGAGCTCAGTACCCCCATATTTTTTATTATTTGTTGTTTTGGCCATTGGGGACATAAATTCAGATGGTGGGGACAATATAATGTCTCAATATTTCTATGTAATGTTTTTTAATTATATAGAACTATTTCAAGACTGCAGAATTTGGTGACACATGATTCTAAGGCCCGAATAGCCCAGAACAGAAATTTGAACATTTTTTAATGTACGTTCAGTTAATCTATAAGTGGGTTTTCAATATTTTGAAATAGTTATAGGATTGGAAATAAGAGGGCATTGTTGAACTAGGAACTCCAAGAATCTACTAGAAATGAATTAACATTGGATGGTAAGGGCCAAGTGAAATATTTTTTTTTTGGATTTTCAAAAATAATAATAAAACAATTTAAAGGAATTATTTTATTTCTTTCTCACCGTTGGGTGGCAGATAACAATGATGTGGTGTAGCGATGTGGCATTGATGATGAGAATAAATAGATTACCAATAATGGCTACTTTAAATCTACAATGTTGTTTTTTAATGACTTGTCAAATGCGGATAATTAAATATGGCCCATTTAATGAGTGTCATTAATTGACGCAACGACGTTGCACTCTTGTTTCTTTTAATTATTTTGGGATCATTGGAGATGATATAATAAAACAATTTTGAGTCACTGAAAAATCTCCAATAGAAATTCCTCTCCAATGAATAAAGAAGAAGGATGTCAGTGAGACTTCAACAACATTGACGAAACTCGAAGAATGGAGTTGTACGTGACAACGTCGAAACCTTGAAACCTTGAGGATGAACATGTTATCACCAGATATCAATGATGTAAGGGTTGTGTGAATTGGATGTTATTCCCAATTCTTTTCTAGAAATGTCGAATGTGGATCAACCCAAAAACTGGTTGACCCGTACATTCTGTGTTTATGTGGGAGGGTAACACTATTATGGATATCTTTATTCACGATTAAAGTTATTATTTTATGATCAAACAAAAATCCCTGATCACCCCCCTTGATTATAAACATATAAGTCGAAAGGCATGTGCTAACATGAACATCCCCCAAGCACCCCCGCTCTTGTGTTCCTAGTGGAAACATTCTCGATGTGGCGGAAATTTGATCTTGGGTCCTGAGGAGGGATGGTAAGGACTCGAGAGGCCCGTAGGCACAGATGGATGAAAAAATGGAACACCATAACACCTCTGGTGGCTTAGAGAAGGTGATGCCAATGCAGGGGTGTCGAAAACTGGCTCTGATAGCTGCATAAAGGGGGGGGACTACCCAGCGCTGTGGTAGCAATCGAGGCGACCGACCCTTGCTGGTCAAACTGGAGGATTGTGGTGCATGGCGGTGTTAGGTGGCCGGCCCAAATTGTCCAAGGTAGGAGGGATCAGCATGATAGGAGGGCTCCACATGGAAAATGGTGTAATTTTTTTGGGCCACCCAGGCACGAACGAGCCGGGTTCCGTCGACTGTGGCTGGAGGTTTCTCGCATCCATGGGGCTAGCAGAGTAGGTGGGATGTGGCACAACTACATTGTACCAGTCAGGCGACACACGCCAGCGGCTTGAATTGTGGTCCAGTGGGCTAGTACTATGGCCCAGTGGGCCAGACACACACCCAATGGGCCAAACCCGCACCTAGCGGGCCATACTAGATCATGTAGCTGGGTGACCTGGTGGGTGGACGTTGACCAAACTGATCCGGGTCCAATGAGACCCATTGGCCAGACAGGACTAGACCGATCTAGACCCAAACTGGGTTAGTTCAAGTTAGTCGATCTTAAAATGGGGTATGTGGGATGCCTGGTCCAGGTTGGTTGGGTCGGTTTGACTGGGTCGGACCTGGCCCCATCACAACCAGCCCCTTGGTTACTAAATTACCCATATCTTGGAAACCGCACGTCCGATTGATGATCTAATTACGACATTGGGACCCTCTCAATGAGGAGGATCTTTTAGAATTCTCTATGGTGACATTAATGGAAGTTAAGATGTGACGAAGGAATTGGGAATCAGTTATCATAGGTGCACTACAAACAAAACCCTATAGTTGGCTGAGACCTGAGTATGACTGACTTTCAACTTTGTATGATTCAAACAAGGACCAGTGAGAAGCACTTCTATGTGACTTTGCTGGTCCATGTTGGCAAACACTTCTTTATGACTTTGAAGTCCCATGGAATGCGACGAAGAGGAGTACCTCAGTTGGCCATGACTAGTGGGAAGCACTTCCATATGACTTTGCAGGTCCACAATACGCGATAGACAGGTGTATCTAAGCAGTAAAATGTTAGTGGAAAGCACTTATTCATGACTTGGAAGGCCCAATGTACCCTTTAGATTAGGATTTCTCTAGCATCCAAGGAGTTGGATGATGTGAATGATAACGCTACTATTACTACCCTAGAATATACCATGTGTGAGTTGTCTTGTGTTTCATGATTTACATTGGGGAATTTATGTGTGTTCACTTTTTTTTTGTTTTAGGGTCCCTACTAAGTACTATGTTACTCACCCTTACATGAGATTCACGCGTACATGTTTTTTCTGGTATAAATGACTTACTCATTGAAAGGGGTCTCAGGGTTTAAGGAATAACGGATTCTACGACAGTGGATTTGGTGGCCTAGGACCAGGCATGGTCCATTAGGACTAAGCATAAAATAAATACTACATCATCTTCCTGTAGCTTCACTAATCTCAGGATCAGGTGGGGTTTTATCCAGATGGCCATATGAGTTTACTTTTTTACATGATGTTTTTAGTTGTTTGTTAGATTTGTATTTTTTCCCCCTCACTTTCAGTTGTACTTTCACTCAGTCTAGTTTTAGTGGTACTTATATTCCCCCTTTTAATGTGATGAGATATTGTTGGGCATGTGTGTACATAGAGGTAATCAAAAAAATGCCTCCCACTAGGAGTTTGACTCCTTCATCATTATTCTCCTCCCCTTTCCTTTTGGAGGTGGTCATGTGGTTGTCATGTAATGGTCCTCAAGGGATTGTTCATTAAAAAAGTAAGCAATTGTATGTTTCTGAATCTATGCTCATGAGGGAACAATTGAAACCTTCAATAGTGTGTGGTAATATTTTTCAAAATTATTCCCTTATGGGAGTCTTGTAAGATATAGTTTCATCCCACTCTTACATTTATTCATGTTTTGTTGATCATGTAGGTTTACATGTTTAGATTATTAAATCTATCATAAAACATCAATCACCTCTACTCTAATGAAATTGGTGAGCCTTTATATGTGCAGTGTATTCTACAACTATATATAAGGATGATTTTTATGAGGATTTCTCTATTCTTGAGATGGGTGTATTTGAACTTATTTTTTGAAATAATTTTTTGAAATACATCATGTACTACAATGATTGTTATTTATTAAAAGTTATCTTCAAATATTATTATGGAATAGAACATCTCCCAAGAAAAGAATGGGTTGTGGTCTCAAGAATAGAATGACCAATTTTCTAAATGGAAGATAATATATCCTATTAGTTTATAATGATTAATTAAACATCTATTTATGAAATAATGAGAGATACTTTCCAAACATCATTGACTTATTTCTTGATGTATTTTTAGAAACATTATCTACGTTTCCACCTAAATGGGATGTGGAATAAAATTTATATAACCTACTAGGGACTAAAATAAATTAACTTCTATCATAAAGGATAGAACAACACAATTAGTTAATGTAATGTTCATCTAGAAAATATATAATGAATATTGTTTCTCTAACCTTGTACATCCCAATAGAAAAAGATGGTTCTTTTTTTCAAGAATGCATATGGTACTCTTTATCATTATGTTTAATATCATAATCCTAATTAAGATATGATAAAAAACTAATATCATATTAAATTATTTGATGACTTATTTGTTTAATTGAGGGGATCCTATCATTTTCCTATAATTTATTTATGATCATGGTATCTCTAACTTCATGTTTGATGGAGGAAATTTAAATATAGCCTTTTAGAATCTTATAGTTACCATAAATATGTTTTTATTCCCTTTGGACTTATAAATGTGTTAGAACTGATTATGGAATTGCTGAATTCGATATTTCAAATGTATCATGGAACATTTCTAGTGGTGTTTGATAATGATATTCTATTGTATTATAGGATTACGTGTCATCATTTATAACTCTTGGCTACAATGTTGGGTATATTGCGATAACTTAAAAATTATGATATGCTTCTAATGTATAATTTCTAGATGCATGTTTTACATTTAATAATACATGTCATCAATATGATATGTGTTTTTTAGATCCCTAAATTATATGGGATATAATCACTTGGAAACTTCAAAAGAATGTGTTTGAGATATCCAGCTTCCTAGGCTTAACAGAATATTACAGATAATATTTCCCTTATTTTTTATGATTTCCTTCCTAATGATAGAATTTACAAGGAGATGTGTTTCTTTAAAATGGATTTTTGAAATCTATAAACCATTAAAAAATTCTTATGGTTCTAATTACATCAATACATACCCACATATTCCTAGAATTAAAGAAGGGTAATGTGGTACATCATGATGCATTTGGTTTTGGGATGTGGTGTCATCTTATATAGGGAGATCAGGTTGTATCTTATGGCACCTGATTTTTTTTACATAATTAGAAGAATTAATAAAAACATTATTTGGAATTAGTATTTGTATTCCATTATTTTATTAAATGGATTCAATAAAGTTTTGGTGATAAATTTATAGTTTTTACGAATCAAAAAATAATTAAATGTATTTTTCCCAAAAATGGATTCCAATCTAAGAAATTTATTATGGATGGAATACATACAAATGAATTATATTAACATCTTGTATCTACTAAGTAAGGTGAATTTTGTGTATGATTAATTTGGTAAGATGTAATTTAATCTGTTCTCTAGAAAACCATTAGATCAATGGATTCAAACGTCGATTGTAATAGATATGCATCTATGTTTTGTTGAGAAAGTTTATGTTGATTTTTTCATTCCATAATTTTTTCTTCATTTTTTCAAGTAGGTAAATGATATAGAACCTTTTATATTTTAATTTTTAACAATTTGTTAAAAAATAAAGGGTGGGAGTTGATTGAGGGATGTAAGGTAGATGATATATCCTATTTTCATTTCACTGATCATATTCTGGTTCCCAAAAATAATCAAGAACACCATCATAACACCTAAAAAAACAAAAATAGTTTTCTTACCCTTGTATTAGAAATATGTATAAGGAAATGGATGCACATTTTTAGTGTTCTACCAAAAAAAGGAATGCAGAAGAGTTTTCCTTGAGACTCATCTCATGTAATCAGTTCAAGGAAGAGAACCAATGTCTAACTAGCATGTTTACATTTTTACATAACCGCATATAAAAATGAAAGAAAATATATATGTGGTTTTCCGTATTTCTACCAAAAAATATTAAAAAAAAAGATTCATTATAGGTTATTGTGGATCCACTCATTATGTCATTTCATAACATCACTATTCAAGAAACCAATATAGTGGATGCCTTATTATAAATCTATATATTCAATGTTTTAATGATTAATACATTTCATTTATAAATTTCCATGGATCTAGATTTGAGGTTTACATCTTGTTTTTGAGATTTCTTATAGTAAGCCCTCAAAATTTAGTTGATCATGACTAAACCATATTATCCTCAAACACATGATAAATCTAAATAGTTGACCAATAAGTTTAAATTCGTAATAATTTTTTTTTGATTCATTGTGGAGGCTTATGAGAGGATCATATACCATTTGTCGAGAAGATATAGATAATCAGAATTAGAATGTTGATTACTCGGATTCATCAAAAATCATTTTTAGATTATCATTATCAACAAGTATACTTATAATTGAATAATAATGTTTCCATTATAATATCAATAAATCATTGGAGACATATTTTTTGAAAATATGTTAAGTATTCTCCTCAATACGTATGCCCTTCTGTGATACCTGAATGATTTGGTGATTTAGTTTATCAAATAGATTTCTTATATATTTATGCTATGTGAACAATTTTTTTTATTTATCCTTAATGAATATGTACTAAAAGGTTCCCAACCATGTGATTATATAGGACCATGTTAATCGTGCATTGAATTATTGATTATTAATGTGATGATACACTTTTATGATAGTAAATAATGTCTATTAAATTAGAAAAGAATCTGTTTATTATAGACTTTATGGAATCATGGCCCTATTTATGAAGAGATATGGGAGTCTGATATGGAGATACTAAAAAAATGGCCTGTAATCGTCTAAAGATATGATGTGATCTTAAATTATGAGTATGTTAGGTCCAAGGGTTATAATAACAAAAAAATTCAATTTCAGTTAATTTACACTTTTATTTTTTATTTTAATATTATATGATACATTGGATTTTTTAGGGAATTTATTGAATATTTCTACGTGTATTATGTGTTTTTAAAGGGTGAACATTTTATTAATTATCAGTATAAATATTTCAATTCATTTAAAAATTATTCAAGGTGATTTGGGGAGTCAATTGGTAGGAACAATATTGGTGTATGGTTTATCAAAGTCATGAGAAAGTCAAGTTAATCAATTTAAGTGGAAATAGTAGGTAAAAGTATGACTGGTAAATAGGTTTTCTAACCAAGTGAGACATCAATGAGAGGGTTTTACCATATGAAAAACTCATTTTCATGTTTTTTATATGATTTGTTAAACCATATAACCAACCCATGTGAATCATCGTTAACATTAAAAAATTTATATTTCTATTCTCACTAAAGCTCTGAAATCCTAATTTTTATCTTTTTCTTCTAGTTTCACAAACTCTTATTCCTCAATAAGATAATTTAGAATTTATTTTTGATACAAAGGATTGTTTTAGAAAATCTATTGTTATTGGAGATGAAAAATTATTGGTGAGTCCTTGTTTTCTTTCGCACTCTTTAGATCCACTAATCTTATCCCATTAAAATAATTATATCAATTCTCTTATGGATAAATCTATACTCCTTGTATTTGATCATGAATAGATCCTTTTTGGACATATGAAAATATGTTGTGACCTATAATAATGATTTTTCTATAACCATTATCTTATTTATAATTCATAGAGAGGTAGGTGGCTTCTCTCTCATCTCAATTAATTCTAGAACATGAAGGATTGGTTTATGACTTTGTCTAAATAGAATTTTATAGGAAAAATTGTTCTATATTTAGACGGAAACCATTTAGGATTGTGTTGTTTGGAATATGGAAAATCATATGGATTTTGGAAAACCACTTTTATATAATTTGAAAAAAAATATTTTAAAATTATAGCCTAGCTTTCTGAAAGAAATTTTTTTGATGAAATGTTATTAAAGGAATATTTTTTCTCTGAATTGATTTGGAATAGAATATGGAATAATTGGATTGGTGTGTTATTATTAGGATAGAGTATGGTCATAAAGTATAACCATTAAAATTGGATGTATCGTGGTTATGAAGTACCATCATCAATTTGAAACTCCATGATTGAGTGAGTGTACAGATATCTGTGTGTTTGAACATAGAAATAGTTATGGCAAGTATCGATGAATTTCATTAAATGTTATCATGGTTATCTCACAAGGATATCATTTATGGAATTATATAAACTATTTATTTGGATTAGAACTATTTTTTTATAATTATGATAACCATTTCTTGTCCATGTGGATTTTGTTGGGATGAATTTGGGGATAACCTACAATGATTACATATAAACCCTATTCGGTAACATTGGTGCATTTATAAATGTCATTTAGCAGGATATAAGAAAGGTAATAGAGTGATACCTAACATGTAATGAATATTTATTTATTGATCATGTCATGTTGGGTTGGTTCTTAGATATACATCAACTATTGTTCATTAGGATGTCTCATTGGTGTCATTTTGTTTTGTTGTATTTTAGGATTTTTGGGTAATATTATATCATTTTTGTTATAGTTATTATATTTTTTTACATTTGGTTTTTTATTTTTGTGGTATAATTTATAATCTTGCATCACATTCATTTTTATGGATTTTATAGTTTTTTTATTTTCTGGTTTTTTTATTTTCATTTGGAAAATCATCCCCCAATGTTTTCTAAAGACCTTAACATTTATTTCTAGCCCTCAATGACTTAGGGATGCCACCTAAGATTAGTGTAACTCTATCTAATATCAAGACAATGATTTCGGATGGGATTTTATAGTTATCTTGACTGCTAATATGTGTTTAATAAAAGAAAAATAAATACATACCCAATATTATTTCAATTTCAACTCTACGAGGAATAATTTTACACACCGACATAATTATCCAAAAATATCAATTATAGATTCATTGTAAATCATTGACATGATCATTTTTCCACCACGGTTTTACACTATAATTTCAATATCCATTGTGTGTGGTAGGGATTTCACATTCATAGAAAATATGTGTGATTAAAAATCATGTGTTGTTATGGAATTAAATAATACCTAATCATATCCTAAAAAGAGATTATGTGTAACTCGTATAACATCATTATCATGATCAACCTTCACAGTAGTGATTGTGACACCCCTTATATCTTCCAGAGGTTTGGGAGGGATTTGTGGCCTATTTTATAATTATAACTAGGGTTGGGTAATTTATTTACATAATGCACGAACTCTGTGATATTTAAGTATTTTGGGGTGGGTGGATTATTTATAGGAACACTATTTCCTTATATGGTCTTAATTAGCATCTTGGCCCTTGTTAGAATATTTTCGGCTTGGTGTCCTACTTTTCCATCCCTAAAACACATTATTGGTTCCATTATTCAATTAGCTTATATCTCCCTCCCACATTCATTACACGTATGAAATTGGGATTTCTTCCCACCATGTGTCTTATCCTTAGTACCTACATTTACCCCAAGCAACAAATATATATTGAATTTATGTTTTGAAAAATAAATTCTCAAACTATTCCTATTTCATATAATTTATTTCCTACATTTATGTAGTATTCTTAATGGTAGTACATCACTGGTTATCATCACTTTTAAAGGGGTTGATTTCACAAATTCATATAAATGGTACGAACATGGGGAGAGTATAAAATTTCTTTTCCACAACATTAGACCACATCTTAACAACATTGGATTAAAATCCCTACTATTATTGGGTTGATGTTGCCTCAAAAATGATATGATTTAATGATTCTACCATTTTGGTGTGTATGGGAACTCAAAAATACTTGGAATGTCACCGAAATATTGAGATAGATGGTTTTTAATTGTCATGAAATTTTTATTCCATCCCAATCCTCATTAGTTTTCCCATTTGGACAATCTCCATTATGACCATTGCAAACATTGCTAAATCGGTACTTTCATGTTCTCCCCATTAAAATAATTAAATCAAAATTAAGAATGATTATAATTAATTAATTTAATTTATATTAGTGGAAATGATAATCATTAAAGAAGGATTACATAAATTAAATTCATAGACTATCCTGTGAATATATTGGTATCAATATGTGTTTTCCGTTATTATATTTCTGAATACAGTATATATATATATATTCAAACCAATTTTAATGGTTCATTAATATAATGTGATTAACCAAATAATATCTCCTGATAGTGTATACCAAGAACAATGAGAAACCGCATTCACTGTGCACCATAATGATGAATGATATATATTCCAAAAACACTTTTTAGGGTTGTTTCCCCAAGTTGTATCATTGATAAAACCATGTTCACTTTTTTGTATATATAGAGTTATATTTCTTGAAAAACCACATAATCCAAACATTATAAAAACATTGGGATGTTATCCTATACATATAAACGTCCTTTTGGGGTTTCCTTGAATTTTTCACGTATGTTCACTAATGTAATCTCAAAAAATAACTAAAATAATTTTCAAATTTACAATACTCTGATATGATAACAATAATATACTCTCGTGATAAACATAACTAAAATAATACTTTAATTTCATTATTTAAATGACAAATCACACCAAAATCACATAATATCAGGAATAAAAGGTTTACTGTCATTGGACATAGTTACAAAAACATATTATTTGATAATACATTGAAATTTTTTTCAATTATTATGATCCTATAGATGCTTTCTTAGACATCCCAGATGATGTAATCTTCACTATAACCTGGTCAATAGAGATAATATAATGGTTTTATCGAAAACCCTCAGTAATAGAAAATAAATATAATAAATTATAATATAATTATCATTAAAATAATATAAGGAAACCATAAATATCTAAATTGGAGATCATAAGACCATGTTTGTTAATTACATAACATGGTAGAGACACAAAATAATAAATTTATTAAATGAAACCTAAATTATAAAAAATATAACATTTGAACATTATATAAGGTGTTAGATTCTTGAGAATTCGTAATCTTGGAAATATAGAATTTTTTGGAAATGAAATTTAACACTAGAGATTCAATTATAGTAAGCATTATTTTTTGAAGATACATAAACACACAAGACATAGTTTTATTCAATAATGTGACTAAAACATTTTTTGTAAAAAAAATTAATTTTATGAAATCATTTAATTTTTAAAATCATCATATCATAATTAACTTGGGATAAAATTTTGTGATATTTTTCAAATGATTGATTTATCGGTGAATAGTGAAAATATCATTTTTTAAATACTAACATTTATTTCATCAAATAATATGATTTAAGAGTATAATTATATTTTTTATTTGTAATTATGTTGGAATATGATTCATAATATTTATAATAATCTATTTTGAATTAATAATTTTTATGATTTTGATATAAGTTAATTTTCATCCCAAAAAAACCATTTTTCTAAAAACAAATTTTCATTGTGTTTCATGAATTTATATTTAATTTTATTTTTCCAATTATAGAAAAATAAACATAGGAAATGGATAACATATTTTTAATTGTGATTCTTATATTTGGTAAATATGTCCCTTTTTTCAAGAATTATGAATAGTAATTGTTGTAAAAATTATCCCCTTGGTAAAGTGTCAATTGTGTAATTATAGTTAAAAATAATGTCATATGGAAATAAAAATCAACATAACACTTTCCTTAATTTCATTTTATTAATATATCTCACTGATATTAGATAGTTTTACTTCATTTATAAAAAATATAATATTATAATGTGTAAATTTCTGTATTTAATTGATTAATATATCCATATTCTGAATGTTCGATTTGTTTCATTTTTTATGGTAGGATACATTGAATATTTGGAAATAGAATGAAAATGGATGGATATAAAAGATAAAATAACCTTCACACTATGGGTGAAGTGAAGTGTCGTGATTAAAAAATTTTGGGGAAGCAATGGATCCTAAAACTAGAAGCAGAACTTTTACACGTTGTGTATTTCCATAACTCATTGTGAAATTCATCAAGGAAGACTTACACTATGATTGCAACACCTTCTCATGGAAAATAATTGATGATAATACATGATATGAATGTAAATTAAATGTTGTGTAATGTTTGGTGAATTTAAAAATAAATGATATGTGGCTGAGGGTTTAATGATTTTTCTTATAATTACACCCCTCATCCACACAATAAGGGATATCCAATTCAGGACTGAAGACAACAACATGATGTTGATAAATGACTGCTAGAAAATAGATTGATGACTTAAAGACCTTATTTACCTCCATTCTTCACCTCCACTCTTCCTATTGTATCTATGTGACTTGTTCTCATCAGACCTAACATGAGCAAGTGGTCTTCTTTTGGGTTGAGAGATGCGATTGTATGGAGATGTGCTCTTAGGGATTGCATATATACATTATTCTTGTTTTGGATTTCAGAAAACCATTTATCTATTCCAATATCCTTCTTTTATAATTTATGGACCATTGCATTTGATTTGAGGATGATTAGTTTATTATATCAATTAATTGGCTTATTTTATTATGGCCATTATGCAATATAGGTTAGGTATGTTTTAATAGGGTTTTTTGTTGCCTTGTTTTGTGATTTCATTTATTGGATGACCATTCCAGTTATGAAATCATAGGATTAGTATAGAGTTCCCATACCTAGGATCCCTACCAACCCAATTCTGACACCAATCCTAAATAAATCTATTATCAATTCAATCTCTATCACATGAACCTGAAAATCACTAAACATAGAATACCAAAACTCTTGATTCCAACCACAATACATTCTATATTCTTTATAGTTTTCAAAAAAAATCCAAATATTTTTTATTTTTATTTTGTTCATTAATTTAGAACTTATTGATAACCCCTAGGGGTTCGACACCCGAACTTGTCATTTAATAGATTTTTAGTATTCTATCTTAGTTTTTTAAAATTATTAAAATTATGTTACCTAGTAGGAATTAATGATTCCATATGGGTAATCAATAATAATCCAAAATTCAAAAATATGTTCTTCTGTATCCATTTGGATATAATTTTGACCATTACAGTACTCATGTAAATGATAACGTAAAAAATGATACTTTTCCAATTTTAATATCTTTAATAAATTTTTATATGGATGGAAAACATTATATTTTTTGTTATAGATTTATTATAAATAAGTATTAATTTTTAAAAAATAGTAATTTATTTTAAATTTTTTGTTATCGAATATTTTTCATAAAATATAATTAAATACTTACATAATTTTCATTTAACATCTAGATAAATCAAATAAATTTTATTAAAAACCCCAAAAATTAATTTTTTGTGTGATTGATAGTTTTTTTTTTGAATTTAATTGTTAAATTTAACATAATATAGATATGTTAATGGGATTATATTCTAACTAATTTTCTTTTAGTTTTTTTTTTCAAATTCATATTATATTACTTGTTCCATAAAATGTAATTAATGATATTTTATTACAAATAACATTCAATTAATTGAGTGAAATTTCATAATAATATTTTATTCATCCAAATGAATGAGATATGGGGTAAAACATCAACCATTGTCCATTTTGACTATTTTTTCATTTTATAGTACCATTTTTGTTCCATAAATGGTGGAAGATATTAATATTGTTATAATTGTCAAAACAGTTAATGGGGGGGAAAAAATAAATTAATGGGGTGAAAACATAACAAAATAATATATTAGAATAATTTAGGACTATTATATTAAAATTAATCTTCATAATATATTTTAATGACATTAATTTTGAGTCATTTTTATATTATAAATAAGTTCTAATAATTTTATTCTTTAAGAAATTGGTAGAATTCCCCTCCCCTCACATATAAAATTACACCCAATCACTATTTTCATTACACAAAATTGGGAAACCTATTTTTAAAAAACCAATATAATTACCTTATAAATATATTTATCCATTTCACAGTGGTTTGGGAAATTCCAAAATTTAATACCCAAGATACTTATATGGATATATAAAGGAAATATTCTAAATAATATGTTATCATATTTACCGACTCTTCAATGTTTATTTCTTCTTATAAGTCCTATAATATAGTTTTAACCATACTAAAATAATTACTAAATTAGCATAAACATATTCTAATGTTATTATTTTTATGTTAAAACTATTTTCCTTATGTTTTCATTTAAGTAAAATAAAAAACATCACTTGTTCTTACATAAAACATTTTGTCACCACAAGATTGTTTAATTTGTTATTCATTTCCACATTATTTGGATGTGTATTAAGATTTGGATAATAAATATATATATATATATTATTTATTAAATAATTTTAATTTCTTAATTCTAATATCATATCTTCCTTCTAACCTTCCAATTCATTATAAAATTATAACATCACTCATGTTTATTTGTGTACTACCACCTCCACGAAGCGGTGTGACTCATTGTACATTTCATTATTATTTAGATAGAAATTGGGATAAAATTAATGAATATATATGATATTTATATCATAATTAATTTTTTAGTGATTATGGAACCATAATCAATATGTAAGTACCATAACATCAATTACAATCAAGCATGTGAAAAATAAAGAATTTAACTCACAAGAGAATGATAATAATGAAATACTATAAATGAATGTCTGATAATATGATATAATATGATCATATATTATATTTTAAATTTTTATTATGTTGTGTTATAAATTAATAATACCTTCAAAACAATTTTATTGGAGGTTAAATCATGTTCACCTTAGGGGAAACCTGAGGTATGTGATTTAATCTCAATTTCAACCCCATTGAGATATATTTTCTATTATAATCAAATTTGATAATTTTTCATGTATATAATACCCCATTAAATTGTTTAAAAATAAAATAAATCTCTTAATGAAGATTAATTAATCAATTAATGTTTCAATTTTATTTATAATGCTTAAAATAAACATCTATCTTGTTTATCTTTTTGATCGGGTATATTTTTCATCCATATCCATATTTTTAAAAATTGATTTACAGAAATCCATTTTATTTAATAAAATGACATATTTAGTACTATCCATGTATTCCATTAATTTTTACATTTTCTTAATGGAATATTTATCATGCTTACAAAAATTCGCATTCTTTAACAAATTCAACAGGAATGTTATTTTTAATGTATAAGGCAATAACAGACATTCCCGCTATCATAACCCATTCATTCTATTAAGCTTCTCATAAATTTATTAAATGGTTTAAAAAATAAAACTATTAAATATGTTTTTTAGTATTTCAATTCTATTTTACAAAAGTATTTTTTACCACAAAACCAATGTATCTATTGAATTTTTGTTCATCCCTGACATCTCGATTGATTTTTTGGTCATGATCTTTCTCTTGAAACAGTAACATTCATGTCATTATTAGGATATTAAATTTCTCTTAAATATCCATATTATTTTAATCATGGATATTATTATTTTGGAAACCATATATTATTTCTAAATATAGTGTTTTACATTTAATTATGCTAGATTATCTAGGGAAATATTGATTAAATATATTCATTACTCAACATAAATATTTATTTATGAGGAATGTTATTATGAATATAATTTAATGTATGGTTAATGCATTATACATGTAGTGATAGGTGAGACCCATAATTATAAACCCCTTGATTAATCTTTAGGTCTAATGCGGAAAATTAGTTCGATAAATTAATTTGGTTTTTTGGTGTATACCTACACACTAATTCAACTGTCGTGGGGAAATATATTCATAGGAGTAGATACCATAATGTCTGAGAACATGATATACAATGAAAATAATTTCCATTATTTAGTATTTAATTATTATTTTCAATGATATTGTATCACTTTTTTAATCTATAGATGCATATTGTGCTCATGTTATTGATTAAATAGAGCATGGTTTTAGTTATTTAATATTACATATTGATCATGCCTTAATTAAAAAAAAATTTCTACTGTAAGTAATCCTTACTGAGAACCTGATCTCACCATTTAATTTTCCCTTTAACTTGGGAATGAGTAAAGATTTGATTAATAATATAAAGTATCCAATAATATTTATTGCGTTGAGTATTTTACGTTTCCAATGTAGTTTTGGAATCTTGTTTCTATCTTATTATTCAATAATACTAAACAAATTGACCCTATATGGTGAGATACCTTATAAATTATACCCATATAATAAATTAAACACTATCTTTAGGTTAAATGAGTTGTATTTTTATAGTTTTTTTTAATGAGCATGTTGAGTAGAAGCCTTGGAAATTGAATTTTAAATCAATATAAATGACATGACAATTATGATTTTCTATTATTGTATTTTATAACATTAACCCTTGTAACGATTTAATTTTGTGAATCAATATTCATGCTGATTATCAGATAACGCATTTTGTTCCATTATTTTGTGATGGTTCCTAATGGGTCAATCAAAATCAACTCCCACAGACAATGTATGGATTTCATTACTAAGAAACCCAATACAGCTGGTGTGGGAATAGGGAATATCATGGATATATTAGGGAATGTATCTCTTGTTATGAAAGATAATCTTTCATAAATAGAGTGAACAATTGTTCTAAAGTATGATTCTCCAATGTTTTATTACATTGCGTGACAACATCCCCCATATTTTAGTGAAACAACTAATTCATTGGTTTCCAATGAATAGATTATGTATCTCAAAATGATTTTAATAGATTTTTTATATAATTAGAGTTAGATTTATATTCATTGAGCATATTTTTTATAGGATATTTTTATCAAAGGTGGTTGTTGATCCAGATCACTAAAGAGGCTATAAAATAGAAATCATTGAAAAAAGACTACATACAGTGATATTATTTGATAAATAGTTCCCCTGGGAAAAGAGAGGTAAAATATAGAAGTAGGACATTGATTTAAATTAAAATGAAAAAAATGCATTATGGAGTATGATTCAAACAATACAAGATTAACTAAATTTTTTAAAACCATATACATAACCTAGAGAGCATGATTATCCTTTTTAATAATGAGATTAAGAAAATTCTTTTAAGGGAACCATTTTAACAATCATTTTCATCACATGATATTGTGGTATCATGTTACATTAATTTGAATAGGTAATTTTCTAGATCCTATATATTTAATGTAAATCAATTCAGTAAGTGGTTGACTAATCACCCAGAAAAATGTAAATAATCAAATAATAATGGAAAAATGATTTCTATCATGTGAAATTTTTGAATGAAAACTCATGTAAAAGTTTTGAAGGGAATGAATGTATTTTACAAGTGTAGATGTAAGAGTCAAATGGATGATAAATTAAAGGGTAAGATTGAAATAAATGGGGTATAGTGCTTTAAAAATAGTTAAATGTAATACTATTGACAATAATATCCTAACAAACAGGGGAAAATCTAATAAAATAATTCAAGGGGATTAGGACAAGCTATTGTAATCAGTATAAATAAGTATGATGTTCTTAAAGAAGTGGTGTAAGGTTCATTAATCATAGTATCATATTTATATAATTCATTATTGAAGTCCTTATATTTAGACTTCTTTATATATTCCATGTTTTCTAATAACATTATATATATTATTATCATCTTAAGAAGGGTGTTTTCAGTTAAATCTAAAGGTAGAAATTTCACCTCAAGAAGGAGGTGTTAGTTTGTTACCATTATATCCCATAAAACTATGATATTTTTCTAAATGATTATTATACCTATTATTTAACTTTATATAATTCATTGTATAGATTTCATTTTAAATTTAATGAAAATATTTGGTTCCTATGGAATGAAATTAAAATTCCTGATGATGATATATAAATAGAAATCATTAAAGGGGAACATCATCATTTGATTAATATGTGAAAATAACTCTAGCTCTTCTTGTAAAAGTTATTCTAGGGGAAGAAGAGAAGGTACATCCTATGGATACAAAACATTATTCATTAAATTATAGTATCTATATATATATTATTATAATACATTGATTTATTTCATGAGGAATTACCGGGGCATCCCCCCTCCCCCGCAAATGAGAATTTGAGTTTTCCATTGATTTAATCACTAATTCAAGACCTATATCGAAGACTCCAAATAGAACATCCAATTTTGAATTATTGTATCCAATCAAACTACTATAGGAGATCATTGATAAGGTATTTACACAACATAATGATTCAACTTGGTGAGAACATATTCATTTTTTAGGAAGAATGATAGATCTAGGAGGTTGTGAATTGATTAGAGGAATATCTATTAAATTACTATAAATAATATGTATCCTCAATGTCACATTGAAAACATGTTATATCAGCACCATTAAGATAAATATTTTTTAATGATACAAATTTTTCATGGGTATCATTAATTTTGAGTGATGAAGGAAAATATTCTGAATACAACATCTGATATGAGGTATGTAAATTTTAATATTTAGTAATTCTATTTTAATTAACCAATTCACCCTATATTTTTTCAGTATTTTATGAATTTATTATTTAATAAATATCATCTCAATTGTATTTTGGTATTTATTTATGACAAAATTGTTTACTCAAATATATACGAGGATTATCATAATCAATTATGAATCACTTTTGAGATTTTAAAAAAATGAGATACATTGGAAATATATCAAGTGTGGATTATATCTCTAAAATGTTAATTTTCATGTCTATATTTTCACAAAGGATATATTCTCAAATTATCCTATAAAGTGAAATGCATAAAAATGGCCTATATCAATGAGAAAAACTAATTTATGTAGTTTCAGTTGATTGGTAGGTCATTATCTATGTTTTTGTCAAACGTTTACTAGATTGGATAACCTGTTAACCAGGATTGCACATAAATGGATTATGTTCACATAGATAATGGAATTTGATGACTATTTCGTAGAATTGAATAGAAGATTGTGGAATAATCACATTTTTACTCCACCATAAAAAATTTATGGTTTTTTGATATACAATGATGCATAAAGAAGATACATGGATGTGTCTTTATCGAGAATGATGCTGTTATTATCAATAAATTATGATAAATAATCAATCATGAATAAAATTATCCAACTGATGATCTCAAATTGGTAGTTTTAATATTTAGTTTAATGATGTGGATAAATTATCATTATGTTGAACTATGTGACATACACATGGACCATAAAATCTTGAAATACATTTTTCTCACAAAAAGAGATCAATATTTGAAAAATGTGATGGCTCATGATACTAATGGATTATTATTTCTTACTACACTACCACTTAAAGATGGATAATAAGGTAGTGACTGTATTAATAAGAAAATATAATATATTCTTGACCAAAAATGGATATGGATAGGGATCCTATTTTAATATATTTAATTTAGATTAATAAGGAATTTTTTAAGTGGAAACATCACCCATTTCTCAAATGACAATCAGAATAAATTTATTATAAAAGAAAAGAAATTCTCATCGTGATAATGATTATTTTCAGTATAATATCATGTATATGAATAACGGATAAATGGAATACTTATTACATGAGTATGGAGTTCTCAAATATAGACAGAGACTATGTGTTCCATCTATATATTTGATAAAAATTGAATTATTAGATAATTATAATAGATTGAAATTACCAATACACACTAATAGATCTAATTCATATAGTGATTTAAATAAATAATTTTTTCGGTATAATGTGATGTGGCAAATTATAGATTATGTATCATGATTTTTTATTTTACTACATACGATAATTGAGCGATGGAATCTTATAGAATTCATGCAACCTCTACCAATTACAATATAGAAAGGGGATGAAATTACATTGGACATTGTCACTATAGCAATGTCCCCTATAAATAATAATGCAAGAGTGTTTATTCTTTAGGTCTTTATCAAATCTATTAGTTTCTTCACTATTGGAGGGGATTTGCCTCTTCATAGGCTTTCAAGACTCTATATTAATGAATTTGTTAGACATCATGGTGAACCTCTATCAATTACGTCTAATTATGATCGAGGATTTATGTTTAAATTTTGGAAATGTCTTTAGAAGGATATAGATGAAATGCTTCATTTCAATGCTTCCAATTACTCATAAAATGATGGAAGGATCAAAAAAACTATTCATACATGAGAATATATGTTAATGTAATTCTCACATGAATTCAAGGTATATGGGATCGGTATTTACCTTTAGTGAGACTAACTATAACCGTATAATATATTAAATTATTCAAATGGTACAATATGAAGCATTATGTAGAATGTGATTTAGTACTATAACTTATTTGGATGATGTTAGTGAGATAATGATTTTGGGAGAGAAATGTGTTGTGGACATAATAGATAATGTAAAGACTATTCAAGCATACATTAAATACTCTCAAATTAGGAAAAATATATATGCTTATAACTGAGGGAATGATTTCGAATTAAAATTAAGAGATCATATTTTATTCATTGTATCTATATAGAATGGTCTTCTATTGTTTGGTAAGAATTATAAACTAAGAAACCTTTATATCAGACCTTCTGAAATTTTAGAATGAATTGTAGTGGTGTATTACCATTTAGAAATTCCACATACCATATCTGAAGTATATGATGTGGTCCATATCTATTTTCTGATGAATTACATGAAACAAAAACGTTCTCACTAATGAGGAAATGAAACTGGAACATGAATTATTATACTCTGAAGAGCCTCTTATGATTTTGGACACTAGAGAATAAGAGTTAAAGGATCAAACAACTCATTTGGTAAATTTAGTTTGGAGAAATCCTAATATAAAAGGGGTGACAAGGTAACCTTATAAAAATTTGAGGAATAACTAGCCAAATATTATTAAGATGTCAAATTATATAAAGTTTGAGGTTCATTTTTTTATAGGGATGAATTGAACACACAATTACAAATTATGTTAGGATTTTTTTTTTAAAAAAAATAAAACATTAAAAATAGTTTTATGCATGAAATTGATAAAAAAATAAACATTAAAATTATATAAAATTATTTTTCATAAATTAATTTCATTGAAATGAGTATATCAATATTTTTATAGTTTCAAATTTTAAAAATTTTCAGAAATGATTGATTTTTCTATAAATAGTGAAAAATAACACATTTTC
Organism: Viscum album; assembly: GCA_963277665.1. Lineage (NCBI taxonomy): Eukaryota > Viridiplantae > Streptophyta > Magnoliopsida > Santalales > Viscaceae > Viscum > Viscum album. The sequence continues at coordinate 215,819,590 of OY728164.1, forward strand.
ATATACATTCATTTATTTTATTTAAATAAACTTCACTAAATGTACCATTTTATACATTAGTTGGTATGAAGTTGAAATATGATCTATATAACTTATAATAATTAAATTTCATTAAATAATTTTCATGATTTTCATATAATAAATTTTTTTTGGTTGAAAATAATTTTTTAAACCAATTTTTATTACTGTTTTTTTAATTTTATAAACAAATATATATATAACACATATAGAGAATGAATCATTCATAATAAATACAATATTTGAAATCATGAGGATTAAAATTATTAAATAAGACCCTTTTATTTTTATGTCTTATGAATCGTAACTGTGTTAAAATTTATCACCTTGGTAACGAGTAAATTGAGTAATTAAGGTAAAAAATATTGTGAAATGAAATTAATTATAAACCCAAAACTACAAATAATTTCATTTTATTAGTATATATTTATATTAATCATACAAAATTAAAAAAAAATTGCATTAATAAAAAATTTTCAATGATTTTTACCATTATACCATTTAAGTGAAATATAATCCCAAAATGTCTATTTTCATATTTTAATATTTATAATTTATTATGATAGGGAGAAAAAAATAATTTTTTGTAGTGTATTATTTTATTGGTATATTAATTTTTTAAAAATTAATTTATATTTAATTTATAGTAATCGAATAATTATCATATGTTCTTACATAGCGCTGGCACTATGCTTGTGCAAGTAGTAGAAAAATCTACTAAATGATATTACAATCCCTAAAAATAATTTTTTATTAGAGAGTTATGGTGCACCAACAAATTTATAGTTAAATATAACATATCATTGATATTTTAGAGGGTTATATTGTAATTCCTTTATTCTCATATAGTTTTCAAACTTAAATTGAATGAGTGGTTCTAAAGAAATTTATTGATATTTTTTTACAATTATTATTTGATTAAATGAATTAAAATTCTTAAAAATGGTACATTCATAAAAATGTATGGGATTTGGTTGAAAACATCATATGGGAAATATTTATGATATTTTTATCCTTTTATGGCAATGTTCTTGACCACTAAAGGGTTTAAATCTTGATTATTTCAGTAAATGTAAAACATGATAATTGGGGCCTAAAACTAAATGATAAGTATGAAAACATAACCAAAACATGTCAAAATTTAACTGGATGATATTATTTCAACACATCCTCATCTGATAATAGAGTTATATTATTTTGGATCTATTTAGACGTAAATAATAATTTATATTAATTTAATACCTTAAACAAATATAGTAATACATCTCCCATTACTTATAAATAGACCCCTTATCATTTTTTATTTACACATCATTGAGAAACATAGATCAACCAAGTCATTAAAAAAAATTATTCTATAAAAATCCTTACACAAGTTATAGATGTTTTGGACCTTCTAAACGACTCTCCATAGGTCCATTAAGAGGAGATCAAATGGATGTCAATCAAAGAAGAGTTAATCATATTTATCATCTTTTCAATATTATTTATTCTTCTACATCCAATTAATTATTTATACCTATATTAATAAATAAAACTAGTATCGTTAATAATTTTAGTTTTTTAATTATTATGTTACAATAATTTTTCATCTTATTTCTATCTTATGAAAAATACAAAAATTTGACTACTACAAAAGAAGCCTTTAACAACATAGTATTTTAGCACCACTAGAAAAATGTGCTGATAAACAAATCCTTTATTAGTACAAAATAAGAGTTATAAAGGGTACGTTTTATCAGTGATTTTTTCTATAGCAAATAAAAGGCACCCTTTATCAGCCCATTTTTTAGCATTGATAAAGGGAAACATTTACCAACAAATTTGTTTTATCACTAATAAAGGGTACCCTTTACTAGTGATTTATTTTTAGTAATGATAATGGACAAACTTTATTAGCACTTTATTTTTAGAACCTATAAATGAATATTATATCAGAATATCTTTAGCATTGATAGAAGTCTTAATAAAATGAAATAAAGAAATAAAAAAAAATAAAATTATTAAATTAAAATAATTTTAAAATTTTAATAAATTTATTAAATATTGATAAAAATTAATAAATAATTAATACTATATATAAATATGAAATATTATATATTAAATATTGGGATATATGCAAAATAAAAATTCAAAAAATAAATTTATAAATAAGTAAGTTTATAAAAATATTAATAATTTTATTAATTAAATAATTACTGATAATGTTAATAAATATTATATATTAAATATATAAATATATATAAATGTATAAAAATATGATTTATATAATGAAAAATAATTTTTACATATATTAAATAGTAACATATTTAGTGAATAATGGTTTATAATTAAAAATTAATAATAATTAAAAATACTAACTTATTCCAACTATAGATGGAAATAATTGAATGATGTTTGATTTTTCAATTAAGCATAGATTAAACATATTTTATTGCTTTCACATATATGTAATTAATGCATTTTAATATACATACATAGACACACAAATATTTGTTTAATAATTTAATCAATTTTTATTATTTATTATATATATATTTATTTACTATGTTTTAATATTTTCAATATATATTCATATTGATTTAAATATATATCCAATTTATAATTATTTTTATTAATCAAACTTATCCTATTTTCCAATATTTTACTTATTTTTAATTAATCTATTTTAATCATTTTTAACATGTATTTACTAAACATTAAATATTCTTTAATAATGTTAACAATACATTTGTAAAAATATATTCATTAATTAATATATACATAACTTCATATATACTATTTTGATAAATTTATAAATATAAGTAAATAAATAATTTTTTTTAAGTTATATATAAAATTTTATGTAAATAAATATGAAATTTTAATATTTTTTAAATATAAAATTTGTTTACTACATATATTTAATTATATAAATCTATATAGTGTTATAAATGTTTTTTTAAAAACAACATTTATAATAATAAATAAATAAGTTTATATTCAAAGAATTATAAAATTATTATTTTATAAAAAGTAATTTATAAGTATGATAATTATAAAAAATAATTTTAATTATATAATTTTTTTATGTGCTTTTATAAGTATTTATGAGAACTCTTTTAGTGCTGATAAATATTAGTTTTATCGTTATTTATTAACGTAGTGCTGATAAAATGTATCTTTATCAACCCATTTGTTGGAAGCGCTAATAAAAGTGTCATTGTCTAATTTAATAACTCTAACCATCATGAACTTGTTCGAAATATCTGAATCTCTCCATAGAAGCGACCCACTGCTATAACCCCTCATTGTTGAATACAACCTCAAATCTAGGTTATAATCAAGGCTCCAACTAGTCCAAGGCTCGAATCCAAGGCTCGATCGATTAAAAGGAAGAATGAAGCCAAGACTCGATCAAAATCCATGTTTTTTATATCTCTAATTTCCCTAAGTCATTAACATTACCTTATCATAAAACGTATGTGGATCCCAACAAGTCCAGTTACACTATCATATAATAAAACAACCCATTTTTTTGGTTTTCTAGATATATCATAGTATCATCTTCATTGATAGCTTGTGTCTCTACATGGGACAAGATTGGTACTATGCAGCTTGAAATTTATCAAACCGAATGTTGAGTCATGTTTTTGTGAGGTATACTAGGATCATAATACCTATATTCCTTGAAATCTACCTCATTTCAGTCAACATCTATTAAAAAATTCATCTATATAAAAGTCGGTTTAGTTATTGTTTTTGAGTATTCCATTACAAATCACTTGGTAACCTCTCTTTAATATTTTGGTTTAGAAATTAAAGTGTTTTGCTTTCCTTGATTCACATATAAACCTTGGAAAATATTTCACCAATCATGTACATATTTATATCATACCTCATACTATCCACACACAAAATTAAATTGTGATTTTTCCAATAATCATATATTATGTCTTCGACAAAGATGAGTACCAACATTATTTGATTATTCTCTTTCTTGATGCAGAGGGTGATATCAATTGTACCTTACAAAAAGACAAGATTTATTAAGTATTGATCTATCGTTATATTCCAGTTCCTCTATAATTTTTTATCCTATACAATTAAATTTTTAACTACCACACCTTTCTCCAATCTTCATTCATAATATATACATCTGGTTTCTCAATGTATATCCCCTCATAAGAAATCAAATAAGGAACATATATTTTACATTCATTTGGAATAATTTTAACTACATTTTCACAGAATATACAAAAAATAAAAATATTTTTCAATTGGGATATGAGAGTAAACTTATCATAAATGTAAATTCCTTTGATCTAGGAGTTCTTCTTGGACACTATCCATTCATTATTTGGATCCAATTTTCAATAGTCACTGAGTTTATTGAAGAAAAACCACTTTGTAACACCACGATATTTTATGAAAAATATTATTATAATTTTACTGTTGTCTTGTGTTGTATGCTACACCAATGATAGCTTGTACTATATGAAAGACCATATTAGCTTGCAGTATAGGCAACACTATTCTTGGCATGTGTTACACACAATTTCATGTTCATATTGGAGAAATTATTCTACGCAACATTAAGTATAGAATTTTTATAATGTATAAATTAAATAAGTTTTGATTATGTTATTCGCAACAGCAATGAGATCATTCACTATATGCATCCCTGACTTGGCATGCATTACACGCAATCGAGACCTTCCTCGATAGCATGTGTAGTAAGGAATATCGGCTTTCACTAAACAACGATATATTATTATAATTTTATAAAATAGTAGTTATGAATAGTATAAAATAAATTTTGAATTTTATAACATTAATATTCATCTTAAACATTTTTTAAAAAATGGTATGTGAACAAAATAAATTTTTCCGTTAAAATAATTATTTTTCTAAAAATGTAGTTTTGCCGCCTTTTGATGGAGCACCCACATTAAATCTACTTTTTGTCAGGTTTATATGTTCAATTTGAAAAAATAATATTGTTCTTTGGAATCAGAAAATAAAAATTTACTTTGGATAAATTTCTCATATTATTCTGAAACTTTCATATTTTAATGAATAGTAAAAACACGATATATATTAATTAAAAAAAACATTTTTCATCGCAATAATTTATATGGTTAATTTATAATATTTAATTGTATTAAAGTATAAATAGAATGTATTTTTACCATTTAATACAATATAAGTCATTACCATTAATTTTATATTGAATTCATAGGTAAAAACATTTCAATATTTGGTAATGTTTTAACTTTTAAAACATGTTTTCTTAACTATGGGATTAAATATTAATTAATTACATAAACATATGTCTTTTGAATTTTGAAAAATTGATTCCATATTTGAATTTATTGGGTCCAAATTATTTTAATAGCTTACATTTATTTTTTTTGTTATGAATAGTAACTACGATAATTATTATTTACTGCAGTTAAAGGTAATTCGGGTAATTAATGGTAAAAATAACATTATAAAATTACCCTAACACCAGCCAAAATTTTATTGGATGAATAAATTTCTACCGATATCACCTAAGGATCAGAATAGATTAATTTTATGTACTTTCGACCATGAAAATTATTTAATTATTATTAAAATCAAAGAATGTGACAATATGTCACTCTCTTAAGTCTTATAAGTATAATAATTTTATTTTAGTGATAAAATTCATAAAACCTTGAATATAAATAGTCTCCATAAAGATAATAAAATTATCTACATCATGAGAATATATTTAAAATTTTTAGGGATTAAATATTTTTCATTAATGGTGTCACAATAGTGATGGAGAAATTGATTATTTAGTGAAAAATCAATAATATAGTTATTATTAAACTAATAGTGACCATAAAAGGAACACAAAAAACTGGAAAAAACTTATTCGATATGTAAATGTAAACCATAATCATCTAATGGTCTAATATTTGTCCATTTGTAGCTTTATATTTGTCTTTATCTTAGTATTTTAATTTTCAAATTTTATTTAACAAATATGTATACTAATTAATTTTACAAAAATGATGTATTAATTATTTTATTAATAGAAATATCAAATAAATGATTTTAAAAGTATTGAAATAAATATTATATGAACTAATAAATGTACTCTACTTATTTTCTAGATGTATATGACTTGTTAGTAATCTAATATATAGGGTTTTTAGTAAATATATTCTCTTTATATTTTATTTAAATTCAAATAAATGAATTGTGACCAAATTGACACTATTGATATTATATATTATTAAATTGTTTAAAACCCAATAAAATATTTACAAATTAAAAATTAAAATAATATGATCTAAAATTTAATATTCTATCATATATTGTATAATTAACAGCACATTATTAATTATTTTTAACCATATAAAATTTATAACATTATTACCAAAAATAAAATAATATAGATTAAATAAGGATAAATCAAAATGAAAATGTTTAAAATAAAATCAAAACGTGTCTAAATTTAATTGGAAGATGATATTACATCACTATATTATATAATATACGAATTTGAGTATCTTCAGATGTTTTTTTGTGGGTTTTGGGTTTAGTATAAATTAATATTTTAGAGGTCTTCAAAGGTGCCCCTCTCCTCCATTATAAAAGGGAACCTCCTCCCTCTCTTATTCACAACACATTGAGCCTTAAATCTCAGCCAAACCCTACCCATTTCTATTCTACACTTCCCAATAAAAATTCTGGAGGTTTTGGTCCGCTCAATAGACCAACTCTAGTCCCTTAAGAGGAAGCTTAAAAGAGGTGCGTCGAAGAAGAGGTAATCTCTTCTACCGATTTTTTCATGTTTATTTCTTCTTCAACTTTATCTTATTTAGTTGTTTCATTATTAAGTAACAACATAATTATCAATAATATATTGATATGTTATTATAAATATGAAACAACCCCATTTCACCATCTATCCATCCTAAGTAAAAAAACCACCGTGCGTGCGTACGTACATAATACAGTCTCCACGCCGTGGTGTAACCAGTTTTTCCACCACCACCTTTCATGGATTCTTATAATGGTGTAAAAAATAACTACATATAGTTATTATAAAATCATAATTATTATATGATATTATATCATCCACTCCAATTCCATTCAATAATTATGGTAAAGATATCATCGCTCGTGCGTACGTACGGATTACCGTCTCCACGACGCGATGAGTATCATTCTCCATGTTAACCATAAAAATGATTATAATGTATATATAATGAATAAAAATGATATATATTACATAATAATTCTATGGTATTTTTGTACTTATATCTTCAATTTAATTAATTCCATTCAATTCAATAAGTAAACTAAAACAACATTCATTCGTACTTACAACCAACCGTCTCCATGAACGGTGTATTTCATTCCATTTATCAATCTATCATATATATTTATATGCTGAATATATATTATATATAAATCATGTTTTACATTCTGTAATTATTTAAATCATGATATAAGTAATAATATCAAGAAAAATAGTCGAAACACGTACGATTAATGAAATTTTTTTACCCAAAACACTAATTTAATATGAATTTACAAAAGAACGGGTAATATAATGTATTAAGTGAACCATATATTATATCATAACAATTAATACAATTCTTCAATAAGTCAATGACATTATTTAAATGACAATACAAGTGTTTCAGATACATATGAAGCATATTAGACATAAGGTGAGAGATAACTTTTCCAATATCATTTTTTTCAAGATTGATTATTCATATGTATTTAATGAGGATATATTTATCATCCATATCCCTATTTTCTATAAATTGTTTAATGTATTTTTATAGTAATTTTTACCCAATTTTTACTTTAACTAAATTGTATGTAAGGAATCATTCTTTTTTTACCAAACGAGGTACTTTTTGACTTTTCTGAAAAAAGTACGACAAGAATGTTTTTTTAACTTATATGGAATGAACAGATTTTTATGGATTTAAAGCACATTGTTTTCATGATGCTTACTCTAAAAGATTTCATGAATGTTTTCAACAAAATCCTTTTTTTAAATTTCCTGGCATTTTGTGAAAAGAAAATGATATTTATTAAGAAATTATATTTTTATCAAGAATTCATTTCAAGTGTTTTATCAAAACCAATTTACATATAAGATGACATTATTTCATATGTGTATGTTTCGAGTATAATATCTCTATTATTTACACGGTTTGATTCTTCTTATGATGAAATGATTTTGATTTGTTTTATATAGATTGTGTTATGATGTGAGAATGTTTAATGAATCCCATTTTATTCTTTGGGTTATGATTAATGATTTATGTTGTGACACAATAAAATGATTTCATTATGAGATGGGTGGGACCTATATCTCTCTCCAATGAGTTGGTTAAAAATTTATATCTCATGAGATATAAATGGCTGGAATGGCATGTTAATCTAGCTCAGTGATAAGGGACTGGAATGAGGAGTGAACTCGATTCAGTAAGGGACTTTGTCCACTAAGATGGTCTTTGCAGCAATGCCTTGGATAATATGGAAAGCACATCACGTGATTAGTGGTTTTCCACAATTACATATTTTATTCCCCGGCTATTTTAACATGTTTGATGTTCTATTATGATCTATGCCTTAGGTAATTCCATATTTTATTTCTTTGGTCATGATTTTGATGTTTAAACATTATGTTCATGTTTTAATGTTCAAATGTATATGGGTTTTTTTATTTTCTCCATGCTTACCCTTACATAGTATTTGAGCTCACCCTTTATATGTTTTATTTTTCCCATGATATAAAGAAATGTTTTAGGTAAGAAAACAAATGGGCAAGATCTTTATGGAAGATGTTGAAGATCTTTAACCATGATTAGAAGATTATGTTCGAGTTTCCAAATACATTAAACTATTAAGATCATTGAGTGTTGGTTTTTGTTATGTATTTAGTATTCCACAAAATTAATGTAATGTCCATGTACATCTTGCTTTGGGTCTCTACAGTTGGTATCAGAGGGGGTTTTAGTTAATCTTTGGAAACTAGGATGTGAAAACTTTAGTGAAATCCCTAGTAATATTTATAAGGTATGTATAGGGATGTCAATAATGTTAACTATATGTATCGGTTATATTCCTAGAATTACGGTAATGATCGTAGAATTAAACCTATGATGTTATATATTGAAGGTACTCCCCCTTTATTATGTTTCTTTCCTAGCATGATTTTTGACTCTCACACTATTCTTTATGGGTATTTGAAAATGGAAGGGAAAATGACGATTCATGATAATGGAGGGTATGATGGAAAATGGAATGATATTCTTGATGAGCAACCAATTGAAATGGGATTTTTAAGTCCAAACATTATTATTATGCCTAACCAGAAATCTTATAATATGATCAATAATATCAACTTTTGTAAGTTTCCTAAATCGACTAATAAGAAAAAGATTGAGTTTCATGATGATCATAGAGGAAAAAAGTTCTATTTCCCTCATGTAAATTATGTGGGATGAGGCATCAAGGAGAATGTTTCAAAGTAATTGGAAGATGCTTTGGGTGTGGAAAATAAGGACACAAAGCTAGTAAATGTAAAGAAAAAGGTTCAGTTAACACCATGGACAAGGATAATGGTATTTCTATGACGTCAACAACAATTAAATGTTTTAACTGTGGAATTTATGGGAATTATGCAATCCAATTACCTAAGGTAATGTATCATGAAGAGAATCCACATGGTCATATGGGAAGTATTTATGTTGATGATGATTAAGACACTATAAATGATATGTGAGATGAAAGAATTGTTCAAGATCGATCAATGTTTTAAGAAGGTAGTGGAATGATTTATGTTTATCAAGAGTTATGTTGTATAGGTAATGGTATTATGTAATTAAGACACATCTAAGGATTGTTACACTATTTTTTTCCAAAAGTATTTGAAAGTATATGTTGAGTGGTACTGGTGACCATGAAATGTTAATTAGATATATTTGGAAAGATGATGATATGCACATAATAAATGGATAAAGAGAAAATGAAATGATCTCATGATTTATATAAGGACAAAGTTATATCATGGTTTGAGTATATAGAAATTTTGTGATTTTGATATGTGTAAAGAGTTAACTTTTAACAACATTCATGTTTTCACCATGGTTCTATAGGTATTCATTTTTTCAAGAGAATACATGATTATGGTATTAACATGTTTGTAATGTGACCAAAAACAAGATATATCATATGAAATATGGGGGACAAATGAATGTATTCACATTCTCGTATGATGATATTTCTAGTAATCAGACAGAAGTATTTTTGATAAGCCTAATGTTTAGAATGTACAACATATAGTATTTCATAAGTATATAACTTTTTGTTTTTATTTCTGAAATGTAATGATAGTATATAACTTTAGAAAAATGACAACCTTCAGGACTGGAGACAACCTGTTATGTCAGACAAGGTTTCAGGAATCGAACCCACAACCGAAGAAAGGCTGGCCTTCATCGCCTACCACTGGCCTACCTGAAGTCCCTTATTATTAGAAACTAGTTTTAATTTATTAAGTGATATGATAGATGAAGTATAAGTCCATTTTAGGAACCATATACGATTAATCTCACCATAGATGGACTTATGTATATAACTTTTGATAACCATATGTTTGAGAAAGATGGAATAACCTGTCATTCTATTGCATGATCTGCTAACACTTCATGGAAGACAAATTCAACTTCATTTCTTTAAGAGATGAAGTGGAAATTGTTCAAGGCACAAACAACAATGATATTGTACCAAAATAAAGTAAGTATTTCTTCTATTTCAAACTTTTTCATCATTAGGGAAGATGTAACATCCCAAGTAAGTAATGAATAATAAATATTTTTATCTATGCCTATTAATGAATTAGATAGTGTTTTAGAGGCTTAAAATGAAAATAAATCCAATCTTAAGCGTGAAATACACAAATATTTTTTAAAAATTGGTTTACTTCCTTTTTATGGAAAACTATTTTTAAATATATCTTTTGAAACTTTTATAAGCTATGTTTGCCAAAATAAACTTATTCTTCATGATTGGGACATCAAAATTTACTTTGTGTGAATTTTTTGTATTTTTCTGATAAAGTTCATTTTTAATGAATAGTGAAAAAATGTTGTATTTTAATTCAAAACCTCTTTTAAATATAATTTATTTATATGATTATATTATCTTTTTAATTGGTTTTAAAGTTAAATTAGAATATATTGTTACAATTTAATCCAATGGTGGTCATTGGAATCAATTTCACTTTGAAATTGGAGTTAAACTAGTGTCAATCTTTTGATACTTATTGTTTTATAAAAACACGCTATTTGTCATGATAGCGGGAATTAATTATTAAATTAATTATTGTGACTTATATGATTTGAATTTTGTAAAATAGAAATCATTTTTGATTTCAGAATATCAAATATAGCTTAGAGTGAAGTTTTGGTATTTTTCTAAAAAAACATCAATTTTTCATGAATAGTGAAACCACTAAGTGGTTGTTAAAGAAACTGATTTTTTCGTTTAAATGAAACATTGTCACATCTGTGATTTGATTTTCAAAAATCTGACATACATGGTTGTCATTAAGAAGTAAAATTTGGTTCAATGATATTAAAATAATTTTTTGTTTAATAGTAACTTTTAAATTCTTAATCGCGATTAGAGGATATTAATGTAGTTTAAGGTATAAATAATGTTTTAATAAAATTAGATGACCTTGACACATGTCCTACCCTCATTGGATGTGTCCTGGACGACCAATACAATCCATGGGTCAACTTGGGGACCACATGGAGCCACATTGGATTGGAAATGACATAAATAACTTTTTTTTTAAATGTTAATGTAAAAATGACACAAAAATGAGATGTTTTACTAAAAAAAATTACATGGGGTTATACAAGTCAGATTTTTTACTATAAATATTCATTATAAAGATAAAAAGATTTAATACATCATGATATTTTTTTATAATTTTTAGACATTAAATATATTAAATTATTTATGACAACATGATGATGCAGCGATTACCTCATTAATAAAGGATTTAAATAAAATTAAATGATAATGTAAAATCTATGACCTACACATGTCCAAAACCTATTGGATGGGTAGATTTCAGACCCGTATCACCTCACCCTCTAATTATATCAATGTGGGACCTTTTTTATCCTAAACTCATTTTAAAATAAAGTAACTTTTCTTTACATTCCAAGAGTTCCCTTCCTCTCCTCTTATAAAAGGCCCCCAACTCTACCACCGTACCCACACTTCAAATGCCTTTGGCTCGGCCAATCCCTGCCCATTTTGTCTCTCCACTTCCCTCTCTTACTCCTTGAAGCCTAACTTTGGGAATAATTCTTCCCAAGGAAGCCTTTGATCTCAAATCTAAGAGAGTTACCCGATTTTAAGGTAATGTCTTCACTTGTGTTCTTTTGTTTTATTTTTCTTCTCCAATCCCCGAAACTCTTTTTATTCATTTCTTTTGTAACAAATATAGAATCATCAATAAACTAGGATGTTGTTATAAGAAGGATTCGATATACACTTACACACACCTGCGTCTAATGGTTAAAGAACATATTGTTTCTGTGGATGGTGAATTTCGGCCTCCCGAAACGATGATTGTTCAACATTCTTTTAACACCTGCAATGGTGGCCATTAAGATTACACTATATTTATATATGATATATAATATGTTTTTTTCTTTAATCTTATGTATTTTTCATTTTGGTAATACCTGTATGGTTTCCATTATGGGTAAACGCGATATCTTCATTTAAGGAAGTGCGGACTACCACCCCCTCAAAGTGATGTGATTCGTTAATGCCATATGTGGGACGTATAAAGGATGGATTTAAAGATATTATATATGATGTTATAATGATATTATAATATACCTCTATATCAATATTATTTCTTTCCATTAAAGCATGAGATAGAAATAAAATTAGCGTTCATGCGTACGTACGGCTTACCGTCTCCATGAACGGTGCATTTCATTTTTTATCCCCAAATGTAATGTACTATTATAATTACATATATATAATGGATATATATGATGTATGTTACATATAAATGATTAATATAATTCTGGAAATAAAATATACATACCTCTCATTTAGTTTTAATTCCATTAATATGACATAGAAATGAAAGTAGTGTTCATGCGTATGTACGACTTACCGTCTCCATGAACGGTGCATTTCATTTCATACCTCTAAATGATTATGTGATATTATAAATACATGTATATGATAGATATATATGATATATATGATATCTAAATCAGTAATTTCATTCTGGATATAATTAACCGTTGACCACACGGACAACATGTAATTGTAAGAAGTCCACTTTCAACTTATGAACCAAATACCGGCAAAACAAACATTATTAACTTAATGATTACATAATGTTTATTACATGGAAATAAGTGATATAAAAGGAATAATAATCTTGTAAAAGGTTCTTAATCAAATAGGAATTAACTCATGTTTATTATTCAGGACGTTAAAGAATGACCGAGTCATGTCTGACCCGAGGTAAGGGACTTCGTGTCAATATCCTTTCATTGAGGCATATTTCTTTTTATACACAACCATCTTTTATACAGTGTATAAACCCCTTTGGCTTTTACTTTTATTCAAAAGGAATCTTTTTCTATGAAGCATTTTACAAAATGACAAAAAGCAATGTTTCTTTTAACGTACGCAGTGACAATGACCTTTTCCGCCACCACGAGTATTATTTGGTCTTTGGCTTCCTCAACAAGCCGTAATTTTTTTAAAATAAAATAAATACCATGTACTCTTTTATGTATTTTGCTATTGAAAATGGTTTTGATAAAGGATTCTATTACGTAAATATATTTAAATGATATATTGTAATTGAAATGTGGAAATGTTATCATTCCTTTATATTGGTTTTATGTTTTATGATTTTATATTGGTATATGGACATTTGACGGGTGGTTACGCGATGAACCATTTGACGGGTGGTTCCGTGAATACCAGGATGGGTGGTTATGTTATAACCTCCATTGCATTGGGTTTGGAAGTCAGCCGTATGGCTATTCCATTAAGTGTGTTTGGATGTTGTCTGTATGGCTATTCCATTTTGTGATATGTGTGGAAGTCGACCGTATGGTTATTCCACATAAGTATGTTTCTGTCCCAAGTTACTTTTATATGTTATGTGATCTTTTTATGGGTTTTATGGTAATATTTTGGTTACAAAAAGGTAAGTAATGATCTTTTATTCAGTGAAGAGTTTTTACTACTTCATAAAGGTGGAAAGTATTACTTTGATAAAGTATACATGGTTTACTTATTGTTTTGATAAACTAACAGTTTTCATTCTTTGTGTATCCCTTACTGAGCTCTTTATGCTCACCCCATGTTTTTTTGAAATGTTTTTCACAGGAACTAATGTGGAATAGGGTCAAGAATGGGCTCAAGGGAAAGTCATTCTATATAAAACATCGAACTAGACATGTTTCTTTTTAAGAGTTTTTTTATTCTATGGAAGCTTAGTAGAAGTGTCTACTTTGTAATATTTTGAGATATAGTAGTTATGTTCAAATTCTCTAAATCTCTAAACCTGAAAAGATACTCAATGTCAATTATTCATTTAATTCAATTTTAAGAGATGTTTAAGGTTGGGGCCTTATAGTTGGTATCAGAGGTAGGTTTAGACAGCATTAGGAGTTAGAAAATTGATAAATTATAAGTTAATTTATTTTATGACTGAAATGATATAGAATTTAAAGATTACCATGTTGATTCACATAAGATATTTCTGTGTTCAGAATGGTTTTCTGTATAGGAAAAAAAGCATCTATGTTGGGACGACATCAGGAGGAAGACAACCTTCCAAATCAGCAACCTGAGATGGTCGGAATCGGAACTGAATAGTTTGTTGCAGTGATGACACAATTGACTCAGGCTATAAATGGTGGTGGTATCCATGAATGAGATCAGCCAGATCAACCATAGAGGAACATGTTAGTGGTGGAACATTTCATGAGGCAGCATCCCCCGTCATTCAGAGGATCATCTGACCCCGTTCAAGCTGAAGGGTGGATTAAAGCACTGGAAAAGATTTTTGATGTCATGGGGTGTTCAGAACATCAAAAGGTTAGTCTTGCTGTTTATCGTTTTGAAGGTGAAGCTGATCAGTGGTGGTCGATGGTTAAAAATATCAGGGATAGTGATGAGAATGAGGATCTTCACTGGGATGAATTCAAAGGTATGTTCCTTGAGAAATATTTTCCTAAGGAGGTTTGTCTTAGTATGGAAAAACAGTTTCTAGAATTGAGGCAGGAGGATGATTCAGTGGCTGCTTATGAAGCAAATTTCACTCGATTGGAAAGGTATGCTCCAAACTTCATACAAGATCTTGATAGTAAAATAAACCATTTTTACTAAGGGTTAAAGACAAAGTATCAAAGGGAACTATATTCTATTGTGTTCAAAATTTATGAAAAACTTGTTCGATGTGCGGAGAAGGTGGATATGGAGTTTGTCGATGATCAGGTTTTCTATGACAAACAACAGAATAAGAGGTCTAGTTGGCAGGAAAAGGGAAAGAATTCATCAAAGAAGCAAGGAGGTAAGAAAACCAAATAACCATCCTGTGATAAGTGTGGTAAAATGCATCCTGGAGAATGTTTATCCAAGTCTGGGAAGTGCTTTCGGTGTGGTAAGTCTGGTCATATTGCTTGTAACTGTAAAGAAGATGATCAAGAATGCAATGAAAAGCCAGCGGTAAGATGTTTTAAGTGTAATGAAACGGGTCATTATGAAAATGAGTGTCTAATGAAGAAAATGACTGGGGGAAAGTAGCCAGACTACAAGCAGAAAGGGGTGGTGAAATCCATTGCAACAACTTCAGTAGATGTTGGGCCATCGAATGAGGTGGTATCTGGTACACTGTTTGTTTGTTCAGATTATGCCAATGTGTTGTTTGATTCAGGGTCTACACATTCTTTCATTTTTGAGAAGTTTTCTAGTAAATTGGAAATTCCAACTCTTGATATGAATCCTGAACTTATGGTAATAACACCTGGAGGGAACGTTGAGACAAAAAGGAATTATAAGAACCTTCATATCCTTGTGTATGGAAAGAATCGACCAACAATCATTATTGTTTTGCCTCTAGTAGAGTTTGATGTTATTTTGGCCATGGATTGGATTTCTGATTATCATGCAAAGATTTACTGTAGAGTTAAAATGGATTCTTTTCAGAAGGATTTTAAGTTTGTGTACAAGAATGAACCCTTGATTTTGATAACATATCAGGATGTTGAGAAACTAGTAAAAGATGGAAATGAATGTTACCTTGCACATATTGTTGAAAATAAAGGAACTATTCAGATTAATGATGTGCCAGTGGTAAATGAGTATCGTGATGTTTTTCCTGATGAGTTTCCTGGTATTATTCATGATCAAGAAGTTGAATTTACTGTTGAAATTGTTCCTGATTCTAAGCCAATTTCAAAACCCCCTTATCGAATGGCTCAAGTTGAACTTATAGAGTTAAAGAAATAATTTAAGGAGTTATTAGATAAAGGGTTCATTCGACCTAGAACATCACCATGGGGTGCTCCTATCTTGTTTGTTAAAATGAAAGATTGCTCAATGAGACTTTGCATTGATTATAGAGCCTTGAATAATATTTCTGTTAAGAACAAGTATCCTTTGCCTCATATCGATGATTTGTTTGATCAGCTCCAGGGAGGTCAGTATTTTTCGAAAATTGACTTGAGGTCGGGGTACCATCAATTAAAAGTAAAAGAAGCAGACATTCCAAAGACTTCGTTTCGTACTAGATATGGCCATTATGAATTTTTAGTTATGCCTTTTGGGTTAACCAATGCACCTGCTATATTCATGGACCTTATGAATATAATTTTCCATGTGTTCTTGGATAAGTTTGTCGTTGTTTTCATCGATGATATTTTGGTGTTTTCTAAATGTAAAGAGGAGCATGAAAGTCATTTAAGGGTTATCTTGCAAACCTTAATGAAAAGAAACTATATGGAAAATTCAGCATGTGTGACTTTTGGTTACAAAAAATTTCTTTCCTGGGTCACATTGCTTCAAAAGATGACAAAACTGTTGATCCGGCTAAAACAAAAGTTGTTGAAGAATGGCCAAGACCCACAAATGTAACTGAGATCTGTAGTTTTCTTGGTTTGGCAGGTTACTACCGAAGGTTTGTTGAAAATTTTTCATGGTTATCTAGTCCAATGACTAAGCAAACTCGTAACGGTGTTAAGTTCATATGGACAAAAGAATGTGATGATTGTTTTCAGGAGTTGAAAACAAGATTGGTGAATGCTCCAGTTTTGGAACTTCCTTCCATGAATGATGAGTTTGTTATATACAGTGATGCTTCATTGAAGGGACATGGATGTGTCCTTATGCCGAATGATCAGGTAATTGCTTATGCTTCACGTCAGTTGAAAACTCATGAGGTAAATTACCCTACACATGATTTGGGATTAGCCGCTGTTGTTTTTGCTTTAAAAATTTTGAGGAATCATTTGTATGGAGTAAAGTGTGAAATATATACTGATCACATAAGTTTAAAGTATATATTAACTCAGAAATAATTGAACATGAGATAGAGGAGATGGCTGGAATTAATCAATGATTATGATTGTACAATTCACTACCATCCGGGAAAAGTAAATAAAGTGGTCGATGTTTTGAGTCGTAAAAGTGATGCTTCATTAAACATGCTATGTTTGGAATGAGATCCTTTGGTTTTTGATTTGATGAACTTTGTCATAGAATTTGTTGGTGTAGTATGTTCTTCTGTTTTGTTTTAGGTATCATGGAGATCATCCCTATCAGACAGAATTAAGCAATCACAGAAGGAAGATAATGAGTTGTAGAAAAAGGTAGAGTTGGTTCAGAAGGGTAAGTTGCCTAAATTCAACATTGATAATGATTGTGTTTTGAGGATTGGGAAGAGATTATGTGTTCCTAGTGATTCACAGTTGAAGAGATAGTTGTTATGTGAAGCTCATATTTTTTCATTTTCAGTTAATCCTGGCAGTACTAAGATGTACAGAGATCTGCGGGAGTATTACTGTTGGGATGGAATGAAAAGAGATATTGCTGATTTTACTATGAAGTGTCTGACTTGTCGGAAGGATAAAGCAGAGCGGCAGTTACCTAAAGGGATGATTCAGCCTTTACCAGTGCCAGAGTGGATATGGGAGAATATATCCATGGACTTCGTTGTGGGATTGCCGATGACATCTCGAGGTAATAATTCAATCTGGGTCATTGTTGATCGCTTGACTAAATCTTCTAATTTCTGTACTATACAAGATACTTTTTCCCTAGATCTACTTTCCCATTTTTATTTTAAATAGATAGTCAGGTTACATGGAGTTCCTCTCTCCATTGTCTCCGACTGTGATCCCATGTTTACTTCTAACTTTTGTAAAGGCCTTCAGAAGTCGTTGGGTACTGAAATAAATTTTAGTATAGCTTTTCATCCTCAATCAGATGGGAAGTCAGAATGAACAATTCAGACCTTGGAGGATATGCTACAAGATTTTTCGATGGATTATCAGGGAAGTTGGGATCAACATCTTTTTTTGGTTGTGTTTTCTTATAATAACAGTTTTCATTCCAGTATACAGATGGCACAATTTGAGGCATTATATGAGAAGCGGTGTCGAACTCCAGCATTTTGGAATGAAGTGGGTGAAAGGAAGCTGATGGGACCATAATTGGTAGAAGAAATGGAAGAAAAAGTTCAGTTGGTTCAGATACATATGAGAACAGCTCAGAGCAGGCAGAAGAGTTATGCAGATAACCGGAGTAAGGATCTATCGTTCGAGGTAGGTGATCATGTTTTTCTCAAGGTTTCTCCTTGGAAAAGTGTTACCAAATTTGGTAAGAAAGGAAAGCTGGGTCCAAGGTTTATTGGACCATATGAAATTTTGGATAAAGGTGGATCAGTTGCTTACCGAGTGGCTTTACCTCCGAGTTTATCTCAGGTACACAATGTTTTTCATGTTTCGATGTTGAGGAAGTACATGCGGGATCCATCTCATGTTTTGAGTCCAGAGGTAGTTCAGCTGGAAGAGAACCTATCTATTGAGGAACAACCAGTCCAGATTCTTGACCACAGGGAGCAAGTGTTATGGAATAAGGTGATTAATCAGGTAAAGGTTTTGTGGAAAACCCACATGATAGAAGAGGCAACATTGGAATCTAAAAATTCCATGAGGGATAAGTACCCCCACTTATTCGATAAGTAAATAAATTGTGAGGACGAAATTTTCTAAAGGGGAGAAGGATGTAACTTCCCAAGTAAGTAATGAATAATAGATATTTTTATCTATGCCTATTAATTAATTAGATAGTGTTTTAGAGGCTTAAAATGAAAATAAATCCAATCTTAAGCATGAAATACACTAATATTTTTAAAAGATTGTTTTACTACCTTTTTATGGAAAACCATTTTAAAATCTATATTTCGACATTTTTATAAGCTATGTTTGTCAAAATAAACATATTCTTTATGATTGGGAAATCAAAATTTACTTTGTGTGAATTTTTGGTATTTTTCCGATAAAGTTCATTATTTAATGAATAGTGAAAAAATGATGTATTTTAATTCAAAACCTCTTTTTAATCTAATTTATTTATATGATTATATTATCTGTTGAATTGGTTTTAATGTTAAATTAGAATATATTTTTACCATTTAATCCAATGGTGGTCATTGCAATCAATTTCACTTTGAAATTGGACTTAAACTAGTGTCAATCTTTTGAAACTTATTGTTTCATAAAAACACGCTATTTATCATGACAGTGGGAATTAATTATTAAATTAATTAATGTGACTTATATGATTTGAATTTTGTAAAATAGACATCATTTTTTAATTTATAATATCAAATATAGCTTAAGGTGATGTTTTGGTATTTTTCTGAAAAACTTCATTTTTTGATGAATAGAGAAACCACTAAGTGTAGTTAAATAAACTGATTTTTTCGTTTAAATGAAACTTTTTCACTTTTGTGATTTTATTTTTAAAAATCCAACATACATGGTTGTCATTAAGAAGTTAATTTTGGTTCAATGAGATTAAAATAATTTTTGTTGAATAGTAACTTTTAAGTTCTTAATCACGATTAGAGGTAATTAGTGTAGTTTAAGGTAAAAATAATGTTTTAATAAAATGATATGAGCTTGACACAGTCCTACACTCATTGGATGTGTCATGGCAGACCAATAAAATCCTTGTGTCAACTTGGGGACCCGATGGAGCCACTTTGGTTGGGAAATGACATAAATAACTTTTTATTAAATGTTAAAGTAAAAATGACACAAACATGAGATGTTTTACTAAAACAATTTTTACGTGGGGATACACAAGTCATATTATTTAATATAAATATAATTTAGAAATAAAAAAAGATTTATTACATCATGTTATTTTTTTTATAATTTTTAGACATTAAATATATTAAATTATTTATGACATCATGATGATGCAGCGATTACCTCATTAATAAAGGATTTAAATAAAATGATATGATAATGTTAAATCTATGACCTACACATCTCCAAAACCTATTTTATGGGTTTATATCGAACCCTTATCACCTTACCCTCTAATTATATTAATGTGGGACCTTTTGAATCCGATACTCATTTTAAAATAAAGTAACTTTTATGTACTTTCCAAAAGTGCCCCTCCTCTCCTCTTATAAATGGCCGCCTCCTCTACCACATTACCCACACTTTGAAAGCCTTTGGCTCAGCCATCCCTAGCCCATTCTGTCTCCCCACGTCCCTCTCTTACTCCTTGAATCCACACTTCGGGCAGAAGTCTTCCTAAGGAAGCCTTTGATCTCAAATCTAAGAGAGTTACCCGATTTAATGTAATGTCTTCACTTGTGTTCTTTTGTTTTATTTTGCTTCTCCAACCCCCTAAACTCTTTTTATTCATATATTTTGTAAAAACTACAGTATAATAAATATACTAGTATGTTTTTATAATATGGATTCGAGCTACACTTACACACACATGCATCTAATGGTTAAAGAACATACTGTTTCTGTGGATGGCGAATTTCGGCCTCCCGAAATGATGATTGTTCAACATTATTTTAACACCATCAAAGGTGGCCATTAAGATTACAATATATTTATATAAGATATATAGTATTTTTTTGTTTTCCTTAAGCTTCTGTATTTCTCATTTTGGGCAGACCTTTATGGTTTCCATTATGGGTAAGCGCAATATTTTCATTTAAGGAAGTGCAGACTACCGCCCCCTCAAAGTGATGTGATTCGTTAATGCCATATGTGGGATGTATAAAGGATGGATTTAAAGTTATTATATATGAAGTTATACTGGAATTATAATATACCACTATATCAATATTATTTCTTTCCATTAAATTATGAGATAGAAATGAAAGTAGTGTTCATGCGTACGTACGGCTTACCGTCTCAATGAACGGTGCATTTCATTTCATATCCCCAAATGTAATGTACTATTTTAAGTAAAAATATATAATGGATATAAATGACGTATGTTACATCTAAATGATTAATATAATTCTGGAAATAAAATATTCATACCTCTCATTTAGTTTTAATTCCATTAATATGACATAGAAATGAAAGTAGCGTTCATTCGTACGTACTGCTTACTGTCTCCATGAGCGGTGCATTTCATTTCTTACCTCTAATTGATTATGTGATATTATAAATACATGTATATTATTGATATATATGATATATATGATATCCAAATCAGGAATGTCATTCTCGATATAAATAACCTTTGACCACATGAACAACATCTAATTGTAATAAGTCTACTTTTGACTTAAGATCCAAATACCGACAAAACAAACATTTTTAACTTAATGATTACATAATGTTTATAACATGGAATTAAGTGATATGAAAGGAATAATAAGATTGAAAAAGGTTCTTAATAAAGTAGAAATTAACTCAAGTTTATTACTCAGGATGTTAAAGAACGATCGACTCAAGTCGGACCCGAGGTAAGGGACTTCGTCTCAATCTCCTTTCATTGAGGCGTATTTTGTTTTATACACAACTTTCTTTTATACGGTGTATAAACCCCTTCGACTTTTACTTTTATATAAAAGGAATCTTTTTCTACGAAGCGTTTTACAAAATGAAAAAAGGAATGTTTCTTTTAACGTACACTGTGACAACGACCTTTTCCACCGCCCCGAGTATTATTTGGTCTTTGACTTCCTCAACAAGAAGTAATGTTTTTAAAATAAAATAAATACCATATACTCTTTTATGTATTTTGGTATTGAAAATGGTTTTGATAAAGTATTATATTATGTCAATATATTTAGATGATATATTTTGATTTAAATGTGGAAATGTTATCATTCTTTTATATTGGTTTTATGTTTTATGATTTTATATTGGAACATGGACATTTGACGGGTTGTTACGTAATGAACCATATGACGGGTGGTGCTATGAATTCCAGGATGGGTGGTTATGTCACGACCCGCCTTCACCAAAAGGAGGGAAGGGTCAGCAGGTTGCCAGGCCCTTCCTTCTTTGAGTTGAAGGAGAGATAATGACCCCCGAAACCCGCCTTCAATAGGTCCCGGAGTGGCGACTAGCACCAAGGGTATAGGAAGTTCTCGCAAATGGAAGGCATTACCCTTTTTATTTTATAGGATCGAAAGATAAGGAGGAGAAAACCCAACAACACCAAGATAGAAAGAAAAGTAAAGCCAAAAGTAAACCATTCCCACATGCATGTTTAAACAGTTTACAACAAAGTACAAGTACAAAAGAAAAAGAAGCTCTCAAGTACAATACCAAAAGAAAACAAAGGTACGACAACAGTGACAACTCCAACTGTCCGACTAATAGGGTCCCGCGCAGCCCTGGTAGTCCTCCTGGAAACCTGAAAGTAAACGTAGGGTGAGCATACAAGTACACTCAGTAGGGAAAACCAAGACTCTCGTGCACAAGTGGGGGAACGTACTAAAGTCCCGTGAGAAAGAGTAAACCAAACACCTAACAAGGCAAACTAACCATCCCAAGCCTCACCAAGGCTCGCTCCCCAAATAACGCAAGTCAAGTAATATATATATAAAAGCACATCGATGTTTGGGTACCCCGCGCCACTTTCCCACTGGTTATTGAGACATCCTACGCATCGGACCAATCCCGCCATTCTCACCGCAGTCCCACTGCCACACCCGCCCGCACACACCTGGGCCACAACCACACGCAGTCCCACTGCCAAATCCCGCCCGCACACACCTGGGCCACAACCACACGCAGTCCCACTGCCAAATCCCGCCCGCACACACCTGGGCCTCAACTGTCACAAGTAACCATGCCTGCAAACACCTAGGCCAGAACAACCACTGCTACGCCCGAAGACACCTGGGCTAAAGAATCCACTGCCACGCCCGAAAACACCTGGGCCTCATCCCGAAGACACTTGGGAAACCACCTGCCGCACACACCTGGCCAACCACCACAACACCCTGCCCGATGGTTCTTGGGCTAATAATGGACTTCAGGCCATCACAGCCTGCCCGAAGGTACTTGGGCTATCCGGGAAAGGGAGCAGAAAAGGAGCTAATAACCAGCCACTAAGTATAGTGTTGGGAAAAACACCCTTCCCCCATAAATGGGGGGTGTTCGGCACTAAGTGCTCAACTTGGGTGGGGCGCGAATAAGAAACACAAAGCTACAAGTATAGATATAGGTAACAAACGCTCACCCAAAACTTATTAAGATTTTCCTAGCCAACCTACAGAACACGACACCACAACGTCCGAGTCAAAATTCACGACCCTTGCCCACAAACCATCTGTCCCATTCTCGTTTCACGTTCGGTCAATTGTTCAATTAATTTTAAGCACTACTGGGCAACTACCATAAGCATAACCAAGGAAAACGTCAAGCATAGATCAACCAAAACACCCACACCCGGTTCTGCCAACAGAGGATCTCTCCCCAGTTTGTGATAAAAACTCACAACCACTGAAACCATGCCAACAGGGGATCCCATCCCCCAAATTCACACAGCCGCCGAGAGTATAAAAAGAACGGGGGATCCCATCCCCTCCCACATTTCCAGCAAACGGCCCGAAGGGAAAAACAACCAACAACCACTACCAACACGAGTCAGGGATTTTCAGATTTAAACGACTTAACACACTCCATGATTTCAAAATTCCATGTGTTCTATCCGTTAGTTATCACAGAAGGTTGATCCTGGTGCTTTCGATTATTCGGCCGGGTATACGTGATTAACCAATTTCACAGCAGGAGTTCACAATTTCAGCAACCCATTTAAAACATCACGAGGGGATTCAAGTGCACACACACGACCACCAACGACATCAATTTTCAGAAACCATAGACCAGTACAACAAAAGGGATGATCATAAGATAAAGCATAAACAACGATCACAACCCCTTCCCCTTCTTTCTTTAGAACTTCGTTTAGTATATTCATTAGGGTTTGGTTCAACCAATTCCATAGGGACAAAAGTAACGCCCACCCCGCATGATACACAATAGTGAGAGACGAGAGAAAATCCCTACTTGTTGATGGATGATCGACGTTTAGGCCGGGGGCGCGGAACTTTACGGATAACGACGCGGCGGTCCCGATGCACCAGAAGAGTCACGATCGAAGAAGGGGAAAAACCACGGCCTAACCCTTAATTATAAGGGCTGGGGACGGTTGAGATGAAAACACAAAACCACGGAAGACGAGGGAGTCGTGGGTTGACCACGTGGCTTGACTCATCATTAATGGCGCTGGGTGGTTTTAACTGACCCATGAATTAATGAAGCATTTAATTAAAACCCTTGCGCGCGTTTCGGATTTCCAAGACATTTTTTAACAAGGCAGAATAGGGTTTAAAACCCTATTTGCGAAAAAGGAACGTTACTGGAACAACCTGGCAAGGCCGGCCGACGTCGGCCGGTCTCACCGATCCGTCTCACCGATCGGTCGCACCGATCGGTGTCGCCGATCGGTCTCACCGATCGGTGTCACTGATCGGTGTCCCCGATCGGTCTCACCGATCGGTCTCACCGATCGGCGTCACCGATCGGTCTCACCGATCGGCGTCACCGATCGGTCTCACCGATCGGTCTCACCGATCGGTCTCACCGATCGGTCTCACCGATCGGCGTCACCGATCGGGGTCACCGATCGGTCTCACCGATCGGTCTCACTGATCGGCGTCACCGATCGGTCTGACCGATCGGTCTCACCGATCGGTCTCACTGATCGGCGTCACCGATCGGTCTGACCGATCGGTCTCACCGATCGGTCTCACCGATCGGTGTCACCGATCGGTCTCACCGATCGGTCTCAACCGATCGGTCTCACCGATCGGTCTTGCCGATCGGTACCCCGCAAGGAAACCGGATTTTCGGCAAAGGAAGGGACCAAGGGGGGTCTGGGTCATCACATCAGATACCTCTTAAACGATTCTCGTCCTCGAGAATCAAAACAAACTAGAAGGAAAGAGAGGATCCGAACAACCATCTTCGAAGATACCTCTTAGGAGTGGACCCCCCGCTAATTGAAAACACTCCCTGTCAAGAACCAAGCATCATACCACGCCAAACCGCCCGGTCATGTGGGTTTGGGGAGTTCCCCTCCCCCATGTCAAGATATTATCCGCTTTGGGCGGCACTGACTCGCCCGCACGGGTTTAATCGCATCCACCTTAATGCGTCCTGATTAGGGGTCGGGTTTCCCCTTCCCTTCAGCCGGGGCTTCCCACACATAACAGAGGAAAGGAACCTAGCACATTTCATAGCCAAAAAGGTCAAACGTTCTGTCACAGCAGGCACCAAGGGTTCAAAGCTCAGAACAACTCGGGGTATTGGGCACGCATCTGTGCTTCCCTCTCCCACGTACTCTCTTCGAGGCCGCCATGTCTCCACAACACACGAACCAGGCCGACGGTTCGTCCACGGAGCACTTTCTCCTTGCGATCCTCGATTCTGACTGGCCGTTCCTCGAAGGTCGCGTCTCCTCCCACGTCTAGCTCTCCCCAGTTGATGACATGAGAGTCAGCATGTAAGTACTAACGAAGCTGGGAGACATGGAAGACGTCATGGACCCTCTCCAACTGAGGTGGTAGGGCCAGCTGATATGCCACTTCGCCAACTCGCCTCAGCACCTCGAAAGGTCCGATGAACCTAGGGGAGAGCTTACTCCCCTTTCCGAACCTCCGCTGCCCCCGTCGAGGGGAAACCTTCAAAAACACATGATCTCCTACCTCGAACTTCAGGGGCCTCCTCCGACGATCAGCATAAGATTTCTGCCGATCCT
Source organism: Viscum album (assembly GCA_963277665.1). Lineage (NCBI taxonomy): Eukaryota > Viridiplantae > Streptophyta > Magnoliopsida > Santalales > Viscaceae > Viscum > Viscum album. Next base: position 215,845,990 of record OY728164.1, read on the forward strand.
GAGCTGCTTTCATCCTCTCCCGCACTAGCTGGACTTTCTCCGTGGTGCTCTGCACTACTTCTGGTCCAAGAGTACCAGTCTCACCAACCTCTGCCCAGCATAAGGGTGAACGACATGGTCTTCCATACAAAGCCTCAAAAGGAGCCATGCCGATAGTAGAGTGAAAACTGTTGTTGTAGGCAAACTCTACTAAAGGCAAGTGTCGTACCCATGATCCTCCGAAATCCAGAACACATGCTCGCAGCATGTCCTCCAAAGTCTGGATAGTCCGCTCTGTCTGCCCATCAGTCTGAGGGTGAAAAGCAGTGCTAAGGCGTAGTTGGGTGCCAAAAGCATGCTGTAACCCCTTCCAGACTCATGAGGTGAATCGAGTGTCCCGATCCGAGACGATCGTTTTCGGAACTCCATGCAAACGCACCACCTCATCCACGTACCTCTGTGCTAAGGTACTCACGGGTCCCGACTCCTTGATAGCCAAGAAGTGAGCAGATTTTGTCAATCGATCCACCACTACCCAGATAGCATCATGCCCGCTCTGAGCTCTGGGTAGTCCCGTGACGAAGTCCATTGAGACGTCGTCCCACTTCCACTCGGGAACATCTAGAGGATGCAACAGACCACCAGGAACACGGTGTTCAGCCTTCACCTGCTGACACACCAGGCATTTAGCCACGAACTCTGCCACTGCCCGTTTCACCCCGGGCCACCAAAACTGTCCCCTCAGGCCTTGGTACATTTTCGAAACACCCGGATGTACCGCCAAGGCTGAGCTATGGAACTCATGAAGGACTTCATCACGCATCACCTCTGGAACAAACAACCTCCGATGAAAGAGCATCCGATGTCGGTTGTCCTCCGACCATCCTTCCGGGGCGTTCCCCTGATCGACACGATCCCGCAACACTTCCACCTCAGGATCTCCCCACTGAGACTCTTCCACTTGCTGCAACAAGGAGGACTGTACCGTCATCTGAAACAAACAACCTCTAGTACCTTCCACCCTTGCATCCAAGTGCAAGGCAGCCAACTCCCCCATTGCCTTCCAAGCATCAGCAGATTCCCGAACCACCTCCTGATGCGGCTTCCTGCTCAGGGCATCAGCCACAACGTTTCCCTTACCTTCAGTGTATGAGATCTCAAAGTCGTAGTCCTGGAGAAACTCGACCCACCTCCGCTGTCGCAAGTTCAAGTCACGCTGGGAGAAGATATAGCGCAAGCTTTTGTGGTCGGTGAAGACCACAAAGCGCTCCCCAAAGAGGTAATGTCGCCACAGCTTTAATGCGAACACCACCGCTGCAAGCTCCAGGTCATGGGTGGCATAGTTCCGCTCATGGGGGCGTAGCTGCCTGGACCCGTAAGAGATCACCCCTTGTCGCTGCATCAATACGCACCCCAGGCCCTGTCCTGAAGCATCACAGAATACCTCATAGGCCATCCCTTCTTCTGGCAACCTCAACACTGGGGCACTAACCAGTTTTTCTTTTAGGTAGCTGAAGGACGACTCACATTGCTCGCTCCACATGAAAACTTGGTCCTTCTTGGTCAAAGCCGTCAAAGGGGCTGCTACCCGGGAGAAGTTGGGTACGAATCTCCGGTAGTAGCCTGCCAGTCCGAGGAAACTCCGAACTTCCGCCACATTCGTGGGTGCTGCCCAAGAAACAATTGCCTCAACCTTTGATGGGTCGACTGCTACTCCCTGCTCAGACACTACATGTCCAAGGAAGTGCACTTCTCGCGCCCAGAACTTGCACTTTGACAACTTCCCATAGAGCTGGTGCTGTCGTAGGACCTCCAAAACTGTCCTCAGGTGCTCTGCATGGTCCTCTTCTGACTTTGAATAGATCAGGATATCGTCGATGAACACCACCACAAACCGATCTAGGTACTCCCGAAAGATGGAGTTCATAAGCCCCATGAACACGGCCGGGGCGTTCGTAACACCAAAGGGCATGACCACGAACTCGAAGTGCCCATACCTGCATCTGAACGCCGTCTTCGGGACGTCGCTATCCTTCACCCTCAGCTGGTGGTACCCGGATCGCAGGTCGATCTTCGAGAACCATCATGCCCCCTGTAATCAATGCATAACCTGAGGCCACCATCTGCCTTCTTCGCAAACAAGACTGGGGCACCCCACGGTGATGCACTTGGACGAACATAACCCCTCTTCATCAGATCGTCAATCTGTATCCGCAACTCCCGTAGTTCCGAAGGTTCCATCCGGTAAGGAGCCATCGAGATTGGTCGAGAGCCGGGCTGCAGGTCTATCCCGAACTCGATATCACGTCGAGGGGGTAGAGTCGTCACCTCCTCAGGAAAGACGTCCATAAATTCACGAACGATCTCTGGTACTTCCACCATTTCCGCATCTGTTGATTCTATCGTCAGTTCGGTCAACAAGGAGAGGAGAGGTTCCTCCCTCCTGTTTCCCTTCGGACAGCTCCGCTCGCCGGTGAAAGTAACACGCTGGCCGTCCAAACCGGAGAACACCACCCTCCTTTGGAAACAGTCGATGACGGCGCACACAGAAAATAGCCAGTCGATGCCTAGGATGACATCGTACGGCCGAATCTGTAGCAGAAGGAGGTCCTTAACCGACTGATGTGGCCCCAACATCAGTCTACATCCCCGACAAACGAACAGCAAGTCGGTCTGACCTCCAACTGGTGTGCTCAACACCAGGGGCACTGGAAGTCTCTCGGCATCTAGTCCCAAGGCGCGGGCTAGACCAGGTGCAACAAAGGAGTGCGAGGCTCCGGTATCGAACAAAGCATAAGCAAGAGTGCTAAACACACTGATCGTACCTCGAACAACCTCTGGCCCTGCTGGAACTGTTGCTTCTGGGGCGTGTAACTGTCCACGCCCAGCTCCCCTGCCCCTCGGCTGTCGGCCACCTCCCCGACCACGCCCTGGTCGAGGTCCCTGGGGACCGCCCTGAGGTCGGCCTCCCCCTCCTATGTCTGTCTGCGGAGGTGCGGGAGCTCGCTGTCCCTGCTGCTGCTGCTGGAAGGGTCTGGCTGGGAACTGCTGCTGTGGCGGATGCTGGGGATGACTGCCACTGCTGTACTGCACCCGATCGGGGCACTGACTCCGAAGATGTCCAGGGCTCCCGCAGATGAAGCACCGTGGTCCCGAGCCCGAAGGGAAAGAACGTGGGCCAGGGGATCGAAACTGAAACTGCTGCGGCCTGCTCCCTGCGGGTCGGAACCTGGAGGGTCCCGATGCTGGGGGCCTGGTGCTGACGGCCTTCCCCTTCGATGGTCCCAGCTGGATCCCTTCTCGTGACAGTCCGCCTAGAGTGTGCATCCTTTCCACCACTTCGGCCTTCTTCTGAACCTCTAAGTATGTCGGAAGGGTAAAGGGAGTAACAGCATACTGGAGGGAGGGTCGGAGCGCCTCCTCCAAACGTCTTGCCCGAGACTCCTCATCGGGAAGGAGGTCTGGAGCAAAACGCAGGAGGTCCTTGAACTTGATTCCAAGTTCCCTCACGGACATGCTCCCCTGCTGGAGGGAGAGTAGCTCCTGTCTCTTCTCCGCCTTCATTGTCGAGGAGAGAAACTCCGCCCGGAACTCCTTCTCGAATTCCGCCCAAGCAACCTCAGACTCTTTCCTACTCCCCAGGTGAAGCATCCACCACTGACGTGACGCTCCTCGCATCTGGCTAACAGCCAGAGGAACCCAGTACTCTGTCGGGGCCCGAATCAGGCCGAAGGCTATGACTAGCTCCTCCAGCCAGCCTTCCGTCTTCATGTCGGAGGTGCTGCCCTCATATTTCTCGAGGGCCTGTCGCTGAAAGGCTCGAAGAGTCTTCTGCCACCGCTCGTCCTCTTCCTCCCGATCAGCTCTCTGCTGATTGGCCAAGGTAGTCTCAGGAGTCTCGATCGCCTGTACCACACGTGGTCGCCTTCCAGGTGCCATAGCTGCAAGGTAAACAAGGAATACCTAAGCCCAGTAGTGCAAAGAAAACCGTTCTCAAAACTTATTAAGATTTAACTCATTATAAATTTCCCAAGACATCCCAGAAACACAAGAACACAAGTCATTTATGATGCATGTACCTTTCCTAGGGTCTCTACCCTGCAATCAGCGTGGCTTCACTAGGTCGTTCGGTAGGTCCAGAGTCCTTGCATCGGATCACGGGGGGCCCTAAAATCCCGTGTCCTAGCCGGTCCTCCCTGGCCTATTTCACGCACCAAGGTCACCCAACGCTGTTGCCTTACCATCCCATGAAATCCTTACTGTGCCTAACTCCAGACTCCGTCCTATCTCTCAACTTTCCTTTGATACCATTCTGTCACGACCCGCCTTCACCAAAAGGAGGGAAGGGTCAGCAGGTTGCCAGGCCCTTCCTTCTTTGAGTTGAAGGAGAGATAATGACCCCCGAAACCCGCCTTCAATAGGTCCCGGAGTGGCGACTAGCACCAAGGGTATAGGAAGTTCTCACAAATGGAAGGCATTACCCTTTTTATTTTATAGGATCGAAAGATAAGGAGGAGAAAACCCAACAACACCAAGATAGAAAGAAAAGTAAAGCCAAAAGTAAACCATTCCCACATGCATGTTTAAACAGTTTACAACAAAGTACAAGTACAAAAGAAAAAGAAGCTCTCAAGTACAATACCAAAAGAAAACAAAGGTACGACAACAGTGACAACTCCAACTGTCCGACTAATAGGGTCCCGCGCAGCCCTGGTAGTCCTCCTGGAAACCTGAAAGTAAACGTAGGGTGAGCATACAAGTACACTCAGTAGGGAAAACCAAGACTCTCGTGCACAAGTGGGGGAACGTACTAAAGTCCCGTGAGAAAGAGTAAACCAAACACCTAACAAGGCAAACTAACCATCCCAAGCCTCACCAAGGCTCGCTCCCCAAATAACGCAAGTCAAGTAATATATATATAAGAGCACATCGATGTTTGGGTACCCCGCGCCACTTTCCCACTGGTTATTGAGACATCCTACGCATCGGACCAATCCCGCCATTCTCACCGCAGTCCCACTGCCACACCCGCCCGCACACACCTGGGCCACAACCACACGCAGTCCCACTGCCAAATCCCGCCCGCACACACCTGGGCCACAACCACACGCAGTCCCACTGCCAAATCCCGCCCGCACACACCTGGGCCTCAACTGTCACAAGTAACCATGCCTGCAAACACCTAGGCCAGAACAACCACTGCTACGCCCGAAGACACCTGGGCTAAAGAATCCACTGCCACGCCCGAAAACACCTGGGCCTCATCCCGAAGACACTTGGGAAACCACCTGCCGCACACACCTGGCCAACCACCACAACACCCTGCCCGATGGTTCTTGGGCTAATAATGGACTTCAGGCCATCACAGCCTGCCCGAAGGTACTTGGGCTATCCGGGAAAGGGAGCAGAAAAGGAGCTAATAACCAGCCACTAAGTATAGTGTTGGGAAAAACACCCTTCCCCCATAAATGGGGGGTGTTCGGCACTAAGTGCTCAACTTGGGTGGGGCGCGAATAAGAAACACAAAGCTACAAGTATAGATATAGGTAACAAACGCTCACCCAAAACTTATTAAGATTTTCCTAGCCAACCTACAGAACACGACACCACAACGTCCGAGTCAAAATTCACGACCCTTGCCCACAAACCATCTGTCCCATTCTCGTTTCACGTTCGGTCAATTGTTCAATTAATTTTAAGCACTACTGGGCAACTACCATAAGCATAACCAAGGAAAACGTCAAGCATAGATCAACCAAAACACCCACACCCGGTTCTGCCAACAGAGGATCTCTCCCCAGTTTGTGATAAAAACTCACAACCACTGAAACCATGCCAACAGGGGATCCCATCCCCCAAATTCACACAGCCGCCGAGAGTATAAAAAGAACGGGGGATCCCATCCCCTCCCACATTTCCAGCAAACGGCCCGAAGGGAAAAACAACCAACAACCACTACCAACACGAGTCAGGGATTTTCAGATTTAAACGACTTAACACACTCCATGATTTCAAAATTCCATGTGTTCTATCCGTTAGTTATCACAGAAGGTTGATCCTGGTGCTTTCGATTATTCGGCCGGGTATACGTGATTAACCAATTTCACAGCAGGAGTTCACAATTTCAGCAACCCATTTAAAACATCACGAGGGGATTCAAGTGCACACACACGACCACCAACGGCATCAATTTTCAGAAACCATAGACCAGTACAACAAAAGGGATGATCATAAGATAAAGCATAAACAACGATCACAACCCCTTCCCCTTCTTTCTTTAGAACTTCGTTTAGTATCTTCATTAGGGTTTGGTTCAACCAATTCCATAGGGACAAAAGTAACGCCCACCCCGCATGATACACAAAAGTGAGAGACGAGAGAAAATCCCTACTTGTTGATGGATGATCGACGTTTAGGCCGGGGGCGCGGAACTTTACGGATAACGACGCGGCGGTCCCGATGCACCAGAAGAGTCACGATCGAAGAAGGGGAAAAACCACGGCCTAACCCTTAATTATAAGGGCTGGGGACGGTTGAGATGAAAACACAAAACCACGGAAGACGAGGGAGTCGTGGGTTGACCACGTGGCTTGACTCATCATTAATGGCGCTGGGTGGTTTTAACTGACCCATGAATTAATGAAGCATTTAATTAAAACCCTTGCGCGCGTTTCGGATTTCCAAGACATTTTTTAACAAGGCAGAATAGGGTTTAAAACCCTATTTGCGAAAAAGGAACGTTACTGGAACAACCTAGCAAGGCCGGCCGACGTCGGCCGGTCTCACCGATCGGTGTCACCGATCGGTCTCACCGATCGGTCTTGCCGATCGGTACCCCACAAGGAAACCGGATTTTCGGCAAAGGAAGGGACCAAGGGGGGTCTGGGTCATCACAGGTTACGTTATAACCTCCAATTCATTGGGTATGGAAGTTGGCCGTATGGCTATTCCATTAAGTATGTATGGAAGTTGGTCTTATGGCTATTCCATTAAGTGATATGTGTGGAAGTAGACCGTATGGTTATTCCACTTAAGTATGTTTATGTCCCAAGTTACCTTTATATGTTATGTGACATTTTTATGGGTTTTATGGTATCCTTTTGGTTACAACATGGTAAGTAATGATCTTTTATTCAGTGAAGAGTTTTTACTACTTCATAAAGGTGAAAAGTATTACTATGATAAATTATATATGGTTTACTTGTTTTTTTGATAAACTAACAGTTTTCCTTCATTGTGTATCCCTTACTGAGCTCTTTATTCTCACCCCAAGTTTTTATTAAATGTTTTTCATAGGACCTAATGTGGAATAGGGTCAAGTATGGGATCAAGGGAAAGTCATGCTATATAAAACTTCGAACTAGACATGTTTCTTTTTAATAGTTTTTTTATTCTATGGAAACTGAGTAGAAGTGTCTACTTTGTAATATTTTGAGATGTAGTAGTTATGTTCTAATTCTCTAAAACTCTAAACCTGAAAAGATACTCAATGTAAATTATTCATTTAATTCAATATTAAGAGATGTTTAAGTCCGGGGACTTATAGTTGGTATAAGAGGTCAGTTTAGACAACTTTAGGAGTTAGAAATTTTTTAAATTATATGTTAATTTATGGTATAACTGAAATGATATAGCATTTAAAGATTACCATGTTGATTGGCCTAAGATAATTCTTTGTTCAGAATGGTTTTCCGTAGAGGAAACAATGTAACTATGTTGGGATGTCATCAGGAGGAATACAACCTTCCAAATCAGCAACCTGAGATGGTCGGAATCGGAACTAAATAGTTTTTTGTAGTGATGGCATAGTTGACTCAGGCTATAAATGGTGGTGGTATCCATGCACGAGATCAGCCAAATCAACCGCAGAGGAACATGTCAGTGGTGGAACATTTCATGAGGCAACATCCCCCATCATTCATAGGATCATCTGACCTTGTGCAAGTTGAAGGGTGGATTAAAGCACTGGAGAAGATTTTTGATGTCATGGGGTGTTCAGAACATCAAAAGGTTTGTCTTGATAATTACCGTTTTGAAGGTGAAGCTGATCAGTGGTGGTAGATGGTGAAAAATATCAGGGATAGTGATGAGATTGAGGAAATTCACTAGGAATAATTAAAAGGTATGTTTCGTGAGAAATATTTTCCTAAGGTGGTTCTTCTTAGGATGGAAAAATAGTTCCTAGAATTGAGGCATGAGGATGATTCAGTGGCTTCATCTGAAGCGAAGTTCACTTGATTGGCAAGGTATGCTCCAAACTATATACAAGATCTTGATAGTAAAATAAACCGTTTTTACTCAGGGTTAAAGCCAAAGTATCGAGGAGCTTTATCTTCTCATGAGTTCAAAAGTTATGAAAAACTTGTTCGATGTGCGGAGAAGGTGGAAATGGGGTTTCATGATGATCAGGTGTTCTATGAAAAACAATAGAATAAGAGGTCTTGTTGGCAGGAAAAGGGGAAGAATTCATCAAAGAAGCAAGGAGGTAAGAAAACCAAATATCCATCCTGTGAGAAGTGTGGTAAAATTCATCCTGTAGAATGTTTATCCTAGTCTGGTAAGTGCTTTCAGTGTTGTATGTCTGGACATATTGCTCGTAATTGTAAGGAATATGATCAAGCAGACAATAAAAAGCCAGCGGTAATCTGTTTTAAGTGTAATGAAATCGGTAATTATGCAAATGAGTGTCTAACGAAGAACTCGACTGGGGGAAAGCAGCCAGACTACAAGAATACAGGGGTGGTGAAATCCTTTGCAACAATTTCAGTAGATGTTGGGCCATCGAATGAAGTGGTATCAGGTAAACTATTTATTTGTACATATTATGCCAATGTGTTGTTTGATTTAGGGTCTACACATTCTTTCATTTTTGAGATGTTTTCTAGTAAATTGGAAATTCCGTCTCAAGATATGAATCCTGAACTTATGGTAAAAACACCCTGAGGGAACGTTGAGAAAAAAAGGAATTATAAGAACCTTCCTATCCTTGTGTGTGGAAAGAATCTACTAGAAAACATTATTGTTTTTCCTCTAGTAGAGTTTTATGTTATTTTGCGCATGGATTGGCTTTCTGTTTATCATGCTATGATTTACTGCAGAGCTAAAATGGTTTCTTTTTAGAAGTATTTTCAGTTTGTGTACAAGAATGAACCCTTGATTTTGATAACATATCAGGAAGTTGAGAAACTAGAAGAAGATGGAAATGAATGTTACCTTGCACATATTGTTGAAAATAAAAGAACTGATCAGATTAATGATGTGCCAGTGGTAAATGATTATATTTATGTTTTTTCTAATGAGTTTCCTGGTATTATTCAAGATCAGGAAGTTGAATTTAATGTTGACTTAGTGCCTGATTCTAAGCCAATTTTAAAAACACCTTATTGAATGGCTCAAGTTGTTGTTTTAGAGTTAAAGAAACAATTGCAGGAGTTATTAGATAAAGGTTTCATTCGACCTAGAACATCACCATGGGGTTCTCCTGTGTTGTTTGTTAAAAATAAAGATGGGTCAATGAGACTTTTCATTGATTATAGATCCTTGAATAATATTACTGTTAAGCACAAGTATCATTTGCCTCATATCGATGATTTGTTTGATCAGCTCAAGGAGCTCAGTATTTTTTGAAGATTGACTTGAGGTCGGGGTACCATAAGTTGAAATTAAAAGAATCAGATGTTCTGAAGACTTCGTTCCGTACTAGATATGGCCATTATGAATTTTTAGTTATGCTTTTTGGGTTAACGAATGCACCTGATGTATTCATGGACCTTATGAATAGAATTTTCCAGGAGTTCTTGGAGAATTTTGTGGTTGTTTTCATCGATGATATTTTGGTGTTTTATAAAATAAAAGAGGAGCATGAAAGTCATTTAAGGGTTATCTTTCAAACCTTAAAAGAGAAGAAACTATATGGAAAATTCAGCAAGTGTGAGTTTTTTTTTACCACAAATTTTTTTCTGGGGTCACATTGTTTCAAAAGATGGCATAACTGTTGATCCTGCTAAAACAAATGTTGTTGAAGAATGGAAAAGACCCACAAATGTAACCGAGATTTGTACTTTTCTTGGTTTGGCAGGTTACTACCGAAGGTTTGTTGAAAATTTTTCACGGTTATATAGTCCAAGGACTAAGCTAAATCGTAAGGGTGTTAAGTTCATCTGGACAAAAGAATGCGATGATTGTTTTCAGGAGGAGAAAAGAAGATTAGTGAATTCTCCAGTTTTAGAACTTCCTTCCAGGAATGGTGAGTTTGTTATATACAGTAATGCTTCGTTGAAGGGACCTGGCTGTGTCCTTATGCAGAATTATCAGGTAATTGCTTATGCTTCACGTCAGTTGAAAACTCATGAGGTAAATTACCCTACACATGATTTGGAATTAGCTGCTGTTGTTTTTGCTTTAAAAATTTGGAGGTATCATTTCTATGGTGTAAAGTGTGAAATATATACTGATCACAAAAGTTTAAAGTATATATTCTCTCAGAAATAATTGAACATGAGACAGAGGAGATGGCTAGAATTAATCAACGATTATGATTATACAATTCACTACTTTCTGGGAAAATCAAATAACGTGGCCGATGCTTTGAGTTGAAAAAATAATTCTTCATTAACCATGCTACATTTGGAACGAGATCCTTTTGTTTTTGATATGATGAACTTTGGCATAGAAGTTGTTGGTGTGGGAAGTTATTATGTTTTGTTTTAGGTATCAGTGAAATCATCCCTATCAGACAGAATTAATCAAGCACAGAAGGAAGACAGTGAGTTGTAGAAAAAGGTAGATTTGGTTCACAAGGGTATGTTTCCTGAATTCAACATTGATAATGATTATGTTATGAGGCTTGGGAAGAGATTAAGTGTGCCTAGTGATTAACAGTTGAAGAGACAGTTGTTATGTGAAGCTAATAGTATTCCGTTTTCAGTTCATCCTGGCAGTACTAAGATGTACAGAGATCTGCGGGAGTATTACTGTTGGGATGGAATGAAAAGAGATATTTCTGATTTTACTGTGAAGTGTCTGACTTGTCAGCTGGTTAAAGCAGAGCGGCAGTTACTGAAAGGGATGCTTCAGCCTTTACCAGTTCCAGTGTGGAAATGGGAGAATATATCTATGGAATTCTTTGTGGGATTTCCGAATACATCTCGAGGTAATAATGCAATCTGAGTTATTGTTGATTTCTTGACTAAATCTGCTAATTTCATTGTTATACGAGATACTTTTTCAATAGATCAACTTTCCCGTTTGTATCATAAATAGATATTCAGGTTACATGGAATTCCATTCTCCATTGTGTCTGATCGTAATCCCAGGTTTACTTCTAACTTTTGGAAAGGCCTTCAGAAGTCTTTGGGTTATGGGCTATCAGAACGAACAATTCCGACCTTGGAGGATATGCTATGAGCTTGTTCGATGGATTATCAGGGAAGTTGGAATCAACATCTTTTCTTGGTTGAGTTTTCTTATAATAACAGTTTTCATTCCAGTATACAGATGGCACCATTTGAGGCATTATATGGGAAGCGGTGTCGAACTCCAACATTTTGGAATGAAGTGGGTGAAAGGAAGCTGATGGGACTAGAATTGGTAGATGAAATGGCAGAAAAAGTTTAGTTGATTCAGAAACACATGAGAACATCTCAGAGTAGGCAGAAAAGTTATGTGGATAACCGGAGGAAAGATCTATCTTTCGAGGTAGGTGATCATGTTTTTAAAAAGGTTTCTTCTTGGAAAAGCGTGATGATATTTGGTAAGAAAGGAAAGGTGAGTCCAAGGGTTATTGGACCATATTAAATTGGGAGAAAGATGGATCAATTGCTTACCAAGTGGCTTTACCTCCGATTTTATCTCAGGTACACACTATTTTTCATGTTTTGATGTTGAGGAAGTATATGCCATATCCATCTCATGTTTTGAGTCTAGAGGTAGTTCAGCTGGAAAAGAATCGATCTTATGAGGAACAACCGGTCCAGATTCTGGAACACAGGGAGAATGTGTTATGGAATAAGGTTATTAATCAGGTAATGGTTTGGTGGAAAAACCACATGATGGAAGAGGCGACATGGGAATCTGAAAATGCATTGAGGGATAAGTACCCCCACTTATTTGATAAGTAAATAAATTGGGAGGACATAATTTTCTAAAGGGGGGAAGGATGTAACACCTCAAGTAAGTAATTAATAATAGTTATTTTTATCTATTCCTATTAATTAATTAGATAGTGTTTTAGAGGCATAAAATGAAAATAAATCTAATCTTAAGCATGAAATACACTAATATTTTTAAATGATTGTTTTACTGCCTTTTTATGGAAACCCATTTTTAAATATATCTTTTGAAAATTTTATAAGATAGGTTTGTCAAAATAAACTTATTATTTATGATTGGGACATCAAAATTTACTTTTTGTGAATTTTTGGTATTTTTCCGATAAAGTTCATTTTTTAATGAATAGTGAAAAAATGTTGTATTTTAATTCAAAAAAACTTTTAAATATAATTTATTTATATGATTATATTATCTTTTGAATTGGTTTTATAGGTAAATTATAATATATTTTTACCATTTAATCCAATGGTGGTCATTGGAATCAATGTCACTTTGAAATTGGACTTAAACTAGTGTCAATCTTTTGATACTTATTATTTCATAAAAACACGCTATTTGTCATGACAGCGGGAATTAATTATTAAATTAAATAACGTGACTTATATGATTTGAATTTTGTAAAATAGACATCATTTTTTAATTCATAATCTCAAATATAGCTTATGGTGACGTTTTGGTATTTTGCGAAAAACATTAATTTTTGATGAATAGTAAAACCACTAAGTGGTAGTTAAAGAAACTGATTTTTTCGTTTAAATGAAACTTTGTCACATCTGCGATTTGACTTTAAAAAATCCAACATACATGGTTGTCATTAAGAAGTATAATGTGATTCAATGAGATTAAAACAATTTTTTGGTGAATAATAACTTTTAAGTTCTTAATCGTGATTAGAGGTAATTAGTGTAGTTTAAGGTAAAAATAATGTTTTAATAAAATGAGATGAGCTTGAAACATGTCCTAACTTCATTGTATGTGTCATGGCCGACGAATAAAATCCATGGGTCAACTTGGGGACCCCATGGAGCCACAATTGTTGGGAAATGACATAAATAACTTTTTATTAAATGTTAAAGTAAAAATGACAAAAACATGATATGTTTTACTAAAACAATTTTTACATGGGGTTATACAAGTAAGATTTTTTACTATAAATATAAATTAGAAATATAAAAATATTTCCTACATCATTATACTTTTTTTATAATTTTTAGACATTTAATATATTAAATTATTTATGACATCATTATGATGCAACGATTACCTCATTAATAAAGGATTTAAATAAAATGAAATGATAATGTAAAATCTATGACCTAAAGATGTCCAAAACCTATTGTATGGGTTTTTTTAGAACTCTTATCACCTTACCCTCTAATTATATCAATGTGGGACATTTTGAATCCGAAACTCATTTTAAAATAAAGTAAATTTTCTTTACTTTCCAAGAGTGCCCCTCCTCTCCTCTTATAAAAGGCCCCCACCTCTACCACCTTACCCACAAATAAAAAACATTTGGCTCGGCCAACCCCTGCCCATTTTGTTTCTACACTTCCCTCTATAACTCCTTGAAGCCTCAATTTGGGCAGAAGCCTTCCCGAGGAAGTCTTTGAGCTCAAATCTAAGAGAGTTACCCGATTTTAAGGTAATGTCTTCACTTGTGTTCTTTTGTTTTATTTTTCTTCTCCATCTCCCTAAACTCTTTTTATTCATTTCTTTTGTAACAACTCCAGTATCATAAATATAATAGGATATTTTTATTTGAAGGATTCGAGCTACACCTACACACCCCTGCATCTAATGGTTAATGAACATACTGTTTCTGTGGATGGAAAATTTCGGCCTCCCGAAACGATGATTGTTCAACATTCTTTTAACATCGTCAAAGGTGGCCATTAAGATGAAAATATATTTATATATGATATATAATATGTTTTTTCCTTATGATTTGGTATTTTTCATTTTGGTCATACCTTTATGGTTTCCATTATGGGTAAACGCGATATCTTCATTTAGGGAAGTGCGGACTACCGCCCCCTCAAAGTGATGTGATTTGTTAATGCCATATGTTGGAAGTATAAAGGATGGATTTAAAGTTGTTATATATGATGATATACTGGAATTATAATATACCTCAATATCAATATTATTTCTTTCCATTAAAATATGAAATAGAAATGAAAGTAGCGTTCATCCGTACGTACAGCTTACCGTCTCCATGAACGGTGCATTTCATTTCTTATCCCCAAATGTAATGTACTATTTTAAGTACATATATATAATTGATATATATGATTTATTTTACATCTAAATGATTAATATAATTCTGTAATTAAAATATACATACCTCCCATTTAGTTTTAATTCCATTAATATGACATAGAAATGAAAGTAGCGTTCATGCGTACCTACGGCTTACTGTCTCTATGAACGATGCATTTCATTTCTTACCTCTAAATGATTATGTGATATTATAAATACATTTATATGCTAGATATATATGATATATATGATATCCAAATCATGAATTTCATTCTGGATATAAATAACCTTTTACCACATGAAAAACAAGTAATTGTAAGAAGTCCACTTTCGACTTAAGAACCAAATACCGACAAAACAAACGTTATTAACTTAACGATTACATAATGTTTATAACATGGAAATAAGTGATCTAAAAGGAATAATAATCTTAAAAAAGGTTCTTAAGCAAGTATAAATTAACACAAGTTTATTATTCAGGACTTTAAATAATGATCGAGTCAAGTCGGGCCCGAGGTAAGGGACTTCATCTCAATCTCCATTCATTGAGGTATATTTAGTTTTATACACAACATTCTTTTATATGGTGTATAAACGCCTTTTACATTTACATTTATACAAAAGGAATCTTTTTCTACGAAGTATTTTACAAAATGACAAAAAGGAATGTTTCTTTTAACATACGCAATGACAATGTCCTTTTTCGCCGCCGCGAGTATTATTTAGTCTTTAGCTTCCTCAACAAGCTGTAATGTTTTTAAAATAAAATAAATACCATATACTCTTTTATGTATTTCGGTATTGAAAATGGTTTTGATAAAGGATTCTATTATGTCAATAGATTTAAATGATATATTGTGATTGAAATGTGGAAATGTTATGATTCCTTTATATTGGTTTTATGTTTTATGATTTTATATTGGTACTTGGACATTTGACGGGTGGTTAGGTGATGAACCGTATGACAGGTGGTGTCGTGAA
This sequence comes from Viscum album, assembly GCA_963277665.1. Classification (NCBI taxonomy): domain Eukaryota; kingdom Viridiplantae; phylum Streptophyta; class Magnoliopsida; order Santalales; family Viscaceae; genus Viscum; species Viscum album. The sequence goes on from OY728164.1 coordinate 215,861,323, forward strand.
TACCAGGACGGGTGGTTACGTTATAACCTCCAATGCATTGGGTATGGAAGTCGGCCGTATGGCTATTCCATTAAGTATGTGTGGAAGTTGGCCGTGTGGCTATTCCATTAAGTGATATGTGTGGAAGTCGACCATATGGTTATTCCACTTACATATGTTTATGTCCCAAGTTACCTTTATATGTTATGTGATATTCTTATGGGTTTTATTGTAATCTTTTTGTTACAACATGGTAAGTAATTATCTTTTATTTAGTGAAGAGTTTTTACTACTTCATAAAGGTGAAAAGTATTACTTTGATAAAATATACATGGTTTACTTGTTGTTTTGATAAACTTACAGTTTTCATTCATTGTGTATCCATTACTGAGCTCTTTATGCTCACCCCATGTTTTTTTGAAATGTTTTTCACAGGACGTAATGTGGAATAGGGTCAAGGATGGGATCAAGGGAATGTCATTCTATATAAAACTTAGAACTAGACATGTTTCTTTTTAAGAGTTTTTTTATTCTATGGAAACTTAGTAGAGGTGTCCACTTTGTAATCTTTTGTGATGTAGTAGTTATGTTCTAATTCTCTAAAACTCTAAACCTGAAAAGATCCTCAATGTGAATTATTCATTTAATTCAATATTAAGAGATGTTTAAGGCTGTGGCCTTATAGAATAGATATGGAAAACAAAAAATGTTGTCCTAGTTCTTTTATATATGATGAATCAGATGGTACCTTAGATGATCACAAATTTACGGCTTTGTGATTGTTGTCTTTTTCATAGCCATGTTCTCTACCACTCTCCATCAGAACATGATGGTAAGATTTCAATTCCAAATCCATATTTTCACCTATGTTTTCCTATGTGGAAACCCAATGATGAGATAATTTGGGTAACTGTTATGTTTTATACATCACTTTTTAAAATTAAATTTTAGTGTTCCTTTTTATGATGGGGGTTTCTATGAATGAAACTTTCAAGTAGTAAACCATTTATAACCCCGATGAATTTCGAAGGAAAAATTCATTTTAAGGGGGGTAGAATGTAACACCCTGATATTTTATGAAAAATATTCATTAAATTTCATTATTGTATTGTGTTGTATGCTACACCAATGTTATTTTTTGCTATATGCAAAACCGTATTTGCTTGCAGTATACGCAACACTATTCTTGGCACAATTTCATATTTATTTTGGAGATATTATTCTATTAAAAATTATGTATAGTTTTTTTATAATGTATAAATGAAATATGTTTTTATTATGTTATACGCAACACTAAAGGGATCTTTCACTGCACACATCCCCGACTTGGTTTGAATTACACGCATTTGCGACCTTCCTTGACAGCGTGTGCAGTACGCAATACCCAGTTTCACTACACCACGATATATTATTATAATATTATGAACTAGACGTTATGAATAGTATTAACTAAATTTTGAATTTTATAACATTAATATTCATCATACACATATTTTAAAACATGGTATGTGAACAAAATAATTTTTTCGGGTAAAATAAGTATTTTTTAAAAAATGTAGCTTTGCCACCTTTTGATGGAAAACCCACTTTAAATCTAGTTTTTGACAATTTTATAAGTTCAATTTGGAAAAATAAAATTCTTCTTTAGAATTAGAATATAAAAATTTACTTTGGATAAAATTTTCATATTATTCTGATAACTTTCATATTTTAATGAATAGTAAAAACACACTATATTTTAATTAAAAATAAATTTTCTCATTGCAATAATTTATATGGTAAAATTATAATATTTAATGGTTTTAAAGTATAAATTGAATATATTTTTACCATTTAATATAATATAAGTCATTACCATTATTTTTTTATTGAATTCAGAGGTAAAAACATTTCAATCTTTGGCAATGTTTGAACTTTTAAAACTCATTTTCTTAACATCTGGATTATTTTTAATTTAATTACTACAACATATGTGTTTTGAATTTTAAAAAATTGATTCCATATTTTAATTTAGTGGGTCATAATTATGTTAATAGGTTATTTTTATATTATGAATAATAACTACGGTAATATTTATTTACTGTAGTTAAATGAAAATCGTGTAATTACGGGTAAAATTACGATTATAAAATTACCCTAACACCTGTCAAAATTCAATTGGATGACTAAAAGTCAACCTATATCACCTAAGGGTCGGAATAGATTAATTTTATGGATTTTTTACCATGAAAATAATTTAATTATTATTAAAAACAAATAAAATGACGACATGTTAATCTCTTAAATCTTATAAGTATAATAATTTTAATTTAGTGATAATATTCATAAAACCTAGAATATAAATATTCTACAGAAAGATAATAAACTTATCTACATCATGAGAATTTATTTATAATTTTTAGGGATTAAATAATTGTCATTAATGGTGACACAATAGTGATTCAGAATTTTTTTTTTAGTAAAAAATAAATAATATAGTTTTCATTAAACTAATAGTGACCAGAAAAAGAACCAAGAACCTTACCAAAACTTATTTATCATGTACATGAACACCATAATCATACAATGGTTTAATAATAGGCAATTTTGAGCATTATAAAATCAATTATGAAACTTTTATAATTTTATTTTTAATGATGTCAAAGTTGTCACCTTCATGATTTAATAAAGAAAAAAATTTAAAAGTGGGTTGTTTTAGAAGATATATTAGACTAAATGTATTATTATGAAATATAAAATATTTATATTCATAATAGTTTTCTATTTTTTATTTTTATACCACAAATAAGTATGTTAAATAATTATACAAAAATTTGGTATTAATCATTTTATTAAGAGATATATCAAATAAATGATTTTAAAAGTAGTAAAATATATAATATATGAACTAATTAATGTACTCAACTAATTTTATATAATAATATGACTTTTTATTATTCTAATAAATAGTTTTTATCTAAAATATATTCTTTTTGGATTTTATTTAAACTTATATAAATGAATTGTGTCAAAATTGACATTATTGATATTTTATATCAATAAATTGTTAAAAAAACACAATAATATTTAAAAATTACAAATTAAAATTTATATGATATAAAATTTAATAGGATATCAAATTATGTATAATTAACAACACATAAGTAATTATTTATAACATTATAATATTCATAACATTATTAGCACAAATAAAATTAAATAGATTAAATTAGGATAAATCAAAATGATAAGGTTTAAAATAAAATCAAAACATGTCTAAGTTTAATTGGATGATGATATTACCACCATATATTATCTAATATCAAAATTTTAGTCACATTTGATGTATTTATGTGGGTTTTGGGTCTATTATAAATTAATATTTTAGAGGTTTCGAAAGGTTCCCCTCTCCACCCTGATAAAAGGAAACTTCATCCATATCCACTTCACAACTCATTGATCCTTCAAGATCATCCAACCCTAGCCCATTTCTATTATAAACTTCCCTAGAAACATTATGGATGTTTTTGTCTTCTCGATAGACCAAATCAAGTCCCTTAAGATGAAGCATAAAAGAGGTGCGTCGAAGAAGAGGTAATCTCTTCTACCGATTCTTTCAAGTTTCTTTCTTCTTCAACTCTTCTTAATTAGTTGTTTCGTTATAAAGTAATAAAAATAGTATCAATAATATACTGATAAGTTATTATAAATATGAAACAACCCCATTTCACCTTCTATCCATACTATGGAAAATGAAATCACCGTTCATCCGTACGTACGAAATATCGTCTCCACGCCGTGGTGTAATCTGTTTTTCCACCACCACCTTACTTGGATGGGTATAATAGTGTAAATAATAACTATATATGGTTATTATAACATAATAATGATTCTATGATATTATATCATCCCCTCCAATTCCATTTAAAAATTATGGGAAATATATCATCGCCCGTGCGTACGTACGGATTACCGTCTCCACGACGTGATGAGATTCATTCTCCATGTTAACCATTCAAGAAAGATTATAATTTATATATAATTAATAATAATTATATATATCACATAATAAAGCTACTTAATTTATTTACATATATATGATTCATTTACTTAATTTCTTTCAATTCTATAAGGAAACGAAAACACCTTTCATGCATACGTACGACCTACCGTCTCCCTGAACGGTTGATTTCATTCCATTTATCTATCTATCATATATATTTATATTCTGAAAAAATATTATATATAAATAATTTTATTTCATTCTATAATTATGTAAATAAAGATATAATTAATAACATTAAGAACAAAAAGTTGAAACAAGTACGATAAATGAAACGATTTTACCCAAAATGCTACTTTAACATGATTTTACAAAAGCACGGGTAATATAATGTCATAAGTGAACCATATATGATATCATAACAGTGAATATGATTCTATAATAATTCAATTACATTATTTATATCATTATACATGAGGTTCCGATACATAAGATTCTTATCGAACATAAGGTAAGGGATAACTTTTCCAATCTCATTTTTATCTATGATTGTTTATTCATAAGTATTTACTTGGGTAATATTTATCATCCATGTCTCTACTTTCTAAAATTTTTTAATGTATATTTAATGTCATTTTTATCCAATTTTTAATTTTACTACATGGTATGTAAGGAATCTTTTTTTTGTTTATCGTACGAGTTACTTTTTGACTTTTTCGGAAAAAATACGAGAAGAATGTTTTTTATCTTATACGACACGAACATATTTTTATGGTTTTATAACACCTTATTTTCATGAAGCATACACTACGAGATATCATGGTTATTTTTAAAAAAAAATCCTTTTCCTTTAAAATTTCATATCAATTTTTGAAAAGAAAATGATTTTGAAGAAGAAATGATTTTTTCATCAAGAATTCATTTCAAGTGTTTTATCAAAACCATTTTCCATATAATATGAGATTATTTCATATGGGTATGATTCAAGTACAATGTCTCTATTATTTACATGGTTTGGTTATTATTATGATGAAATGATATCCATTTGTTTTATATGGATTACGCTATGATTGAATGATGTTTATGAAACCCATTTTATTCTTTGGGTTATGATGAATGATATATATTGTGGAACAATTAATAATGTGTTCATTATGAGATGGGTGGGACCTATATCTCCCTCCAATGCATTGAGTGACTATTTATATCTCATGATATAGACATGGCTGAAACAGAAAGTTAATCTGGTTATGTGATACAGGAATGGAATGAGGAGTGAACTCGATTTAGTAAGGGACTTTCTCCACTAAGATGGTTGTGACATCAATGCATTGGCTAATATGGAAATCATATTAGGTTCACAGTGGTTTGACACAATTACATGTTTTATTACCATGCTATTTTATCATGATTAATGATCCATTATGATATATTCCTAACGTACTGCCATGTTTTATTTCATTGCTCATGATTTTGATGTTCAAACATTATGTTCATGTTTTTAAGTTAAAATGTATATGTTATATTTTATTTTCTCCATGCTTAATCTTACTAAGAATTTGAGCTCACCCTTTATATGTTTTCTTTTCCCATAATATAAAGAACAGTTTTAGGTAAGAAAAAAAAGGGAAGATCTTTATTTGAGATGTTGATGATTTTTAACCATTATTATAAGACTATGTTCTGAGTTTCCAAAGACACAAAACTATTATGGTCTTTGAGTGTTGGTTTCTGTTATGTATTAAGTAATTCGAAAAAGTAATATAATGTCCATGTACATCATGCATTGGGTCTCTACACACTTGGTTCCAATACATTTCTGTCTTCTAGGGTTTGAGAAATTTATCATGCCTTATTGTTATTATTCTGATCAATCTCTGCATGCATAGATTTTATTAAATTATTTCCCATTTCATCTTCATTATATGTTTTAGGGTCTACTTTGGATAAATGATTTTTTGTATATTCTTACTCCCTCTAGTTTTCAATATTACTTTATGACCACCAATGAAATTTTATGGATTGATTTCATCCATGCTTGTATTTCTTGTAGTGGATAAAAATATAGTCATATTTGAAATGATAAACCACTCATTAATAATTCTTAAAAATCACTTCATTTCTATAATCACAAATCTAATAAACACTATTAATGTTTTACATTAATCCATCTAAAAACATATCATTTGTTAATGATAATTTTTGTTCCACCCTTAGGAATATCTAATTATTAGTCTTGTAATTGTCATAAATTGGAGGTATTACCCCTTTTAGGGAATAGAGTGGAGTAAAACTTTAATCCTCATCAGTTCCATATCCTGAAAAATTATTATTGCATTTTTTTTCTTTGGACTCATTCCACATATATTTTATGTTTTTTTACTACTCTTTGCAGTAGTCATCATATGGATGGCCACATCTTTGTGTATTTCAAGAAACATAAGGGTATGTCAACAAGAGATGGAGGATGAGTTCTAAATAAAAAATGTAATGATAACTTTTTGGAAGATGAGATGAAGAGGATGAAAATTGTCTATATCATTCACCTTTAGATAAATCTATAGGATAACACCTACCATAGTGGGGTGATTCTTTTCATTAATTTAATTGTCCATTTTCTTCAAATCATACTGAAATTATCTAAAACAATAAAATGTAGAGTTTCCATTATTATAATTATCTATAACTTTTATATTTGATAATGGATATCAAATGTGTATATATTTATATATGATAAAAAAGAATATTTTAAGAACCTAGTAGGATATCTTTACTCTCTCTCAGAAGATTCAAATCTTCAATACAATGTATATTTTTTTCTCCTTATCATCCCAACTCATTGATTGATTGTTTTTAGTGATCTATTTGTATTTTTATCATCATTTTTTCATTAAGCATCATATCCATGTAGTTAATAATGTTTTCAGAGTAAACCAATGTCCAAATAAATAATGTATTGTTTTATATAATTTTTTAATTCATTTATTTATAGTATTTGTAATATAATAATTGTTTTCTAGTATAGGTGGATTTTTTTTAAAGTTGGGGTGTTTTCTTCGAAGAATCTCATGCTCATGATAGATGGGACTTTGAGCTTGAAATTGATATAATGACAATAAGAAAAAGTGTTAAGAATTTATAAAACCATTGTGAAAATGTTAATTCCGACCACTTATTTAATTAATTTTTCATAATTTTATCTAATATTTGCATGTTAATTTACTTATAATTTTTATCTAACACTTATTTAGTTTTTTCACATATATTTTGAGAAGTCATAATTATCATTCAACTATCTGTAATAAGAAACAAAAGAGATAAAATGATTCTTTCTTCCAATGTAACCACATTTTCTATTTTATTTTCCTTTATATGTCGAAAATATAACACTACATATTGATTCAATGTTCTTACCAACTAAAACCTTCTAGTTATTGAAATATAGAAGAGTTTATGAAGATAATGTGCCGGTTGTGGTGAATTCTTGGGATATATTGATCACATGAGTTTCCTCTTCTCTTATAACATTCAATAAAGAGAATAATTTTTTAGGTTAGAAGATCGGGTCAATATAGAGTGTAGGAAATTTTACATGAAATGAAAATTGAAAAATTGTTAATTTGGAAATTACTATTTTTTTAGACTATTGGATGGGTAAAAATCAACCACACCTTAATTAGACCTAAGGTGTTAATAGAATGTCTCTGGGTAATAATTTTAATTTTAAATTGAATTTAATTATAGTAAAAATGAAATATGAAATACTCAAAACTGGTAAAATATATTCAAATTATTTTGATAATTTAGGAAAAGAATCTTCAATAATTCATTTGAGATTTGTAGGAATCAGCCACACCTCAATTCAATACGTGGTGTGACAGCTATGACACAATTTGTTTTGATATCTGTTTAAAATGGTCTATTTAGTTCAAAAATATTCACCCAATAAAAATAATTAAAATGTGATCAATTCTTAATAATATGTTAGATAATTTATTCATATGGAATTTTTGAAAATTAGGAATCGATCTCACATCAAATCAATACGTGATGTGATTATTAGGCGTCAAAGTTTTTGGTTCAAGTTAAAAATGAAATTTTAGTAAAAGAAGTGGCATACTCCAAAATAAGAAAACACATTTGGATTGGTTTCATACTTTTTGAAAAAAAAATTATAAGTCATTTTAGATGTGTACGAATCATTCGCACCTTAATCTTCCACATGATGTTATCTATATGACTCCAATATTGTCTTTTTATTTAAAATTTACATCAATTATATTTAAAATTAAAAATAAATTAATCAAAACTAAGAAAATGAATTTATATTGTTTTGATTCTTTAGAAAAATCATCCATAAGTAATTATTTACATGTAAGAATTAGACTAACATTAATTCAATGAATGTTGTCACCGGTATGACTCCATGTGATTCTTTTTATTTTAAATTGATATCAATTTTAGTAAAAATGAAAACTAACCTACTCAAAACCAGTAAAATACATTTTTATTGTTTTTATATTTAAGAAAATTATCAATAAGTCTTTTTTTACATGTATGAATCAAACACACCTCAATAAGATGTATAGTGTGACTCGTATGACTCCATGTGTGTCTTTTTATATAAAATTGACATCAATTTTGGTAAAAATGACAACTGACCTTCTCAAAACCGATTAAATACATTTATTTTGTTTTAATACTTTATAAAAAAGATGCATAAGTCATTTTCTATGTGTAGGGATCATTGTCATCTCAATCTGATGCACGATGTGACTGGTATGATTTCAAGTGTGTCTTTTTATTTAACATCGACATCAATTTTTGTAAAAATTACAATTGACCAACTCAAAATTGAGAATACACATTCGTTTTATTTTTATACTTTAGGTAAATGATCCACAAGTACTTTTTGAGGGGTATAAATCATCTTCACCTCAATCTGATGCATTTTTTTACTGGTATGACTCTAAGTGTGTCTTTTAATTTAAAATTGTCACCAATTTTATTAAAAATGAAAACAGAACTACTCAAAACATGGAAAATGCCGTCATATTATTTTTTAAACTTTTGAGAAACAATCGATATTTCATTTTTGATTTGTTGTAATGATACAATTCTCAACCCAATGCACGGGGAGACTGGTATGACTATAAGAGCATATTTTAGTTTAAAATTGAAATCAATTTTATTAAAAATGACAAATGACCTAATCAAAATAAATATTTTTTTGGAATGATTTGATAATTTACAAAAATGATCTATTAGTAATTTTTGATGTGTGATAATAAGATTAACCTCAATATGATACACAATATGATCAGTATGACTCTAACTGCATCATTATATTTAAAATTTATGTTAATTTTTGTAAAAATGAAAATTGAAAAACTCAAAACAGAGAAAACAGATTCAGATTATTTTGATACTTTAGGAAAATGACCCATAATTTATTTTTGACGTTTATAATTCATATTTACCATAATCTAATATATGATCTGCTCGATACGACTCAATTTGACCATTATCAGTTTAGTTAAAAAACATTAACTCAAATAAAAAAGTAGAAGCCTTGATTATATTTTCATTATAATTTAGGAAATTGATTCATATGCCATTTTTGATGTGTAGGAATCAGTATCATGCCAAACTGATACAGGATGTGATTAGTAGGAGATAAAGTTTATTTTTTTAGTTTAAATTGTAATTTTAGTAAAACAAGGAGACATATTTAAAACTTGTTAAACACATTTATATAGTTTTGATACTTTATTAAAAAATAAACATTCCATTTGGGTTGTGTAAAAATTAGTTACACCAGAATTTGATGCACGACGCGACCGATATGACTCCAAGTCGTCTTTTTTATTTAAAATTAACATCAATTTTAGTAAAAACGATAACTAATGTACTCATAAATGAATTAAACATTCAAATAGTTTTCATAACTTTATAAAATGATCCATGAGTTATTTTTGATATGTAGAAATTAGTCACGCCTCAATTTGATGCATTAGGTGACTGGTTAGAATCAATGTTTCTATTATCAGTTTAAAGTGGATATTTTAGTTTAAAAACTATCACTCATTGAAAACATAGAAAAAAAACTCAATTTTTCTATATAAGACAATGATTTATAATTCATTTTTGAAATGTATGAATTTGTATAAAATAAGACTGACACATGAAGTGACAAAAATGATTCAAAGTACATGTTTCATGTTTAAAATTACATTTTAGTCAAAAAGAAAATCAATGTAACCAAAATTGAACAAACACGTTCAGATTGTTTTAATACTTTATGAAAATGATCAATAATCATTTGATATGAGTAATAATCATGTACTCCTCAATCTGATTCATGGTATGACGAGTGTGACTCCAAGTGAAGATTTTCTATATATAAGTGTCATTTTAGATTAAAATTCACATTACATCCTCAAAAATAATAAAATGTGTCTAGATTGTCTTCTCATCTTATCTACTATTACTTAATTAATTAATTTATAATATTTTCATATAATTTTTTAGATAATTTTCATATAGATAATGCTTTATTATGATTAATAGACGGTGTCTCTCGAAATAATCCACAACAACTCAAAATGATTCACAAATTTCCTCATATGATGGATCGAAAATTGTATTTTTTTTTATTATAACAGATGCGGGCCTTCGCAAAAATACAAGGGGTGTCACGTGGGTCTAAAATATGAAACCTGAGAGCATCCCCCCTGCACACAATTATTACACTCTTGAGGAAATGAACCCAAACTAGAGAACAACATCAACAGTTCTTCCAGATTACTTCCATGCGAAAGTGCATCCACCACAATGTTTGCCTCCCTTTACACATGCTGGACCGGGAAACCACGTCTGATCTCCATGGAGTAGCTACGAACCATGTACGATAAGTTCCATGGTAGATCAATCTGTCCGTTTACAGCTTGGACAACAGTTTCAGAATCAGATTCATCCTCTGAAAACCTCAATTCCAGGTCCTTTCAAAGCCTAATACCTGTTTGGATCGTCTTTAACTCTACACCCAGCGAAGTCCCCGACCCATAGAAAATGATAAAGTCAAACAAAAATGATCCATAAAGGTTTTTTTTCTATTTTAGTGTTTATGATCATAATAAAATGGATGTTTTTTATTTTTGAATGTATATAATACTTTTAACGATGTAATTTTTTAGACCACTATTCAAAATGTGTATAATATAGTGATTGTTTTTGGTGATTGCGGTGTTCTATTAGAGTAGATTGCACTGGTTATATAGTATGTCATTAACGAACACTATAGTATTCCCTTTAATCAGCACTTTTTAAAAGATCTCTTAAAATGGTCTATTTTAAGCTCTTTTTTAGTGATGATAAAAAATGGGAATTTCAATCTCTCTAAAATAGTTAGAACTTATATATCACTAATAAAGGCCATTTTTAGGGTTGTTAAAGCCCTATTTTGTAGTGTTGTTTTCGGTGTGTACATACTTCTTACAGTCTCTACATGGAATTGTATTTTATTTTTCAACACATTTCATTGATGGTTGTAATGATTTAAATAATTGATATATATATATATTATTTATGAAATAATCGTAATTATGGAGTTATAATATTTTATCTTCTTTGTTAACTTGCAATTCATTGGAAAAAAAAAATAACATCACTCATGCGTATGTGTGGACTGCCACCTACATAAAGGAATGTGATTAATTTTTAATTCATTATTTATGATTATATAAAAAATGAAATATTTTATGAATACACAATATAGTTATATATCTATTAACATTATGGATATTATCTTGTGAATAATCATTTTATAAGTATTGAAACATCCCTGGAAAATATTCGTGAGGAAAACAAATTATATAACACGCTAAACAATGATAGTAATGAAATATTATTAAATAATGAATGACTGGATTCTAAAATAGGATCATATATGATATTATAAATATTTTTATTTTTATTTAATGAATTAATAACACATAAAAAACCATTATACCTGATATTAAATCATCTTCAATTGAGGGAAAATGCAAGGTATGATATTTCATATCAATTTCCCCTCAATTAAGAAATATTAAGTATTCATCAACTATTTAATTTTATGTGGAACATATAATACCCATTTAAATTATTTTACATGAATAGATATTTATTAATGTTGATTAATTATTCAATTAAAGTAAATTATTTATGTTGAATTTTTAAAATAAAATTTTAAATTAATTCTATTTTTGATCGGGTATAATTATCTCCCATATTTATAATTTTCATAATTATTCTACAAATGACTATCTTATTTAATAAATTAATTTATTAAATAATTTTTTAGTCAACCATAACAATATATAATGATTTTAATGTAGTAATATTTTTTTAAAAAAATCATATTCAATACTCTTTAGACAAATATGAATATAATATTTTAAAATATATATGGTACTAACATACATTCCCACTATAAAAATAATTTTATCATGTTTAGATATTTTTTCATTTTTCAATCATTATACATGGAAGAATCATTAATGATAGTTTATTTTAATATTTATATTTCATTTTACTATATACAACATTTTAGTATAAAAGATATTTATGTTGAATTGATGATAATTCCTAATATGTAGATTTATTTTATAGTTATATTTTTCATGAAGTATCTAATTTCATGTTATCATCGGTACATTAAATTTATATTTAATAACTATTTTAATTGTTTCACGGATATTATTATTTTTGAAACCATATACCATTTATATATATGGTGTTTTACTTTCAATGTTATTTGATTGAAAAGGGAAATATTTTTTTCTGTATTCATTATTCAATGGAGATATTTCTTCATAAGGAATATTGTTATGAATTCTAATCATTACATTTAGAATAAATTGGGAATTCATTGTGAAATGGTGACTGTAATTATATATCCCCATGATGCATCACTTGGTCTTATGTGATAAATTAGTTAGACTATTTAAATGGGATTTTTATGTATAAGTAACATCTATTATACTCTTCTAGAATAAGGTCTTAATGGCAGTATATATAATTATATGAGACATCATGATGTTTAATATTATGAATTTTTTATCATTGGGAATTTTATTATTATTATACTTAAGATTACTGCATTGATTTTATCCAAGGATCCATTATGTTCTCAAGATAATGATTTAAATTAATTTTTCTCATTGATTTTCCTTGTTAAGTTGATTATCCCATATCTAATCATAATAACTTCTATTATGTGTATCCCTTAATTGGCATTAGAGCTCCCCCTTTATTTAATCTTCAATCCCCATGATATGATGAGGGGTATTATGAATAATATTAAGGATGTGAGAATTTTTATTATGATATGTATTTTATATTTCCAATATCATATGGTAATCTTATATGTATCTAGTTCTTCCAGATATCAAAATTGATTGATTATTCATCTAGAGATACATTGTATTTTATACCAATACAGTAATGTTTACACCATATCTAGATTAGTGGTGTTGGGGATATTATATTGAAATTATTTTGAAACCAGGAATAACATGATAAAAATATTATCAATGTATCCTATCATTATAAAAATGAAAATACGAAACATATATGTGAATAAGATAACCTCTAGGATCAAACCAATTATTCCTATTCTTATGTGAACAGACTCATTTTTTCTACACCCGAAAATTAGATAAAACCCATCATTCCCAAACATGTGGGAACAAATACATTTTTTCCATGCATGAATTTAAATTGAATATTAGTTTAAATCAATTTTTTTGAAGGGGATTATGGGGAAACTTCTTTAGTTAACCATACATATGTGTTCTACCTAAAATTAAATATCATCTATACATAAATAATACTTGGAAAAAGAATTCTCCTATTAATCTTATCACATAATATGAACATTTGAAATCAAAATATATCAAAATATAATCATAAAACGTGATTCATAAAATAATAAAATAATAAAAAATAAATTCAAGAGAGATATATCACATTAATAAAATGAGAACCAAATCCTAAAAAGAGTTTTTTAGGATTTATTATTCATCCATATAAAAGTTATAATTACGAGTCCCATTTAAAATACACTCATATAGTTTTAAATGAAATGGAAATAAAAAAATTCATGAAATTTATTTTGTTTAAAAAACTATTTCCCCCAAGAAATAATTAATTAACATCAACGAAAATATATATTCATTTAAGAATTATGTTCAATAAAAATTTTCTAACTCAATGAAATAATTTTGTGCTACTAATTCCATTAACCATACCCTTTAATTACACTGAATTATTTAACCTATTATATCATTAAGATAAAAACCATAATGATTAATTTACAACACTTTTCATTATATAGTCATATTTCTACACTTCATTGATAACAATTAAATTCATTTCATTTATTATAGAACTGAATTTTCAACATCAGGTTTTAATAATATTATCTAATTACAACTGGGATCCTGAAACCAATATTGAAATTACATTTCATCAAAAATATAATCATTTAAATACAATTAATGGTTTTATAATTTATGTTTACGAATACTTATAATATTATTATTCTAATACAAAAAATATTAATTTATATATCATGATAATGAAAATAGTGAAGAACTAGTTTCAATTTTTTTTAAATATATTGATGGATTAACATAAAATTAATGTTAATTTTAATATTAATATAAAATTACTACAAAAATAAGAAATATTAAGTATAAATATCATATATAAATAAAAAATATAAATTAAAACAATGCATGTTTGTATGGGAACTAAAAATTGAAACATGTTTACTCATGGAGGTAGAAATCCACACAAAAAATGATTCATGGTTCCATTTTTCTTAATGGTAAATGTGTGGGTGAGTAATTTTTACATGCACATGAGGCTCAACATAGTTGGTGAGGACTCCTTTGGTTCATCCAGGCGACCCATGTTCAAATCCTTGTTGAGGCATATTTTCAGTATTGTACTAGGTTCTGTAGTGGGAACTGTAGCAATACAATAGTAGGTAATATTTGACATTTTAAAAGTCAAGAATATTCCCATGTTTTAGCCTTTGGGGCACCGATTTGGTCCAAATGTCCATTAAGACCTTTTGGACCCCCATGCGTTCAGGTCAGTTAGGCATTTGTGCCACCTCATGGCCTTCAGGCCACCTTAAGTGTAGATGAAAACCAGACAAACTACAATGAACAAGCTCTATAAGGATAAAGGAGAAAGGAGATTTCCCCATCACAAAAGCTAAATGGATTTCAAGAATGAGAAGGTACGACACCATCCATCAAGAAAATATAATTCATGCACATGAAAGCCTAGCCGAACATCTATGCGATGGTGGAGAGCTGATTTCATGATGAAGATGTCGGGGAGGAGTAGTTCCAAGTAGTTAGTATGGGTTGTGTGTAATGTTTGAAGCCTATGGGAAATGAATTATTCTTAGGCCTATGGTCAATGTAATACATACACCTATGGGTCTTGTAAGAGTTCCAACTCACCCCTTTAAAGGAGGATTATCAAAAATAAATAAAAAATGTTGGCCTTTAGGCCATTGGAGGAGTAATATTTATACTATCGTTTTAATCACCTGAAATTATAATAATGATACTAATTTTATAATTTTAATATTAGGAAATGAAATTTTATGAAAAGGTAAATCAGATAAATAAAATGAAAAATAAATATTTGGTTAGGAATTTATACCTCACATCGTGAATTATAACCATTGTGATGGGGATTAAACCTCTGATAGGTGGTATAATGAGTATACCAAAACCACTATAAGGTGTAATAGCGTATATAAAATATGATTCAATACATTATAGATTGAAAATTTGGGGGTTTGGAAAAAGGGATAGTGGGGAGATGTGTTTCCCTTTTATAAGTGAAATGGGGTGGAATTTTTATAAATACTCAAATCTATAAAATAATGGTAATTCACTGTAAATGTATACCCCTAAATAATTAATTAATAGAGTTTTTTGGTTATATAATCTCAATACACCCTTCCACTATTCAATTTGAAATATTTCTTAAAAATTTCCTTACCAATACCAATAGGGTTACCCACTTTTACAATTTTAGTTTTAACAACTGTAACTAGTTTTTACCTAGATAAATTTTCATTTATGCCTAAAAATAAAATTATCCCTATTTTATAGATTGACTAATTAATTTTAAATTTGAAATATAAAGTCTCAATTAAAAATACAATGTTAATTTAAAATTATTTTTTTCACAATCTCATAAAAATCTATTCTTAGAAAAAATTTATTTTTTAAGAAAAATTATTATTACTATTAATGTAGAATAATAAATTATATTATCTAAATAATTTAAAATAGTAATTATTATTCAAATATTATTCATTTACCAATATAAAATTTATAAAAATCATTACATCATTTTATAATTAATTTTAAAAAAGAGTCAAATTATTTTTCATTAAAACTATATATTTATATATATATTCTCAATGATGAGCACGGGTTTATCAATTTAGTACTTTTTTATAAAATTATTTATTTATAATAAAATGTCCAAAAATGATTCAATATATTTATATAATAAAATAATTTCTTAAAAGTTTGAACAATAAAAAAATATGTACTTTCACTATTCATCTGAAAAGTATTTATTTACCAAAAATCCAAAAACATTATTCTTAATCTATTAGGACTATGGTAGTTCCATATATGATTTTAAGTTTTCCAAATTCACATAATATATTTTATACAAATATCATTAAAATAAAAACGTTAAATATCTTGAAAACGATTGTTTATAAGAAATCATGTTTTGCATATTAATTCTTTTAAATTTTTTATAATCATAGATATATCAAAAAAAAATAATAATTTATAAAATAATTTTTTTGAATAATAAACTATTTTTTAGATATATTTGTTTCATGAATTGTGTAGATATTTAATGTGTATTAATCTTATTTTCTATTAATATAATTATTTATTTATCTTTTATAATACTACTACTACTGTTTATTCCTTATAATTTTAAAATTACCTTATAATAGCCTATATTTTTTGGTATTGGAATTTCATGAGGAAAAATTCACTAAAAAAATTTTACTTAAGGAGGAAAATATCTAGTTTTTATAATGTTCACATTTTTCAATTGGCTAAGGAATCAATTTTTGGTTATGGCATCTTAGTACTAGTCACCATCCCATTTCTTATATAAGGAGGGATGAGGGTGGCCCATTCTTTATATAATCATCTAAGTTAGTTTTTGGATGGGTTGGGTCATGAAAATGATAAATATTTATGAATCTATATAACTAATGAAGATCGAACCAATTATCTCGTAAAATCAAATATAATTATTTTTAACATGTTTATTATTATATTTCATTATGTATTTATTATTATAGTTTTTAAATCATTATTTTGATACTTTTATCTCTATTTTCATCTTTTACTATTAATTAGAATACCTTTTCAAGGAAAAAATTTATGAAAATACCATAAATAGTTTAAATGAGAAGTTAACCACTACTCTAAATTATTATCTACCTAAAATAATATATCATATGATGTATATGGGGAAAATATCACTATTGTTTTTTATGTGTCTTGATGTGAGAAATAGAATTAATTAATTATAGTATTTGGAATTTATACATATGTGGTCATAACTATGCTACTCACGATTTATAGAATGTTATGATGGTGTTGGTTCTTATATTTTAATGGTATTTTCACTTGGGGATATCATTTTCCTTTATATATCATGAGAATTATAGATATATATCTTATTAAAAGTGTAATTACCCCAACCGTAATATCCAATATTATATGGTTACTTTTTGAAATTGGTTCTTGATACAAGAAATCACATTCCAAATTAATAAATAGTTTATTAGCCTTGGGAAACAAGATAAATTCATTCAATTCAGATGACATTTGAAAACAAAACATATGAATTCTTTATAGAACAATATTTTTCTATAAGAATATCCCATAAAATCAATAAAAAAACATCATGGCATCCTAGTGACTAAAAAAATAAGAAATGAGTGATATCAAATGCTATGTAGGGGTATCAGTACATAAGAAGCTATCAGGAATAGATAAGGAATAATCCATATGGAATGGTAAATAACTAAAACACATTCCAATTTTTCAATAACTAATCATGAAGAATAGAATGAAAAGAATATATGAAAGTCCAAATAATTCTATATAAATAATGTCATGACACGTGTCCGTTTATATTTTAACTAACTAAATTATCACATGGATATCAATAAAAAACACGATAATGAGGGAATGCATATTGTTAGTAAAAATAACCATACCATTAAGGCCTTATTATAATAAATTTTAACCAAATGGGTATGTCCTCATCTATATTCCTTAGAAAGTTTGTCTTATGTGACCTACCAATTCATTGGGGTTCTATATCGGGTCCCACCCATCAAATAATAGGTCTAATTCATTTCTCATTTGGGAGAAACTTAACCAATGTAAAAAATTCATATTAATGAACTACCATACAAAATATTAATAATTTTCACAGTTAATAATCATATTAAAAATTAAAATCTAAATCGAATAACATTAAAATAAATTTTAATACATTCCCCAATTAATAAACATAATCATAAACCATCAATTGTAATATAGGGATTGGTATTAAATAGTACATTATAGTCAAAAAGATCGTAATAATGATATTATCATTAGACCATATTCCCAATAAATCATAATGTAAAATAAGGGGGTTTCTCGTTGATGAATATATTTAATATTTAAATTCCAATAATAATATTCTTGGGGAAATATCATTTTCTATTTTAAAATCACATTTCAAAACCAAATATTTATAGAATATTATAGATTTTTTAAATGACCTTTTTATATTTTAAATTACGAATTAATATAATTATTGATCATGATGGTGGTAAATTTCAGAAAATATGAGTAGATTAAGATAAATAGTCCTTTCACAATTTTGGGAAAATTAAAAAAGTACCTCATTCAAAAAATATAAAGAATATTAATTTCAATTGGTTTTGAAAAAAATTTCAAACATAGTAAAAAATTTATTTAATAAATAATTCCTAGAGTTTTTTAAATAAATTTCTATAATTTTATAAAACATTTATATGAATAAAAATGTATATTCAATTAAAGAGATAAATAAAATAATATTTTCTCAAAAATATTTTTTAAATTATTTTTTGTAATGAAGAGACTGAAATGGTATTACTTTTGGAAAATTTCTATAATAATTATATTCTAATATGTATATATTTTTTCTGATTTAAATATCAAAAAATTCCTCAATGGGAGTCCTAAACATAAATAATCATGAATAATGATGGTATTGTGAAATAAACTATTACCACTCTGGTAACATTTGAATCATAATCAAAATGAAATAAATAACTTATAATGAAAAATAAAATTACATGAATATAAATATATTCTTGATATAAAATATCATATGTTAATTATATACACCACACAAAAAGAATAAGTTAAAAATTTGTTACATGTCTCACAGAAGTAAATGTGAGATTAAAAACTCTTACATGTGGTCTGATTTCTTTCGTATGTGCGCTTATTTACTATATAAAAAATAATATTTATAATAAATATATTAAATGACAATGATAATATATTTAATACCATATATTATTATCCTATAGTCTTTTAGGACCCATTTATTATCAATTATTTCTTCAAATCATTATTTAATGTGATAATTACTTCATTTTTAATGTTTTTATGATTGATAATTTCGGTACTTTTTTTATGATCGTGGTAGAAAATTTTGTATAATTAGAAATATTATATAAATTTCATATATAATCATTATTTAATTATTTATTATAATTCATATCTTTTAATGACGGGAAAATGAGTTACACTTTTTATTAAGATATAAGGTCATTCACACACATGCATGCTATTTATATTTTTCCAATATATTGAGATTAAGAAATTAAATAATTATTAATATTTTAAAATATTTTATTATATCTAATATGAAATTTATTTTAATTACATATATCTATATTACCATCGATAACAAAATAATTTGAACAAAATATCACATTGTTATGTCGTGGTGATAGTCCACACGTACGCATGTGCAACATTTTTTTTTCAAACGGTTTGAAAGGTAATACATTAATGTGATATTATAATTAAAAAAGTTTTTTAATGTTATAAATTTAATAAATATACATTATATCTAACATTATATGTAGCTTTTAGATGCATCATTGGAAAAAGAATTACAAAAATTCGCATGATTCGTTTCCATTTTTATTGAAGATGGGATAAATATAGGTTATTTGATAAACATAATAAAATCTTATTAAATATTAGATATTGGTGTTTTTATTTTAGGATATTCACATAATATTTTGATGATTTAGAAGATGAAGTAAAATGAAAATACATTTCTAAGAGCATTAACTCATCAATAAATGAGTATTTTAATGCCCTGAACCATGCATTTGGGGAATTAACCATGAATTTTCATTTTACTTATAAAATCTATAATTTTATATCTTCTATTCTTTACACAAGAGAAATAATTTTTATTGCATAATACCATCATAAATAACTTCATGAATTAACTAATAGTATCTTAAAATTCTTATTTGTTGCATTAATACAATATAGTAAGAAGTTTGTTGAAAATCTAATGAGGATATTCGTAAAAGAGTTAAAATTCTTCAATGAGCTGTATTTTTTTTATTTCATCCCATCTTTTAATTCTTATAAAACAATGATTATATAATGAAATAAATATTTAATATATATATATATATATTCTTTCAAGTTAATTTAACTACCTATTACTATCCTCACTTCAATAAAATAGGTTATAAAGTCATCATTCATGTGCATGATGGACAACCACCTCGCGAGATAATGCCATTTATTTATCAATTAAAGACTCTCAAGGTTGGGAATACTGACAGATATAATGAATATATATGATATTTATTATATAATTATACCCATATATTTATTATTTCATATATACCTCTTTAATTTTATTTTTGTAGGGGAAATGATAACACCACCCCTCTGTATGGAAGACTACGTCTCGTGAAGCGATGTGATTCGTTTATCATTAAAACTTTAAAGGAATGTAATAAGGATTATGTTAATGAATATTTGTTATATTAATGAAATAAATACGGTATTCAGTACATATTTATCATTCTTAATGTATAATTAATCATTTTCTCTTTTACACTAAAAAAAGGATAACATTGTTCATGCATGTGTGGACAACCACATTCATGAAGCGATGTGGCTATTTTCCATCACCAAACCACATAGAGGATTTATATAAGTATAATAAAATAAATAGTATGGTATATGAGATATTATTATTAGTATTTAATGATAAATTATTACTTTATTTTTAAAAAAAATATCATTGAAATATGGAAACATTAATCATGCATACATACAACCTATCATCTCCATGATCATAACATACGTCATTTCTCAAAACAATATTTATTGAATGGTCATAAAAGTATATTTGATGTAAAAATATTATTATTATTATACATATTATATAACTATATAACATTCATAGAAATGGGATCTTTCATAATAAAACACACATGAGAAAATAAGACCATTAACACTAGAAACAACGAGGATAATGAATGATTATTAATAAAATGGTGATAATATATTAAAAAATGATGATATCTGATATTATAAATATTAATATTGTTATTTTTTATGATAATAACCTGTTTAAAACCACTGTACATGAGGTTAAATAACGTTCAATCAGAAAATAATTTGAGGAAAGGGACTTGGTTTTAATTCCTTTTTATTGAGGCTTATAGTATTTTAAACAAATAATTTATTATATAGTGTATATACTTCCCCTTTGAAATTTAATATTATTAATCATTAATAATTCATTGTATTGTATGTTTCAATTTGAATTATTTAATCCTTTGGATGTTTACTTAAGAGTTTCCTAGTGGTAACGAATTTCTAACTCAATTTTATTTCATTCGGTTATATTAATCATTCATCGTCATCGATACTGTAACATTATTTGTGAAATATATATTTACTATGTTTTTTTATTTCTATTTATTTTATTTTGATTTATATTTCATACACAATATCTATTGATTTTATTAATCTCAATTAAAATTTATGATCATTGTAACGTTTTATATCACAAATTCATTCAAATTTTGATAGTTTATTTTTAAATTTCAATTGAAATAAATTATTTAAAAATTTTCTAAAAAACTAATTCCATTTTATCCTATTATTTTTATTCATGAATTTCCACGTAATATTAATTTTTTTACCCTATTGTACTTAAAATAATTGGTAAAATGTGTTCATGAATGTAATATTCATAACTCTATTCAATTGGAAAACCACTTTCTTTGAAAAACACTGTTTTAAAAAAAATCAATTTTTTATCATTTAAAAATTACCTTAAAATAGTTTTTTACCAAATTTTACTATTTGAAAATTTTTTAATGTAATATTAATTTTTTTTCATAACAATGACTTTATATCTTTTATATAAATTTTAAAAGGAATAGTTTTTAATGTATTTGACATAAATATAATTTCTAACCATCATAACCACTCATATGATTTAAATATTCTTTTATAATATTCAACAGTTGTATTAAAATAAAATTAATTTCAATTTTGTTTTTAAAAATTTTATTTTTAAAAATTTATTTTCAAAAGGGAAATGATATTTTCCTTAAGAATGATTTTAATGATCTTTTTAAGAAATTTATATTTATAAATGACTAAAAAACATTATTCTTACTCCAATGAGAATATTTTTATTCCCTACCCACTCTTATTCACCCTCTGGAAGGTTTATGATCATTTTAACTAAGGAAATTATTGACCTTAACATCATTGATTAATTTTTGTAGTCAATAACATTCCCATGAATTATTCAGTTTACCATGAAAATTAAATTTCTCCTAAATATTAATTTATTTATCATGGATATGTTTATTAATTAAACCTTATATCATTTATACACATGATTTTCTACATTTAAAGTTGTTTTTTGTTGTCTAAGGAAATATTTCTAAATTCATATTCTATAGTCAATATGTATATTTACAGGTAATGAAATTTTTTCATGTATTAAATTGATAATTTAATATATGAGGAATGCTTTTGGAACATAAAAAATGGGTGGGGAGTGGTTACAGATATACCATTTATGCCTTAACAGTCTAATGAGAAGAATAATTAAACTAAAATAATATTAATTGGCCAAACCAATGGTGTTTTGACATAGTATGTTGGAGAAATCTTGTCAATGGACTATATGGTGCTGGAATCAAGTGATTGAGACATGATATCCAATAATTAATAATTAACTTCATTAAGAATTCAATTAATATTATACCTGGGATTTCCACAACGATATTATCTATGGATGAAATTCATTATTAGTTATTCATTAAATGGAATTTATTTTTAGTTATTTACCTTTCCATACTAATTATGTGTCATGAAATTGTTATAGTCAAATTACTGATAAATTTAGAATGTTTTTTCATTCTTTTACCAAGTCATATTAATTATTATCCATGAAATATTCACATTAATATATTATATTGATATAGTTTCTTCTCCGTTATTTGATTACATGGGATATTGGTTTAATTTTTCCCCAATACATATTGATTAATATTATTGATTCATGATTACTTACTCTATAATTTTCCCCTCCTGAGAATTTGAGAACAACATTATTTTGATTCTTTCCCCCATAATTCCAGGAATTGTACTAAGAATGTTATGACAAGATATGTTAGAGATAATAATTTTATTAATGATAGAATCAAATGTTTTTATTTGTGTTTTCAAATGTAATGAAAGACTCAAGTGAATATATTGATTACAAATAAAACAAAATTGTTCAGTCCATCCAGATATAATTCCTTTTACCTTATACCAATTTAATAAAGAAAACAAAAATTCTAGTTTCTTGGGTTGGGGAAGATATAGTTTGTATCAGGGGATGTTTAGTAAAATATTTGTGAAGTATATTTTAGAAAACATATATTAGGGATCAAAACACTATGATATGCATTGAGGGTATGTATATAAGAACATAATATTGTTTTTGTATTGTAAATAGTATGTCTATTTTAATAGAAATAAATCCATTTATAGGTAATACAAGTAGATTCTATTTTGGAATAGATATAACTATGGATAATAACTACAAAAAGGGTGCATTGGGGTTGACCTAACTATCTCTCAGTGTAGGACAATGAGACCTACTTTTCACCTAGTTTGACACTCCTATGAGATATTCTTAGTATAATTCACATTTTTTTACAAATCATTATAATGTATTTGAATATATTATGATAAATAAGAACCTTTGTTAAACATAAGGTGTCTTATATAGAATATATTTTATCATGATATATACATCCTATAAATGATTCTTTGGTTTTCTCACTATGGTTTTTATTTCTCAGTATTTAATTTTAGGTTTTCTTCAATGGATGGAAACCAAAGGAACCATGTTAACATTGAATATTAATGTCAATGTTGTTACTATGAGTAAGAAAATTGGATGATGATCAGCATAAATGATATCATTATTATGCCTATTTAGTTATCCCGAAATATGATTAAGAACCAATACCTTAACCAAATCTCAGACTCACCAAAGAAGGGAATGACAGAGTTTTCTAAGAGATTAAGTAATAGAGACCATAAAAGAAAAATGGATTAATTTCATTCATGTTAGAAATGTATAAGGATACACCAAGGAAAATATATCAATGAAACATGAAAATGATTTATGTATGGAATAAAGGATATCAAATAAATAATTTCTGATTAAAAATTATGAGTATGATGGAAGAAAATAAGTCTCATCCTATGTATCCATTTGTAGATAATTTTTATAAATATAGAGAACCCTGAAATTATCCAACTCCATTACCTCATCTAATAGTTAACACCTAGACCATGGAAGAACCTATAAAGAAATAAAATGGTTGGTGTATTTATTGGGATTCTATAATTATATTATAGAATTATTTTTACCTATTGTATTTTGGCATAATAATCATGAATAATTTATGGATTATATTTAATTTTTAAAGAATATATTTCTTAATTAACTTATGAGTTGTTGAAACCATCATGTGTTAATTATTTTAAGATATATCATAATTTAAATTTCTCAAATATCCGGTTTTTAGGTTTTATGTGATGGGTGTCAACCCAGATTAATGATATTTTGAACGAAATTTAAGAAAACATATGTTTGATTAGAATATATATATGGGTAGTAATTCATATACCTTTTATAAAAATATGTTTAATGTTATTGATAGCCTTTTGGTTTCACATGATCATTACTGAAATTTTAATAATAGTCATATTAGATTGTTTGACATTGTGAAATAAGGGTTTGTATTGAAATAGGTAATAAAAATTTTATATAATGATTACTTTTATTTCAAAAATTTATTTCATATTTTATGGGAATGTTTTAGGAATTATATCAATATAGTGTAAAAAGGAAAACCCACATCATAGGTGACATCATATCTCATATAGAAAAGACATGAGTCTTGAACCAATGGCCATATAAAGATGAGGGTTTAGAGCCTAACATTGGACTTTATGTTGTCGTGGTTAATATATCGTTTTTTAGTTCAATTATATGAAAAATAAATATTAATGAAGAACCAGTGCAATTAATATTTAGGTTTAAAGATCAATTTATAATATTGGATAACTAGTGCTATCAATATTGGTTTTAGAAAATATTTAGAGAAAGATATAAATACCTAGAATTTTTTTATGGCCCCTAATATACCTTAAAAGTGAATTTTAGTGCTTTATAAAATAATAATAATTTTGAATATTAATTTCTTTTATTAAGAGTTTAATTGCAAATTGATCAATGCACAAAAAAATGATAAAATTTTTCTTATGAAATAAAAACGTATATTATGTGCACATCCTTAAATTATGAACCTATAAAATAATTTTTCCTGTCTTGGAAAATTATATTGATTTTTTTCTAATTATCATCATTTTTAGGATATCAATGACATTTTCAAATCTCCTTGGTTTATAGTTTTTTGGTCATTAACCTTCTATGGATCTCGCACTTTATTATAATCAATGAGCTCTATCTCTCTCCATTCATCCATGGTCATTGGCATTCCCTTCCTTGTACATAATTTAATTACTCACAAATTTTGACTTAATTGGTAAAATAATTATCTTATTATTCCTTAAGGAATTGTTAATTTCAATTTTTATTCTTAATAGGATGTTTTATTATATCTTTTTAGGTTGTTTATTTTCAAAAAATGAATTTTCAAATATTAATCCCTTTATTACCGAGATAAATTTTACATTATGAGAATGAATTTTTTTATGTGTAGGGAATGTGGCATCCATAAATAATAAAATAATAAAATTTTATTTGATAGTGTAAGATACATGATACGCAGATCTCAAATGACAAACGAAATATATTTCCTTAAATTTAATCTATTTGATAGCTTGTAGAACATGCCACCCTGGTTTGAAATTAAGAATAACATAGTATACTGTTACAACCTAGAATTTAAATTAAGGTGTATGAATAGTAATTTTTAAATTATGTAAATTCTTGTTATCTATTTATTGGAGAGTAAATAAGAATCATTTAAAACAAAACAAAATTATTTCTGAAAAACATTATTTTTTATATAAGACAGATTAGTCTCTCTTTGCTCACAAGTTTTAAAATAAATTTTTACCACATTTCAAAATATATTTGATAATATAAACATTAATTTATAAATAATAATATCCAAATTATTTTAGGATGAATTTCTGGGATTCTTATAAATTCTTTCAGTTTTTGATGAATAGTGAAAAATAAAGAGTTTTAATTAAAAACTTTTTTTCATTTATATGATTTATCATGTAAAATTATATTTTGAATCTTTAAGTAAATTTATATATTTACTTTGTTTTAATGAAAATTTACTTAAATTTTATTTCAATTATTCAAATTTAGATTATAAGAATCATTTTCATATTGATTTTTAATATAAACACATTCTAAACTATTGAACATTTTATCTTTAAAAATGAGATTTCTCATTACATTTACAAGATTAATCTTAAATTAAATAATTTAAATTATGTCCAAAAAATTTGGTATAATTTATTCCATATTCTTAATTAGAATAGTTTATATTTAATAACAAGTTTAACTAAATATTTGGCCACAATTAATAGTTAAAACATTGAAAATTAATTATCGTTTTTATGGTAAAAATGGATTTACCTGAAGGTTAAACTAATAATAAAGGGTAAAAATTACCCAATTTTTTTTCTAAAATCTATTTTATGGAATTATTTTGACCCTATCATGGTTATATCATAAGAATAATCATTTTTGGACTTTTGGCCTGTGAAAAATGTGGGTACCCATTTTTGTTTTCAAAAATTAAAATATACCACATCCCTCACTTATAAAAGGCCACTGCTATCATCTATTCATCACACCTTAAAACCATTTTGTTTAAGAAAATTCCTAAACAATTAATTTATCAAAAGAACTCATATCAACCAAGAAACCACATTTTTGTCTTAAATCCATCATATAGAATAGTTTTGTGCAATCCTAAGGTGGATACTCTTAGAGGAGGTAATGTTCCTCAACATGCATTTTTATTTTATTTCTTCCTTCAAATTATTAAATTATTCTTAAAAAATAATATATAACAACCTCATTATAATATATATACTGAGATGTTTTTATTTTATGTTCATTACCTACAATATTCCCCAACATGCATCTAATGTGTTAGGAAATCATCATTCATGTATACAAACGACTACCACATCTTGAACCAATGACATTCGGTTTTCCATTATTACCTCTCAATGTTGGAAATCATGATGGATAAAAAGAATATGTATAATATTTATCTCAAAGATACACCTCTAGAGTCAATATTTCATATAAAAATTGTTAATTTTCATTCTAGAAGTGATACAATAAAGTCCCTCCTGTGTATGATGGGCTACCGCCTTACGAAATGATGTGATTCATATTTTACTAACTATTTATATGTAATGTAACAATAATAAATTTATTGAATATATGTAATATAAATGAATTAATTAATATATTCCCAACATATTTATAATTATTAAAAAGTATTATATCATTTTACTTTTTAAACTGAAAAAATATAACAGCATTCTTATACATGTGGACACCCACCCTGATAAAGTGATGTAACTCTCTTTTCATCACCAAGAAACATGGATTATATATATATATGAAGAAATAATACAGTATAAATGATATTATTATCATTATTTTATGATAAAAATTACTTACCTGTTTTCTATAATGATCATTGAAAAATAGAAATGATACACATACACACACACAACCAACCTCTCCATGATCGTAACTTGTATAATTTCTCAAAAATATCATTAATGATTGTTATTAATAGTATAATTGATATATAAATATTATAATTTTTTAATTATTATTATTATGGAATTGATATAACCATATAAAATGTGTTAGAACTCGATCTTTCATTATGAAACATGCATGAAAAAACATGGAAATTAAAACCTAAAACAGTGAAGATAAAGAACAATTATTAATGGAAGGTTGGTAAAATATTATAAAAGGATAATATATGATATTAAAAATATTAGTATGGTTATTCAATAATAAAATAAAATGCCTAAAACCAATAAAAATAATGTTCAATCATTTTCAATAAAAAAGAAGCACCAGGTAAGTGACTTTGTATCAATTTCCCATCGTTGAGGCATATTGTCTGTTATGCACCAATTTTATTTATATGTTTTTAATACATACCCTTTGACATATAATATCATGATTAAAAAATAATTATTTGTATTTTATGTTTGAATTTAAATAATTTCATCCATGTGTATTTGACTGACGAGTTACCAATTGGAAATGAATTTAATAACTCAATTTCTTTTCATTGGGTTTTATTACATTTTCATCATCTTTAATACTATAATATTATCATTTAAATGCCTCTATATTATATTATATATTATTAAAAATTGGTTTATTTATAATAATATTTGGTAAACATAATATATTAATTTATTAATTCTCACTTAAAAATTACAATCAATTTAATGGTTTATTTCACCATCTTATTCTAATCGATATTTTTTTATTCGTAAGTTTCAGTTGATGGAAATTATTTGAAAATTTACTAATAAATCATTTTAATTTTTCTCTAATCTAGTCAATCATTATTTTTTCATGTAATAGTACCATTATTATAATATTTGGTTCTTGAAATGATTTATAAAATGTTTCTAAGAAAATATTACTTCATTACTCACTTTAGTCAAAATTCCATTTTATACCACAAAAAATGTATCATAGAAATGTTTTTAAAACTATTTATAACCAATTAAGAATGAGTTTTTAAAGAAAATTTGAATGATTTTTTTATTTTTTAAACTTTTTTGAAAGGTATTTCCATGTCATTTTAAAAAACACTACCCATTTTTATTTTATCAAAAAGGGTAGGGAATAATTGTTATAACGTGTACAACATGAATAAAATTTCTAGATATAATGACCACTCAAATGTTATAAATATTCATTTTTAATATTCAAGGATTATTTTCAAGGATAATTATTGCAAATTTTTTTTTATAAAAAAGAATATTTCAAAAAGTTGATTTTAAAAATGAAATGATAATATCCTCAAAATTATTTTTTAAGATCTTTTTTAGGAATTTCTATTCATCAATGAAAAAACCATTTATTATTACTCCCATAGTTATATTATTTTTGATATCATCCATATTAATCCTATATATTTTTTATGATCATTGTGACCCTGTAATGTATGGACATTCACATTCTTGATTCATTTTTCTAATCATTAATTTTCCCATGAATTATTGACATTCGTGTGGAAATTAAATTTTCCTTAAATATCCATATTATTTATCAGGGATATTTATATTTTTTTCATAAATTATAATTTCTTTATATGATTCTCAACATTGAAATTAATTTATTTATCTAGAAAAAAATTAGTAAATTTTTCTTCCATACTCAATATGAATTTTTTTTATATGCATATTTTTTATGAATTAAATATATAATTTGATATATGAGGAATTTTTTGGACATGTATATATAGGTAGGCCCTAGTTAAATATAAACCCTTAATGCATTAGTAGCATCACGAGGTGAATCAAAGTTTATTTTAAAATAATAGGTAAAATCAAATGAGTTTGTACTAATTATTTTTAAACTAGATTGGATATATAGTTATCATGTCCCTAATACATGACATGACATAATTAATCCTTTACTTCATTAAGGATTTAGTTTTTATTATTATCGCTACAATTTTTTCACTGATACAATCAATAGATTCATTTCATTCTATTATAATAATAAAATGAAACATGTTTTCAATTATTTACCATTCTATATTGATTACGAATTATCAAATTATTATATTCATGTTATTTATTAAATGGAATGTGATTTATGTTATTTACATTTTAAGATTGATTATTATCATTTAGAGTTATACGTTGATATTATCTATAGATGAACTTACTCATCTATGTATGGATTACGTGACATGTGTATTGTATTATTTTACTTTGAATGTTGATTATTCTTATGGATTCACGATTTCATCCATTTCACATAAAATTCACTGAGAATTTTAGCTCACCCTTATTTTTTTTCTTATACCATGTATTCCATGAAGATTAATATGAATTATAAGAATGTGTATGATAGAGGGAATATTTATAGTATAAAAAAGAAATTAATTTTTGTTATATTATGTGATGACATACTCAAGAATGTTTAGTGTATTCCAAGACTATCACACTATTTAGTCTAAGGGGATATGATTTCATGTATATTATTTCACATAATAAATAAGACCTCAAATCCGGGTTGCTTGGTTTGGGTTCAATGGACCACAGGGATACAAAATGGAGCATTGGAAAAACATGGATATTTTATGGTCAAGTTATGTACATAAAATAGTAATTGAAAAATCATATTTGTTTTTCTGACCCCTATATTTTTAGTTTCACACTATTGAAAGCAAATTTTACCATAACTGTGGAAATTAATTATTTTTTTGTACTATTCAATATTATTAAAAAATAATTAAACCATGTTATATAGTACTAATAATTATTATTCTAAATAATGAATGGATTTTTTTTAAATTAAATTCATTCATATGGAAAATTTAATTTTAAATTTAAACTTGTAGATGCAATGAAAAAAATGATTTTCCA
The DNA here is from genome assembly GCA_963277665.1 of Viscum album. Lineage (NCBI taxonomy): Eukaryota > Viridiplantae > Streptophyta > Magnoliopsida > Santalales > Viscaceae > Viscum > Viscum album. The sequence goes on from OY728164.1 coordinate 215,892,667, forward strand.
AAGTATGATTTTTCATTAGAATAATATGTGTTTAGATAATTATTGATCATATAATTTATTCAAATGACATAAATTTGATTAATTATAACATAATTGAATATTTTTTCTATAAAGAAATTTAAAAAACGAACATGTTAAATTATTTTTATTGAAAGGAATATAATAAAAATCCAAAAAAAATCGCTATTTTTTGGAAAATAATCCTTATTAGAAAATTATCAAAAATTAACTCTGAGATAAATTTTCAATTATGATTTAAAAATGGTTTTTAATTTTTTAAATATATTTTTAATAGAAGAAATATTAATTTTAAAATATCTGTTGTATATATAACAAAATTGTTTATAGATAAAATATTGTTTTTTAGAAATCCATTTATTAATCATAGGAATAGTTTAAATTTATATTTCAAATAAATTGATAAATATTGAATTAAATTTTAAATTCATAGAAAATATACTTTTTATTATTTATTTATATTTATTCATACCAAAAAATTTAATAGCTTTATTATAAAGGTATATTATTTTTTGGGGGTTTTACACTTGGGGTTGCAAGTTTAGAAAACTATTGAAGAGTTTTAATTAATTTTCCAAGAAATATATATCGTAAAGTTTCAGGGTGTTGAATTATCCACAAAAATAAAACATCATCCTAATAATTTGATATTGTTCTATGAAACAAATCGTATATTAGTATAAAATAACATTATTGAAAACCCACATCGTAATATGGGTATATAAAAACCCTTTTGATATTAGAGAATGCAATGCGAGAAGTTCATTAAAAATAATTCACAACTATATTTATAACTTTTACAAAATTTGTGGGAAGTGAAAATGTGAACCTTGAGAAAAGGCATAAATAATTATGATGGGTGAATGATATCGTCGAAAAGTAGAATGTGAATGATAAAGGGAATGTTAACAAAAATAAATACATAAATACATTATGCAAATGAAGGAAAGAGGATAAAGTTTTCATTTCTCAATCCTTTTTTTTTTAATTTATGGGATTATTTTAATATAAAGATATAAAAAAACAAGAAAATTTATATACATAATAATTTTTTATTTCATAAGGAAAATTTCCCCACATCATTTTTTATTTAATCCAATTTCAACATCACCAAATACTATAAGAAATCGTTTTCCATGATAAATTTTTTATACATGAAGTATAAAAATTAAAATTTAATATATCATAAGATCTATAAAAGAATGACATGTCATTCCAACTATATTTATAAATATTCTAATTATAATATGGTTTTCACAAGGTATTAAACATAATACATTAATCTATTAAACCTCAACAGTACAACCAATGTTATACTTAATCTATTCCAAAAATAGTTAATTTTAAGAGTCATAAAAAATATAGCTATCCAAAGTCAAATACCAAAATAAAAATGATTTGATTAAAAATGTATCCATGAAAAAAATAAAGTAAGTCATTATTGAACCCCCATTTTCTAGTAAGTAAACCTTTAATTATGATTTTTTTGTGTATAATGTAAATGGGTGAGGATTTAGAGATTTTGAAGAAATTTTGGTGTGTTTTTTGGGATTTTCTACAGGTGCATGGTTGTTGCATAGTTTGGGAAAACCATGAAACACATACAGGAATACATCATAGTGTAGTAGGTATACAGGGGATGGTGCATGATCAACATATAGTTTTCTCAAATCGTGCATCCCCTCTGAAGAAATCGTGCTCTTTAAAAAATGGATTTGGTCATTTTGAGGTTGTGGCTTCGGCAGGGTTAGAGAAATTTTGGAAACCATGCGAGATGACTATGTGAGGCTTGTCATTATAATAGTGGATAATATAAGGTTAACACACAGATTTCCTAACCATGTGCGGCTCGAAACCAATTTCATAAAAAGAGGATCTCACTCAATTCACCCTCTAAGCCACTTGTTTTTTCTTATATGTTTCCCTAACTTGGTATTTTTCTCTCTCAAAGTTCAAGGAAGGTTATGACATCATTAAAAAGGAAATATGAAGTCTTTCCTTTGTGATTATAAGCTGATTCTTTATAGTATGTGATCATTCATGGTCATTATTGATATTTTTTTGATCTACTTCTTCCTCTCTCTTGGTTTCATAGATCTCCGCCTATTGTGAGTATATATATGGTTCACTACAATTTTTTTTATTTGTGATGGGGTACCATTACAAATGACCCATTACAAAAAATTGTGTGTTAAATATTTTTTTATGACAATGTGTAGAAAATAGTTAGCCCATGCTTTTTAAAAAGTCTTTTTCAATGGGTCCATCTAAAAAAATAATTTTATATGGCATGTCGCAAAAATCATTAAAAAATATGTATTAAAAAAATTTTAAAAAATAATCACAGTAATAATAAAATAATTTTAATAAAATAATTTTAATAAAATAATTTTATATAATAATAAAAAATAAAAATAACAACAACAATATAATATTAATAAAATAATAATAATTATAATAATTAAATGATAATATTGTAAATAATAACAATAATCGTAATAATAAAGTAATAATATCAATAATGTAATAATATTACTATTAATAATATTAATAATATAAATAATATTAATATAAATAATGTTAATATTAATAATATTGATAATAATAATAAAATATTAAAAAAATATTACACTAAAAAACCTAAATATTCATAAAAATAAAAATTAAAAATTAAAAAAATAACAATGTAATAATAATACTAAAATAATATTAAATAGAAATTTTAATAAAATAATTAAAATAACAAATAAAATGAATAATAAATATAGACATAATAATAATAATAACATAGTATTCGTAATAATATTAAAAATTCACTTTGTTGAAATGTATATATAGAATATTAAAAAACAATATTACATTCAAATGATATATTATAAAATGTTAATTCATAATTGGGGGGGGTCTTCTGGAGGAGGTGAAGGAGGTGAAGGAGATGGTGGAGGGAATTCCATCCATAAACCATGAGTAAGACATTGTATGTACTCCAACATCTCCTCATGCTAATACTGCTTCCATTGACACATCTCCTCCAGTTATTATTGTTGTTGTTGACAGAGCTCTTCATAGTACCTACACATACTCTCTATAACATCCCCCTGAGGTTTCTGCTTCTCATGATAATGTGCATTACATGATGATGACTCTCCACTATCTCCTCTCTATGTGAACATCAACAACGTAGTGGTCCCATAATAACTCTAAGACATCCATCAGGAGACGATACAAACAACTCAGCCTTTCTCAAAGGCATATTGGGTCACCTGCGTCCATGTGGCCTCATAAAATAGGTGGTTATTTGTATGATCCTCGGTCATGTTCTAAATATCAGTCATTATTTGAGTGTTCATGGACTCATATGACTACTACAATTGAAATTTAAAATTATAATTGTTAAAATAGTATTTTTATTTAATTTTAATACTAAAAAAATTTATCCAACCAAAATATGATGTTGATGATGACCTCTAAACACTACAACTACTGAATCCCTGTGCACACTAGTGTAAATGTCAAACTCAGTAATATCAGGATGTTCAACTGCCTATATGAATATAAAATAAAAATTTTACATTTTAAGATATATAAATTATTTAAAAATATTACTTACCATATATTCCCTATGTTTACTGAATGAACTAAAACCTGTTCAATATACCATCTCTGGTCTCACCTGGTTTTTTTGAACTACCGATGATCTCTTTTGAAAACAACCACCCATCATGTGTGATCATAATCCTCCCAAACAAGAGATGAAATGTAATCAGGTTGGTGGGTGCTACAAGACTCATCAAACTCTGTCACTCCATCTTCCATAATTTAATTCTTTCTTAAGTTGTGAAAAAATAGGCAATATTGCTCATGCATAAACCCCTCCCATGTCTTCCAGATAAATAAATTCATTATATCATCAGTGAGATACTATAAAACCTACAAATAATTTACAATTTTAAATTATTAATTAAATAAATTTAAAAATAAATATTATTTATTTATATAACATCCAATGATCAAACATGTGGTGCTGAACATCAACAGGATTCTGATCCCATGTGCACCATGCTTCAGAAACATAATTATGCAATATAGCACTCCACAGTCCTATAACTATATGATAAAATCTAGGAAAATAATATCAAATAATAAAAAATTTTCTATATAACTAAATTAATGAAAAATAAATAAAATACCTAGGTAAAAATACTTCTATATGTCTGGATCGATGCTAAGATGTGGACATTGCATATAGATAGGGTCAGGAATCATCAACATCACAAGACCACACCCCCTTTGAGTTAATGCCTATACCGCCAACAGTCTGAGGGTCAGATTATTCAACACCATACTCATCCAAATGTTGAATAGTCTCGTACAACTGATGGAATAGATCCTCATCCATATGAAACACGAAAAAAATATTGCAATAAAATTTTTAAAAACAACTAATATATGTAGATATATATTATATATGATTATAACCAGTATTTAACTATTTATATATATAGCATCATACTCATCTTCATATATTACGACGTCAATATATTTATATTCCTTCTTAGCATCATCAATTTCTAATTGAGTTTCAGTTTCTTCATCTATTGTCATTATAAATTCATTTGTAATATAATTAACATAATTATCACCCTCAAACCTTAATTATGGGGTGTTATCATCAGTATTCACATCTCTATATGAAAAATATGGATTTATCACAATCTCTTGAAAAAAATTAAATTCCTTTCATATTAAAAGAACCACATTCAATTTGAGCAGTTTGATCTTTCGAATATTTTATTTTTATTATAATCCACCAATCACTCAACATGTTTAAATTAGCACAACAATTTTCATAATAAATGTTATGTGCCAAATGAGCTAATAAATATAGTTTATTTACTAAAAGAAGACTTTTATATTTAACATCAATTATTACTTGGATAAAATGAACATTAAATCCTCTCCCAATATCCAACCACTGATATTTAAACATTGTTTTGTACTTATTTCCAATTTAACACAGTTCAATAATTTCTCCCATCATTTAAAAAAATCCAACTTCAGTTTCTCAATGATGAGATCCTATCATGAAAACACCACAATTAATTGTTTTTTTATTCCTCATATACAAGTGTTTGAACATAAAACCCATTTATAATATATGAATTATAATATATAACCATTTTGGATGGTTCGTTACTCAATTAAAATAATAGATTATCAATATTATCAGAATGTTGAGATACCTAGAATTTTTTAAAACAACTATCAATCTAACAAGAAATAAATTGATTTTATATGTTAAAACATAAATAATTTATGTTACCAGTTTTTGAAAATAGAAGAAAAATTATTTTCCTGATAATATTCAAGATCAACTATTGTAATTTTTAGAATCTATTTCTTGATATGATTATCATATAACCCATAAATAAAATAATAAGAATTTATTGTAAAAAATATTATAGAATAAGTTCTAGGATCACTCACTATGAAAATTGTGTAATTTATTCATAGTTGAGCAGAACATATGTATGAGCTCTGTGATGTTTATCATATGAAATAAATTGTACATGAACTCAACTGATCCCATGTTTAGGCTGATATAAAATTATAATTTATTTCTCATTTCATCATTTAAATTTACCTCATTACAATCAATTTAGTTTTTTAGCGATATTAATATTGAACATAATGAGAGTAGAAAAAATAAATTTTCTCCTTTAAATAAGCATATACAATTGAGCCTTCAATTGATTCTCTATTATGTGATATTTTTATAAATTTATACATGCATCACTGTAATGGGTACATCCATCATAACTGTACTAGAACTCCACATTTATCTTCACTTGATAAACGTAATTTGAAATGTTCCATTGATTCAAAGGAATCTGGTGGAATGATTTTTTTCAATTTACATAAAATTAAAACAAAACCTTCTAATAATATACATAGTGAATAATAGTCTATTATCACCGCACAAATGACTTGGAAAAAAATTTATATCTTTTATCACATCCCAAATCGTAGAATTCAAAATACCTCTTAATTAAATCTATAAAATTATTTCCATTAAAACATGATAGTCTGGAATTTTTAATCGGGTAATATGACTATTTCTATCATCTATAACAAAATTTGAAGCATGACCATCTCTAATTTCAAATATGTAATTAAATAATAAAATAATAATCAATATTATTGGGATAGTGTATAAGTTTATTTTTTCATCATTTTCTTCTATGAAATGATATTTCCAAACTATTCAATTTATGGTTTCCAGGAAATTTGGGAAAGATCTAATCATGTATTTACAATATCTTTGGTCTTACCTTTTGTATCCAACACTATATGAAATATATCATGAAAATAGTTCTTCTCAATATGCATGGTATCCAACATGGGATGGACCAACATATCAGAACAATATGGAATATCTTAAAAAATGCTAGATTTTATCCAATTTTTTTACTTTCTAAAATCCATAAATTTTCTTTTTCTCTTATATTAGTCCTAATATAATGATAGGTAATAAATAGTGAATTTATTTTATCTCCATACCTGAGATCATTGTTGGAGGTCCCTCTATTTCAATTGTGCCTTTTCTGAAATGACATTTTTTCTTCCAAAAGGGATGATTAGTTGGAAGGAATCAGCGATGACTATTAAAAACAATTTTTTTTCTATGGATTTGCATGAAAACATTATTATCTCTCATAAAAAATGAACATGATTTCAGACCATGTGTAATTTAGCCATATAACCTGCCATATACTAGGGTGTCACTATTTTTTCATATAAATATAGCTTCTAGAAGGAAATTTTGTTTTGTAGCAGCATCATATGTACTTACAGCCAAACTCTATAATGAATTTAACTCATTAATAAAAGGTTTAAAATATACTTCAATAATCTTTTTAAGATTTCATAGAATTAATAATGTTTAAAAAATATGGCTCCTTCAACAATATCTAATGTGGTAATTTGTACAAGGTTATAATGATAAGCCAACACGAATAAAACTATCATAAGAACCAAATAGACAAAAACTGTCAGTAGAAATAACCAATCACAGATTTTTGGTTTCTAAAGTAAAATATGGATTTACTTGGTCAAAATATTCCCATGAATCACCATCAGTGAAATGGTTTAAGCTTTTACCGATTGAAATATTTTTTTTCCATTACATCAATGTTGTTTTGTTTTAAGAAATAAATAAATGATAAAATATATATATAAGTATGAAATATCTCAACTTCTTTATAGGAATAAATCTATACTTCCCAAGTCGATCAGGTTTATACATTTATTTTTCACATGTGAGAAAAATATCCAATGACTCATTTTGAACATAATATAAGATATAATCATTAGAACATGCATGAATCTTCTGATAACCTATACCCAAATTACAAACCAACCTCTTATTTTTATAGAAATTTACATGCAACACATTTCCTTCAGGTAACCAATTTTAACTAATGATAATATCTAATCCAAACAGTTGTTTGAAATTCCATTATCTTATTTAATAACAATAAATTTAGGAACCGCATCAAATTTTCTTATCATTCAACCATGATATAAAAAATCAATATCATATTGGGTTTTATTTTATTGTAAAGACGGACCGCGCACATCATGTACTAAATTTGGAAATTGTGATGGTTCTAGATCCAAATTATTAGTATCGCCTCTAAAATAATGTTCACTATGTCGATACCATAAATCATAATCTATTTGAAAACCAAAACACAATACCTAACCCTTAATGTTATAAAATGTGTTAAACATCCTCATAGCACATTTTTTACATGGGCACATAATTTTCCCTTTTGAAACAAATTTTGGTTTTGATGATGAAAAAGATAAGAATGTTTTAAAACCCTCAACATATAAAGGATTTAAACTTGAACTATTTGGATTCTTCAGTTTATTTATCCAAGACTAATCATATAATAATGACTGTTGAAGAATTATTTATCACACATTTCACTAAATGATATAAAATAATTAGTTATTCAAATAATTTGATATAAGAACAAAATGATTCAAAAATGTGTTAATTATTCTAATATATTCATAATTACTGTTTTTTTACTAATTACCACAAATTTTTCTTAATGACCACAAATTATTACAAATTATTCAAATTTAGTATTATATTACTATTTTTTACTATTTATTACTAATTACTAATAATTATTACAAACTATTCATATTTATTTCTATTTATTTCAAATAATTATTAATTATTCTTATTTATTTCTATTTATTATTAATGATTATTAATTATAATCAATTTTCTTATTTATTACTAATTATTACTAACTATACTTATTTATTACAAATTATTCCATTTTATTACTATTTATTACCATTAATTACCATTTTTTTACCATTTCATAATAGTTATTAAAATTTATTAATAGTTTTTACAATTTATTAATAGTTATTACCATTTATTTGTAGTTTTTACCATTTACGTGTAGTTATTACCACGTATTAGTAGTTATTACCATTTATTAGTAATTATTACCATTTAATAGTAATTATTACCATTTATTTGTAATTATTACCATTTATTACTAACTACACCCATTTATTACTAATTATTACAATGAATTACAAATTATTTCTATTTATTTCTATTTATGACTATTTTTTTCCATTTTTGGATATTTATTTCTATTTATCAATAATAATTAGTAATTATCACCATCTATGAATATTTATCACTAATTGTGAGTATTTATTCTTAATCATCGCTAATTATTACAAATTTTAACTAAATATTACTGATTATCATAAGTATTTCTAATTATCACTAATTATCATTAATTGTTAATAATAATCACTATTTATTCTTATTTATCACTATTTATTCCAATTTACAACTACGTAGTCTTATTTATCACTATTTATTCTTGTTTATTTCAATTTATTCCTATTTATTCTTATTTATTTCTATTTACTTCTATTTATTTCCAAATTATTACAAATTGTAGGTAATTATTCCTAATTATTTCTATTTACCTCTATTTACTACTATTTACTACTATTTATATTTATTTATTGTTATTTATTACTACTTATCATAATATATTACTATTTGTCTCCTAATTATTACCTATTATATTAATTATTCACAACAATTACTTTTTAACGCAATTTGTTACTCTCCCACAATTTATAACTATATATATCTATTTATTACTATTTATCTCCATTTATTACAATTTATTGGTATTTATTACGAATTTATTACAATTTATTTCCAATTATTTCTACTTATTCCCATTTATTACCATTTATTTCTATTTATTACTATTTTTTATATTTATTTCTATTAATTACTATTGATTATTCTTTATTTCTAAATACTTCTATTTATTAGGAATTACCACTATTTATTACTATTTATTCCTATTTACAACTATTTATTTCTATTTATGGATATTTATTATTATTTATAACTATTTATTACTAAATTATTCTATTTATTACTCATGATCAATATATATTACTAGTTATTAATAAATATTATTAATTATTATAAATTGTTACTAATCATTACAAATTATTAAAAATAATTAAAAACTGTTACAAATTGTTACAAATTATTACAAATTCATACAAATTCTTAATAATTATTATCAATTATTACTAATTAATGCTAAATATTACAATTTCTTATTAACTTTTTACAATTTATTACAATTATTTTTAATTATTACAATTTATTATTAATTGTTAAACATTATTATTAATTATTGTATGTTATCACTAATTATGGATCTTTAATACTAATTATTATTATTTATTACTAATTATTAAAATTTATTATAATTTATTATAATTTTTTACTATTTATGTTATTTTATTCAAATTTGTTACAATTTATAACTAATTATTACAATTTATTACAAAATACGACTAATTATTACTTATTCCCGCTAATTATTACTAATTTTTACTAATTTCACCTAATTAATGAAAATAAATTATATTACTATTTATAAATATTTATTATTATTTATTAATAATTATTGCTAATTATTTTTAATCATCACAATTTATTATTAATTATCTCTAAATAGTACTAATTATTGCTACTTATTAATAATTTTTCTATTTAATACTAATTACTACTAGTTAATAATAACTAATATAATAATTATCAGTTAATGATAATTATTACTAATTATTACTATTTATTACTTTCTGTTACAATTTATTTCAATTTATTTCAATTTATTAGTAATTATTACTAATTAGTTGAAATTATTACTATTTATTACTAATTATTCGTAATTATTATTTATTATAAAAATTTATTATAGTTTTATACTAATTATTACAATTTATTTGTAATTATTACAATTTATTACAAATTATTGCTAATTATTTATAATTATTACTAATTATTGCTAATTATTTCTAATTATTACAATTTTTTACAATTTTGTTCTAATTGTGACTAATTATTAGAAATTATTACTAATTAGTTTAATTTATTTCCAATTACTATTAATTACTAGTTATTTACACCAATTATTGCTAATTTTTACTAGTTACCACTAATTATTTTTATTTGCTATTACATATAAATAATTATTCCAATTTATTACTAATTATTGGTGAATATTTTAAATTATCATAAATAATTAATAATTATTTCTAATTATTACTAATTATGACTACTTATTAATAATTTTTCAAATTAATATTAATTAATATAATAACTATTAGTTAATAGAAATATAAACTAATCACACTTAATTATCTATAAAAATAAATAATGCTATATAAAACTACCTAATTCTAATTACTTTTCATTGAAGCCAATTAACCCCAATTATAACTAATATAATATAAAATGAATTAACTACAAATTAAGAGAAATAGATAAATACCTAAAAATTGAATCTTTCAAAGGATATAAACCATGAATATTACTATAACATAGAATTTGAAACATTGAAAAATGTTGAGAGAAAAAAATGTAAGTAGTGAAAGAGAGGGGTAGAGAAAGGAGTGGAATGAGGAAAAAACGAATGAGGGTATATATAGGTTCAATTATTTTTGACGGAATTCCCTTTGTAAAGGATAACGACCCTATTAATTAGGGGTAGTGGTTAAAAGGGTGTTTGTGATGGGTCTCGTTGCAAATAACAACCTACCGACATACTATTTGGGCTGTGAGATAAATACTATTGCAAATGCTAAAAAAAGGCTGCTAGGTATTTGCAATGGGTATAAAAACCAGTCAAAAATACCCTTCCTATTGCGTGGCGTGAAATTCGCGCCAATCATTTTGCAATGAGAAGAAGGTTTTGTTGCAAATAGCCCCCCCTGAAGGACTATTTGTGATGGGATGCTTCACCATTGAAAATACCTCGTCACAAATATCGATTTTCCTATAGTGGTTATACATGCCAAATACTTTTAGATTTGGTCTTTTTGTTGATAGGGGAAGAAATATTAGGCGAGTTCATGTAGATTTAACTCGGTTTCATGGTTGTTTTTCTTGTTGTTCTTCGTTTTTTTAAACATGTGGTTGTTTGCTTCACTCTCGACTCCTCTACATTGGAACATGAAGAATTAGTTTCCAATAGACTTCATTGATTTAAATTGATTGTTCATTCTTTTCGAAATAATTATTGAATCCCTCTTGAGTTATGGTCTGTGGAAATTGGGGGAATTTGTTTTGCTGTGGGAATTTGTTTTGATAACATGATTTTAAAATGATGATTTCAAAATATTTAATGGTTTTTCATCAAATAAAAATGTGTTTCAATAAAAATAATTAGGTTTTGTTGAAATGGTTTGAACACACTTGTATTTGGATTGAGTTTGGCACCATTGTGTGTCATGTTCTCATAAATATTTGAACATATAACGGCATGAAGTACCCCCATAAAAAGGATTCGATTTATATGGTAATGAAGTACCCAAACATAGTGGTCCACTATGTGATGAATTAGTGGAAGTATGTCTCAAAACTCATGAGTATTGGTAGGTCTATAGATTACATGCATGGAAGGATGTGTTTTTGTATGGAAAGGATTGGGTTATGAAAAATTTGAATTCCAAATGATTTAAAAAATTGTTTATGTGTTTTCCTTGGAAATGTGTTTATTATGGATTTGTTTATATTTTGATATAAATTTTTTTTAAAATATTTAATATAAGTTGTTTTAGATAAATGATGCACACATGTTCTATCATATTGGAATGAGTTGGGAAGTCATCAGGGAAATCCTACTGAGTTTTAGTACTCAAATATGCATTGGATCTTTGGTTCTCATACAAATAACGTCTAGTGGGATACGTGCAAAGGTAAAGTATCAAACATCTTTAGTACAACTTCATGAAACTTGGTCTGTTCAGTGGAGTTGGAACTTAGAGTATGTGGATCATTGGTGTCTTTTAATTGTCTTTGATTTTTTATAGTCTTGTAATCTGCTATTTACTTTTATGTTAGTTTGTCTTCTTCTATGGCACTATTTGGTAGGTTTTAATATAAAGTAAATGGTTGAGTTGTATTTTATTTTAAACATGAATCGTGTAATTTTTTATCTGGTTATGGTTTTATGGTTAGTTGTCTATCAGAAAAAAGGGAAAATCATCCCCCAAACTGAAAATGACGCCCTCATAATTTATTACCATCTTTTGGCATTTGGATGATATCCTTTAAGACCATGTAATGTCTCACAGTCCTCTCATGTGAATGATAAGGGGTGGGATGTTACAAATGTTATCAATTTTGTTCAGTTCAATTGTCTATTTGAGACAAGTGATATTAGATTCATCCTCTCATTATGGAATATTTAGTCACTATTTATGTCAGCCTTGAGGTTTAATTTAATTATTATTATTTCCTTAGGATGGGATCCAAGAAAGGAGTAGGACAATCGGGACATGAAATGTTGAGCATAAAATGATGTAGTTATCCATTTTATACTAAACTTCGTGGTACAAGGGAGTTTGACACAGAAGTGTTTTAGATACACTTATATGATTTGGAATATCATTTTCTTGGATTTATCCAATGAGATGATCATGACAGGAATTATTAAAATTACTTCTCACGAGGAATACATATTTCATTTTTAGTAATAATTTATGATTTTCTTCTCACGTGTTGGTTTTTTGAAAAATGTTAATGTTGTTTTAAAATGAATGATTTTGAAAAATATAATGTTGACAATATTTTGAATATATGTTGATTTTCACGAGTAAGCAAATAATTTATCAGAAATAATTGAATGTGGAACAATATAGATTTTGAAGAGAAATGGAGTGATAGTTTATGTGATAGAATTTTGAATTCTAAGGCTTCAGTTTATAGAGAGTGAGACTTATGATGTATGGGGTTTTTCAGAAAATTTCACCCAATAGGCATCGTAGAAAAATAATGTAATATGGTGAGGGGAATGTGGTAGCACAAGATCCATTTGTAAACCAACAACTGGTTCAAAGTATCATCAAAACATTTCAAGCTACGGACACATGGAACCAATGGGATGAGCCAAGAAAATGGGACCATTCTGTCCAGTTCCAGAAGCAGAATCTTCCCATATTTCGAAGTGATTCAGAACTAGAAAAGGATGAGTTGTGGATGCATAGATTGAATATTATCTTTGATGTCATTGGAACACCAATAGAGTTGAAGGTGAAGTTGGCGACGTGTATGATATCTGATCTTTCATTCCAGTGGTGGGATATAGTGGTTTAGGATAAAGTGGATCAAGGACTTATTTAGAATAATTTTTAAGATTATTTCAACAAAAAATTCTATCAACATGAATTCAACATTCCGAGAAAAATATTCTTATTCATCCAAATGTAAGAACATCTATTTGCCACCATGTATGAGTCTAAATTCATGAATTTAGTGTGTTTTCTACCCAAGGTTGTGGATAGTGCATCCTCGATGGAATACATATTTGAATTAGGGATAAGGTAGGTGATTCACTAGAATATTTTCATGCTCTGTATTATTAAATCTACATAGATGGTCAATACAGAAATAGTGACTGTAAGGGACATTTTAGAAGCTATGGGAGGTTGAATTATTTTCATACCCATGGGAAACAGTTGTACCTCTAATGCTGGGAGAAAGAGAAAGAGGTACACTCATTTCCAAGGTGGATGTTTAAATTAAAATCAGATTGTTGGATCAATGATCCTTTCTCAATGAACCTATAGTAATGAATGATGTTTCCAATGTGGTTTTCCAGAACACATAAAGAGAGAGTTCACAGCACAACCTATATAATGCCATAATGGAATCCAAATGGGGCATCTTCAGTGATATTATTGAAGTGCTCTGAGTTCATATTCTTGGGACACTTCTCCAGTGTCCGAGACATCATATGATTCAAAGGGGAGAGGGTAGATGAATCTATATCATTCACATAACATAGCCATTGATTCTGATTCCAAAAATACCATGACTCCTTAGTATGGGAAATTTCAACAGGGAAACAATGAACAAAGTGTAGGGACAAATCAATTATATGTAGCTGAGAAGGTGATTATAGATGATCAGGATGGAACATCTACGACAAGAGGTAAAATTCTTTTTAAATTTACCCTTATACAATTGTTATTTGATACTGGTGTGTCACATCCCATTATTTCTTCTCAAACTATTTTTTTATTGAGTTTAAAACTCTAGATGATTCCCTTTTTGATAAAACATTAAACACCTCTTAGGAAAAGTGAATTATAATCCTTTGATTGTAGAGAATGTTCTATAACCATTTATGCAACTCAGCTAAAGTAGTATTTCTCTATGATAGAAATGGATGTCCCTGATGGACTCCTTGGAATGGATTGGTTGATGACATTCAAGGCATAAATCAACTATTTTTGGAAAATTGATAATTTTGTGATCGAGGATGGCGTCGAGCCTCTATTTAATGGAGATAGAATTGTGAAGATAGGTGTAACAGGTGTGTCGGAACCAACAGTTTGAATGATATCTTACCAATTGTAGGCATTAACCTTGGAATTGAAGCAATATATTTAGACTAACATTTTTCTAGCAGTCATGGATCAATTTCATAGTGTTTTTCTTGAAAACATCTCAGGGTTTCTACCTATATAGTAAGTAGATTTTACAATTGATCCTTTTCCGTGGAACAATCCAATTTTCATTCCATCTTATAGTATGGAAGTAACTGAATTAAGGGAGTTGAAATTATAGTTGGAAGAGCAGGAAGGAAAGAGTTTCATTTGTCCAATCACATATTTGTGGTCCATACCAGTCTTTTTCATCAAGAACGGATAGGGAGCACTAAGGATGTGTGTAGATTATAATAATTTCAATCAAGTGATGATAAAGAATCAGTATCCACTTCCACGAATTGATGATCTATTTGATCAATTTTTGGGATAACAATGGTTATCTAAGATTTACTTGTGATTAGGATATCACCAATTATTATTTTGAAAGGACAATATTATAAATATATATTTCAGAAGTAGATATGGCCATTATGATTATGTGGTAATTCCATTCGGTCTTACAAATTCACCAAAGGTATTTATGGTGTTTATTAGTTGGATATATTAGTGGTATCTGAATTCCTTATTTTGGGGTTTTTCAATGATATATTAGTGTATTCGAGGACAAGGGCTGAGCATGACCAATACTTGGTGACAATGTTTGGAATCATGAGAGATCATCATTTATATTCCAAATTATCAATGTACGATTTTTGGATTCAATAGGTACTATTTAATGGCCATGTATTTCAGAAATGGGTGATTTATTGGATCTGAATAATAGAGAAACAATCATATCTTACAAACCACCAAACAATGACTTTGAGGTAAAAGGTTTTTTGGTCAAGCTGGTTATTAACAATGCTTTGTTCATGACATATCATGACTAGCTTTTCTAATGACTGATTTGAAAAAGAAGAATGTTCTATTCCAATTGATCAAGGAATGCCATAAGTCTTTTCAAGTACTGGATGTTTTTATTACATTAGAAATAATCATGATTTTATTGGAATCAGGATCAGGGTATGTGCTGTAAAGTGATGCTTTTGAATCTTGGTTGGGGTGTGTTCACATGCAAGGATAACTTGTTGTTGCATATAGCTCAACGAAATTATCGGTGCTTGAGGAGAACTACCCAACACACACTTTAGATTTAGCTGTAGTCTTCCATGTATTGAAAACATGGCATTATTAACCATTTAGAGAGAAATTCACTTTGTTTATAGTTCATCAGAGCTTGAAAAATATTTCATCATTAAGATATTTTAATCTAATAAAATTAATATGAATATAATATCTCTAAATGTTCTACTTTGACCTGGTGTATACACAAAGGAAATGAAATACAATGGATGATACATTAAACAGGAAGTCATATACTTATTTGAAAAAACAGGCTTTAGATGAGTGGTAGTTGATGTCGGTCCCAACTAAAAAGAACATGGACATTGAATATTGACTTGAAGTTTTAGTTTTCTATCCAATTTGTCTTGTTTTGGATTTAGTGATGATAGTTGTAGAGTCACAGACGTCTAATAGAGAATGTATTGCTATGAGTTCAAAACTCAATAGTGGGAAGATCAATGAGGGATGGAGGCTGGATGAGAGTTTGCTGTAGTTGTTTAGAAATTGGATGGTTTTACATATGGATTCATAGGAATAGATTCTTCATGTTTACATCCACTCAAGGTGGGGTTTTATCCAGGAATACATAATATGTATAATGATTTGAAAGAATTTCATTGTTGGATCAACATAAAATAGATGGTGGTTGAGTTTTATTCAAGGTTATTAAATTCTAACCAAGTCAAGGTAAAGATTTAGTGACTATTAGGAATGTTACTATATTTATCTATCCGTTTTTTGAAATATCATTAGATTGCTATAGATTTTATAACATGTCTCCAAAATTTTATTTGGAAACACGATTCCTTATGGGTGACAGTGGATTAGCTTACCAACTCGACTCATTTCATCCCTATTCAAGAATCTCATATGGTGGAGGACATATCATAAATATATATTTGGGAAGTGGTAAAGTGTCATAAAATTTCATTTACAAGGTTCATGTTTTTTTATATTGATCCAATAAAAAAATTCCTCAAGAATCAACTGACCATGAGTCTGGTGTATCATCCTCAAATGGGCGACCAATTTGAATGAACGATAAAAATGATTGAAGATATGTTTTAGGATTTTGTAATAGATTTTTTTGGATCATTGCAAGAGAATGTGTAATTATTGGAGTTCTAATTTTACAATAGCTAACAAAACATTATACAAAAGACACTTTTTGACACATTGTATTTGATTGCATGTAGTTCTCCACTTTATTCGGTGGAAATAGGTGAGACCTCACTATTTGGGATGATCCTTTTCTAAGAATCATTGGATAATATTTAGTTGATCATAAAGAGGATAGATACTACTCAGAGTCATCAGAAATCATATGTGGATCATTAACAATGTATGTTTTCCTTCATAGTGAGTGATCATATGTTTTTGTGGATTTACCCAAGGCTTCGACATTGAAATTTTGGGAATATGGGAAAGATATATTCTCAATGTATTGGTGCTTTTGAGATATTGGAAGGGGTGGGTGAGGGGGAATATTTTTTCTCATTGCCACCATTTTTCAATGCAGTGTATAACATGTTCCACATATCTTAGTTGAAAATATTATTAGCCTGATCCTAACCATGTTATTAGATGGGACCATGTTTACTTCAAGTTGGATTCATCATTGTTATATATACTAGATCATATTATAGATAGGCAAGGTAATTTTACTTGTTGAAAAAGTATCAGCCTAGTGTGGGTGTTGTTGCAACATGGTCATATGCAGGAGGAGACTTTGGAATGGGAGAAGGAAAAGAAAGAGAGATGGTTAGAACTACTTCAAGGAAGCAATGGTTTTCTACTTTCCACGGATGGAAAGACCTATGGTGGGGAGAATTTATCACCCATAGATTCTATTAAGTGACCATTTAACTATATTTTTTAATTATATAATGTATATGTGTGAATTTTAGTAGTGTTTTAAGTACATTGGGAGTGTTTTGGGACTTTTCTATAGGTGCCTGATGGGTGCATGGTTTGAGAAAACTGTGAAACAGCTACAAGAAACCATACACAGTGAGTAAAGGGAATGTGGAAGGTGCACAGGTGGCCCACGTTTTATCCAAACCATGGTTCTAGTATGGAGAAACCATGCGATTTGAGAAACAGATTTGGTCATTATTATTTAGTGGCTTTGGCATGGTTGGAGCATGGTTTGGTCATCATTTGAGGTGACCATGCGAGGATCATCCTTACGGTAGTGGATAATGAACAGTTAGGAAAATGTTTACCTAACCATGTAACTAAACCATATATAGTTATAAATTAATTCTTTAAAAGTTTATCTCACTCTTTTCCCTTTGAACAAGTTATTTTTCCACATATAAGACTCTTAATCAGTATTTTTCTCTCTCAAATGTCAGGTAATATTCCTCCATCAATCCATATGTGATCCAAAGGCCTCCATTTGTAATTAGAAGCCGATCACTCATATTAAGTGATCATTCATATTCATTCTTGATGTTTTTATTAGAAAAAATTCACCCTCTCTATTGGTTTCTTCGATCAACACTTGATGAGGAAATTTATATTTTTTTTCAAATATTTTTAGATTTAGTCATCTTGTTGATAGGGGAAGTCATCGATGTAGTCCTACTGAGTTTTAGTACTCACCCATGCAATGATAATTTGGTGCTCTCATAGATTTCATCTTTTAGTATACATTAAAAGTTAAGGTATCACACATACATAGTACTAATTCAGGATACTTAGTATGTTTGGTGGATTGGGGGCTTCAGTCATGAAGAGATTTGTAGTCATTCAGTTGTCTTTTATTTTTTTATTATCGTGTCTTCCATTTTATTCTTTTATGTTATTTTATCTTCCATATTGGTACTCTTTGGTTGGTTTTTATATAAATAAAATGGTTGAGTGTTCTTTCATTTTTTACATGAATTATGGGATATTTTTTCAAGTTATGGGTGGATGGTTCATTGTATATATTCAATGGGAAAATCATCCCCCATATTTTAAATTAATCCCTTGAAATTTATTGCTAGATTTTGGCATCTTGGGGACATCTCTTAAGGCCATGTAACATCTCACCTCCCAATTAGGATGATGAGAAGGGGAAGTCTGTTACAATCATAATATCACATAACAAAAATGATAATACCTTGATCATAAATTCTCTCAAAGCACACTAATAACTGAAATCACCAAAAAGCATTAATGAAAACTTGCATTCTTCCTAAATTATCTCTATCATTATCCAATAAATAAAATATTATATAATCTAATATATTCATTAATTCTAGAAATACAGTGTATTCTAAAAAAGATAACATGAACCGTATAATCCGTAAAAAATTTCAAGGTCACAAATATTATCCCATAAACATCTATTTATCATTATTGTATCATCATCAATCACCGATTGAGGGTTATCTTTCAATTAATAATTTATTTTATCAATGATAAAATTTCCACCGAATCAAATTTTTCAATTACTAGTACCATTAAAAATATGTGATCAAATATTTATAGAAAAACAATTTCATTACAATCCTTATATGATTTAATATTCTTATAATTATAATATCATTTTTAAAACAAATATACAATATAATTATTTAATCTAATTACAAAGTCACATTAGTAATTATTGTTTTTTATATTAATATCATAATCATGACCATAATTCCTTGGTTTCGATTAAGATATTATCCATTGAACCATTGGGATTTCATTTTTATAGTTACTAATATAATTACTATTAAATCATTACACATTGTAAGATCCTCTATAGCTCTTGAAATAATGAGCATTGTGGCCTCTCTGTATAAACATGTATAAATCTCTCATTCCCTTTAATAATGTACCATGGTGTTTCTTTCCAAAACTATCACATGTGGGATTATATTTCATTTTATTCTTCCCATTATTGATTTTCTCTCTCCCACCCCATCTTCTATTTCAATGATTAAAATCCATAATACTTCCAAAATTATTCTATTTTTTGATAGTACATGACATTATAAACTCATTTTATGTGAATTTTTTTAAGACTTGATCCCTTAAAAGAATTTTCTTATGGTCCTCAAATAAATGGTCATCATTTTTATTTATATTACTATTTATCCCACAAAACTAGCTTCACAAAATCAAAAATGGAAGAAACATTTGAAAATATATATTATCATCCACATGATATAAATGAAGAAGATGATAGTTAAATAATCATGATTTCAAGACCATTGCAAGGTCACGTTATGTTTCCACACAAGGTGGCTAACCCAAAACAATTCCCACAGATCCCTCCTCAATGTGTACACTTATTTACTAGTGGTTGTGGGGTGAAAGATGGATAATAATCCCCAAGGCCGCATGTTTTGTCATTTAAAGGTACCCAAAAAATAGCCTAAATCCTTCAAATATTTGGGGAAGAGGCCTTCCAATGAAGAAACCCCAGGTGGTCACACAGATCACATGACAAATCATCACTGGGGAGAATAAAATCATGTGATGATGTCCAAAAAATCTTGTGAGCATTATAGGAATTTATTAAAAAGAATGGAGGTGATAACTAGTAGGCTGTGAGAGGGGATTGTAGTCATTGAAGGACATTCAACATGCCCCTAATTTCATGTGACCAACCCTGACCAATCCAGTGATCCCCACGAAACCCCTTCGTCTCATCAATCGCGCTACATAAAAAACAGTGGACTAATCCACAGTTCTTTAAAGGAAAATTTATTGTTTTTCCCACAATACTTGTGCACTCCCATGTAATCCACATTTATCTTTCAATGAACCACTGTAAAATTGAGTAAAAAAAAGATATTACTTTAGAAAACACACATACCTTCTAACCCTTATCACATAAAAAATGGGGACCATAAAGAAGGAGGCCAGTGGTCTCCAGTAGCACTGAAATATAAGCAACGAATGCCTTGAGTGATCATTGAGACACCACGACACCCCAGTTTCCTAAATTCCCTGAATCATGATCTCCCACAAGAATTTCAACCTCTCCGCACAGAATACCTTGTACATTATTGGGCAACTCCACATCACTCTAAGGAAAAAAATATGTTTTCTGATGGGATGCTTGTGCACCACCATACAACCTATATTGCTCACACGGTGTGTCTCTAAAAAATAGTGGAAATACCTATAAAACCATATATACAATCTCACATGAATCCTGACCATTTTCACATAAAATTAATGAGATGTAAAAGAAGGAGGTGAAAAGGGTTCACAATTATTGAAGGGAATGCGATGCAACTAGAGCACCCTTGACATAGAACTGTGAGACCCAGCAACAAGCTGTACGAGGACTCACAGGTGCCCTACGAAAGGCTTTCAGATATTGAAAAGACCCTTGGGAATGTTGACATGATGACATTGAATTAATTCAAAGTGAAATTCCTCAATTGTAGGAAAAAATATGTTAATGTAAATATGGACTTGCGGCCACTGAAAAATCAGGCAACACCCTTTAAATGTTCCATTGTAGAGACTCGCAAATATGTGTAATTCCAAAACCCCATGTTGACTCTAACTTGGAAATGTGCCAAATGTTAGGTATAATACAGTGAGTACATGGATGGATACAACTATAAATTATCTACTCTAACTCAGAAAAATGGTTGGTTGGGGCATTGGTTGTTTTATTGAATGATAGTGGTTTAACCCAGACCGCTTCTATGCACGTCAACTCTCTGAATATGAGATTATACACAAATTCAATCACAAAACCGACCAAATTTTTTCTAGTTAATACACCAATGGACCACCATTGAAATCAAGAACCAGAAATAAATCCCTTGAAATTATTAGTTAAATATCACATGAAGGAATTTTAGTGATACATGTGAAGGCCACATCACATTCCTTCCTAATGACACTATACCCAAAAAAACTGACATTGAACCGAGGAAAAGAACTCATAATGAAAGTGAAAAAACCAATATTCATTGTGGAAGACTCAAGTAGAAGAAAATATCATAGACCATCACATTATTTTCATGTGTCAATCAAGGATACAGTACAGTACTATATCACACCACCTGATCCTTGTGTCATATCCATTGGACATGACATCTAGGATATACTGAATGCTCTGAATGTGCCAGGACAGGTCTTGAATACTCTTCAAAAGCACCACTTGATTCGTATAGACCCTATGGGTTCATCACCCTAGACATGCAATGTCCATATGACACACTTTCTGAATCATATAATGGAACCTACTCATGTCATCCGAGCCTCATCGACACATCTAGACAAGACGAACCGTCTCTCAAAGAGCTCCCCCTAGACGACTCATCTGACATACACATTACTCTTTGGATGTGTCTTTCAAAACCTATGATTCCTCCTTGAGGTGTCCATCTAGACATGAAACACCATTTGTACATGTTTTCCTAGTATTGTAATGTCCCCCCCCCCCCCTGAGGTGACAGTCAGGACACACGACACCCCTTAGACCAGATCACCATGGATGTCGTGAAACCCTCCACATGTGTCGACCCAGGTCACTCGACGACCTGTAGGGTATTCTACTAGGGTCAAGTGAAACCTTTTGGATAATAAAGCCTATTCACAAGGAAAGACTCAGTATGTAGGTCCTATACATAATGTGAACTATGAGGACTCCAATTTCCGCTATAATCAGGATACATATGATGCCTCTTTAAAGTCCCATGCACTATATTAAACACTCAAATGACCACCTCATTATTTTGATACCATATCCATATTCAATGAGTCTTATAATGTACTCCCCCTTATTTATCCTAATTATCATGACTCATGTGGGCTTAATGGGATGTAAAAAACACCACATTAGTCATAAAATATCCATTCGAAAGGGGATCCTTAATTTGTATGCCCTAGCATCGCCCGAACTACAATGAATCTGATTCCATCCCTAAGCCAGATATGTAATAAATCTCTTCCAGACTAGATCACATATATTTTTCACTTCAACACCCCCCATATGGGTCCTTACCACATGATGCTAAACTGTACGGATCAACTAAACTATGTGGGATTTGATTCATGCAATAACTAAGATATGAAGGACTCCTCATAATGGTTAAATCCCATCATTTTAATATCAACTACCTACAAAAAGGGATAATATCCTAAAACACTTGGTCATATTGTTTTATTATATAATTGACTAATCATTGCTGTAAAATGATTAAGATACTTGGATACATACATATGGATTCACAAAAGAGGCCTTCATCTGTTGCACAAAAAAGAGAGTTAACCCATAACCATTTTGTTATTGTAGTAGATCTTTCTTTAGGATTAGGAAGATATTCAAAAAACATGTCATAAATCTATAAGAGAGTCCTAGAGTAGGAAACAATTACCCCGAAAAAGATGTGAGGTTCCCAACCTACCATCCTCTCGTCCAATACGATTCCCCAAGAGTCACTGGTATTGAAATCCCATATGACTACAAAGAATTTTAAAGCAATTATTTACCGAGTTATTCATATGGGATCCATTGGGAGTTTTAGGGAAAAGTTACAATGGAAATGCAATAAGAGGAATCCATTCAACACCATATAATACCACATGACACAAAAAAGGTAAACTCAACATGAATCTCTAAAATAATAAAATAATAATGTCATAATTTGTCAGACCATTCCATTTGTCCTCTACACAAAAAAATGATGAATTTGAAGTGAATCCCTCATATAATAGACTATTGAGTTATAATCCGTCGATCAATGTTTCTTGAATCTTATATGCCAACAACACTGATAGGGGAAATGTGAACCACTTAGGTCACTTTTCATTGTTAATAATATACACACAGTGATGTAAGACCATCATAAACTAGGAAACCTATGATTCCATCCTCGTGATGACAAGTAAACATGAGCAGAATGGCTGGAAAAAGAATAAAGGAAAATGTTGATATCCATTTATATTTGATTGAGAATTATTAGGAATATTATATTGAATTGATCAGTGACCTTGTTTCATGTTTAAAACATGATTACAAACTCTCGATCTGAGAGTATTTCTTCATCTTACAATACTTATCTCAGTAATTAATCATCCACCGCAAACCCCTTGGGTTTTAAAATGATCTCTCCTGCCAAACGACACTAATAGAAATTAATAAAATTATTCATAAATACCATCGATATGGTACACTCTTGAATATGCAATCTGCTCATGATATGCTTCAAGCACAATATATGGTGTGTCCTCACCACTCGATGAAGGTTGCCACTATAACGTTGGCCCCTTCACCACGACCTATCACTTCATAAGCATATCCCCGGATCATGAGAGCCACCACCTTCCATACCTGATGAATGTAGATCAGGTCACTAGATTCGGCTCTGTTATGGATCATGCACGGTTATGGAGGGTGCCTGCTAACTGCCATCACTAGAAGCATCATACTGGTACCTACCAACCTCTTTCTAAGGGTACCTTCCAATAGAGAGTCACTATGAACACCCTTGAAATTCCCCACAAATGAAGACTTATTAGAGATGAAAGAATTTGGATAGAAAAAAATGGATAATATTCCCACTCCTACAGACAACACCTGCCAACATACTATGGTAGGGACTAGTTGATAGGCTCATATATTTTTTCCCATAGAATGATTATTTGGGCATATTCCCACATCGAACTTGGGGGGGATCATACTTCTACCCATCTAAATGATGCCCATTGGAATATCTGGATGGAACACGGAGGAAAGAATTGGGTTCACATCTTCTTTTAAATATAATATATCTATTACCATGTCATGAGGATGGAAGACATGGGAGATTATATCACCCCACACACTTTTCAAAAGTGTCAATACATTTTAGAAAAAACTGATGAACTTTGCCGAAATATTCCAGAACTGTTGACGAATAAGGGGTAGTCACATACTCTTATCTCTACGGCTAGGATGACTAAACACTCTGATAATCACGATCAAGTATACATACCAGAGTAAGAACACATTCTTTCTCCTACCTGATAGCATTGTCGGCATACCCTAATGAAGGTTGAGCTGTACAACCAGGCTCATAATCCCATTCTAATTTGGGCCAACCATGTGAGAATGGCCCACACCTCTGGATAGGGGCACATGCCTATCGAATAAGTCATGTGATATAATCTAGAGGTCTATGATCAGACCTATATTCCCATTATGGCCAAGGCTAACCATGTGAGAGTGGCACAAGCCTTGGTACATGCTCATATTCCTTTCCTTGAATCTACTCAGCATACTAAATCAGATCACAGAAGAAAGGATCATATTATTGCTTCTACGAATGAATTACTAAACCAGAATCATTCCATGGAAATATAGGTGTAGTTTGATATTCTTCTCCCATTCTAGAGGTATATCGACATATTCCGATAGGAAATTACTATTCGGAATAAGAATATATTCTCCATCCAACTGGGGCCAACTAGTTGAGAGTGGAAAATGACTCAGTGTATGCTCATACGCCTTCCAATAAACACTAGTGAAATATTCCAAAGGCTCATGATTAGTCACATACACCTACCTTAATTGATGCTCACCAACTGAAAGTGTCCAAAACCTCATCACATGTTTATTTCCCTATCATCAATGACATAGTTTATCACCATATTTCGATAGAGCCTCAGTAGTCAGATAATATCTCCATAGAACCAAGAGGTTATATAAAAATTTTAGCAACTTTGGTACATTAAGCCCATATCCCAGGAAAATCATCAATGGTAGGACGACATGCTCTGGCGTCGATGCAAAAAATTACTCATATTTCTAATATTCATGATGACAGTTTCCTTAAGGTTGTTCAAGACACACTCTCAACACCACAAGGGTTTATTGACCCTTCTATTGAGTAGAAGCAGAATTTTTTCATTAACATGATGTCCTCTATGTGGTAATCTTGGATGGATTGTAGGGTGTAACAACCTAATATTTTGTTGGAAATTCGTTTCTTATAAATATATCATAATCACATTAAATCATAACTTAATTAACTACAAAATGCTATGTGACCCTTAAAACATATGTTTACACTTCTATGATGTGAATTTTAAAAATCCAACATATATAGTTGCGATCAGTAAGTTATTTGGAGTCTAATAAGAGAAAATTAATTTTTTATTAATAGTAACATACCCTTATAAATAGTAACATACCATTATTAATAGTGGTATACCCTCATGAATAGTAACCTTACCTATACAAGTATATAAATAATATTCAACTGTAAGTACGTTATACCTATGCCTTAAAATACGTTAATAAATGTCTTTAAACAGTTGTTTTAGAATAAATTATGATTTTAATTAATTATTAAATTACATATATTTGGAAATTTGTTTTTCAAAAGTTGACATCAATTTTTTATTCTACACATCATAAAATTGTTGGGGTAAATTTTTTTTATTTTTCTGAAATACTTGAATTTTTTATGAATAGTGAAATACGATAAAATACCGTATATGCAAAGTTTCAATTAAATACACTATTAATGACATAAAAAGTGATATAAGACCAGTTTTATTGAACTCAAATTTTAAAATTACTATCCTTGGTCTTGAATAATCACTATTCCTTGTCTTGAGGAGATATTATTAATTAATGAATTTTATATTAAGAAATCCCCTCTCTCCTCCACTATAAAACCCCCTCTAACTACCCTTCCATTCACTCCTATCAAGACTTGTGACTTCTACAAATTCCATACAAATAACTTCTCAACATCCTCCAACACTTCTAAAAAGTATTGGTCTCCTAAAAAGACCAAAACCTCTCTTTAAGTAGGATCTCAAGAACGTTTGGTTCAAGAGGTAAATTCCTCTTTTCAATTCTTTGTCTTTCCTTTCATGTTCATTTTTTTCTTTTTATATTAACATATCATTATCCAAATTTTGTGATGACTCAAGAACATTATATTTACTTGAATTTTTTCATGATAGTGGAATAAATTATCATCATCTCCCTCTTTTTACCTTCTTTTATACTAGTTGCAAGAACACCATCCGAGATGTGTCAATTTTCCGCATTCAGGGATGATGGACTTTCGATTTCTATTATCATTATAAATTCTAGTCATGAAACCATTCATGTTATGGTTGAAAAAGATTATTATATATAATATAGACTATTTAATATTTTTTAAACCCTTTTGAAAAATGGTATTAAGTTATAAATAAAAATGAGTTCCTTGTAATCATAACCCAAAATTTAACAGAAACAGTTATCATTGAAGTTATATATAATAATTCATCCTCATTTCATGTAACAAAGTTATATAAATAAAAAATTAAACATTTTTATGTTCATAAATAATATATAATTTTAATTCATGAAATTTACATCCATTCCACATACTTAAAACAAGTCAAACGAAGATGAAAATAATGAAAATGAACCCTCCAAAGAGACGAAATACAATACAATAACTTATCAATAAGAACATAAATGAACTAACCAGAATTATGATAAACTAAATAAATTTCTAATAGGTTTTTATATAAGTTATTAATACGTATAATTTATATTCTAGGAGCTTATGTTCAAGAGAGTAACACGTTTGAAGTTAAGGTTGGGATTTTTCCACCTGAACTTCCATTTTAATTCAGGTAACTTTCATTGTCTAATTACCTCATTGAAATTATTATGTATTCTTATGTAATTCCAATAACTTCTGTTTGGGTATTATATATATGCATACCAACCATATTCCATCTTTATTATATGGATAGATACACATTTTAAAAGGAATATTCAAAATTGGTTTCAAAATACAAACTCAATTCAAGGAAATATCTCAACTTCTTACCTATTTTCAAGGGTAATATGCTTTTGGAAACCATTATATTTATAAAATCACTCCTTTTAAAATGAAAATAATATATTACTTCACATATGGTTTTATACAAATATTTTTCTAAAAGAACTATTCTTTTTAAATAAAAGAGTATTTATCTCACGATTTCTATACGAATTTATAAGAGTATTTTCATTTGGTTGAACACTATTTTTGTTTATTATGTATTATTGGTTTTAATAATTTATGAATTCATATAGATTATTTTATATAATGGTTTATTATAAGCTCTGTTGTGTATGAAATTTCCTAAAACCATTCACCATTTTACTCATAATGGTTAGTGTTTTATGTTTAATGATTGGGGTAAGTTAGTTACATTTCATACGATAGTTTAAATATGAATATATATGTTGTATATGCTTATCCCCGCTCAATTGAGGAATTCATTGGACTTATTATGTGATTGGTGGGCATGTTATTTCCCCTCGATTCATTGGTAGTTCTCATGAGGCAAACTACGGTCTTGGCATATTGCCTTAACCAAATTACTATTTATGGTCCTAGCACGAGGCCTAGAAGGTATGCTTATGATGTCCAGCATTTGAACTTCCCTCTTTTTGATCCTATTATTTTAATTTTATGTGGTTATTTGAATAGTAGAATACCCATGATTATGTTTTATTATCAAATTTTTTACTCAGCTCATATTTCTTCCATAATGTGTTCAATTTCATTATTAAAGGCATGAGTATTCAATTATTCACCATGTCTTATGTTTATGCTATCTTCTGCTATATAGCTAACTCTTACTGAGGGTTTTAGCTCACCCTTTTCTTATGTTTTATTTTTCATTGGACATGAATAATTATATTATTAATTATATGCAAGGATAATCTAAGAGACTTGATGTTTCTAGTGGAATAATTTAGTTTAGGTTTTTACTTTCCATATGTAAAGATGAACTTATGTTTGTATCTTGTTTCCAAAAATACTAAACTACATGGTCCGTCCGGATTCGTATTCCTTGTATGTATGCCAATGTAATCAAATAAGGAACCGACTCTGGGAAACTGGGGTCGGGTCCATACTGTTGGTATTAGTGGAGGTTTAGTAGAAAACATGGAAACTAGATTTATAAAACATAGATTAGGGAAGAGTCCCTTAGATAGTCTTTGAGGATAAACATACAATAACTTCCTGGTATTTTGGTAAGGAATATATTATGTTGATAGTTCAAGAAATTCATCCATGTCAGGATATGAGCAGCTAGAGGTGGCTCTGGCACATATATACCTAGGAGTGAAAGCTCGGAAAAGGTGTTTCGAGCTTGACCTGCGGTATCCTGGTATACGTCAATGGACCTTGTTGCACTCTTGGTTATGACACACCCATGAGATATGGTTAGGATAATTCATGTTTCCTTTAAAAGCCATTATAGAGAATTTAAATGTAAATTTTTCCTCAAAATTACCATTTTTATGATTAATAGGTCTGCTATGCGTATAATTTCAATTTATGCTTAGTATTTTTCTACATTGAGATTATAAATTATGATTGATACCCTAATCTAGTTTATTCCATTATTTATAAAGGGTTCCTAGTGGATGGAATGGAAACCGCACAAATACACGTGTCCCATGTAGGGATTTTTCTCCGACGCAAGATAATGATGTTGGATCTAGGGCTGTGACTGGTGCTGGGAAACTCATAACTATGCTAGGTCAACTTACTCATGTTATGAATAATAAACATACCCTTTTGGAGCATCTGTATCCACCACATGGAAGAGCCATGCTAGATTACATTATGTTACAACAACCTCCATCATTCAACATGACTACAATCTCGTTTGTAGTGGAGCAGTAGATATGTTCCCTTGAGAAGATATATATGGATTTGGGATGTAGTGAAAGAGGGAAGGTTTTCATGGCATTATATCATCTATTGGGAGATTCAGATCAGTGGTGGTCATTAATCCACAACACAAAGGTGGAGGAATAGATATAAGTGATGAAATGTACGGATTTTAAGAGAATCTTATTAAAAAAATAATTCCCTTGTGAGTGGCGAGCAGATATGGAGAGACAGTACTTTAATCTGAGGTAGAAGGAGGATGAAAATGTTTCCAATTATGAAGACAACATCACAAGTATAGTAAGACATGTTGTGGACTATATAAGAAATCCAAGGAGGAATGTTGTTCAATTATTTGATGGGATAAATCAATTCCTCCGGCGGGCACTGGTGTCCCAATGTTTTTCATCATATGAGGATATAGTTTCATGTGAAATCAAGACAGAAAAATAATTCTCCAAGTCTTATGTCTTTAAGGGAAAGAAAGAGAAGAAGATGTCAACTGAATCCTTTGGGGAAGGAAACAATGAAACAAGTAATAATGGAAGAGTTTAATTTCCACCCCATTATAATTGCGGAACGAAACACCTTGGTGAATTCATAAACGGAAATGGGGTATGCTTCAAATATAGATAGAAAGGCCATCTAACTAGTGATTTTAAGGGAAATAAAGAGGCTAATGATGTTAAATGTTATAACGGTCGGGATATAGGACACTATACGAATGATTGTCCAATGTTTCAAGAAAACAAGCCACTGAAAATTCCAAGGGAGAAGGGATAGACTTATGCTATCACAGCTGCTGACAATGAAGTTCCTAATGATGTGGTGGGAGGTACATTAATCGTTTCCTCAAATTTATCCAATTCATTAATTGATTATGGATCATCACATTCATTTATATATTCCCAGTTTTCCAATAAAATTATATATGTACAATTTAATTTAATAAAGGAGTTATCAGTATAAAATCCTAGTATAATTATCATTGCAAAAAAGGCATGTCGATTAGTCCACCTCGTGCCACAAAAACAAGATTTATTTGCTAACCTTATCATCATACCAATGGTTGACTATGATATAATTATCAGTATGGATTGGCTGTCAATTTATAATGTAAATATATATTGTAAGAGAAAGGAAGTTACAATATTTGAGAATGGTGTAGAATAACTAATCATTAGAGAAGAAACCTCTCCATTTGATTCTTATCAAGATCCACCCCTAGTAGCTCAAATAATTCAATTATTAAGTAGGAAGAGAATGAAATAACTATGGGAGAGGAAAACAATGTACCAAAAGAAGATGTAACTATTGTGCAATAATATATATATGTCTTTAAATAGGATTTACCAGTACATACTTTAGAGTTGGAAATTGAGTTTTCCGTTGACATAATTCTTGGTTTAAGGCCCATATAAAAGACCCATTATAGAATGGCCCCTGTTGGAGTTAGTGGAACTATAGAATCAACTAGAATAATTCAGTGATAAAGGATTTATTCAACATAGTGCTTTTCCATGGGGAGCTCATGTCCTCTTTGTCTAGAAGAAAGATGGATCCATGAGGTTCTACTTTGATTATAGGGAAATCAATGCTATTAAAATAAATAATAAGTATCCTCTACCATGTATTGATGATTTATTTGATCAATTTCATGGTGCCAAATATTTTTCGATGATTGATCTATGATCTGGATATCATCAGTTGCTTGTGAGGGAAGAATAAATTCAAAAAAAAATTGAACTTGGTACATGAATTATTAGTTTAAAGTAATACCATTTGGACTAACTAATGTACCATCTTTTTTCATGTATCTCATGAAAAGAGTCTTCAAGGAATATCTTGATGAATTTGTAGGGGTGTTTATTGATTATATCCTGATGTACTCTAAAATCCATGATGATCATGAAAATCACATTCACACTATTCTGAAGACCCTTAGAAGAAATACATTATATGGGATGTTTAGAAAGTGTGAATTATGGCTTCAATCAATTTTCTTTCTAGGACACATTTTATCTAAATATGGAATATCTATAGATCCAATGAATAAAATGGTTATTCAAGAATGGGATACTCTAATGAACATATGTGAGGTACATTGTTTTATTGGTTTAGCTGGTTATTATTGGCGTTTTGTTCTGAATTTCACCCATTTAGCCAACCCAATTACCAAGCACACACGAAAAAGAGTTAAGTTTGTATGAACAAAATAATGTTAGGAATTAATTGAAGAATTGGAGAGGAGGTTATTGAATTTTTCAATCATAACCCTATTATCAGGGAATGATGGTTTTGTGATCTATAGTTATGCATCAATGGAAGGACTTGGTTTTGTCCTTATAAAAATGATTGAGTGGTTTCCTAAGCATCTAGCAGCTAAAAATTCATGAAAAAAACTATACAACTCATGATATTGAGTTAGCAGTGGTAATATTTGCACTGATGATTTGGCGACATTACATATATGGAGAAAAATGTGAGATATATACAGATCATAAGAGTTTAAAGTATAAATTCTCACAGTAATAACTCAACATGAGACAAAGGAGGTGGATTGAGCTACTCAAAGATTATGATTTCACAATACATTACCACCCGGGGAATCAGAATAAGGTACCAGATGCTTTGATTAGAAAGGACCCTGTAATTCTGAACAGGATGAGAGTTGAAAGGGATTCTATGTTCATGGAACAATTAAATATGGATATGGGAATTATCAAGGAGGGTAACACATCACTAATTTTTCAAATGGTTTCCCAACATTCTTTATTGGAGAGGATAAAAAGATCTCAGGCAAAATACGAGGAGTTTTAATAGAAAATTAATTCTATAAATGAAGGGAAGTTGACTGAATTCACATATGAATGTGATATTTTAGTAATCGAGAAGTGGCTTTGTATTCCCACTATTCCTGAGCTAAAGAGTGAACTGTTTGATGATTCTCATTGCTCTAATTTCCTTATACATCTTGGTAGCACAATGATGTATCGAAATCTCTGAGAAAACCTTTGGTGGGACAATATGAAATGGTATATTGCTGAATATACATCAAAGTTCTTGGTATGTCAACAAGTGAAGGTTGTGAGGAAAAAGTATAAGGGGATGATGCAACCACTACCCATACCATTGTGGAAGTGGGAGAACATTACCATGGACATTGTCACCGGACAACCAAGGACATCTAGAGTAAACAATGCTATGTGGGTCATTATGGATTGTCTTACAAATACATCTCACTTTATTGTAATTCAAGAGGACTTCTCATTGGATCAACTTGTACGTATTTACATCATAGAATTGGTAAGGCTGCATGGAGTAAGACTATCCATTGTATCCGACCATGATCCAAGATTCAACTCGATGTTTTGGAAAAGTCTCCAACATACTTTAATCACTGAACTGAGCTTTAGTATGACCTATCATCCTCAAATTGATGGACAATATGAGCGGACTATTCAGACAGTGGATGAAATGTTTAGGGCATGTTCTATGGAATTCAAATGGGTATCGGACCAATATCTTCCAGTAGTTGAATTTTCCTACAAAAAAAGTCTCCACTCGAGCATCCGAATGGCACCAAAAAAACAATTTTTGTGAAATGGTGTTGAGCACTTGTTTTTTGGGATGATGTCGGTGAGTGAAAGCTTCTATGACCTAAATTGGATGATGAAATGGTGGTAAAAAAGAAAACCATTCAGTAGCATATCAAGGCAGCCCAATGTCAACAGAAGAGTTATGTGAATAACCATCAATGGGACCGTGAGTTCAATGTTGGGGACCTGGTATTTCTAAGCATATCTCCATGGAAGAAGTTCATGATGTTTGGGAAGAAAGGAAATCTATGTCCCATTTATATTTTCCCCATTTATATCCTTGATCGAGTCGGAGCTGTGGCCTATTGCCTAGCACTTCAACCTACCTTGTGGAATGTACATAATGTATTTCATGTATCCCAATTAAGGAAGTAAATAATAGACCCTTAAAATTTACTCTCTTAATAAGTGTTACAGTTGGTCAATGATATTTCCTATGAGGAGTATCCAGTGAAAATCATGGATCGTAGAGACAAAGTTCTACGCAATAAGACTAATCATCTAATCAAGGTACTATGGAGAAACCATAAGTACAAAGAGGAAACTTGGGTACTGGAGGAATCAATGAAGGAAATGTACCCCCACCTGTTCTTGGCCTGGATTGTAAAATGAAATTTCATGGGTGAAAATTTTGTAAGGAGGGGAGAATGTAACGACCCAATATTTTTTTGGAAATTAATTTCTTATAAATATGTCATAATCACATGAAACCACAAAATCATTAACTATATAGTTCTATGTGGCCCTTAAAACATTATTTATCACTTCTGTGATGGGAATATAAAAAATCTGACATATGCAGTTACGATCAATAAGTTATTTGGAGTCTAATAAGGAAAACATAATTTTTGGTTAATAGTAACCTACCCTTATGAATTTTAACACACCCTTATTAATAGTGGTATACCCTGATGAATAGTAACAATACTAATAATAGTATATAAATAATATTCAAGTGTATGTACGATATACCTATACTTTAAAGTAAGTAAACAAATGTTTTAAAACTATTGTTTTTAGAATAAATTACGATTTTAAATAAATATTAAATTATTAATATTTTGAAAATTATTTATGAAAAATGGAAATCATTTTTTGATTCTACACCTTGAAAGATGGTTGGGGTATATTTTTGGTATTTTTCTGAAATACTTGTATTTTTTAAGAATAGTGAAATACGGTAAAATACCGTATATGGAAATTATTAGTTAAATATACTATTCATGAAATCATAACTGATGTAAGAGCACTTGTTTAGAACTCACAAGATAAAATTACTATTATTGGTCATGGGATAATCACTATTCCTTTTTTGGAGGAGATATAATAATTTAATGAATTTTATATTAAAAAATCCCCTCTCACTTCCAATATAAAAACCCCTATCACTCCCCCTTCCATTCACTCCTCTCAAGCCTTTTTCCTTCTACAAATTCTGTCCAAATACCTTCCCAACCTCCTCCCCACTTTTATAAATCATTGGTCTCATAAAAAGACCAAAACATCTCCTTAAGAGGTTCTCAAGGATGTTTGGTTCAGGAGGTAAATTATTTTTTTCAATTCATTTCCTTTCCTTTCAAGTTCATTTGTTTTCTTTTTCTATTACTTATCCTTATCCAAATTTTGTGATGAATACAATATCTTATATGTAATGGAATGTTTTCATGATAGTTTAATAAGCTATCATAATCTCCCCCTTTTTACCTTGTTTTATACTAGTAGCAAGAACACCATCCGAGATGTGTCAATTTTCCACATTCAAGGATGATGGACTTTTGATTTCTATTTTCATTTTCAATTATGGTCATGAAACCATTCTTTTTATGGTTAAACCAGATTATTATATATAATATAACCTATTTAATATTATGTAAACCCTTTGTTCAAATGGTATTATGTTTTAAAAAAATGAGTTTTATTGTAATCAAAACCCACATATTATCCGAAACAATTATCATTAGAGTTCTATATAATAATTCATCCTATTTCTATGTAACCAAGTTATATAAATGAAAAATAACACCTGATTATGTTCATAAATAATATACAAGTTCAATTATGGAGATTTACCTCCATTCAATGTAATTAAAAACAAGTGAACAAAAAATGAAAATAATGAAGATAAACACTCTAAAGCGATGAAATTCAATACAATAACATATCAATAAGAACATAAATGAACTAACCATAATTAAGATAAAATAAATAAATTTCTAATAGGTTCTTAAATAAGTTATTAATAATTATAATTTCATATTCTATGAGCTTATTTTCAAGAGAGGAACACGTTCAGAGTTAAGGTAATCATTTTTCCACCCGAACATCCATTTTCATTTGGGTTACTTTCATTGTCTAATTACCTCAATTAAATAATTATATATTCTTACTTATATACAATAAATTATGTTTTCATATTATATATATGTATTCCAACAATAATCCTTCCTTATTTTATGGATAATTACATGTTTTAAAAGAAACATTCAAAATTGGTTTCAAAATACAAACCTGATTCAAGGGA
Source organism: Viscum album (assembly GCA_963277665.1). Classification (NCBI taxonomy): domain Eukaryota; kingdom Viridiplantae; phylum Streptophyta; class Magnoliopsida; order Santalales; family Viscaceae; genus Viscum; species Viscum album. The sequence goes on from OY728164.1 coordinate 215,928,564, forward strand.
ATATCTCCACTTCTTACCCATTATCCAGGTTAATCACTAATATATTTTTGGAAACCATTATATTTATAAAATCACTCATTTTATTATTAAAATAATATCTTACTTTACTTCTGGTTATATACAAATATTTTTCCAAAAATAACTCTTCGTTTCTAGTAAAAGAGTATTTATCGCATGTTTGCAAAATGATTTGATAAGAGTACATTCATTTTATTCAAGACACTTGTTGTTTCTTATGTATTATTGGGTTTAATAATTTATTAAGTCATCTACCATATTTTATTTAATGGTTTATAACTAACTCTATTGTGGATGATCTATCCTAAAATCATTCTCCATATTACTCATAATGGTTGGTGTTTTATGTTTACTGATTGGGGTAAGTTAGTTACATTTCATATGATATTTTTAATATGAATGTTTATGTTGAATATCTTTATCCCAACTCATACAAGGAATATATTGGACTTGTTATGTTATGGGAGGGGCCCACTATAGGCCCTCGATGCATCGGTAGGTCTCATGATACAATCTATGGTCATGGCACAAGGCCTTTAAAAAAATGATTATTTATGGTCCTATCACGAGGACTTGACAGTAGGTTTATGAAGTCAGACATATGCACTTCACTCATTATGATGCTAGTATTTGAAGTTCATGTGGTTATACATCTAGTATAATACCCATGATTATGTTTTATTACGGAATTATTTACTCATCTCATAATTCTTCCATAATGTGTTCACATTCATTATTAATGGAATATGATTTCAATTATTCACCATGAATTATGTTTATGATATCCCCTGTTTTATTTCATACACATAATGAGAGTTTGAGCTCACCCTTTTGTTATGTTTCTTTTTTCTCAGGACGTGAAGAAGTAAATTATAAATAACATGGAAGCATAATCTAAGAGACATGATGTTGTTAGTGGAATAGTTTAGTGTAATTTTTTCATTCCATATGTAAATTTGAACATATGTAGGTATATTGTTTCTAATAATAATAAACTACTTGGTCCTTCGGGATTTTTATTTATTGTATGTATGCCAACGTAATCATGTAAGGCACCGACACCGGGAAACTAGGGTTGGGTCCCTACATAAAGACTATACTCCTGTCACCCACTTTGGTCAACCTCCCCATGGTGAAATATCTCATGGGAATGGTAGTCCTTCAATTGTCTAGAAACCTCTATATAGAGAGGTGAATGAAACATTGTCACCTTTGTATATATAGGTGATTGAAACACTAGGGTCAAGAGTATATAGTTCTCCATCAGTATCCAACAACACTACTCTCCAGTTATTAGGTAATGATCATAGTCACCTTCTATGATATGAATGTATGGAGGCATGTATGTCTAATGTAGAAGAGACAGAAAAACACATATAGAAATAGGTAGTTGAGATAAAACTCCCCATCATGTTTTCTCTCCATAATACTTCTAATTATGAGATCCCTGACGAGCTAGAAAAGGAGTGAATTATTTATCTATGTTATATTATGTGGGATAATCATTAATAAATGAAGGATCGATATATCCCTTATCCATGATATGAGTCTCACCATTATACCATTAGGATACTCTGTACCAAGCTCAACCTGGCTGCTATCTCCAAGGATCATGATCCAAAATTGGAAAAAAAATATGATAATTCACAAACAATTGCTGCCATTTCATCATCACACTTCAACAATTGATATCCAAAGACACATCAGACATCCAAATTCAAGGATGGGGATAGTAAGGAGCCTTACACTTCACTACTCCCCTAGAATTGCAGATCCACTCAAATATGGAATCCATCAATGTTATAGCCTCTAGTAATGTTAGGGGACCAAGAAATGATCAGGTTAGTTTTTCACTACCATAGAATTTCCCCACTCCAATAATACTTAGAAATCATAGAAAGGGAATGAAGATAGCCAATAAGACTTCAAATTGTCTCCCTAAGGTTATAGGAGGACATTCCAAACACGAAAATCAATATTGCGATAACTTGGAAAATAGACCACAATGACTGATCCTTATTTTAGTCTTCCATCTCACCCAGCTCTCATGACATCACAACTACACCACATAAAGGAGACCACAATAGTAGTTTCCACAGAATCTGTCAAGGAATGGACTCAGTCCACGGGGCTTGGAGAACATTTTCCACTACCTCAACCCCTCATGTCATCATTTCCGAATAAAAATTATGACATTATTGCAGCAGTCACAGGTGAACCATACCCCACATGGTTGGAGGATTTTATATCTCAATCTTCAATTCAAATTTAATTATCCCCTGAAAAGGGATGTGAGACATCAATGGCGATTCTAAATCACCTCAACCCCAATGAGATGGGGAAAATTTCATCTTCATTTCTAATGACATCCCCAGATAAACTCCAGTACACCGGGCTTGGGGAAAATTTTTCATCATCAACACCATAGATAGATTAAGTATTCACTATATTGGGAGGAAATGAACATCATTCTAAATCCCTCTAGTTCCTCCCACCATAATAGAAACCAATGTTGGTTGGTTCTCATTTCAAAACCATTACTGAAAATTAACTCAAGGTCTCCATTCATAATCCAAGAGGAGAGAAGCATACATTGAATGAAATCATCCCCTCTAGGGTTGCAAGTCTATACCGATCAATAAGGCCAAAGGTTCTAATAATTCTCTTAATAAAAGCCTTATAGAACTGGCTTTCCTAATGGGAAACAATGTCACACCCACTATTCCTCGACATGCCTCAATAAATGTCACCAATATTAACATGGAGGAAAGTGATCATGATCTAGATACAAAGGGTTGGAATAGGAAAGAACAAATCTAGAAGGTGGGTGATTTGGACCCACCGAATAAGGGAGCACAACCATAGAATCGAAGAGGGCTCCATAATTTGGAAATGCCAAATAATTAGTTTCCACATCCTTGGTAAAAAATATCTAATCATAAAGGGAAGGAAACAACCGCACTTTGGTTTACACATTAGGAACATCAATTTTCTCAATATAAAAGTGAAATACATGCTCTATGGAAGATTAATGAGAAGATTCTTAGGGGAAATATTCCCACTAGGTATCATCTCCAACCAGAGGAAAATATTATAACACTTATGGTTGATCCACCAACCAGATTAGTGATTGAATATCATATTGTTTCCAGGTCTAGAAAACCCATCTAGATAAATGAGGAAGCTAAGAGCGATAGAGACATCCATCTACTACGATAAAAGCATCTCCCTCGCCATGGGTAACTCCTCAGTCATAGGGAAAATAGAGGATCATTGGGAGATGAATGTCAGACCATTTCATCAACCCTCACCCACTCCCTACAAACAGGATGTTTCTCAAACAATAGTGCCTCTATAGTTTCTCAGTAACATTGAAGATATGCCTAATCGGATGGAAGACATGGAAGGGCGATGCATACGAATGTAGCCTGAGAAGAAGCCATATCTTAAATGTGTAGATTATAACCGTCCTCTTCCCAAAATTGTAAATCCTACCATATCCACCTTCAATGGTATAGGAGATCCTGAGAATCATCTCACACAATTCATGATTCAATTTAGGGCTATGATCGGCCCTAGAGATCACCAAGAGGTGACTAAGATGAGGTGTTTGTTATAGAAATTGATTCGTCCAGCCATTATATGGTATGATAATCTTCTAGTAGGGTCTATCACAAGATGATAAGACCATAATTGTCAGTTCCTTTAACAATTATGCTCAATTCAATGGAAGGTGATGATCATCGTCCTGATGAAATGCATGCATCATGAGAATAAGAGGATGTATTACATCATATCAAGGTGGAAGGGAATAACCTATTCACTAATATTCCCTCTTTCTTATGAACAACTAATTTAACATTGTTCTAAAAATCATAGGGATTGCTGCAAACACCCCTAATCCACATGAAATATCTAGATAGATTCCGAGAGTTTGCAGAAGCAGCACATCATCCTGAAGAGTTTATTGAATTAACGAGATCCATGTCTCAGCTCACACCTATAGTAAAAAGGAAAAAGTTCAGGAAGAGAAGAAGGTACAACTATCGCCCTCATGCATGCATTATTAAAAGATCCCATGGAAGCTCTCAACCACCATATACCTCCTACCTATTGATGAAAGTCGAAAAATCACCCCCATCCAGAAGCACATAGAAATGAGGTAATCATAGGATTTCAGTAATTAATGGACAACATGTACTCCTTTTTAAACGAGTATGTCATGGGATACTTCTCAGTGGACATGGAGAACAACCTTCTCTCACTTCTGAAACCCTAGAAGTTGGATTAAGTCAACCTCACCGACCATCCTAATTATTTCCCTATCCATAGAAGTTTGAGTCATAATATCTATTCCTATTTCATCATTATGGAATCATTTCATGGTATGTTTGAATCCAAAGATGTGACATTTGATGACTCTTCCAAACAAGTGGCTTGCATAACCATTGTCCGGTTAGAGGAAGTGGAAGGATGAAAAAAATCTCTATCGGGAAACCAAATATGTTTGACAATTGGATGACTCATAAAATAGTTGTTCGAGCCAATGAAACCCTCAAGGAACAGTTTAAAAAACATGCAATAATTCCAGTACAAAAAAATTATAAGTTTGATAAACCTCAAAATGGTGGGAGTGACCACTGGAAGTAGAATGAACTAGAAGTGGAAGAGTTATATTATGTTCTAAATAAAAATCCAACCATTTCTAGTTTCTACCCTATAATATCTGCGGCACAAGAACCACCCCACAAAATGCAATCCTCATCAGGTGACGAGATCATATTTGTTTCCCTAAACACAATACACTTCATGATCCCATTATGTGATGATGATTACACCCCAGAGTATAGATTTCCTACATATAAAAAGGGGACGGGGAGCCGCATGTGCCGAAGAAAAGAATACAAGGGATAATGCAGATATGGATAGGGTTAGTATCCTGGTAATATCCCCAAAGAGGACACATATGTGGTTTAGAGTTGTGGAAAAGTGCTTCAGTAGTGTCAAAAAAGTAGGAAGGTTCCTCAGAGCCCTCGATAAGTTGTCCACACCCAATTGTCTTGCTTGAAATCTTAGAAGGGTCTTGATCTAATCAACCCTGACAATGATTAAGGCCGATATAGCCTATACCACTGGAGGTAGATACTCCCTGAACCTCCACACAATTCATAGTTTTATATACCTCAGATTCTCTAACTCCTAAGACACATGACCACAGGCAGTTCCATATTGGGAAAAAATAACCTCTAGAACAAAATTAAGTTTCTCTTAAACAACTACCCATGGACCCAACCGATCTCTCAATCCATTATCTTCTTTTTCTTTCAAACAAACAAAGGGAGGAACTTGTTGAAGGCATATGATGTCCACAACAATATTATGCAGATGTCTTTATAGCCGAGGCTTATATTGCAGAGACCATGTCATTAGGATGTCATGTTTTCATCTCCTTCATTGATCAATATTAGGAGGAGGACATCCAAAGACTAATCATACCCTTGTATGTCTTAGGAAAACTCAATACATCCACCTCCTAGGTTGTTGACCAATAATGGATCCATGATTAATCTCATCACATACTGAACCCTCCGACGTATGGGGAACGTAAATTGGGACTTATCCCCTACAAATTCATTCATCCAATGGTATGATAATCATGTGAAAGGTCCCCTTAGAAATATTACGCTAGAGACCCAATTTTAGGATCTCACATCTGATGAAGAGTACATGGTTATCCAGAAAGTCAATGGAAATAATTACTTTCTTGGAAGACCATAGCTCCATATCCACTCAACTGTAACATCAAAATTATATCAATGTTTTAAGTACCCCATCAATGGAATGGTCATAATACTTCATGGTGACAATTCCCCCTTCAAGACTTGTGGAGTAGTATATGATGAATTAGACTTCTAAAATAATTGAGGAAAGAAGCAGATGAAAGATGTTGTTATACAGGTTTTTGCACAAAATGGTTTAGGTCCACCCCTATAAATACCTATAAAATGCACAATGGGGATTACATGCTCACCATAAACATGGTTGAAATATAGGAACCGGTCCTAGAGGTTCAATCCTCTCATGTCCTCAGCAACAATCATCTTCAACATATCTCTGCCAAATCATAGATGACAAGAGATTATGATATTTCTTATAATGGCCTCCCTCACCCTGATTGTGTCAAATAGGTCCCAAAACATCCATACTCATTCAAAATTGTACCTATAGACTCATAATAGAAGAATATGAGGATTCTCTCAGAAATGCTCCTCCAGCATTTGAGGAATGTGTTTCGACCACCATAGATGAGCTTCGGTGGATAAATCTTGGGACATAAGAAAAAACTACGGTCTACCTTGATTAGCATTGATATTCCCCTTGAATAAGAATAGATGCATATCACATTCTTGAAGGAAAAAAATATTCATTTTCGGGTAACTATAAAAAAATTCCCATATTGAATCTAGATGTGTCTACACACCATCTCAGACTACCTGAAGAGCATCGAGGCAACAAGTCATCATGCAAATGAATGAACCCATATCATGCCACAAATGTGATGGTAGAAGTCGAAATGTTGATGAAATAAAACATTGTCTAACAAGTTCAATACAAAAAATGACTCACCAAAATCATCCCACTAAAAAAAGAACGAGCGTATTAGAGTCTATACTAATTTTAGATACCCTAGTTATCATTTTCTGAAGGAAGACTTCCCATTACCAATCAAAAAACTCTTGATTAATGAAACTGCTAGATTCCAAGACCATTATTTCATGGATGGGTACTCGAGGTACAATCAAATCCAAAAGGACCCCAAGGATGAGGAAGACACCGCTTCAGGTTTCACCAAGGATTCATCTAATACTTGGCCATTCCCTTATGATTAAATAATGTTGATTCCACATATCATCACACCATGCATCGCATATTTAAGCCTTTATTTAGAAGGATATCTAAGTGTTATGTTGATGAATTGTTCATCAAACCCTGATAGTGATGTGATCACTTCATGTATCTATAATAAATCTTCAAAGTTTTTTAATGCATATTCTAATGAGGAATCTGCTAAAGTTCACTTTTGGCGTAACATCGAGAAAATTCCTCGGTTTTGTGGTATGCCACCATGATATTGAGGTTTACCAGAAGAAGAACAATGAAATCCTAGAAATTCCACCCCATAGGAATATAAAATAACTAAGTGGGTCCAAGGGAACCTCACATAAATTTGGTGATTCATAACCAACCTGGATGAAAAATTCATTCCATTCAAAATACTAATGAAGAATTGGGTTTCCTACCAATGGGATGATGAGTATAAAAACATATTCACAAATATCAAACAGTGTATGATACACCCACTAGTTTTGATGCCTCTATTGGATGGGAGGCCACCTATATTATATGTGGCCACCATATAATTCTCACTAGGATACCTATTTACGTAGAAGAATGATGTGAGAGGTCAGAGTATTCTTTATTACCTCTATCAGAATATGATAAGTACTAAGGCTAGATATTCTCTTTTCGAAAATAACTACCTTCTGCTCATAATCACAATGAAAAGGCTGAGGCATTAATTGAAACACCAAGAGGTCCACCTAGACTCTTGTATCGACTTGTTCAACAACATACTTTATTTCTCGATGTGGATCAGGAACATGGCACGATAAGTGGTAATTATGAAGCAATATGAAATCTAGTTCATATCATAGAAGTCAGTAAAAGGTAAGCTCTGGTTAACTTCCTAGCGGTGCATCCTCCCCCAAAAAATACACTCAATGACATAGAAACACTAAATGAAGATTTTTTTATGCCCATGACACTCCCCAAACATGGGACATGTATTTTGATGGAGCCTCCTATAGTCCTATCAGCAGATGAATAGAAAATCCAAAGAAAAATTTATTTGATTTAGGGGTTATAATTTTCTCTCTAGAAAATTCAGTTTATCCCGATTCTTTCTCACTATCTAGCGGCCATATGAACAATGAGGTTGAATACCATTCCCTCATCGTTAGGTTATATCTAGATTTACAGTTGCACATAGGCTACCTGAACATCACAGGGGATTAAAAAGTGGTTATAATGAAGATCAACAAAAAATATTCCATCAAGATGGAAAAATTATCCACCCTCAATGACTATGTAAGGGGACTAATCGAGGATTTCCATTTTGATACCACATTTTATTATATACCTTGATCACAAAATGATTATGAGGACACACTATCTAATATAGTGGACTTCTTGGATTACCCTAATTTGGAGGAAGACACATTTTTTCTAACACAATGTTGAATGTTCTCATAAATTGTTGTATGAAACATGAAAGAGACCAGTCAAGTTAGCACCTCCCTAGAGTGCAATGAACCTATGAATTCCTCTAGGTGGATCGATCCTATAATCATCTATCTTTGGGATGACACACACCTGACAGATCATGCTGGAATGGAATATATTTTTCACCGGGAAACAAACATTACCTTTCATGATGACCCAAATGATCAAAAAGTACAATACATGTGTCTCTTTGATAGAACTATCCTTAGGTGCATAGTAGAAGGAGAAATACTCATCGTCATGGAAGAAATCCACACAGGCTCCTATAGTGCCCACCAATCTGGAACTAGTCTATCCCATTGGATCATATGTTTGGGGAATTATTGGAATATCATAATACAAGACTACGTGAAATTAATTGGAGTTTCAATTATTGCTATAGTTATGAAACTTTCATCCCTAAACCACCATAATTACTCCATACCAACACCTATTCTTAGCCATTTGTTATATGGGGGGTGAATGTCTTAGGGTCATATCCTTCTGCCACTGAAAAAAAGTTCTAATACATTCTTATTACCACCGACTTCATATACATATTGGATTAGGTGATACCACTCAAGGAATTTATAACAAATAATATCCTCAAATTCTTAATGTTTCATACCACCACCAGGTTTTGATTCCCTCACATGACATTAGCGAAAAATGGCACCAACTTCTATTCTACATATTTTAAAAATAAATACCTGAAGTATAACATTGAATTCAATCACTCATCTCGCTATCATGAAACAACAGATAGATAGATAGAGGCCTTTGATAAGACCGTATAAAAAATAATCAATTATATGTGGAACAAGGATAATAATTCCGTCCAATAAAAACTCATCCATTCTTTATGGGCCTATCATACAACCACGCGTAAGGCGACACAAGTGATTTCATACTCATCGGGGTATGAAACCAGGGCAGTGCTACCCATAAGGGTAAAACTACCATAAAATAGAACATGCTTTCGTATGGAACTCTCAGATGATGAAAATGTACACAAATAGCTGGATGAGTCAGATAAACCAGATGATAAGAGGTTTCACGCATTGAACAACCCTGAAGTCTATTGGAACCAGATAGAATGAGACTTAATTAAAAATTTTCACCTCCATTAGTTCATCCAGGGATAACTAGGACAAGCTCTCAGAACATTAATTATATTGTGAATGAATCCCCTGAATTTGGAACCCAAGTGGTAGGGACCTTATGTTATACATACAGTCTGTCATAATGGATCTTATTCGCTAGCCACCATAGACGAAGAGTGTCTCACACAACCCAAAAATATGAGATTTATCAAGAAATACTTTTAAAAAATACCACCAATAGGATAACCACATTATTGTAATTCCTATATCCATACTTTTGGAATTACATTAAACTTCATGGTATGTCTCTCACATGATAATAAACTGTGCAGGCATGTCCTCACCGCATGACGATTAAACTGAAAGACCTCTATAGAACTATGTATGGATTGATTCCCATTTTCAATTATATACATAGGGACACCATGGTCCTCTATTGTGGACTAGACACCACATAATATAAAACAATCCTATCCATTCAGCCATGCCCATGAATAGTGGAAGGGACCCTTGTCAATCTTGGTTTGTCACACTAAGAAAAGCTCGCACATGCTTAGAAATTCCATTAAGGGATTCACTACACAAAAAATGGGTATTAAGGATCAGGATGAACTCATTATCATCCTGTATATAGGGGCCTAAATTGTATTTTATGATTCATCACTACATGAAATTAAAATTCATGGCCTATTTACCATAGACGACATGGCACTCTATGTTCTTGTGGACCTCGTCTGAGTGAATCACCATCACCGGTGTCAGTCTCCTACCACATTCGCATCCCAAAGAACTACATAAGTAATAACTCCCATCATTATGGGATGGGAAGTGGTTCCCAAACCCCTACTTGTGGGACCATCCATAGTATTATATTCCTTTCAAATCGGGCGATCCAATGTTCTTACCGTAGGGTATAAAACTACATTGACCGAGTACCTACATCTCCAATCACATCGGGTTACCCACGTCCTTACCAAATGATGTTAAAATGGATGAAAAAATTTCCTTTCCCAATGATGTTTAACTTCACGGGGCCTCTATAACTACATGGTGTTTGATTCCCATCCTTAAGTGATAGATAGTAATTCCCGAGAATTTAATCGTTAGGTCCGACCCTACGTATCGAAAATCATGTCTTATTTTCAACCTCTTGTCCTGAGCCACTTTTAGGGAAGTATGTCATGGTGAAGATCTCTCTAGTCATCATTAACATTGTGTTTTCCTTATAAAACCATTCACATCCCCTTCGGGACCTTGGTCTTGCAACATCATCATGACCACATGATGTTAAGCTGTATGGAACTCTCAAAACATTGAATTGATCGTTTCTCATCATCAAGAGATTCATAGTGAATCCCATTCATTTCTTCTTCTGTACTAGACACATGTATAACTTTTTTCGGCCACATAAGCATGAGTTCCCTTAAAATATCCATGGTGTGTTTGAGACTTAATTGGTCATTATTCACATCGGGTCACCTCATGGAATCACATTTCACATATCTATCAGAGACTCCATATTACACTCCAAATCACATGACCCTAAACTGTCTGCATGTGTCCCTACAATAAGAAATTAAAGGGTTTATTCGTCCTTAACTCATGACATTAAACAGAATGGAATCCTTCAAGAACTACATTTGGCTTGATTATCACTCACATGAGATATATAGTGAGGCCCAAGTCATCATCCTGAGGAACAGCCACAACATTACCACCTTTCACAACGGTTCTCACTTCTTTATTGCATGAAGTTAAACTATATGGAAGGGTCATAATTGAAATATGATTAAGCTTAATAGAAGATAATAATAACTAAATGATGTTAAAAAACATTGATGTACGTCCTCACTATATCCTGATAAACGGTATAGGTCATCATCCATCACCCCTCATTATCAAAGGACTAAAAGAGCCTTACAGTGGACAACCGGAGAATGGATTTATTCCATATACATTTTAATCACCTCAACAAATGTACCATACTTGTTGTCTCAACTATCTCAGGTCATCGCAAACCATTCTATTCGCTTGAAAAAGAATATAAGTCTTTTTACATTTCCAAGATATAGATGCGTGGGATCAGACCCACCAACCAGAGACATCTTTTCCTAGTATAAAGGGATTTTCTAATCTTGTGATCCTAAAGTCACCAAGGAGGAACCCAACACCCCATTGTGTTATAGGTCACCCCCATAATGATTTTCCTACATCATCACTCATGACCTGAGATCCTTGATCCATGATTTATGGCATCTCCATCACCTGATCAAAGGGATATTGGAGTACATTTTACCTAAAGAATCCTAATGTGCTTCTTGTGTAAAATACCCATACCACATCCAAGTAGCATGACCATAAACTACTCACATCTTGGTCAAAGTTGTAGGACCTTAGATTCTAGCACATAATGGTCCAAATCAAAAGAACTTAATGTACCAAAAAAATAGATGTAAAAATCGTCAGGCTGGAAACCCACATAGGGATACATAAAAAATGATTCCCCACCAGCTAAACTCATCATTCTCAGAAATTAGGAAACAATTAAGAAATAATTAAAAAATTATTATAATAGGGACTACTCAATATACCTACTAAACTCTACACTATTTTTAATGAACCCCTTAGTCCAAGGAAGAATTAGATTAATGATTCATCACATCTCCTCAATGTTAGAATATGTTCCATAGGTGGTGGTACAACTTTTAGTGTTCTTGAAACCATATTAGAAATTAGATTTTTCATATATCCAACTTCATGATTTGAATATTCTCAGACCATAAAAAATATTTCATTTCACCTAAATAAAAAAAATCTCTTTTCTTGGCCATGCTATTGATGTGAGGGATCAAACCCACTAATCGGGGATATCAAGGTATGATATAAAGGCCTTTATGATTTTCTGATATTGACATCACTCTGGTAGAACTGAGCACCACATTATGTTATAGGTTCCCTCCAGGGTGACATTCCTATAAATTCATCCTATCTTAAGTGATTTAGACTATGATTTATTGTCTTCATATCAGATTATTCAAGAGGATTTGATATCCTCACCAATAAATAACCATGTTTTGTACCAGTTCTCAATGCCAGAATGTGACCATTCATTATTTATCCTTTTTTTGACCCCCACCATGTGATTAATAACCACAGGGCATAAGGATCGAGTTGTTTAATTAGGAACCAAGCTTACTCAGGGTGTCAGAACCTGTTCTAGATAGACATTCATCCACATCCAACTTCATCATCTGGATGGTTGATCCTTCATAAATATTTCATATCCCCTAGAAAGGAAAATTTATCTCTCCACTAAGCCCTGCTACCGACACAGAAGTGATCAGACCCACTGACTAGATATATCTTGGCCTGACAAAAATGGTCTTCCAATCCCTATGATCTTCATCAAGACTATGGTGGAACATAACACACCATAGTTTTAAGGGACATATCCGTCATATTTATACCATTCCATATCATTCGACTCAAGCTTCGGGTTTGTTATTTACATTACCCACATCCCAACTATCCATGTGGGCATAGACTCCCTAGTATTTCTATTCCAACCATATTCACCACATGAATCTTCCATATCTTTGGGAGAAGAGTGGGGATTATATTTTTTGTCCATGCTACTAATGCACAAGGGTCCTAATCCACCAGTGAAATGAAAATCCCCCTTTATATAAAATAAACTCCTATCCATGTGAATCCTATCAGTACCATGGCAGAACTCAGCACCCCCTAGTGTTTTGAGTCATTTCTAGCCTGCCACCCAATAATTCATAAAATTCCAATACAAAAGCCCAGAAAATAAAGAAACATAATTTTTGAGAAAAACACCATAAATTAAAGCATTTGACAGTTTTTTGTGAATCCCATTATATGGCCCTATTGCGCTTGAGATTCTCTTCAAGGATATGAAAATCACTCACCCTACCAGACATATATCTTGCCCTGATGGTTTCCCAACACAAAAAATATCCATGCTCATATACCAAAATGTAAGATATGGGACCTTATAACTACTCCTAATGAAATTGAATCGTAATGTATCATATGAAGAAGAATGTTGGATATTAATTTAAACACATCGATTCATATTATGGAAAGGAGGGGGGAATCTAAAAAAATTAGTCTCTCCAAAAACCTCAACAAAAAAGGATGTTTAGTGAAAAAGTATGTGTTTTAATGCAGGAAAAGTATATTATAAAAGATTATGATTAGGAGCACTTGAAAGATCTTCAAGGGTATTGAAGGATGTGTTAATTGAGCATTGAAGTGTCGCAATCCATGATTCCTCCTCCTCTATAGTAGGATGAAGAACATACTAGAGTAATCAAATCGTCAAATTTTTTTCGAGCGGTGGCCATAGAAGATGATGATGCTTAAATATTAGACCTATGCTCAGTAATCATCACATAATTCCTCTATAACTACGTCATCCATGAATCTAGCTAGGATTGTAATTCAAAAAACACTTTACGACCCTTCTACAGTACTTCCTTCGTCACATTCATTTGTTGGGTGAGGGAGGCATCATTCATGAAATCATGAAAACTCCTCTCTTATGAAGCCTTGTATATCTAGGTAAGGATTATCAATTTCATAATATTTAATATGTGTTTCTGATAAAATTGAATGCCCTTAGATCATCAAATATTTATAGAAGTCATTCCCCTTGATAAAAGAATATATCTATACGGGTATTAGTAATCAAGGCCAAGATAAAATTATAGACCATCATATTGTCTGGATGAGCCTGAAAAGTTGAGGAAGTATGTATGATAGTGGTATTTCTAACTAGTCTAATCGTTGATGAAATAATATAGGTGGCGGCATACGCCCCCTTTCAATAAGAGAATCATCCATAGCCTGCTGTGGAGAACTAATTTCTTCAATATAATATGGTCCTCCATCCAAACTACTATAATCAGGGAAAGGTTTTTTCCTGGATGTCTCACACACACCCTCAATTAAATCCATCAATTCCATAAGAATATGAGTTGTAAATGAAAGAGGCCTATAAACATGACGAAATAGCTTTCCCAACACTCCACGAGGATAATCTGTCATCCATGCCTTGCCATAATATAGGGTGACTCAAGATAGATCATTAGAAGGTGGGAATATAATCACATCCAAAATTCATTCACAAGATATCATCTTCCAAAATTGGCATATGACTCCATAATGTCATCCCCCATAGACATTACAAAGTAATGGTGGAAACTCTCAACACACAACTAAATTGTTAGGAAAACCGATATGGTGAATATGGTTAAGAGATAATAAGGTCGTCCACACTAGTTGTATAGACCTCATCCCAATGGGAGACCATATAAGATCTCTCATCGAGGGAACAGATACCATCATAAATGATTATACTAAATGGTATATGTGAGAAAAAAAGTTGAAACTGTCAGACTGACACAATGAATCTTTGACCTCTGTAGGGGTTTGGGACATAGGCCTAACTCCCGAGGCATACAACTATATGGGGTAGGATATTTGGTCTATAATCTAGGATGTATTGTTTTAATATTATCAATTCATGTGATCACATATCCAACAAAACAGAAACTTAAGGGGACCTCCAATTCTATAGGGAGTGTTGCCTTGTTGGATATGGTCCAACATCTAGTCAAGGAATGCAAGGAATGGTACCACAAAGTTGAGATGTCACCCCTTTATGAGTCATGCCTCCATCATCAAGGTGCTAAAATGGATGCAGGAGCACACATCCCTAGCTTGGAAGAGACACCACTAGTAAAAATAGCAAGAAATACCTCTAGCCTAAACCTCTATGTTCACTCGATAGCCCCATGAAGTATAATCCACACCTTCCAAAATGGCCCAATATGAGCGAATATCATCAAAAACATACTGGGAAGGACACCTATGAGGGGTAATGATTCTTGGTTTGACACCACTACTACACAAGAAAATTTTGATCCAGTTAGTGAGGGAAATAAGCGATCACATGGTTATCTCTCTCCATAGTTTCTTCCTCAGAAGGACGAACATCTATTTCTCTAAATATGGAGTCTATAGAGGATCATCCCAAAAATATTAAGTGAGGAGAAACTCATCATACATATCTCTAATAGGGTGGTTGTCACCAAGCCAATGGATATCCCATAGGAAGGTGCCGACCTCACCATGGGGAAGACAATACATGTTGGTCCCAGGGTAGTGATGACATATCATTTCCTAGAGGAGTTCAGGATGGTGATGGAGGATGAAATGAGATGTAGACATATATTCATGAAGATGAACCCTGTATAATTTTTTTTAAAATTCTATAGAGTTTTGTTGTACCCAGAATTTTCATGCCCATTCAATGGAGAAATTGACAAGAAGGTGAAGCTCCCACTTCAAATACCATATTCGACCATAATAACATAAGGATGAGGAAAATATTCTTGAATAGATATGAGTGATAGGCTATTGGGTGAGATCATTACCATCTATGCTCAGGGAGGATTGAGCTAGTATATATGAAAAAACATGAGGTTGCGCAGCTGCCTGATGATCATCCTTGGTTATCATCATCAGAAAGTAGTCGGAGGAATTAAACACTCAATAATATTGATGATTGATGTCCCGGTAGGGAATAACTACATCATTCACCAATCTAAACTCATATAATGGAATCCAGTCAGATAGAGGATAATCCTGTATGTTTTGTGAAGGGAACCTCCATAAAATCCTAACATTAGTAAGCACATGATAGAGGGGATCAACATTGTAGTTCTTATATATCATGGGATTTTGATTAGTCATATGTGAGGAAAATTTATGGGACATTGAATCCATTTAGAAATAATTGGGGTAGAATAAAATCCCTAGGTGATGCATATACTATCTCAAGAGTCCTTTGAGCCATCATCACAAAGAATAAAAGAGATAACTATGAGGAGGTGAGAGTGGCTAACTATCTCTGATGGACATGTGGTGTTCCCCAGAAGACATGAGACACACCATGGCATGTCCGGTGGGCCACACCAAACCCCTTCGGCTCATTATCCTTTCCACAAGGAAACCCCAGAACAACTCTATAATTCTCAATGAAAAAACGTATGAATTTTCACACAAAACATGCACACTACCATTTGACCCAATTTGGTCACAGAAGACAGCACTGTAAAATAAAGTAAAAAATCATAGATATTACACCAGAAAACTCACATACATCCCAGTCCTTGACATATAAAATAAATGTGATCAAAAAGGAGGAGGTGAATGGTTTCTTCAGTCACTAAAATACACATGATGTGAACATCGAGTGATCCATGGGACACATCGAGACCTCAATGTCATGCATTATTTTCCTCTCGAAGTTCCACCAGCTTGTTAGACTCACCACACGAAAGACCATGGGCATGTTTGGGAAACTCTACGGCGCACTATGGATAAACAAATAGGTTTTACCATGGGATGTCTGTGCAACACCATATGACCCATATTGTTCATTCGATGCATCTATAAAAAACAGAGAAAATACCCTTAGTACTATTCATAATATATATCATTACTCCCAACCTTCTTCAAATAAAGTGAAGGAGATAGAAAAGGAGGAGGTGATCAGGGATCAAGGTCACAGAAAGGAACGTGATGCACCCAACACACTAGTGGTAAGGACTCATGGGACCCTGAGTTAATCTATCCATGGACTCATAGGTTACCTATGATAGACATTCAGATCATGAAAATACCCTTAGACATGTCATCAAGATGTAATTGATGTCCTTTTGACTGAATGTACTCAATAGTTGGCAATAATATGATAATGGATGGATATAATTGCTGCCATTGAAAATCGTATGGAGTCCTTGATGTGGTCCACGGTAGACACTCATGAAAATATGTAATTCCAAACCCCATGTAGACTCTATCTAGGAATCACTCTTAATTACCCACACAAACGCGCGAGTATGCAGAGGGATACTCTTATAAATTCTCTACTACAACTCAGAAAAAGGGTTAGTTGGGGAATTTGTTGGTTGATAGGATGCTAGAGGTTTGACCCGGACGGTTGATATGCATGTCAGTGCTCTAACTTTGAACTTCTGTAGACATCCGATCATGCGGCCGATCAAATTTACTCTTGGTAATAAATTGGTGGATACAGGAGCAGTAATGCTCGAGGGAAAAATCCCTTCACATGATCAATTAAAGATCACGCGAAGGATTTATGGTGAAACATTTGAAGACAACATCGCATGTCTTCCAGATCACACAAGGCAAAAATAAACTAAAACTAAACCAACACAAAGCACTCGTAAATCATGGAAAAATTCCAAGATTTAATGTGTATGTCTTAAGATAAATACCAGATCATAGACCTCAACATGCTTCTCAAGTGTCAATCAAGGACATTCGATGGTACCGTGTCGCACCAAATAAACCTCACGACATCCATTCAATATGTAATATTGGATATATAGAACGCTCCATATGTGTTGTTATAGGTCATGAGAAACCATGGTGATCACCACATAGATCCTGTAGACCCTCTGGGTTCATCACCCCGGATGTGTGACATCCTTAAGATGTATCACCAGACTCATATATTGGTACTTAATCATGTCATCTGAACCTCTTCGACACATCTAGACAAGACAATCCATCCCTCATGGAAAACCGCCTAGATGAGTAATCTGAGACACATTGTACTCCTTGGATGTGTCTTCCAGGTCTCGTTATGTTTCCCCATGGTGGAAGAAAAGACTTGAAACTCACTATAGATATGTCAGCCTGGTATCACGATGTTCCCCTAGGTGTCAACCAGCACATGTGACTCCCCTCAGACTGTGTCACCATGGCTCCCATGAAAACCTCCAAATGTGTAAAAACTAGTTCAAGCGTTGACCTCTAGGGAATTCCAATAGGGCCTTGCGACACCTTCCATATAAGAAATGTAATTCACAAGAAAAAACTCAGTAAGTATGTCCCATATATATTGAGATCTATGAGTACTCTTATTGACTCCATAATCGAGAAATGATGGATGCCACCTTCAATAACAAATCTCTATATTAAACAGTCCAAGGTCTACCCCAATATGTATATCCCATATCGATATACCCTAATGTTGACAATGCACTCCCCCATGTTTCTCACAATGATCACAGATCATGAGGGCTTAGGGGGATTCAAAAAATACTAATTAGGAATCAAATATTCATTCGCAAGGGCAATGACAATGTGAAAGCCCCAACATTGACTGAACTAAGATGACTTTAATTCCTTCCATAACTTGGGTATGTAGGATGCATCATCCAGAATAAAGCTAAAATATTTGGAAATTTGATACCCCATATATTATCCTTTACCACATGATCCTAAACTACATCTTTCAATAGATCTACATGGGTTTTTATTCTTTCAATAACTAGGATATATAGGATACCTCATAATGTCGCAATCCCTTTCTCAGAATATCAACCTTCTACATTAAAGGGAGCATAGCCCAAAACACTTGGTCATATGGTTTCAGTATATAGGTGGTCTCTCATTTCTGAAAAAAGATGAAGAACCTTAGTTACATATATATGGATTCAAAAAAAGATCCCATTATTTCACACATAAGGAATAATTAACACATGGACATTTTTGTAGGGTAACTGGTATCATATCAAGATTAGGAATAGATTCAAGAACATGTGTGAAATCTATTTGAGAGTCTCATAGAAGGAAAAAATTCACCCCAAAAGGTGAGATGAGCCAGAACATCAATTCTCTTGGCCAATGTGTGTCCCTAAGAGTCCTTGGTCCTGAAATCATGGATGAACACCGGCCTTAGGACCGCAGTTCCATAGCGAGTTATGTAAAGACCCAGAAATTTCAAGGAGTTTTTTTTCATAATTTCTTTGGGATTTTACAAGAAAGCAGTTTCTGATGGCACCTAATTCTGAGGCACGGTGTTCCCGAAATCAATTTTCGAAGTTTGGCTCGGGTACGTTCAGTGAACAAATGAGTGGGTTTTTCTATCATTTGAACCGGTTCTTGGAATCGAAATCTGAGGGCATCGATGGAACCACACCACTGATAATTTCTTAAGAAGACCTTTTCTGAAGGTGCGTTTTCTCCGGTGGAGTTGTATAAAATTTGAGGTGTAAGTGAAGAATAAAATAAAATTTGTAATCCAATTTTATTTTTCTTCTATGTAGTTTTATCCTTTGGGTGGAAGTTGGGTTGGTAACTTCCCTTGTATGAATAAATGAGAGGTGGGTCCAACATGATCCCCCACCTTTTCACATTCCCCATAACCCCTTGAAACTCCCCTTTAATGTGAGACCACTCACCTCCCCATCTCTCCTCTTTAATCATGCAAACTCACATTATTAATTTAACTGGTTTGAGTTTTGAATTTTGAGTTTTTGTTGTGTGAATAAAAATAATAGCATGAGCTATTTTTTTATTTTGGGATCTTTTGGTGTGTTGGGAAAAACTTTGGGGGAGAGCTCTTGAGTTTTTGAGGAACAATTGACTCTCTGACGAAGAACGGCCTTCCAACTCGTCGAAGAATGCTCCACGCTTCTCCAATACTTTTCTTCCTCCACGTCAAGGGTTGAGACTCAACCGTGGGGAAACACACCAACAATGACGGTTCTTCCCCGGTGTTGACAGAGCAACATCGCTTCCCGCGTCTTCGATGGAAGAACCCTTTCCAAGGTAGGGAATTAATTTGTGAATGTTAATGAACCCATGTTTATTTCCTTATAATACAAAGAATGCGGATCAACTCAATATTAAGTTCATTAGTGGACAATATGTTTGCAGGTTTAGAATTCTTGATTGTGGGGAAAACTATAAGGGTTGATTAATTTTTGTTCGTGAAATATCCTTTGTCCTTCTTTGTCATTATTTTTGGGCCGCTTGTTAACGTTGTAACGGTAGGAGGTCGGACCACCCGAACACAGCTGACCCTCCTGCCACTTGTTGTTGATTATGATGCGGCTCGAACAAAGGTGACGCGGTGACACGACACCGTGCGGAAACATGGAGAAATACGGCAAGGATGTGCGGTGCCGTCGCGCCGCGCCGTTGAAGCCTAACGAAACCGCTGTCAGAGTCGGGGCCACGGAGGCAATTCGAAGACTCCATTGGTTGATCGTTGTGATTGGATTGACGGGTGACGACAAATAGGGATGAAAAGTCTTTTTTAAGCCTCCATAGAGAAGGTCGGGTACCAGGAGGACCGTTGGCGAATGCGGTGAGCAAAACGGACAACCGGAGCGCGTCTGACGGTCCGGGGAAGGCGGCGGCAGCAGCGCGCCGCCGGAACGGAACCGCCGCAGCTGAGCCGCGGTGGCGGGGCAAAACGGAATGGCTTAGCCATTCTGGAGGCTGAGTGGTGCAGCTTAATTCCGCACCAGTTTCGTCGACCGCGGGGGGTTGTAACCCCCTCCCGCAACCGCTGGCCACATGGGCGCCGCGCCAGGGCCAGCGCCAGGCTAGGCCAGGCCAGGCCAGGCCACGCCCCGGCCGGGCCGGACCGCACAGGCTGGGCCAGGCAATGCCCACTAGGCCGGGCTGCGCCCTAATAGGCCGGACCCAGACCCGGTTCTGGTTGACCCGATTCGGGCCGCCCCCGGGGGGGGGGGGGGGGGATCGGCACGGGTCAGACCGGGCCCGAACCCCATATTTTCAGATAGTTTCGTTCAAAAACTCATATCATATGCTATGGACCTCCAATCAACGCACCGTCAGTTGCGATTATATCCTCGGATAGAAACGGTCGTTTCGGTATATTAAACTCAAGGTTTCGGAGAACTTTGGTTATGTCCGGGTTGGTTTGAGCCTGAAACCAACCGGGCCCTCGGAGCGGAAACACTTATAACATGAGCTTCGGACATCCGATTGATGTGACATCGACTTTGTTGGATTCCTCTTGATAGGAAGAACATTTGGAATATATCTCCTGAGACATGGATGCAGTTGGATGGCGGTCGGGTTGAATTGTACCTGAAATCCCAGCGGGCCACTAGAACGGAAAAGCTGATATCTTTCAGACCGAACGTCCGTTTGATGAACAGTCAACGATGTTGGTGATCACGTTGATAAACGGTCCCAATTAGTATACCCTATGACAGTTCGGGGTATAGTTGCGATACGGCCGGGTTGGTTTGCACACGAAACCAACCGGGCCCTTGGGACGAATTGGCTAATAACTCACAGACCGGATGTCTGATTGACGTGCCTTCTGTTGTGTTGAGACCCCTATGACGAGGTGGTCCTTTGAGATACTTCTTCGTGGTAAATTGTGATACTTGGAGTATCGAATAGTGTCTCGTGGAGCGGAACCTCCCAGAGACGAGCGTACGGAGTACGGAGACTGTGTAGCCGACTGAGACCGGACGACTGGTTGACCGACTCGACTTAGAGTGAGTCAGCTAGCCCATTGGATGGAGCACTGCATTGTTTGGGTGAAGACCCATGGCGGAAGGAGCACTACTGTGTTTGGGTGAAGACCTGCGGTACTCGACTGGAGAGTACCTCTGCATGCTATTAGGGGGGATGCACAACTATGTTTGGGTGGAAGACCTCAGCGGGAAGCACTACTATGTTTGGGTGTCTGGCACATGGTACTCAACAGGAGAAGTACTTCATCAGTCTTAGGTTAGAGAGCAGTACCTCGGAGTCGTGACAGGATCACTGTACTCGTCAGAGACGAAGTTCTTCAGCAGTTACAGTTTCTATAATGAAAATCCTGGTTTGAGCTGAGTCTATGACCTTTGTGTTTACCTCATGATTAAGATGGGTCAATTGATAACTTAGGTATATGTATGGGCATATACCTGGGTAGTGGTAATATGTTGATTTCATAATCTTTGTGTTTCCTCATGATTGAGATGGGTTACATGAAAACATAGGTATATGTACGGGCATATACCTAAGTAGTGGTTACCTGTTGAGATCGTTCTTTGTGGTTATCATTGTTGGATTCAGTGATAAATTGAGGGTCTCATGGTCCCTACAGAGTATCATTATACTCACCCTGCACGGGCTATGTTCACACCTCATTGTGTTGGTTGCAAATGATGGGCAGCGATGACAGAGGATGAGTGTTTGAGGACTGGAAGGTACCCGGAGGTGGATCTCATGATGAGTCAATATCCATAGGTGTACATTGCGACATGAAGATACTCGAAGGAGGTTGATTGGTGAGAGCATTTTGGAGGATATTTGTACCTACCCATCAGGTAGGATCCGTGGTGGACGATCCAGGAGCTATGCTATCTATACCTACCCTTTAGGTATGATCCGTGGTGGACGATCCAGGAGCTGTGCTATCTGTACCTACCTTTCAGGTAGGATAAGAGGTGGACGACCCAGGTGATGCTTCTATTCTTCCAGCAGTTTGTCTTTTCTTTTTTATTTCCTTTCAATTGTAGCTGTACTTTTCATTTGGGTTTGTATTTTGGCCCTTTTTACTTTTCAACACTTTCTTTTGTACTTAGTGTTTTACATCTTCATGTACTCTGTGGTGTTTTTTTTACTTTTATAATGGAAATGCCTTCCCAGTTATCGATATTTATGCCTTTGGTGCTAGTCACCAGCCCCTGGCTTCTGGAAGGCAGGCTTGGGGTAGTCACGACACAGGCCCCGTGGACGGGTTGTGAAAAATTTGTATCAGAGGATTCAGTTCTACCTCAGATCTTATAACTCTGATATTTTCTGTATGTGAATCAATAGTGTTAAGGGTACCGAGTGTGGTCTTCAGTTCAGGGAGTCCAGTGTTGGTGCAGTGGATGATGTATCCGTACACCCGGACCCAGACTTCTGATTTCTGACTTTGTGCACGAAAGCACTGATTGCGTGTGTGTTTCCGAATGTTTTAAGGTCAGCTCAAACCAGGTCATCTCACTAGGTATAAATCTTTGACCGTGTCACATCTGTTAATAATGTCTCCACGTAGACATTCAGTCGGAGTTCTGAGATAGTACACGATGATGGCCCACCGAGCGACGAGGCTCCTGTGTGGGGCCCTTTTTGATATGTTGGCAACATCGGGTGGTGTACCAGCACCACCACCACCTGTTGGGTAGAAGATTCCACCAGATGTACTAGTGGATGGTGCATGCTGGTAGAGCATGTTGCAAGAGTTTCAGCAGTTGAGGCCTCTGAGGATACGAGGTAAGGAAGATTCCCAGACAGCAGAGGACTGGCTGTAGGTGATTTCTAGAGTTTCTTGCCTAGCTGAGACACCTGTGGAGTGGATGATAGACTTGGATACTAGTGTTTTCGTGTGAGTGAGCATGAGGATGGTCTGCATAGTGATGAGGCTTCGGTACATGGACCGATGCCTGAGATAGTTCCTTCGGGTAGTGTGTCAGCTATACATCACTACCTGTTGGTCATTAGTTACAACCAGCAGTACCGATAGGTGAAACATGTAGGCTTACTGCATTAAATGTGTTCCAACATCAGATACCCTCAAGTTCCAAGGTGAGCTCAACTCACAGGCAGCTGAGGAATGTCTTGAGGAGGTGGCTAAGAGTTTTCTAGAGCATATACAGCTTCAGAAGGATGACATTTCGGTAGATGAGTATTCATCGAGGAGTACCGATAATTCTGGGTACTCGATGAATACTTTTCAATCAGTGCTATAGATCATGGACCTCTAAGCGTGGTGTGATTAAGGATATCCGATCCAGCACCTTTTCTCTATGCATTCCTACTTATTCTAGTGTTCTAGAAAGAGTCTTTGTGGTTGAGAATTATTTTTGCTGAATGGATGCAGTCAGTGAAGGTTAGTAGTGGGAAAGCTGGAAACTGGTGCTAGTCTCAGAGAATTAGGCATGATAATGTTTCAAGAAGAAGTAAAAAAGGATAGATGAGTCTGCGAAGTAGCATACTTGGAGGCATAGCTAGGAGATCATCATGAGGTGGTGTACATTTCAAAATGTTACAATTACCCGCCTTTGTATCCCCCTCCAGGCTTAGGGAGCTGGAGGGTTGGGGAAGAGAAGCTTCTTGCGGACATGGAGTGTGACCCAATGGCTCAAAAATGATTCAAGGGATAGTCTGTGACCACTACTAGTTGTCATAGTAACAGATGTTGATATGAATCATTCCTTCCTTCCACAAATCATGTCCCATACATAGTGTTTTCGGTATGCCGTGGACTTGACCCTCACGTCTGGAAATACCTTTTGAAGGAGACTCGATAATAACACTTGCACCGACAGTGTGATCTGAGCCACAAGGTGAGTGTTTTGGTTGGAATCTCATGGTTGCATCGTCGAGGCCTTAAGATGTTGGTCTGAGTTTGGATTGGATCCACAGTTCATACACGAATTGACTCTATTAGGCAAAAATGTTGTGGTTTTTCTACAATGCTGGGATGGGGTTTTCCTTGGTCAGCGAAAAGTAAAACCCAGGTAGCACATGATGTAATCATGCATAGGATGGTGTATCTGATCACTCTAGAGTCAGCCGACATCACCCACGTGGTAGCATGAGTTATTGAGTTTCGGTACTAATCAGGAATGGGATACCTCTAGAGTTCAAGGATGATGAGCATGTCATTATACAGGTCTCACCTCAATGAGGTTTACAGATATGTGGCCAAGGCGGAAAGTTATCTCCGAGGTTCAACGAACCTTTCTAGGTCCTCATCTGGGTAGGCGAGGTGGTTTACCAGTTGACCTTTCCACCTCAGTTGCACCAAGTGCATGATCCTTAACACATCATCGACCTCAAGAACTAGGACGTCGATGGCAGGGCGACATTCACAGAGGTTCCAGTGAGGATCGAGGATCAATAGGAGCGGACCATATGTAGATGGTCAAATCCTTGGGTGTGATTTCACTGGCATCACGAGAACCTCTAGGAGATCACATGGTAGCGGAAGGCATAGATGCGTACTCAGTACCACTTTTGTTTCCCTAGTTTGTGGTAATGTTTTATGGGGAAGTAAATCCCTGAGGTGAGAGTAATTTAAAGACCCAGAAATTTCATGGAAATTTTTTTCATAATTTCTTTGGTATTTTACAACAACACAGTTTCTTACGGCACCTGATTCTGTGTCCCGGTGTGCCCGGAATGAATTTCTGAAGATTGGCTCGGGTACGTTCTATGAACGAACGAGTGGTTTTTTCTAACATTTGAACCGGTGCTCGGAATCAAAATCTGAGGGCACTGATAGAACCATAGAGCCGATAATTTCTTAAGAAGACCTTTTCCAAAGGAGTGTTTTCTCAGGAGGAGATGTTTAAAATTTGAGGTGTATGTGACGAATAAAATAAATTTTCTAATCCAATTTTATTTTTCATCTAAGTAGTTTTATCCTTTGTGTGGAAGTTGGGTTGGTAACTTCCCTTGAGAGAATAAATGATAGCTGGGTCCCACACAAACCCCCACCTTTACAAATTCCCCATAACCCCTTGAAACTCCCCTTTAATGTGAGAACACTCACCTCCCCCTCTCTCCTCTTTAATCCTGGCAACTCACTTTATTAATTTAAGTGGTTTGAGTTTTGAATTTTTAAATTTATTTTTATGAAAAATAAATAATAGCATGATCTATTATTTGATTTTGGGAGATTTTGGTGTGTTGGGAAAAACTTTTGGGGAGAGCTCTTGAGTTTTTGAAGAACAATCGACTCTCTGACGAGGAATGACCTTCCCACTTGGCGAAGAACGCTCCATGATTCTCCAATCCTTTTATTCCTCCACTTAAATGGTGGAGACTAATCCACGGGGAAACTCACCAACAACGACGGTTCTTCCCCGGTGTTGACAGAGCGACATCGCTTCTCGTGTCTTCGACGATCGAACCATTTCCAAGGTAAGGAATTAATTTGTGAATGTTAATGAAACCATGTTTATTTTCTTCTAAAACAAAGAATGCAGATCAACTAAATATTATGTTGATCTGTGGATAGTATGTTTTCGGGTTGAGAATTCTTGATTGTGGGGAAAACTGTAACGGTTGATTACTTATTATTCGTGAAATATCCATTGTTGTTCTTCGTCTTTATTTTTGGGCCGCTTGTTATCGTTGTAACGGGAGGAGGTCGGACCGCCCGAACACGGCTGACCCTCCTCCCCCTTGTTGTTGATTATGTTGCGGCTCGAACGAAGGAGACGCGGTGCAACAACACAGTGCGGAAACATGGAGAAATTCGATTGATAGGCGACGAAAAACAGGGCCGAAAATTCATTTTGAAGACTCCTCATTGAAGGTCGGGTTCCAGGAGGACAGTTGGTGAAGGCGGCGAGCAAAACTGACCACCGTAGCGCATCCAGTGGTCTGAGGAAGGCGGCGGCGGCGGCGCGCC
The DNA here is from genome assembly GCA_963277665.1 of Viscum album. NCBI lineage: Eukaryota > Viridiplantae > Streptophyta > Magnoliopsida > Santalales > Viscaceae > Viscum > Viscum album. The sequence goes on from OY728164.1 coordinate 215,955,300, forward strand.
ACCGGAACGAAACCGCCGCGGCTGAGCCGCGACGGCGGGCTAAACTGGAACAGCTTAGGCCTTCCGGAGACTGAGTGGTGCGGCTTAATGCTGCACCAGTTTTGTTGACCGTAGGGGGTTGTAACCCCCCCCCCCCCCCCCACACCCGCTGGCCACCCGGGCGCCGCGCTGGCGCCAGCGCGAGGGCGGGCCGCCCAGGTCGGGCCGAGCCGTGCCCAGTCTGGGCCGACTCTTTACCACTGGGTCGGGCCGCCCTTAATGGGCTGGACCCGGACCCGGTTTGGGTCAACCCAGTTCGAGCCGACCTGAGGGGGTATCGGGCCGGGTCGGACCGGGCCCAAACCCCCTATTTTCAGACAGTTTCATTCAAACACTAATATCATGGGCTAAGGACCTCTGATCAACGCACTGTCAGTTGCGATGTGATACATATATCAAGATGGTCGTTTCGGTATATTACACTCATGTTTTTGGATAACTTTGGGTACGGCCGGGTTGGTATGATCTCGAAACCAACCGGGCCCTCGGAGCGGAAACACTTATAAACTGATCTCTTGATGTCTGATTGGGGTGTTGTCGACTTTGTTGGATTACTCTTGATGAGATGGAACAATTGGAATACTTCTCCTCAGATTTGGTTGCAATTGGATAGTGGATGGGATGGATTGTACCCAAAATCCAACTAGGCCCCTGGAATGGAAAAGTTGATATCTTTCAGACCAGACATCTATTTGACGAACCGTCCGTGGCGTTGGGGATCACGTTGAAAAATGGTCCCTATGAGTATAACCTATGAGATTTTGGGGTACAATTGAGATACGGATGGGTTGGTTCGCACACGAATCCAACGAGTCCCTTGGGATGAAAATGCTAAAACTCACAGACCATGCGTTCTATTGATGCGTGTTCTGTTGTGTTGAGACCCCTATGACGAGGTGGTCCTTTGAGATACTTCTTCATGGAATATTGTGATACATGGAGTATCGATGAGTAGCTCATGGAGAAAAACCTCTCGAAGACGACCGTACGGAGTACGGAGACCGTGTAGCTGGCTGAGACCTGATGAATTCTTGACCGACTCGACTTGGAGTGAGTCGACTAGCCCAGTGCACAGAGCACTAATTTGTATGGGTGCAGACCCATGGTGGATGGAGCACTACTGTGTTTTTGTGCAGACCCGCGGAACTCGACCGGAGAGTTCCTCTGTAGGCTATTATGGGGGATTCACTATTGTGTTTGGATACCAGACCCAGGTTGGAAGCACTACTGTTTTTGGGTGGATGGCCCGCGGTACATGACAGGAGGAGTACCTCAGTAGTCTTAGGTTAGTGAGCAGTACCTCAGAGTCGTGACAAGATCACTGTACTCATCAGTGATGGGGCTCTTCATCAGTTACAATTTCAATAATGAAAATCCTGGTTTGAGCAGAGTCTATGACCTTTGTGTTTACCTCATGATTGAGATGGGTCACTTGATAACTTAGGTATATGTATGGGCATATACCTGAGTAGTGGTTATCCATTGATTTCATAGTCATTGTGTTTCCTCATGATTGATATGGGTTACTTGATAACTTAGGTATATGTATGGGAATATACCAAAGTATATGTTATCAGTTGAGATATTACTTTGTGGCTATCCTTGTTGGATTTAGTGAGAACATGAGGGTCTCGGGATCCCTACTGAGTATTGTTATAATCACCCTTGCACGGGTTATGCTCGCACCTCATTGTGTTGGTTACAGATGACGGGAAGCGCTGATAGAGGTCGAGTGTTCGAGGACTGGATGGTACCCGGAGGTGGATCTCACGACGAGTCAGTATCTAGAGGTGGACATCACGACGTGACAATACTCGAAGGAGGTTGACAGGCGAGTGCGTTGTGGAGGCTATCTCTAACAACCCTTCTGGTAGGACCTGTGGTGGATGATCCAGGAGATGTGCTATATGTACATACACTTCAGGTAGGATATGTGCTTGACGATCCAGGAGCTTCGCTATCTGTACCTACCCTTCTGGGAGGATCCTAGGTGGACGACATGGGAGCTCCTTCTATTCTTCCAGATGTTTTTCTTTTCTATTGTACTTCCTTTCAATTGTAGCTGTACTTTTCATTTGGGTTTGTATTCTAGACCTTTTTACTTTTCAGCACTTTCTTTTGTAATTAGTGTTTTACTTCCTCTTGTACTCTGTGGTGTTTTGTTTACTTTTATAAATGCAATGCCTTCCTAGTTATCAGGATTTACACCTTTGGTGCTTGTCACCAGCCCCTGGCCTATGGAAGGTGGGCTTGGGGTAGTCACGACACGGGCCCCGAGGACGGGTTGTGAGAAGTTGTGGATAGGGTAACCATTAAAAATTTAAGGGAAAAGTGACAATGGAAAACCAATGGGAGGAATCCATTCCACTACAAAAAATCCCTTTTAAAACAATTACGTATAATATATATATATTGGCTTGAAATGCATGTAAATTTTAATTTTATACTTGGAAAAATTATCATCTTCCTTTTTTCTAAAACCCATGAATTGTCTCCCCATATATACTCATTTATTGTTAGGACAATATTTTTACATTAAGAAAAATTTAATGTCCCTATAATCCATGTTTGATATTTATATTTTATACTTAGTTTATTGAATCAATGCTCACTATATATATAAATCCCCTAACAGAAAATAAACTACCATGAAAAAAAAATCATTTTTTCATTACATCCCAAAGAGACAAATATCTTCTTTATGGAACTTACCTATTGATATTATGTAAAATTTATTTATAGTACCATTCATTTTTTTAATGTTTATAACACATGTAGATGTCTAATATTGTTACTATACTTTTTGGATCAATAGTATTCTTTAAAAGGTATTTGTTATTAGTGACATCCTATATCTACTGACCTAATATTTCTATAATTTGATAATATCAGGTTCTAGCTCCATCTCATGTTCTAGTATCAGTATCATTCCTATAAGAAAAATCCCAAAATGTAATATCCAAATTTTCATAATTTGCGTTCCATATAATAAGTCAAATGTCTGAACATTTTAATATAATATATTATATAATAACATTATGAATCATAATGATTAATTTTTAAAATAGTGACATGATAAAACTAAATTAAAATATTTATTAATAGAATATCTCGTAAATCTATAATGGGTATACATGGGAATATTCTATAGTCATAAATAGATTTTAAAATAATTCATCATGTATTATAAATAAATTGTGAATTATCCTAACAATATCCCTTAAGAGTGTTAAACCAGGAATGTAACAAGGGTCTTTGTCGTATAGCTAGTGATGATCGATTCAAATTCAAACTCACAATATTCAGTGTTATTACACTTGGTACTTGTAAACCAAATCTATATCCACATGTAGTATCTAATGAGGTGTTTATTTATTTGAAATCCATAAATTCACAACATAAAAAACCTTAGGATGTTATCTTATAGTTAGACATATCCCCAAATTTAGTTATTTGGTTATGTTATATAATATTTATCTTCCTAAATCTGTTTACTAAGGTTTATAATGATATATCTCAAATATAATCATCAAATACCCTAAACCCTATTGCAAAGAGTTAGTGGTTAATTAATTGCATTGACACTATATAGAAGTGATTCTATCTCACAGAACAAAATAGTTTATAAGTCCTGGAAAACTATATTTATAACTGAAACATAGATTGTATTTGAAAACCAAAATTTAACAGTGAAATTAATTTTAGAAAACCATTATATCATTCATTATATCCCATCATATTAATCATAATAATCTTTTGTGAATCATTGGGAAGGGAAACAAAAGAATAGGGTGAGTAGTAAATATTAGTATGGGTATGCAAATAATGAAATATTTCATGAATAAAAACAGAATCATAAATATGAAAATGTAATTAACTGAAAAACATGTAATTTAATCAATAACAAGAAAATGAATAATATTTTGGTAGGAATAAATGATGATAAAAATAGTTAAATAGAAAAAATTACATGATCATGAAACTTATCCATTGATATTCTAACTTATCAAATAATTACATGGACATTAATAAATAATCACATAATGTGGAAATTCATATCTCCAGTCCTCATAAAATTTCCATAAAGGCCTCATGATGATATATAATATATAAATGTGTAAGGCTTCATCAAAATACCATAGTAACCATTGACTTATGAGACTTACCAATGCATCTACGGGTTATATTGGGCCAAATACATCACTTACTAAATCCGATGCTTTCCTCATATTGCAGGGGAGAATAATTATCAACATAAAAAAACCATATCAATGAATTATATTATGAAATTCTAATAATATCCATATCATTAAAAATAATTAACACAAAATTTCATATTGGAGAAGAAGAATATGAATTTTAATACATTATTAAATTAATAAATATAGTAATAAAACATTTAATGCACAACGGAGAATGGTATCAAATAGTACATCCCTATAAGAATGATCATAAACCAATAGGATAAATAATAGAAATGGAATAATTACACATTATTTACAATTGTGAATTAGGTAAAAGTTGTTTTTTTGGTTGATGAATAGAATTTCCTTAATAATTCCAGGGAAAACATTTTGAAGGAAAATATAATTTTACCATTGAAAATAAATTTGTAAAACTAAAATTTTGTAGAATATTAAACAAAAAGTTTTCATTGGAAAGAAAATTGAGATCTTGTAACATATGAATCAACTCAATGAGTGTTAATGATATTTATAAATTTCATAAAAAATGATTCTTTTAAAACTGACATTTGTTTCACATTTATTGTAAAAACAAAAAATACATCTTTCATAAAATGACATGATGATTCTTTTAAAAACATTTTCTAAAAATTAAAACATTATATTTAATTTATTATTAAATAATGTTTTGGTTTTTTTGAAAACAAATAATTGAATATATTTTTAGAAAACATGGATCTGGAATAAAAAGAATTTTAAACCAATGAGAGGAATAATGTTGGTTTCTCTATAAATAAATTATCAATTATATTTATTACCAAAGTGAAAGAAATAGTATTTTTAATTAAAAATTTCTTGAATAAATAGATTATAATAAAAAAAATTTGGGTTTTAGAAAAAATATAAAATAATTCTCCTAATGGAGACATAAACTTAAAAAATCCCAAATTGTGAAGATATTGTGTAATAAACATTTACCACATTGGTAAATTTTAAATTGTAATACCCATAAAAGAAAAACAAAAAATGAAAAATTAAATACAATTAAGATAATAGATTTATTATATAAAATATAAAATGGAAAAAATATACACCACAAAAAAAATAATTAGTGGATATGGAATTTGTCTAATATAAGGGAAATTAAATGAGAAACCCATATATCAGGCCTGATTTTATGAGAACGTGCATGTAACAAATATATAATAAATATATATTTTATATACCTATATTAAATAATATTATTCATAAATTTAAAACCATATATTATTTACATATATTCTTTTATGACTTATTTATTAACAATTATTCATAAAACCACTGTTTCGGGTGATAACTGCATCATTTTCATATATATTTTTTGTTTTGTAATTTCAACATTTTTTATTTGATCATGGTTCCATAATTTAAATAATTTAATAAATTATATTAATATAATATTTAATATTTATATATATATTTATAATATTTCACAAACTTTATATATGGTAAAATGGGTTACACTATTCATGGGGACAGTACGTCATACATACGCATCAACGATATTGCAATTTTTTACAAAAAAAGGATTGTAATAAAGGTAATAAAATATTAAAAATTTATTGAAAATTATTATATAAAGATTTCATTTATATTCATAAAATATATCTTTATTACCATCCTTATCAAAAAACATAAAAATTAGTATTGCTGCGTAGTGGTAGTTGTCCACACAGAAGCATGAGCAACGTTATTGTTTTAAAATGGATGAGAATGCGTGATTGTAAAGGTAATATTATAATTTTATAAGTATTTAAATTTCATAAATATAATATAAATAGTTTAAAATGATTATTATACATATATATGAGTGGTGGTGATGAAAGATGTATTAATTGATCCGTGAGGCGGTAATTTGTCGTGCACGTGATTAATGATTTTGTTTCCCATTTGATTGAAGTGGTGATTGATATTGGTTTTTAAATTAACATAATAACTTATTAGTATATAATATATATAGGTTTTATTATTTATCATTGTTGGATAAGATATGAAAATATTATAATAATATGTTAAACAAAAAAAAGGTTAAGAGTGGAATCTATTATGGAGACCTCTTTAGGGTTTTATATTAAGCTTCCTAAAAAAGGATTTGTCATTATGAAAACATCCTATAAGATGTGAGGAGATATTTGAGGATGATATTTTTCGAGTGGTTTTCCAATGTATTAGTCTCTAGAAGTATCAGGATGATAGGACATGTTTGGCTATTTTTATGTGTTGGTGAGGACACACATTGAATTTTTTAAAATAAAAGTTATACCCACATTTTTTACATGAAAAAAGGTTAAAAATGGATCATTCTAAAACCATGGATAATTTAACATCTAAATATATCCATAAAATTTTAATTATAAAACTTTATAGATAATTTCATCCTTTAGGATTTTAGTTTAAACCCAAGTAATCCCATTTTAACCTTAACAATGATATTTAATTTTTACAGTTTTTACTATTAGTTATGAACAAAAATTAACCTGAAAAAACTATATAATATTAATTAATATAATTAATAATATGTAATATAATTTAAATTTTTTAATTTACATAATTTAAATAATTTAATTAAATTTTAAAAACAACAACATGATGGAAAAATTATTTACCCAAAGAAAAGATTTTATAAGTATACAATGATTATATAGTACAATTTTACACAAATGTGATTAAAATTAAATAAATTGGTATAATTATAATATAATTGAACTAATTTTACTTTTGAAATAATTAATAATCAAATTTAACTTTTTATGTTATTTATAAAAAAAATATATTTTTTTATAAAAATCAGAATTTTTTCCCTATTCATCGAAAAATAAATCCATTAATAAATTTCTCAAAGAATCAATATATATCAATTTTGATATTTGTAATTAAAAAGTGGGGTAGATATTTTCAAATATATTTTAAAATATACGGAAAAGTTAATATAAGTGTTGAAAAGGTGAAAAACATGCTCTTAGAAAAAGTATATATTTTTTTAAAAAAACATTAGATTTTATTTCAACTGATTTATTTATTTCTAATAAATTTATTGTGAATTATGTTATTTTTACTTTTATGAAGAATATAGTTTTTAAAATTTATTTAGTGTTATTAATACCCAAAAATAAAATTTATTTTTAATAGAAATATACTATTTTACAGTTTTTTTAAACTTGTGGCTGTATATAACATAATTTATTGAAATGATTTAATTTATTTAAAAGGTAATATAAATTATTAAATTTCAGGGTTTTATGAATTGTATTAACATTTGAAAATTATATATGGGTATAATTTCTCAATGATTATCGTTAATAGATAATATATACACCTTCTGAGGATAAGGTGGTAGCTTATTCTTCGATATGGATAGTGTGTTGTGATGTTTCTCTTAGGATGGAAAGTAATAGAATTTGATTAGGTTATAAAAATATAATTTTATTATTTATTATGGGATCAATTATATATTTTTTATATTTTTTACATTAGTGATTAATTTATTAATGTAGAAGAACTTTAGTTATTTATGGGGAGAGATATGATAACAAATGGTTGTTGTAAATATTATTGGATTGAGGATGAAGATTATTTAGTCTTCTATAATAGGATTTTATTTAATCCTCATGAAATATGGGAATTTATTTTATATGATTATTATATTTCATCTCTAAATTTATATTTATGTTTTAGAAAGATGGATAATTCTTTAAGGAATATTTTTATAGGTAATAGGATAATAAAATCGATTAAATATGTTTTTTAGATTTCTTATATAACAATAGGTGAAAGGTTATCATTTTATTTATGCATAATAATTGTATCTTTTAAATCTAATATATGAAAATTTATGGAAATTTAAAAATATTTTTTTAGGAAGACCACTCCCTCTCAATGTATATGATGTTTTATAGATCCAAGTTGATAAATTAATGTATATTATAACATTCATATATATATTCAATTATATACAATGAAATGTTTGTGGATGATTTATGTGATGATTGTGGTGATTTATGTATGATTTATATTTGTGATATTATCCAATCATAGTCATTTGTTTCCATAAATATTATACAGGTTATTAAAATATTTTTTTTTCACATATTTTGTACTTTACCCCAATTTCCATTCATAAATTGAAGGACTAAAAAAGAGAATAATTCAATCATTGGATGATATATTGGGGGTGTATATTATAATTTTTTATGATTGTGGGAATATAATTGTCCTTTTGTGAGATTATTTATAATAATCATTAATATTTTTTTAATATATAACCATTTAAGTATTTTAGTGTTTCAAATTTTCAATCAACATTATATTATGTAATTTTTGGTGAGTGAAGTATAGTGGGTATATAGATGTTACTATATATGATATAGTTTCTCTATAATATTCAAGATATTTTTTAGACTCCTCCATATAGATTGAAATATTATTTGGATAAGAGTATTATATCATTGGAATTTTTTTTTGGTATAATGTTTTGTTACATTTTTATCTTTAGTCTAACCAAGGAAGAATTATTAATGATATATGATTTCCCTAAGATTCATTGTTCATTTTAATTTTTTGAATTTATTTTTAGATATACAATGGTAATATGGTATAAATACACTATTATTGGGGAATCATAATGTAATTTAAGTATTTCGGATTAAAAGTATTATCCCAATCCTTTAAATTTGATCCATATGGCTTATTTTTAAATTTTAAAAGATATGTATTTTTTAGATTATCTAGTTGAAATTTTTGATTATAGAGAAAAAATATTTATTTTATGTGTTATTATTTTTGTGAAATTTCTTTGAAATCATTTTTCAGTGTTGATGGTCACCTAATATAGAGAATCATACAAGTGGGAAAGATAACTGGAATTAGTTTTAGTTTTTTTATTATGACCTTATATGATTCATTTTATAATAAATATGGTGGAGTGAATATATTAAATAAAATATTTTTTTTCTAATTCTTATTATGGTGTATGATTTCAATGGACGAAATGTAGTAAAATCAGTGAGTAATTTATTGAGAAAATCATTTAATATATATCAAACTATAAAAATTATTTTCTATTTTTTTAGATGATAAAATAATACCTTTACTAGGCACAAAATAATATATTTTTATACCCATGGATCATCGAAAATATCTTTTACCTTGAGTAAATTTTTTTAATTCCTTTTTAGTTTTTAGTAAATCTTTTCAAAATCATTTGAATTTGTCAAAATTATTTATATATTTAAATTTTAGTCGATTATTTTTATAATTAAGTTATGTATAATATATATTTCATATCTGGTATAGTCATTGAATATTAGTGGAATATATAGAATTATATTTTATATGTGTTTAATTAGATGACTAATGGCCGAGTTAGTCTATTATTAGAGATATTTTAATGTAATGGGTGATGAAATATTACTTAATGTTTTATTGTTCAATATAATGATGAGAATATATATTTTTATCTCTCATTAATGATCTATCATTCCTCTAAAATAATATAACACATTTTCTCTCTAGAGAATATTTTTTGATCTGTATAGTTAGATAGAACATTAATGGTTGTATATTAATTTGGATATATAGATAATTGATCACAATATGGCTGAGGAATAACTATAATCAAGTAATTTTTAATTGATAATAAATATTGTAAAAATTGAAATATTTCAATATGATATTCTAAGATTTTTTTTTATTTATATAAAATTCACATAATAATATTATTTTAGAAATATTATTTCATAAAATATAATGTATGATGATTATATGTTTGACTGGATAAATTTAATTTATGAATATTGGAAAATATTAATAAATATAATATGGAGTATTATGGGTAGTGTAACAATGTGGCCCTGTGGCCACCCTAGTTTCACCACATACATGTTTTGTCTCATACCTATGGTCAACCGACATTACTGAACAGGTCATCAGACTAAATACTCTCCCCATTTTCCAAATCTTGTTCTTTTACTATGTTTTTTCTCAATCGCACACACCCTTGGAAAATTCACTAGTAGTCAGCCGTCTAATCACTATTCAAGGGAAATCTCCCTTAACATTAGAGTTATTACATGAAATGATCTCAAACATAATAGTTCACATTATAGAAATATGTTTCAAAATAAATATATATGAACCCTTAACATATAAGGGTGTTACAATCACACCCACCATAGAACATTACACCCTCAGTTTTCACCCTATATTACAAACCGGGCAGTACCAATGAACTTCTAGATGGGTTCATTCTTTGATTCTAATGTCTCAATTAGGCACTTCTGACACCCATGTTTTCTCAAAAAACACATTTTGTCTCCTTTTAACCTCATTATAATGCACCACCAGCCAAAACGGGTCATCAAACTATTGGTTATCCCTATATACTGACAATTTTCCTTTCGATATATTTTTTCATTACTTAAAAAAACCATGGGAGACAACATATGAGGTCACCCATCCAGATCAGTACTCCAATCCAAAGAATACAATAACTATGGATTGCTAATATAGTAATATCCAGAAATGAAATGTTGACATTGTTGATATGGGCACTAAAATTCAATGGTTTTATAGTTGGTAACTTAAAAATTATAGAAACTCAATATAGAAACTCATGATAAAAAATATTCTATTATATATAAATTTTTGTTATAACTTTACCATATTATTGACGATATTGATAATGAAATATGAAAACCATTAAAAGTGAATATTACATTTATATACTCATTATAATTTATTTAGTGAAAATAAATGGTTTATGCCAATATGAAAATTATTTTTTATATATTCTTGTTTAATTTTGATGTAAACATTTATGCTATATTACACAGAATACCCATATTTCTATAATGGTAAAATTCTAAACATATGATTAAAATTAATCATGGGGGTAGTTTCAAATTCTAAAACACTTTCAAATGAAATTTTTTATAACATGTGAAAAATCATATGTGTGTAACACAAGAGAGGGTTCATGTAATTAAGCTTAAGGGAAATTCCATATTTGGATCATAAAGACCTTTTGGAGTATAGGATAAACAGATGTGTAATTTTCATATATGAAATATTACATATTTATGGGTTCATGAAAAATATGAATGCAATTTATTTAGTTTTATAAATTTTTTAATACCATTATGATGATGGGAAATGGTTATATAGAAAATAAATTTGAAAATATAGATTCTATTTGTACTATATTCTGTATGTAAGCAGAATTTTTTAAATGATGTAGAAATTTTTTATACATATAATATAAGTTGTTTTATGATGTTTGTTCTTAATCCATATGATTTGGATTTTTATGAGAATATGTTAGGTTATGGAGAATCCACATTATATTATAATATTAACAAGGAATATTTCATTCAAAATTATCCTCGGTAGGAGACAAAATAATTGGTAGGGGTTTGAATTCTTTTTTGAGGGTGGATGACAATTTGGATATTCTTAATGTATTTAAATAATGGGTATTGTAGATTTGACTCCATTTATAGTTTACCATGATAATGATATTTATGATAAAATTATTTATGATATGATGATTTGGTGGTGTCCAAGAAGAAACATAGTTATAATGGGTTCCCATCTTATTGGTTAGTTGTGCCATGAATGATTTATATAATACACAAATGAGAATTTATTGATCATTCAGATTTAATAAAAAGGATTCAATTATGGTGGATATTTAGAAATATCATGAGTCTATATTCGTGGATTCTTTCCTACACATTATGTAATAATTGATATTGGGTAAGGAGGAGTGTGCCTCTATAAAAGGAAATATGATAATAAAAAGGGTTCATATACATGGATAAATATACAAATATCATTCAAATGATATGATTTTGAAAATGATATGGGTTTTTTAGGAGTGTTTTTATGGGTTGATAGTAATTTATATAATGATTAAATATTGGTGGGTAGCTTTGTGACCATTGGGACCAATATTAATGTTTGTGTGAGAGGGTAGGTGGTCACACATTGTTTATATAGTATACTAATTGTCATGATTATTAAATTAAATATGGTGTAAATTTTTTAAAGATATATTGTGATTTAAAATGTGTAATTTTGTGGAAAAAGTTTATGGAAACTATTAGTGTATTACATTGAGAAATGATTTACGATAATATTTACTTGTTTTATATACATTAGTCACATATAGATTAATATACATCATTTACAATGACTCATCGATGTATTGATATGTAGAATTTTTATTATATCATCATCATGCCTCTACATTACAAATTTTATTTTGAGTTTTTTTTGAAATATTTTATGGATGTTTATATAAAACATAGCTCATGTATAAAAATACATAGTTTGGCGTTGGTTCCCATTAATCATTATGAGAGGAATTAATGATATTTTGGGTTTTTTTTTATATATTTTCATTTTTAACATGGGATGACCTACAATGACATAAATTTTTATTAAATTGAGCATGGTTTTCTACTTTGTCTTTAAATATGTTGTGGGAGTTATTTCACTCGAAATTAAAATTATTTAGAAATATTTTTTTTCTAAAACACTATTAATGCAAGTCTCCAATTGATGTACTATTGAAGGAGTATTTTTTAGGTTATCCACAATTTCATTTCCAAATAAGTCTGTGTCCTTAGAGGGTAAAAGCTTTATAAAGAATCAATTTATATTTCTCCTAATTCATAATCATATAATTAAATATTCAACTTTATTTCCATAATAATTAATTATCACAATTATTTTTCTAATAATTTAGTTATAATTAACTAATACTAAATATTTTGATAACTATGGACTACTCCCAATGAAATATATTTTTATTTCCAAATTCATTAAATTTATATAATACATAAAATATCTACTAAATATATTCTGAAAAACTATAGAACATAAAATATCATTAATTATGTTCATGAACACATCAAATATCATGTGAAAATTTTTTAATTATGGTTACTATTCATATGATATTCCCATGTAAAAATGTTTTTCTGATCTATTGAGAACTATTCATAATCAATCCTAAATAACTATGTAATTTGAAATAATATATATTTACTCAAAATAAAATATACATTATAATTAAGAAATAAAATCTATGCAAAGGGGAATATTAATATTTTTAGGTTAATTTTTTTTAGATTTATAGTAGTTATGAATGATATTTATATAACATTAAATGTTTTTAAGGTAGTATCTAACTATAAAAATGCTCAATAATTCTTAAATTAGTTCAAGTAATGAAGATATTATTTCCTAATTAGTTTTCATAACATTATTTTGTAGTTATCTCATATATTTATTAAAAAAGTCAACAATTATGAAAAAGGTCACGAAATATATATAATAAAAAAATTATATAGTGAGAGTTAATTTCAGTCGTACATATTATTTTACATGGCTTTGCTTAATCATATATTTTATTGAATATTCTTTATTAAAAAATATCATATATTATTTTAATAAGTATCTATTTTGATCCATTAAACCATAATTAACATCACCAATAATCATTAGGATACACTCATAACATATGTCTAAAAATATATTCAACATTGATATATTTTTAATTTTTAAAATATTGAATTTTTTAGAAATTAGAATGAAATATTATTTATTCATTATACAAGTATAATATGATGGTCAAGAATTACATGGATATATGTGGGTTGGGTTTCCCTAAAGACCCTCCCTTTCTGTTTTTTTGGGACATGGTTGTTCCTAGGTGGAGTTTCATTGCTTTTTGGAATCTATGATATTGTTATATCCATTAATAGGATCACTACACTGTGGTTGAGGGTGTGGTGTTTTTCATTTTTGATGTTGGGTTCTTGGAGGATAGTCTTGTTGTGCTATGATTCGGGATGTCAAGTAAAACAACTTGGTTAGTTATAGTATTTGTCATAGTTCATGTGAATACTCCCAATGTGAAATTGACAGTATATAAATTCCTAGTGGTTGAGTGGTGTTTTGGGATACACCCAATGTAAAATGGGGAGTAGGAGATTATTAAGAAATGTTTATATGATTAGTTTGGTGTAAATTACCAAGACTTTTGTGATAGGAAATAGAGTCTAGTCATGGATCATGTCGGAGGATCCAACATGCTTTAGAGAATGTCATGTCATGGGTCATGGTGATGGTCAAATCATATTTCTAAAAGCCATGAGATAGGAAAGAAAATATGTGGAGGATTTAGATCTCCAATGACCAATGCAGTCAATGATTATGTTGGTTGTCCCCATAATGTGGATGGTCCATTAAATATTTCTCATTTAATAGTGGTCCCATCTTACCATATTTGTTCCATTTTGTCTCCTCTATAAGATTCCAAATCCAAAAAAACCTCATTCACCCTTTAATTGTCTCCATTTCGGGATATTAACCTCAAAATTCATATAAAATTTAGTGATTTTGGTTATTGGTACCTTCCCCTCCCCTTTTTTCCATTAATTCTCTATTTTTTATATAATTGTGTCAAACTAATATTTTTGGGATGACTTTAGATTGTAGATGGGTGTGAATTGTGGTGGATTAGTTCCTATAGTTTTCCAAATTGGCTTGATGTTGTTTTATCAATTGGAATCTATATTTCATGTGTAGTTATCTTGGAAAAATCATTATACATATGAGAATCTTTACATATATTATTTAACATGATATTTTTAATTTTTATGCATTAATTAATTGCATAATTTTTGAATTACCCTATCGATGAATAAAGGTAAATTAGATAAAGAATGATTTGTTGGATTTGGTGATATCATGTTCTAATGTTTACTTGATGTTTTTCCTATTGTTTTTTAGTTTGTATTTTATCTCTTATTGATGTAGTGGTTTAGAATGTTTATTATTCATGAAAATTAGGCATTGATCATAAATAAGATAATACTTGGTGACTATGTATTAAAAAGGCCAACTAAATAGATAACAATATTCCTTTTAATTGATGAAATTTGGATTCATTCTCGAAAAATGGTTAAATATTTTATTATCTATAGAAATTTGATGCCTTTGGTTTCTTATGGTCATCACCCCTATTAAATGAATTCAGTAATACAGTATGTTATCCAATTTTTTGATTGTTAATGAAAAATATTTTGTGTTGAGTGATCCCATTTTAATGTAATGGATGAATTCCCTAGTTATAGATCCATGTTTCAAGTGGAAGGTTTCATGTTTTGTTTATACATTATGTGATTTACTTGGATGTGGAGCCTTGATATATGAATACATGCAGTACTAGAAATGAGACCAATAGAAACCACCATTGGTGGTCGCATTATGCCTATCACTGTAGGGAAACAGTGACCGCCAATGGCGGTTCTATAGGTGACCAAAGACTCAGCCGTATAGCGGTCTCTATTGGACTGAGCTATAGAGACGGCCAATGAAAGTTGCTATAGAAAATGTAAAAACGGCCTACATCGGTCGCCATTGGCAGTCGCTGGGTCAAGGAAAAAAAATATAACCATTAGTGACTACCAATGACAGCCTCTACATAGAGATTTTTTTAAAAATATAGCGCTTCTTCTCAAACAGCAGAAACAGTTCGAAAATCAGGAATAAAAATTCAATTCGAAATAGAAAAAACACCAGGATCCTCAAAAAAATTAATGACAGACATAATCCTTCATATCGAGTGATCCAAATAACTCTATTCCATTCCAATATTCTGATTCAATAAACCTACAATAAGATACAAAAGAAACAAATAATCAATTCAAATTATAATTGGAAATATTTAGTTAGTTAGAGAATATATATATAATAATCAAATTGGGCCATTATGTTTTTAGATAATTTGGGAATCTGGCCAATTCTCGAGTATCCATTTAGCCAATTGGCCATTAGGCCAATATACTAATATACTCGTTATCCATTTTTTCATTAAGACAAAAGTCTAATATTTCATTAGGCTAATATACTAATAGGTTATTAGGCCAATATAACATTATGTAATTTGGACAGTAGTCCATTAGGCTGTTCGACCATGGTTAGGTTGTTGGGTCATTGTTAGGCTGTTGGGTCGTTGTTTAGCTGTTGGGATATTGTTAGGCTGGTGTGTCATTGTTAGGCCCTTGGGCCATTGTTTAGTTGTTGGGATGTTGTTAGGCTGTTGGGTTTTTGGGCCGTTTTTATGCTGTGGTTGGGTGGTTGGGACATTGTTAGGTTGTTA
Source organism: Viscum album (assembly GCA_963277665.1). Classification (NCBI taxonomy): domain Eukaryota; kingdom Viridiplantae; phylum Streptophyta; class Magnoliopsida; order Santalales; family Viscaceae; genus Viscum; species Viscum album. The sequence goes on from OY728164.1 coordinate 215,971,731, forward strand.
AGTCATTGTTCGAATATTGGGTCGTTGCTCGGCCATTGGGTCGTTGCTCGGCCGTTGGGACGTTGCTCGACCGTTGGGTTGTTGCTCGGTTGTAGGGACGTTGTTACTGTGTTTTATGTGCATTGGGACATTGTTGGGTAATTGGGCCATTAGGCAGTTAAGCTGTTAGATTGTTAGGGCATTAGGGTTTTAGTGCAGTTGCTGTTTGGACATTAGGGCATTTGGCTATTTGGCCATTAGGTCGTTAGGATTTTAGGCCGTTAGGGCATTTTTTCATTTGGGCATTTGTGAATTTTGCCAATTGTCAAAGTCTCCATTTATCCAATTGGCCATTAAGCCAATAGTCTAACATGGCATTAAGATATTTGGTCAATAGGGAAATATTCCATTAGGCCATTAAGACATTAGGTAATTAGGAAAATAGTCCATTTGACTAATTTTCCATTCAGTCGTTCGACCGTTAGGGAGTTGGTGCATTGGGATGTTAGGCCATTAGGGAGTTAGGACATTAGGGAGTTAGGCCATTAAGACGTTTGGGAATTTGGCCAATTGGCCAAGTCTCCATTTAGCCAAGTGTCCATTAGGAAAATTTTGACATTAGTCCTTTATTCTAAGTAATATACTTTAGTATGGACCAACTATGTTGCACGTATGCGATGAAGTGGTTTTAAAAGAGGTTTGGACCACCATTCAGCTACGTTTGATAAATATAGAACTATATAGAGTAAATTTTAGTACTAAATAGCCCCCAACCCCCCCCCCCCTAACATCCCCTCCCTACCCCCTACAGCCCCCACACCCCCTGGATAACCCCCACCCTAAACATCCCCATCCTTCCCACCCTTCACACCACCCCCATCCCCCACCCATAGACAGCCCCCACCCCCAAAACAAAACTCCCCCATGACATCCCCCCGAAAACTCCCCCAGGACATCCCCCCCCCCATGAACAGCTCACCCCAGAACCCCCCCCCCCCACTCACCCCTGATAGCCCCACCCCCAACCCCCACCCCAAAAAACTCTCCCTGACAGATCCCACCCCACCCAAAAAACAACTCCCATAAGACATCACCCCACCCCCTGCCCCTACCCCAAAAAACTCTTCACAGAAAACTCTCACCCCACCCAAAAAACAACACCCCCGAGACATCCCCCCACCCCCAGACAGCCCCCACTCCCCCCGTCCAGCCCCCCACTCACCAGGACAACCCCCACCCCCTGAGAAGCCCCCTAAACAACGCCCCTTATATAGCCCCCAACCCACTAACCTCGGAAAGCCCCACCCCATCGCCCACCCAAAAAAACTCCCGTCGAAAAGTCCATCCCCCACCAGCAGTCTCCCCAATCATACCCCACGTGCCCCCTCAGACATTCCCCACATTGAACAGTACTCCCACCTCCACACCCTACATGCCCCCCAGACCCCCACAACCAGAAAACCCCCCACTCACCCTAGATATCCCACTCACCCCAGACAAACCCCGCCCACTCATACCAGGCATCCCCCTCCCACTCACCCAAACAACCCCAACCCCCCAGACATCCTCCCTAAACAGCACCCCCCGGACATCACACCCCCCAGTCACCCCTATACATCCCCACCGCTCAGATATCCCCCCTGGAATAGTGCCCCCCAGATAACACCCCCAATCACCCTGAACAATCCCCTCCCCCTAACACCCCCACCATACAGTGCCCCTAGAAAGCCCCCACCCCTCAGTCACCTTGGGATACCCCGCCCCCACTTACCCTGAACATCCCCGACCCCCTAAATACCCCCTCATACACAGTCACCCCGAACAACCCACACACATGGACAACCCCCCCCCCCACTCCCCCCGGACAACACCCCCACACACCCAGACGACCACCACCCCGAAAAAATTCCCCCGATGGCCCCCTCCCCGATACAAACATTCCACGGACACCCCCCCACATACACACACACACTCACCCAAGATATCCCCCACCCCCAGACATCCCCCCATTAGACTGTTAGGCCAATAGTCTAGTAAGTCATTCATCCCTTAGGCTTATTGTATATTAGGCCATTGAGCGATTAGGCCAATGGGGCATTGGGTCATTATGCCATTTGTCCACCTAGCCTAATTTCTATCCTCCAATGGGGATTCTAAAAAATTATCTATCATAATAAAGTATCTAACTAATGATCATACACTTAATATTAAAAATTTGTGGAGTTTTTAAAAATATAAATTTTTCTAAAATCAAAGAAGTCTACATTTAGAGTATAAATAAATATAAAACGTTAATTCAATAATAAATATAAAAGAATGAAACCTCATGAATATGATGCGTCATGCATTTTCATGCCGGATACCTCCATCCGGTGTTCCAGGGGCATAACAAAATTATATATATATTAATAAAAAAATAATAGAAAGTATATAAATAAATTTAGTATAATCTTATATCCTATGATCTCCTGCACCATCACCTGATCACACATATTCCCACAATGTTCTATCCTCATCGATCAATTTTGCATTTACATCCTCAGAATCATGAAATATTGCCTCAAAATATGACAGCTTCAATGTCATCTGACAATTAGTAGAACCGAAAACCTCAATGTTTAATACTATAGAAGTAGAAATCTCTATTCCATAGGTAAAACTATATCCATGCCTGTCACAACCAATAATGCTATGGAATATCTCATCCCTTCGCATGGGAGGATGTCCCTAGTCCTCGGGCAGCTGCTCTAACTCAGCTTCAAATTGATCATGTGATATATATATATAAACATTCATGTATGATTTGGTAATGAGTACAATCACATGCTCTAAGAGATGCAGCCTCTGGATCATTTCGATCACGAGTTCTCATCCACGCTGACTTTTTATCAGTCGGTGCAACTTGGTCTCGTAACTGAATACCAATAAAATATTAAAATATAACACAAAGTCATATTAAATAATAAATTAAAAAATGAATAATAAAAAAATCATGTCAGATCAGAGAGACATTTCCAGTCCCAAGCCTGTGAGGTGGTCCATGCAATGCTCGATTCTCAGAATGGTGTTTTGAAACCTCCTACATTCAATTATTTTAAAATTCAAAAAAATATAATGTCATACATTCATGAAAATATATATAACAAAATAAATATACAAAAATACTGACCTCGGTACACCAATATGCAACTGTATTTCACTATTGAGATGAGAGAATACATATCGGGACTTTTTCTAGAATGTTTGGGGTACCCACGTTTGGTACCCAGTGCTCCCTCTGGAGTTTTCCTTTACAATATTTTCACATCATATGATATTTTCCCATTCAATACAACTGAAACACATCATGGCACACTTTTATATTATTCTATTAATGAAACAAATCACACATGCTAATATTTTTTAAACAAAGGAAAGAAGCTAAAATGTTCTTCTTACCTGAACTTCCCTCCAAACCCGATCTAATATATCCTGACGGGATCGATGCCTTGTAAAATGTGGTCAAAAGAAATTGATGTGGGTAGCATTTGATATGAACGAGCTGATGGATAAATTTTTGGGAAGTCAGTCCCACAGGATGAAATCTCTCGTTAGATGAATAATCAATGTTCGTGTCAGAATTCCATGATGAAATGCCACAACTAGGGCCTCTATTGCGAGAGGAATATGCGGTCGAGTTTGATCATGTTGAAAAAATTTTACACATAATTTGACAGTTTTTAATATATATATATATATATATAGAAATTACATAAAAAAAATAAACATAGGTACATTCTGACATACCTCAACTCTGAGATGTAGACGACTCAGACAGATGAGGTGGATGAGCTGTTTGTTCCCCTAACACGCCTGTAGTCAGAGAAAAAATTAGTAAGGGGGACCGTCCAAAGTGTCAAAATGATTAATTGGACTGTTTTTACAAAAATAAAACTTGTACAATTTTTAATAAAATAAACGGTATAAGATACTAAAAAATTAGAAATTTCACATAACATAAATAAAATTATGTACAAAAAAGGATTGTATTTAGAGGGTTCTTTTAATGTGATTTGATTTGGTTTTTGGGATGTCCGGGAGGGGGTTGAGAGTGGTGAGGGGTGGGGGGTGGGTTGGGTCTCTTATGGGGATATCTAGGGGGAGTTATGGTGGGTGGGATTTCATGAAGGGCTGGTTGGTGTAGGGAAAGGGGTAGTGGAGGGGCAGGTTTAGTGCAGGGGGGACGTGGGAAATCCAAAAGGGGGAGGAGGGCGATATCTGGGAGGAGTGGGGGTGTCTAGGTTGAGGGGTAGTGTATGTGGGGGTGGGGTTGTCAGGGGGATGTTGGTGTGGCTAGGGATATCTGGGGGGAGTTGGGTGGGGTTGTCCATGGGGAGTGCGGTGGGATTGAAGCAAGGGGGGGAGAAGGGGGTTATAGGGGTGAAGGGGTGGTGGGTTGGTTCAATGGAAGGGGATGGGGGAAGGGTTGGCTAAGGCAGGGAAGTGAATAGGGGAGGGGATGGTGTAGTGTAGAAAGGGGGGTTATCCGGGAGTGGGCGGGCAGTACAAAGGGGGGTTGTGGGCTATCTAGGTAGAGGTGGGGCTGTCCGGGGAGAGTCGGGTGGGGCTATCAAGGGGGCCATGTATGGGGGAGTTTTGGGGGTCGACTGTCTGGGAGTGGGGGATGCTTTCCAGGTGGAGGGGCTATGCTAGTGGGGGTGGGGCTACCCGGGGGGAGTGGAGTGGGGTTGGGGCTGTCTGTTGGGAGTGGGGTGGGGTTGTCCAAGGGGAGTGGACTGGGTTGGAAGCAGGGAGGAGGTGAAGGGTGCATGTGGTAGTGGGGGTGAAGGGGTTAAGGGGTAGTGGGGGTGAAGGGGACTGGTGGAGGGGGGTGGTTGGGGCTGGTTCAAGGAAAGGGGGAGAGGGAAGGGATGGCTGGTGTTGGACAAGAGGTAGGGGAGGGGCTGGTGCAGTACATGGGGGAGGGGGGCTGTCTACAGGGGGGTGGGTAGTCCAAAGGGGGGTGGTGGGATACCCCGCTGGAGGGGCTATTAAGGTCGGGGTGGGGTAGTCTGGGGGGGTGGGGGGCTTTCCATGGGGGGGGGGTATACAAAGGGGGTGGTGGGATATCCTAGAAGGGGAGGGGTTGTTCGGAAGGAGTGGGGTGGGGCTGTTTAGGGGGTGAGGGGAGTTGGTCGGGAAGAGTTTTGGTGGGGTGGACTGTCCGGGAGGGGGGCAGTAGTTCGAGAGGGGGAGGGGGCTATCATAAAAGAGGGATGTAAAGGTGGAGGGACTATGTAGGTTGGTGTGGGGCAGTTTGGGGGGAGTGGGGTGGGGATGTCCAGGGGGATATTATATCTATATAAACACATATGTGTGTGAAATATTGATCTTTTAATCTCAACGTACAATCATCAACCCAGGAAAAATAATCAATCTGATTAATAATTTCATCAAGAATTGAAAGTATATGGAAAGGGAGAGGGGGAATTTAAAATCGAATCCACAATGGGGGGTGTTCAAGTGGGGGTGGGGCTATCCTTCGGTGGGGGTGTCCATGCAGGGGGGGGGGGGTGGAGTGTAGGTTTTTCTAAGAAAGGTTTGTGTGGGTGGTGTCTAGGTGGAGGGGTTTATTATGAAAAATAATAAATAAAAATTATTATGTTCCAAATTATTTTTGGGTTGTTGTAAACAATTTAAAAAATGTATTTAAAATGAAGTGCATGAAACAATTATACCATTCATTAAACATGAAAATCGACCATTTCTCCTTCAACATCCATTCTAACCCAATAAATATCTTCTTCAAGTTGAAGTAAGGTATGTTGATCAAGTTGTTGGGTAACAATTGGAACATTAATGGGTTCATCTTGTTCATATAAAAACACTCCTCGTCGGGAAATTTCCACAAAGTCTTGCTAACTAGGATTCAAAGGAAATATATCAAAGACTGGTTGTTCCGTTAGTGATGTCATAATGAATGGTTCAATATCAACTTTTTCATTTCTGTATAACATATAGTTAAAATTTAACAATGTAAACTGAGACTGATTGAAATTACTTCCACTCACTAGATCAACCCAATTACACTTTAATAATAATTACTTCAACCCGTGTGCATATATAACTTCAATGATATCTGTCAATTGACAGTAGTAATAGCCTGAATCAACGAATGGACAACCGGTGCCACTATTTTGTGTTTCTCATTTGTCATCAACATCTATAATGTGAAATCAAAATCATATAGCATTTATAGTTTTATAATGATAAGTCGTTGTTGATGGAACCTCATTTAGTTCGATAAATTATTCAGTTAGCATGGGATCACCATTTTTTCATAGGATATAAACCTATATAATTCACACAAATCAATAATGATTTCTGTAGAAAGAAATTACTATAATAATTCACTCATAATGAAAATCAATTTATACATACAACATCCTTGAACCAAACATGAAATTACTCATAATGAGATAGTTAAATTTGATACTCAGTCTCAGGACAAATAATTTGTTTTAGATCAATAATGTGGTTCCTACAAATGATAACACGATGTCTAAAAGAACAATTTATGCAAACAATACATGTAGAAGTTAAACAATAAATGTGATAAGACAATTACTACAATAATGGTGAAACTGATGGAGTATTGAACAAGATATATCGAAGCGCTTGTATCCACTCAATATTGTCCATATCAAATACGGTTCCTTCTCCAACTGAACCATCATGAATCTGAGATGTCTTATATAATTATGTTTTAACATCCATAAGATATTTAGCACAAAAATTTGTACACTCATCCATAAAATAACCTTTGGCTATGGATGCCTCTTGACGACCTCTGTTGTTTACAAATCCTTTCAAAGCTCTCTGATACTTCTCAATAGGATACATCTCCTGAAATGAACATTACTAGTAGCAATTACTTCATAAATTAGGTGTACTTTCAAATGAACCATTACATCAAAAAATTAGGTGGGAAATAATTTCTCAAATTGGAAATGCATATGTACAATTCGGTGAAGTACACTTTTTAAATCACTCATTTGTGGATTTCATAAGCAAATATGTCTAAAGAAATTAACCATCTCAATCAACAGTTGAAAAATGTTGGGGGATAAACCATACCAAATGGTGATTGGAATAAAATGCAGATGTAGTATGTGAATGTCATGAATTATTTACCCTTTCAATTAACTTATTTTAAGATTCACACAATTTGAAATAATATAAGTCTAACCATCAAGCACCATGAGCATCTTCAAAATGGAATGAAATGCCTCCTTCTCCTTTATAGTAATTGTATACTTTGATGTAGGCTTATATGCATTGTTTTCCTCAGCTATCTGCAAATTCAACTACTTTCTTAAAACCATTTCTTCTAAATCACGACATTTATTAACAACGTCCTTTGATTTTCAACTGACACATAAAATGGTCCACAATATATTTTCACAAACATTTTTTTTCAATTTGACTAACGTCAAAATTATGTCTTAGCATATTAATTTTCCAATATGGGAGATTGTAAAAAAAAATTCAATTGTGATTGTGCTATCAATTCACACCCTAAATATTAGTTAACTCATCAGCCACCAAATCTTTAAATTCATATAATTTGCAGATGTTTTATTCCTCAATATGTGAAAACATTTTGATTCATATCATGATCTTTGGTGCAGGGATAAACTCTATAGAACCATCCAATGTCACAATGTCCCTTCTAAACCTATGCTTAGGGGGGAGAAAACACTCGTGACCCATGTATGCCCATTTCCTAAAATGTTTAATCCATAATTTTTTTTTACTTTTATAGAAACATGTGAAATAAAATTCTAATTCTGTACTCTAGTCTGGAAATTTTTCATAAGCTAGGAAGTATTTGATTTTACACAATAATGAAGATTGTAGTTTGAACACTTAATTCGTTTCACAGTCATAATTCATCACACCAACGAAACAAAATCCATTCAACTCAGCAATAAATGGTTTAAGTTAAACATCAATCTTATCAATAGGGCTTCTAGGTCCATCAATAAGAGTGGAAAGTAATATAAATTATTGCTTCATACAAATCCACGAATGAAGATTATATAGAACCATAACCATGGGATATGTGATTTGAGTTGCACAAACCATTGAAATGAATAGATTGAAACGATCTACTGCCAACCCCAATCGCAAATTATGAACATCTTTATTAATATTGGGATGTCTCTTAATGAAATCCTTCCAAGAACGAGAGTCTTATGTGTGGGTTAACATATCACTTTCCATATTTCTTTCTATATGACATATCATTAAATTAGAAACCTTAGATAACATAAAAAACCTTTTCAAACTCAAATTTAGCAGAATGTTACACATTTTCTTTACAACAATCAGTTTTCCTTGTTCAATAGTCTGAATTTGATGCGTCTGATTTCCCATATTCTCTTTCCACTAGGAAGCACCACATACCTTCCAAATATCCAAATGGGAAGTTTCTTTTGTAAACAACATACTATTATATGGACATGCCTCAATTATCTCAAATGTAAAACATAAGTCATATATCAACTTACGAGTATGGTAGTACATCATAGGAATCATAGCATCATTGGGAATAACCCTTTTTAATAACACAAACAATATGTCGAATAATGTGTTTGGAAACTAATTTGAAGTCTTCAAGTGCAAAAACACCATGATAAATGAAAATTTATTGTATGTATTACAACCTAGATAGAATTACATTTTTTATTCATTAGATAATTTATAAAACACCCTTGAATAAATATTTTCACCAGAGAATAGATTTATCTCACTGTTTTCCACATTCTAGATGATAATTCCTTTAGAAGCCATCCCATGTACCTTTTCAGTAATAATTTCATGCATTGGAACATTCATCCTCTAATAAACATCCATTTAAAGTACAACTCTATTTTGAGAATGAATATATTAATCCCCATGATGATTCCAACGCTTATAATTTTTTTGAAATCCATTAAAGAATAAGAGCTCCCTCATAATATCTCGTGTGAATTGAAATATGTCTACACATTTTTATATGGAAAACTAATAACGTCACATTGAAATCCTCCAGAGAACTCAATAAACTACATAATACCCTTATAATATTCTATAGACGTTTGATTTATAAGATCAATACAACTCTTATTCATAATAATTTCTGTTTAAAATTTTTTTTACAGAAGACTTCATATTACATGAATTTTGCCTAGTAAGTATATTTAAAATTAATACAATCTAATTGAATGTGGAACATTGATAAAATAAAAAATTCATATATCTGAATAATACACAAGAGAATAGATAATGGAATAGAAGTGGAAGTCCATGTCATCACCACCATGTTGTTATGGAAAATCTAATGATGATTCTATATTGAAGAAACTATATTGAGAATGAATTTGGTCTATAATTCCATAGAGTAAAATATTTTTAAGAATGGAATATTATAAACTGCATGCATAGGTGGTACATGAAAAAATTCATCAAATACCAATCTTGAACTGTCAACCTTATAGACTATGTTAATTTCTACCAATAAATCAATAAATATAATTTGTGATGAAAGTGCCCAAAATCAAATAGTGATGAACAATATTCTCAAACTCATAGAAATAGTTTATTTGTAAAAATAATTTCTCACTGCCTCTTAGATTCACACTGACTTTCTTCCATTAGATTCATTAAATATTAACCACCAAATATATCTATCAATATTTAATTTATAGAAAACTAACTAATCTATATGAAGGGTAACATCAAATATATTCAATTCAAGAACAATGAAATACAAATCAATGTTTACTTATGTTATCAATTGAGAATATTTGGGACAATTAATGTGATGCCCTTGATTGATCACAAGGTCTAATCCAGTGTTACTTAAGGGCTCAAGAGTGTATCCTTTTGTGCAAGACGTTTGTTACTAGTAGTAAAGGTTTGAATGTCATCAGTGCAGAAAATATACCCTTGGTATCAACAAAGAAAAGGATAAACAATAACATACTAGAGTTAATAAATAATGAAAAATAATAATCCATGGTATGTATCTCAAGTCATATAGTAAAAACCAAAATACCCCCAATGTGTAAGGTCAATAAAAGTGTGGGAAATAACAAGAATGTGAATAAATAATGATACATAATTCTAAATTCCATCCCAATTATACCTATAAAATATACACAATAATTCATATGGAAACATGGACTAACATATAACATAACATCATATAATATTAATAATAACCTATAGTATCGAAAAACATGTCACCAAACTCAATCATGGGTCTCATGGGCTATGAAATCACACACAAGTGGTCAAACCTCATAAATTATCTCATAGGATACACACACACAACGACTTGTGATAAACTCAAGAATTAAATAAATCAAATAACAACACAACTTATAATATCAATCCAATATATACTTGGACTCTGCATTGTATGTAACTCCCATATTCAAGTAATGTGTGATGTCTTCTCATACACACTCTATCAACAAACATTGTTTGATAATTCTTCATGAACACAAACCCGTATACACATGAAATCCCATTTTATCACTTTTTATTCACACACAATATTCATATAATCTTCATTCATGTCAAATTTATGTTTTAAATTTCCTAAAATTAAAAACTTAAAATTTAAATTAGGGAATACATGATAGTGTGACAAATTTGGAACCGATGGGAGCTGGAGGTGGTGCTGTGAGGGAGAGAAGGGGTAGCGGAGGGGAGCCAGAGTCGGAGGCTATGTAGTGAGGGAGGGGACGGGCACTGATAGAAGTGGGGTATAAGGATCCAGTCATAAACATTACATAATATTGAATTATGTCCAGAATTCCTCATTGATGTTCTTTTTAGGTTTCGAGTATCAGAGAATTAGGCCATAACTATTAAATAAAAACTTGAATATTATATGTAGAAACTACTAATCATTAACTATTTTGTTCAGAAAATAAAAACTCTTTAAAAGAAACATGTCTAATTCAATGTTTTAGACAATATGACTTTTTCTTGATCCAATCCTTGAACCTATTAATCTTTAAGTCCTATGAAAAACATTTTAATAACATGGGCTAAGTATAGAAAACTCTGTATGTGTTATAAAATATGGAAGGAAAACATTAGCCCATCAGTAAATACAAATCAATGAAACCATACTTTTCAATCATGGCATACCTTTTAAAATCATACGATTTATGAATAACACACAAAAATTCTAAATGAAAACGGTACTTTATGGAATTCATAACATAATTAAATTTTAGGTATCACTGCTACATAGGGAGTCACATTTGGAATAACTATCACATTATATACCCTAAATCTCTTAGGAGAAACCATAACATTTACCTCTATCGCGTTACCCAATGCATTGGAGAGCTGTATCGAGCTCACATGACCTAGGTTTATCAGAGAACCACCCGTATATGTAAAAAATGTCGAATAACAATAAAATAATCATTACAAATAACACAAGTATAAAGGAATGTTAAAATTTCCACATTCAAATATATCAAATCATGATATTAAATTAAACAGTGCTTTATCAACCCATTTTCAAAACCATTTAAAACATTTTATAAAGATATTTTTGAATCAATGTGTCCCATACCACTTTGAATATTTTAAAGGAATTAAAATATTAAAACAATAATATTCATAAAAATAAATAAGAAAAACCATTTTTGAAATATGGACATAAATGAGAATGATTTAGAAGAATAAATATTTAAAAAAATATTTTAGTTAAAGGGTTCTTAACCAAATGAGATATGATTGAATACAAAAAATTGAGTAATAAAATTCAATAAAAACATTATAATATCATATGAATAATGGGATTCATGATATGATATGCAAAATGAAAATATTTACACTGTATAAAGGGAATTGGTGCATAATGACAATGAAGTCTCAATGGAATGTAAATTGAGATGAAATCCATTATAAAAACAGCATCCTTAGATTAAGGTTAAATCAATTACATAATAATCTATGACAAATATAAATACACTCAATATTATTGTATATTTAGTGTAAATAAATCATACGAAATTCACACATGTTCATTTTAAGACAAAACCATTGAATTTGATGTTTATCTCACCGAATAGAAATTGAGTTAAAATTACTCTTATCAATTTCATATCCATGACATGAGAATTTATTAATGGAGTGATTATAGGTATAGAAAATGTATCCAAACAAAGGGGAGTGGAAGTTACAACATAAATAAATAAATAGTGACTCCACACATAATCATAGCATGCCATAATTAATAATTAGAAGATTAACCCAAGGAATTCAAATTGGGTTAAAAGGTTCCCTTACTGATTTGGTATGATTCAAAACATACAACCCATGAAATAAGGATCAAAAAATGAAGATGTAAATACCCTTAAATTGAATTATATTACACAATTAATACAAAAATTGGTCATTACATACACCACTCAAAAGGAAATAGTGGCCAATATTACATGAATCTCACAGAAATAAAAAGCGGGAGGAAAATCCCTTACCACATTGAAATCAATCGAGTAGTATGAAAAAAGTTAATAACCACCAAATGAATCATACAATACCATGAATATAAAAAGAATCATGATAATATATATCAAATTTAAGTACAAAATACACCAAATGCATTAAATAAGTGGCGAATAATGGAAATATCATGGAATTAAAAGTGAGATAAGAAACCCCTTACTTCATTTCTGACATGACTTCTTTGTTCCTTGTTCTTACTGAATAATAAAAATAAGTTATTTTATACATGATTAATAACCATTTTTCATGTTTATTATTCCTTTTAAATAACTTATTAACATGTTATATACATTATGTAATCACTTAGGTTAATAATGGTCATTTTTTCGATTTTTGGTACTTTAGTAAAAATTAACGCCTTATCATGTTGTCCATGTGGTCAAAATTCAATTATCTCCAGAATTATAATCACTATTTAAATACCATCTATATCTAGTATATATATGTATTTATAACAGTACATAGCATTTGGAGATAGGAAATGAAATTTACTGTTCATACAGACAGTAATCCGTACGTACACATGAATGCTACTTTCATTTATATTTCATATTTAATGGAAGTAAAACAAAAGGATACATAGGTATTCTATAATTCCAGTATAATATCATATATAATTTTCAATAAATCCATCCTTTATACATTGAACATATGGAATGACTGAGTCATATCACGTTGAGGGGGTGGTAGTCTGCACTTCCTCAAATGAAATTATCACATTTACCCATAATGGAAACCATAAAGGTATTCTATGAAAGAAAAAAACCGAAGAATAAAGAATAAATAAACATTATATATATCATATATAAATAAAATTTCATTTTAGTGGCCACCATGAGAGGCAGTAGGAGATAATTGAACAATCATCATTTCGTGAGGCGTTAGTTTTCTATCTAGTGAAACAGTATGTTCTTTAGCCATTAGACGAAGGTGAGTGTAATTGTAGCTCGATTCCTTATCATAACAAAGTACTAGTTTATTTAGGATACTGGTGTTGTTATAAAAAAATAATGAAAAGTGTTTAGGGATTGGATATGTAAAATAAATGAAAATAATTTTAGAAAAACTATTACGTTTAATTGAGGATACTTATTTTGGGTTCATCTAAAAGGAACTCTGGAAGTGTCTTATGCCTATGTTAAGGCTTATATAGTAATATAAGGATCTTGAGAGATTGTTTTGGAAGGATTTAGATGAGCCAAGGGGATTGATAGGTTTTAGAAATGGGTTATAATTGAGGATTTTTTATAAAGAGGATGAGTGGTTCATTAGGAATGTGTGAAAATATTATTTTATTATATAATTATCTTTAGATTCTAAAGGTCCAAAACACATTAAGGTAGAATATTAGATGACGCATGGTAGAAATAAATTCATCCAATATTAATTGGACTGGGTTTGGATGTTATTTTATTATATGTAATTTAATTTAACTAAATCATTTGTTATTGAGGTAAATTTTGCATCCTTTTTGTTTCATAAATAATTTTATTTATATGATTTATAAAAATTATAAAAAAATTGAGTTGATTTAGAAAATATTATTATATTCCCAATGAGTATTTTTAGTGGAAAATATATCTTATTTTACCCCATGTAAAAATTAATTTACTAAAAGATATTTGTTTGTGTCATTTTTGTATTTACTTTAAATTAATTAATCTAAAGTGTCATTATCACTCCCATGTGGCTCCATGGGGTCCCAAAATTTACCGAAGGATGACCATGGCCAGCCATGACTCGTCCAATATGGTTACGACAAGTGTTACTGAATTTTTTTTATTATTATAATATTCTTTTTACCTTGAATTCCCCTATTTACCTTTAACCGATGTAAATAAAAGTCAAAAGTTACTATTCACCCAAAAAATTACATCTTATTGAATCAAATTTTACTTAATAATAATAACCATGTATGTCAGATTTTTGAAATCCAATTCAAAGTAGTAGTAAAATAACATTTAAATAAAAATTTTATTTTTTAATTACTACTTAGTGGTTTCACTATTCATTAAAAATGGAAGATCTTTTCAAAAAAATACAAAAAATTATTCCTAAGCTATATTTGATATTACAAATTAAAAAAATATGTCTATATTACAAAATTAAAAACATAGATGTTGCATTAATTAATTTGAAATTAATTATCATTGTCAAAACAAATAGTGCGTTTTTAAGAAATAATAACTATCAAAATATTGGTACTTGTTTAAGTCCAATTTCAAAGTGAAATTAATTCCAATGACCAAAATTGGATTTAATTGTAAACATATAATCTAATTACACTTTAAAACCATTTAAATAGGTTATAAAACCTTATCAATAAGTTATATTAAAAGGAAGTTTGGAATTAAAATACATTATTTTCCACTATTTATAAAAAATGAATTTTATCAAAAAAATACCAAATATTTTTCCAAGGTAAATTTTCAAGTCCGAATACTATATAATAATTTTATTTTGTCAACTAGGACATATAAAACTGACCAAAACATTATTTAAATATGGTTCTCCCTCAAAATTAGGTAAATTCATCTAAAAAACATTACCTTATTTATGCTTAAAATCAGATTCTTTCTTATATTAAGTCTCTAAAATTGATTGGATAAATTTAAAAACTTGTAACAAACATGTATATTCATATTACTGTCAGTTTGGTCAATTACCACCAATACAACATCTATGTGTTAACTACCATTTAAAATAATATTATATTATTATTTTTTAGTATAACTCAGCATTTTGTGCAACATAAGATTACAAAGAAACACATTGTTGCATATCGGGTATGCCATAAAACATAGCATCCCATTTAATGTAAAATTAATAATTAATTTAGAAATATTATTAAATATGAAAATATCATATTATTTTTTTACCTGGGATGTTACATCCTTTCCCCATTTTGGGAATTGCATCCTCGTAATTTAAAAATTGGGATTAGACACTTTATTTAATGTCCCAAAATACAAAACGAGTCAAAAAATCTATCACTTTGAAATAATGTATGAGAAGTACAAAGGTTAACGAAGACAACAGATGCTAGGATTCCATGAAAACATGGATATGGAAGAGCAATTAACTCTAATAGATTAATTGATAGTGACAGAGAACTTGATCGTGGAATATTAACCATCACAATACCATAAATTTGTGGTTAGGTGAAATTATAATGATAAAAGAGTGATTATAACATTTTTTCTTCAAGATACCTTTTATAGAGATGTAGAATTTTATTAATAACCCTACTATGATTATATAGAAATAAACTTACTTTCCATATAGAGTTTCATCCATTAATAAAATTCCACCAAAAACTCATCTTTTCTCCAAACGGTAAGTATTGAAGTTGAATTTTTCACATTGAAAGCACTATAATCAACCTATAGAGAATAACATGTTCCAAAAAATATGAACCACATATTTTCCATCTCTTTAAACATTAACCAAAACCAATATAGGTTAGTATGTGATCAGATAATCCCCAAAAGGACAATCCTTTATAAAAAGAAGTACTTCTCTAAATCTCCAAAATTCAACCAAAAGTACCGAAAGTTCAAGAAAGACCATTAAATATATGATTGTCCATAAAATTTTTCAAAATAATCCAAAATAATATTTAAACCCAAAACTCAGAAGGATTTTTTCACATAGTCTTCCACTATAAATCTTAACATTTATCTCCAAAAACATCGACCACTCTTAAAGTCTCATTCTGAAGTGTAATTAACCTAATCAAATATTCTCTATGATAGATTAAACATTTCAATAAATAACCAAAATCACCATTGGTCTATAATAAATACACATTTTCTTCTAAAATAAAATTCCACCATTACTTATCATTACAAAAGAAAATTATTCCTTGAATAAAATTTTCATATATTAAAGTTCAGGGTTACACATACAATAAAAAGTCTTCCAATGTAATCCAATAATCATAAGAGACATAATAATTTTAACCATTTCATCATCTTAAAATTTACCATAACTCTTAAATACCTTACATGTTGACTTCTTACTCATTCTACGTTCTTCATGATCCATTAAGCATTCATTACCAACTTATTCTGAAATACATCTTTCCTAAAAATAAAATTATTTATAATTTCCTAAGACATAATAATATCAAAACATATGATAAGAAATAATCCATACCATTCATTGGTCATTTTATGTTTATTTATCCTCAATCGGAATGGAATTAGGTATTGATAAACCAAAATTTGCACGATATTGGTGATCCCATTCCCGAAACATCTTCGTAGGACATCTGTTTGTATAATAACCATGTACACCACATTTAAAACATTCAATTGATCCCTTAGAAAGAACATATTTCTCTTTCTCAGAGTCAACTGGATGATTCCATTTTCCATGGATGTTTCTTGCTTTTTGACCATCACTTCCACATCTGTAGCATCTTCCCGTCCCTTTGAAACATTTTCCTATGTGTTTCTTTCCACATTCTTGACACATAGGTTTTTGAATATACCTACCTTTAAGATTATTAACTCTACTTACAAGGGGTTTTATTTCTCACTTATACGATGCCTTATAAAAATCTCCAAGGTTCAGGTGGTCAATCATGAATTCAGATAGTTGGATGAGAATAACTGCAAGAGTTCTCATTACAACACCTATTTCATTAAGTTGCTCATTCATAAAACCATCACAGATTTCTTCACATCCACTTTTACATTTTTTCCTTCTAGATACATCCATTTACTAAAACCCAAAATTTATGTGTGAGTATGTCATTAAAACCACCATATAATACCTTAGAAGGAGGGTAAATACTAGGATATACTTATTCATGTTATCATAAACTCATTCACTTTATCTAAAATAACTATGAAAATTTCTAAAATACTATCCATTATGGTATTTTCACTTATGAATAAATAAAACCATAACAACTAAATTTATCTAAAACTACCACTGATAACAACTATAAGGACCCGACCTTAAACAATACATAATCTTGAATTTTGTCAAGAATTCACATTGGGGATCTTTTCATGTTTGGAGTTTTCGGGAATTAGGCCATAAATATTACATAACAACTTGAATATTACATGTAAAAAATACTACTATGTATCCATTTTTTCATAAAATAAAAACTCTCAAAAATAAACATGTCTAGTTCCATGTTTTAGACAACATTACTTTTCCTTGATACCATCCTTGACCGTGTTCATATTTAAGTCCTATGGAAAACATTTCTAACACATGGGATCAATATAAAAAATTCAGTAAGGGTTATAAAATAATTAAGAAAATCAATATCCCATCAATAAATACAAATCAATGAAACCATTCTTTTCAAACATAACATACCTTATGAAATCAGATGATTTATGAATAAAACATACAAATCATAAATCAAAAATGTAACTTATGGAATTCATAACATACTTATATTGTATCTATCACACCTACATAGGGAGTCACATTTGGAATACCAATAAAAGTATATTCCTTAAATCTATTAGGATAAACCTTAACGTTTACCTCCATCACGTTACCCAATTCATTTGAGATCTTTTTTAGACTAAACTGCACTATGTTTATCACAGAAACACCCATATATGTAAAAAATGTTGAATAACCATAACATAATCATAACACATAACTAACCTATAAAGGAAATATAACATTTCCAAATTCCAATATATCAAATCAAGATATTGAAATAAACAATTTTTTATCAACCCATTTTCAAAACCATTTAAAAAATTTAACAAAGAAATTTTTGAATCAAACAGTAACATAACTAATTGATGCATTTCAAATATTTAAACTATTAAAACATTAGTGTCCATATAAATAAAAACTAAAAACCATTCTTAAAATATAGACATTAATGATATTGATTTAGAAGAATAAATCCTTAAAATAATATATTAGTTAATGAGTTCTTAACCAAATGTGTTATGCTTGAATACAAATAATTGAGGAATAAAATTCAATAAAAACTTTATAATATTATTAGAACAATGTTATTTATGATATAATATGAAAAACTGTAGTAAATACAATGTATAAAAGTGATTTGGGGCTTAACGATAATGAAGCCTCAATAGAATGTAAATTGAGACGAAATCTCTTATAAAAACCATATCCTTAGATTAAGGATAAATAAATTACATAATAATCAATGAAAAAAATAAATAAACTAAATATGATTTGATATTTAGTATAAATAAATCATAGAAAATTCACACATTTTTCTTGTGGCCAAACCAATGACTTGGATATTTAACTCAATGAATGGAAATTGAGTTAAAATTACTCTTATCAAGTTCGTATCGATTACTTGAGAATTTATAAATGTAGTGATTATGGGTATCAAAAGTATATCCAAAAAAAGGGGAGTGGAAATTAAAACATAAATAAATAAATAGTTATTCCACACATAATCTGAGCACGACATAATTACGTATTAGAAGATTAAACCAAGGAATTGAAATTGGGTTAAAAGGTCCCCATACCAATTTGCCAACATAGAAAAAATTCAACCCCTGAAAGAAGGATCAAAAAATGAAGAGGAAAATACCCATAAATTTAAGTATATTAATCAATGAATAAAATCATGGGCATTAAATACACCACACAAAATGAAATTGTGGAAAATATTACACGATTCTCACGGGAAAAAAAGTGGGATGAAAATCCCTTACCACGTTGTAATAAATTGAGTCATATGAACAAAATTTAATAACCACCAAATGAATCACTTAATACCATGAATATAAATAGAATAATGATAATGTATATTAAATTTAATGACACAATAAACTACATGCAATAAATAAGTGGCGAATAATAGAAATCTCACGGAATTAAAACTGATATAAGAATCCCCTTACCTCGTGTCTGACTTGACTTGTTTGTTCCTTGTTCTTCCTAAATAATAAACATAAGTTAATTTATACATAATTAAGAACCATTTTTCATGTTTATTATTCCTTTTATATCACTTATTACCATGTTATATACACTATGTAACCATTTAAGTTAATAATGGTCATTTTGCCGCTATTTGGTACTTGTGTAAAAATAAACACCTTATAATTACATGTTTTCTATATGGTTAAGAGTAAATTTTCTCCAGAATGATATTAATGATTTATATATAAAATATATTCAGTATATATATGTATTTATAACAGTACATAACATTTGGATATAAGAAATGGAATACACCGTTCATAGAGACGGTAAGTCGTACGTACGCATGAACACTACTTTCATTTCTATATCATATTTAATTGAATTAGAAAACAATGCTACATAGGAATATTATAATTAAAGTATAATATCATATATAATTTCAATAACTCAATCCATTATACATCCAACATATGGTATGAATGAGTTATATCACTTTGAGGGGTTGGTAGTCTGCACTTTCTCAAGTGAAATTATCGCGTTTACTCAAAATGGAAACCATAAAGGTATGCTATAAAATAAAAATATAGATAAATAAAAAAAATAAATCATATATAAATAAAATTCCATCTTAATGGCCACCATGAGAGGTGGTAGGAGATAATTGAACATTCATTGTTTCGTGAGACATTAGTTTTCTATCCACAGAAACATTATCTTATTTACCCATTAGATGGAGTTGTTTGTAATTGTAGTTTGAATACTTCTAATAAAAACATCCTAGTATATTTAGGATACCATTTTTGTTATAAAATAATGTAATTAATATATTTTAGGTGTTTAAGAAGTAAAATAAAAGAAATGAATTAAAGAGAATCTTTTACCTTTATTTCTGGTAACTCCCATTGGTTTGAACCAAAAGGACCACTTGAAGTTCCTTCTTCCTAAGGAAATTCTTCAAGTAGGAAGAGAATTATTTTGAGATCATATATGGGTAGGGTTTGGACGAGCTCAGGGGATTTAGATGTGTGAGGAATGGGTTACAAGTGAGGTATTTTTATAAGGGGGAGGAGGGGTTCTTTAGGAAAGTGTGAAAATATTATTTTATCATATAACAAATTTCTGTTTCAAAAGGTCCAAAAATAATTAAGGTCTAATATAAGATGAATCATGGTAGAAATAAAGTCATAAAATAATAATTGGACAGGTTTTGAATGTTATTTCAATATTTATAATATGATTTATTTAAATCATTTATTAATGAGGTAAATACTACATCATTTGTGTGTCATAAATAATTTTATTTATATGATGTATAAAAATTATAAAAAAAATAACATGATGTAGGAAATATTTTTATATTTCCAATAAATATTTATAGATGAAAATATAACTTATATAACTTTATGTAAAAATTAACTTACAAAATGATAATACTTTGTGTGGTTTTTTATTTACTTTAAATTAATTAATCTAAAGTGTCACTATAACGTCCAAGTGCCTCCATGGGGTCCCAAAAATCGACCGAAATATGATCATGGTCATCCATGACTCATCCAATATGGTTAGGACAAGTGTTAAGGTAATTTTTTTTATTACAATATTTTTTAAACAAGAATTACCCTATTTACCTTTAACTGCTGTAAATAAAAGTCAAAAGACACTATTCACTAAAAATTATTTTCATCTAATTGATCTAAATTTTACATATTAAGAAAATCATGAATTTAATATTTTCGAAATACAATTCACAAAAATAGTAAAATTTCATTTAAATAAAAAATTTAGTTTTTTAACTACTGCTTAGTGGTTTCACTATTCATCAAAAAATGATGATTTTAAGATAAATACAAAAAATTATGCCAATACTATATTTGATATTCCGAATTCAAACATTGTGTCTATTTTAACAAATTAAAAACATATATTTTCCATTAAATAATATAAAAATAATTCACATTGTAAAAAAATAGCGTGTTTTTAGGAAACGATAACTTTCAAAAGATTGATAGTTGTTTACATCCAATTTAAAAATGAAATTAATTTCAATGACCAAAATAGGATTAAATGGTAAAAATATAATCTAATTAAACATTAAAAACATTTAAAAATATAATCTAACCATATAAAAAAGTTATATTAAAAGGCAGTTTTGAATTAAAATAAAATATTTTTCCCTATTCATAAAAAATTAAATTTTATCAGAAATTAATTATTAATTTACATATATTATTATTATATTATTATTATATTATTATTTTTCAATATGAATCATAATTGTGTGCAACATATGATTTTAAAGAAACACTTCGTGTATGGAGAATGCCATCAACCATATCATCACCTTTAAAGTAAAATTAATTTTTAATTTACATATATTAATAAATATGAAAATTTTGTATTCTTTATTTACATGGGATGTTACATGTGGAGACAGAGGAGGAGGTGGTGAGGTGGAATTGGTTCATTGAGGGAGGTGATGGATGGTGTGGTGATGGAGGAGATGGGTGATGGGGTTGGTGTGATCTGGAGGTAGTGTCGATGTTGCGTCAACGGTGTATTGAGGGAGGGGAGGTGGTGCGAGGGAGCAGGAGGCAGTGTGTAACATCCCCAGTAAATAAAGAATATGACATTCTCATTTTTATCAATATTTTATAATGAAATATTTATATTACTTTAAATGGAATTCTATGCTCGATGGCGTACCCAATACGCAACAGCGAGTTCCATTGAAATCTTGCGTTGCACACTAATAATATAATAATATTATTTTAAATAATAGTTAACGCATAGCCGTTGAAATGGTGGGAATGAATAAAACTAACTACAAAATGATTTCTTATTTTTTTGAATTTTTTTTACATTTATCCAGTAAATGTTATAGGCTTAAAATGCAAATGAATCCAATTAAAAGAATAAATACTCTAATATTTTTAAAAGATTGTTTTACCGCCTTTTGATGGCCAACAATTTTTAAATCCAACTTTTGACAATTTTATAAGCTCTATTTGTCAAATAAACTTATTAATTAGAATTGGTACATTGAAATTTACATTTTATATGTTTTTGGTATTTTTCTGACAATGTTCATTTTTTAATGAATAGTGGAAAATACTGCATTTTACTTTAAAATAGCCTTTCCATCTAATTTAATTATAGGGATAGATTGTCTATTTAATTTTTTTAAAGTTGTATTAGAATATATTTTTCTATTTAATCCAATGGTGGTATGTTGAATTAATTTCACTTTTAAAATGGACATAAACAAGTGTCAATCTTTTGATAGATATTGTTTTTTAAAAACACGCTATTTGTTTTGATGGTTGGAATTATCTATATAATTTATTAATAAAACATATATGTTTTGAATTAGGTAAAATGGAAATATTTTTTGAATTTGTAATATCAAATATAGCATACGGTGAATATTGTGTATTTTTCTGATAATGTTCAATTTTTAATGAATAGTGAAAGTACATCATTTTAATTCAAAATTGCATATTCATCCAATTTATTTATATAGTTAGATTGTAATTATAATTGTTTTTAAAGTATAATTGAATTATTTTTTATCACTTAATACAATTTTTTTTCATTGTGAGTAATTTCACTTTTCAATTGGATGTTAAAACAAGTCAGTATTTTGATAAATTTTACATCTTAAAAACCCCTCTTTTATTTTGACAACATGATTTACTTTTAAATTAATTACTACAATTTCTATGTCAGAATTTTGTGAAATGGGTTCCAAATTTGAAATTAGAAGTTCAAAATTCTGTAATTATGAGTATTTTGTTTTTGGTCATTATGAATACCAACGACGGTAATTATCTTTAATTATTATGTATAATTAGTAATCAGGTAGTTAAGTGTAACAAAACAATATCATAAAAACAAAATGACCCCAAAATTTGTCATAATACATTTGGTGGTGTCATGGAACACCATGGGATTACTTGTGCCAACTTTGGGTCACCATGTAATCACTTTTGTGTGATAGTGACTTTTTATCATATTATTTTTTTAAAGAAAAGAAAATATAACAATGATTTGTATATCCTAAGTGAAACAATTTTAATTTTGTTTAAATAAATGATCTATTTGACTATAAATATTCATTATAAATATAAAATTATTTCCTAAATCATTTTAATTTTTTAAAAAATTTTATACATTAAATGAATACATTTATTTATGACACCACGATGATGCAACGATTACCTCATTAATGAACGATTTAAATAAAATGAAAAGATAAGGTAAACTATAAGATGTATAATTGTCTAAAACCTATTTTATGTGTTTATATATAACACTTATCACCATTTACTTGAAATATATCATTATGGGTCATTTAAAATCCGAAAATCATTTCATAATAATGTAACATTTCATGACCTTCCAAGAGTGCCCCTCTTCGCTCTAAAAAAAGGCGCCAACCTCTACTCCCTTACCCACACCTCTCAAGCCCTTGGATCATCCAAACCCTGCTCATATTGTCTCTCCAAATACCTCTATTCATCCTAGAATCCCTCACTTAGGACGAAATCACTTCAAGAAACCCTATTGGTTCAAACAAAGAGGAGTTACCCGATTTAAAGGTAATGTCTTCTCTTATGTTCTTTTGTTTTATTTTTCTTCTCCAGCCACCTAAAATCTTTTTATTCCATTATTTTCTAACAAAAATAGTATATTACATATACTATGATTTTTTTTAGAATTATTCGAGCACCAGTTACACACACCTCCATCTAATGGGTGATGAACATACTGTTTCTGTGGACGACAAACTACTGCCTCCCGAAACGATGATTATTCAAGTATCTCATACCACTTCTCATGTTGTCAATTATGATGTCACTGTATTTTATATAAGATATATATTATGTTTATTTTTTCCTTATTTTTTGTATTTTTCATTTATTCTATACATTTAGGGTTTCCATAATGGGTAACCACGATAATTTCTTTTTAGTAAGTCCAGACTACCGCCCCCTCAAAGTGATTAGAATCATTAATGCCATATGTGGGATGTATAAAGGATGGAGTTAAATATATTATATATTATATTATACTGGAATAATAATATACCATTATATCATAATTTTCTCATTCCATTAATATATGAAATAGAAATGGAAGTAGAGTTAATGCATAGATACGACTTACCATCTCCATGAACAATGTATTTAATTTCTTATCTCCAAATGTTATGTACTATTATAATTACAGATATATACTAGATAAATATGATATAAATTATATATACATCATGAATATAATTCTGCATATAATGGATATTTTAAAACAGGAATAACTTGTAATTATTAAAAGTCCATTTTTTTGACTCAAGTACCAAATTTCGAAAAAATGACCATTATTAAATAAAATGATTACATAGAGTTTATAACATGGTAATAAGTAATATGAAAGGAATAATGAACATGATAAGTTTTCTTAATAAAGTATAAATTAACGCATGCTTATCATTCAGGATGAACAAGGAACATACAAGCAAGTCAATTCGGACACATGGTAAGGGATCATACCTCACTCTTTTTTTCAAAACTCTCTTTTATGTCATTTCTTTTATAAACAATGTTCTAATGTTGTATGATGTTATTTTATATTCACCTTACTTTAATTTTTATTTTAATATGACGAGAGAACCCCTCTTACTCTGATAAATTCATGTTAAGAATTTTTATGTGGCGTCGTTACGCTGCAAAATTTTTGTAAGGGATCCTACTTCACTATTTTTTTCAAGTACTCTCTTTTATGTAATTTGATTTATACTCCATGTTATGATGTTGGATGATGTTATTTTATATTAACATTAATTTAATTTGTATTTTAATATTATTAGATACCCCTATTACTCTCATCAATTCATTTTAATAAATTTTAAGTGTCGATGTTAGGATGCCGAAATTTTGTAAGGGATCCTACCTCTCTCTTTCTTTTTATATACTCTCTTTTATTTCACTTTGTTTAATCTCATATTTATTATGTTGGAGGATGTTATTTTATATTCCTATTACTTTAATTTTTATGTTCATATGATGAGAGACCCTATTTTATCTCATCAATCCATTTTTGGAAGTTTTAAGTGGCGCTGTAAGGATTCCAAGTTTTCCTAAGGGATTTTTTATCTCATTTTTTGTTCCCGTGAGATTCATCCAAAAATCTCCACTATCTCCTTATATGTGGTGAATGTACTGACCATTATTTTATTAATTTTTTAATATAATTTAATTTATGGGTATTTACATCTTCATTGTATTACCCTTCTTTCATGTGGCGTATGTTTTGAATGTTAACTGAATCGGTAAGTGAACCTTTCACCCTCCTCTTTTTAAAAACTTCTTTTTGGTTAGGTAATTTAATTTACATATTCTAATGTTGGGATAA
Source organism: Viscum album (assembly GCA_963277665.1). Classification (NCBI taxonomy): domain Eukaryota; kingdom Viridiplantae; phylum Streptophyta; class Magnoliopsida; order Santalales; family Viscaceae; genus Viscum; species Viscum album. The sequence goes on from OY728164.1 coordinate 215,997,576, forward strand.
TTTCTTATATATAATTATTTCTGTAAATGATATGTACAAGTGATGAGATACCCTTTTTATCTCTCATAAACTCATTTTCTGAATTTTAAAGTGACTCTGTTAGGCTGTCGAAATTCTTGTAAGGGAACTTCTTAACCCAATTTAGATTCCTTGGGTTAAACTTGTAATACTGGAATAAGTAATTATATGAATATGTGTGAATAACCTCTGATTTTTTACACATAATATACACATATATTTGGTCTATTCTTTTGACCCACATAATTATGTAGTTGATTTATCTTTAATCAAAGTATACCGTCATTGTAAGGGCCTTCGTCTCAGTATCCTTTCATTGAGGGATACTTCAATTTATATACGAACTTATTTTATTATTTGTATAATAAAACCTTTTGGATTTTACTTTTATTCAAAAGGAATCATTTTTTAAGAAGAGTTTTACTAAACAACAAAATGGAATGTTTTTTTCTTACGTATTCGGCGACAACGACTTCTCCGCCGCCATGACAATTATTTGAGTTTCTGCTTCATCTACAAGCCATAAATAGTTTTAAATTAAAAATAAATATTATTTTTTACTTTTATTTTATTTTGGTATTGAAAATGGTTTTGATTATGTTTTGATTATATCGATGTGTTATATTAATATCTTGTGATTGAAATGTGGAAAATTTAGGTTTTTATGCATGTTTTATGTGATATGATTATGTTATGGTTCTTTGGAATTGTTTATGGAGATGGGTGGTTCCATGATAAAATAATGTAGGGTGATACCATTATAACTCTCCAATGCATTGGGTAACGCGAAGAAGTTAAACACTAAGGTTTCTCCGAAGAGATTTAGGGAATATACTGTGATGTGTAATCCAAACATAACCATAAGGGTTACTCCCTACACAAGAATGTTATGAATGCCTCAAGTTAACTTTATGTCTTATGATTTCTATGAGTTAAACATAAATATTATGATTTCAGAAGGTATGTTATGATTGAAAGTTACGGTTTTATTGATTTGTACTTATTTGTGGGTTTATGTTTCCTTTCATTTTGTTATAACCCTTATTGATGTTTTATGGTCATCCCAAGTTTTTGAAAAAAATTTCACAGGCTATAAGGATGGGTTAGAGAAGGGAAGTATTAAAGAATATTTATATCATTAAAATAACTCTTTATTTATTTAATTATTTTTTTATTGATGTGAAAAAATCATTTATAGTAGTAGTTTCAACATTGTAATCCATTGAGATGTAATAGTTATGTCCTAATTCTCTAAAACTCTATACCTAAAAATATCCTCAATGTGAATTATTCATTTAATTCAAGATTAAGATATTTTTTACGGATGGTTCCTTATAGTTGGTATCAGAGGTTGGATTAGATAACTTTAGAGGTTAGAGTGTTGTTTAATCATAAGAGACATGTTGTGTATAACCACAACGGTTAGTATATTAGATGGAGTCATTTTTTTGAATGTTTTAATGAGTTTGAGATAACTTGGATAGGTATATATTAGTGTTTATCTTCCTCATTATTATATGATGATTTTACTGATATACTCACACTGACCTTTTTGGTTCTAGTAAATGGCTGGATCTAGTAGGCACCAAAGTGACAATGGGTTTGGTGGAAACTGTGGTGGTTCTATGATTAAGAGACTAAATGAAATGGGTGATTCAATGAGAAATATTGTGGTTATTCTAAACCAACTAACACGATTCATGATTAACCACTTGAACTTTGGTGAGTCCTATAATAAGTCATGTACGAGAGAACCAAATCAATGTAGAAGTTCATATAATAATTATAAAGGTAACCATTACGGTTTATATGATCCTTTCTTTTGAGGTAATTATGGGTTATTATATTTTATGATTCAAAATGAAAGTCATGAGATAAACAAGAGGTTAAATTATGTTATTGTTATTATTGAATAATTTATCTCTTTTTGGGGAATGTTTTAAGAATTATATAGTTCTAGAAAAAGGACAACACGCAGACCGTGTGACAACCCGTCACGTTAGACGAAGCTGTGGGAATCGAACCCACAACCAAAGTACGACTGGTATTTATCTCCTACCATGGGCTACGTGAAGTCCCTGGTTATTTTGACTTATTCTTTTTTGTTAAATGATCTTACGAATCAGAATAAGTTGATTCTAGGTTTTTTATGGACAGGATTAACCTATCATAGAAGACATGTGATTAGGATAATTACTTTTAAATATGAGACTTTAAGAGTAAATGATATTATTTGAAGATAAATGTTAAGATTTACCTTGGAAGACTATGTTATTAAATCCTTAAAAGATTTTGGTTTCAATCTTAGTTTGGATTAATTTGATGAATTTGATGGACAACTATTTATTTAATGGTCTTTCTTGAACTTTCGATAATGTTTGAAAAATATAGGAGATTAAGAGTAGTATTCCACTTTATAAAGTATTATCCTTTTTGAGTAATTTCTGATCTCATACTAACAATTTCTGTTTTGGTTTTGGTCTAAAGGCACGGGAAATATATAGGTCTCTTTCTTGGATTAGGTGATTATCTAGAAGTTGATTATAACGCTCTTAATGTAAAAAAGTCATCCTAAATACTAATCTTTTAGAGAAAATATAAGTTTTTGTAAGAAATATAGTAAGATATGAAAGTCTACAAGACAAGTAAATATATTTACTTATGATTTAGTTAAGCTCATAAATGAATTCCTCAATGAAAAGTAACTTAACACAAAATTGTTGTCTGTCAACCTTTCTTACTAGGGAATCAGATACCGTTTAACCCATCACAAGTTTGTGATTTTCTGGTTGTTCAATTTCTCCTAAACATGTTTTCTATCACTCTCCATCAGAACTTGATGGTTTGTTTTCTCCTCCATATCCATGTTTTCATTGAATCCTAGTATCTGTTGAATCGAGTGACCTTTTTTACTTTTCTTTATTTCTTTTAATGTGATAGGTTAATTTACTCATTTTATAATGTGGGGATTCCAATGATGTTTTTGAGCCCAATTTTAAAATTGTGAGGACACAATTCCCAAAAAGGGGGGAAGAATGTAACATCCCGGGTAAATAAAGAATATGACATTCTCATATTTGTCAAAAAAATTTGAAAAAATTGTTAATATTACTTTAAAGGGAATTCTATGCTCGATGGCGTACCCAATATGCAATAATGAGTTTCTTTGAAATCTTACATTGCACATTAATAATATAATATTATTATTTTAAATAATAGTTAACACCTAGCCATTGTAATGGATGGAATGAACAGAAAGAACTACAAAATGATTACATATGTTTGTTAAATCTTTTTTAATTTATCCAATAATTCTTAGAGGCTTACAATGAAAATGAATCCAATTATAAGAATAAATACTCTAATATTTTTAAAAGATTGTTTTACAATCATTTGATTGAATTAGAATATATTTTTACCATTTAATCCAACGGTGGTCATTAGAATTAATTTCACTTTGAAAATGGACATAAACAAGTGTCAATACATTGATAGATATTATTTCTTAAAAACATGCTATTTATTTTGACGAAAGGAATTAACTATATAATTTATTAATGAAACTTCCTTTTTTGAATTTTGTAAAATGGAAACAATTTTTGAATTTGGAATATCAAAAATATCTTAGGGTAAATTTTTTTTCTGATAATGTTCATTTTTTTAATGAATAGTAAAAAATACAACATTTTAATTCAAAACATCTTTTTCATCCGATTTATTTATATAGTTAGATTAAAATTTTAATTATTTTTAAAGTATTATTGAATTATGTTTTTATAACTTACTACAATGTTTTTCATTTTAATAAATTTCACTTTTCAATTGGATGTAAAAAACAAGTCAATATTTTGATAAATTTGACTTCTAAAAACCTCGTCTTTTGTTTTGACAACGTGATTTACTTTCAAATTAATTACTAAAATTTATTTCTTTTGAAATTTGGTAAAATGGGTTCCATATTTGGAATCATATGGTCCAAAATATGTAATTAAGAATATTATGTTTTTTAACATTATGAATAGTTATGACGGTAATTGTCTTTAATTATCGTGTTAAATTAGTAATTGGGTAGTTAAGGTAAATAATACAATATCATAAAAATACAAAATGACCCTAACATGGGAAATAATGATTTTTTTGGTGTCCTGGCCGACCATGGGATTCCTTGTAACAACTTTTGGGCCCCATGGAATCACTTTAGTGTGATAGTGACTTTTTATCATATTATTTTTTAATGAAAAGAAATATAAGAAAGGTTTGTATACCCTAAGTCAAACAATTTTAATTTTGTTTAAATAAATGATATAGTTGACTATAAATATTCATTAAAAAGATAAAAATATTCTCTAAATCATGGTAGTTTTCTTTTAATATTTAGACGTTAAATAAAAAAAATTATGACACCATGATGATGCATCAATTACCTCATTATTGAATGATTTAAATAAAATGAAAAGATAAGGTAAAATCTAAGAAATAAACTTGTCTAAAAAAAGTTGGATGGGTGTATTTATAACACTTATCAACATATCATCGAAATAAATCATTGTGGGACCTATAAAATTCGAAAATCATTTCATAATAAAGTAACATTTCATTACCTTCCATGAGTGACCCTCCTCCCTCTTATAAAAGGCCCCCACCTCTACTCCTTTACCCACACCTATCAAGACCTTGACTCATACAACACCTGCTCTTATTTTCTCTACAAATACCTCAATTCATCCTAGAAGCCTTAACATAGGCATAAATTTCTTCAAGAAACCCTTTTTGTTCAAAACAAGAGGAGTTACAAGATTTAATGGTAATGTCATCTCTTATGTTATTTTGTTTTATTTTGATTATCCTACCACCTAAACTATATTTATTCCTTTCATTTTTACAAAAAATAGTATCTTCAATATACTATGATGTTTTTTTGATAAGTACTCTATCTACACTTGCACACACCTCCATCGAATGGGTGAAGAACATACTTTTTCTATGGACGACGAACTACAGCCTCGCGAAACGATGATTGTTCAATTATCCTCTACCAACCCCCATGGTGTCCATTATGATGTCACTGTATTTCATAAATGATATATATTATGTTTATTTTTTCCTTATTCTTCTGTATTTTTCATTTATGCCATACCATTATGGCTTCCATAATGGGTAAATGCGATAATGTCATTTTAGGAAGTGCGGACTACCGCCCCCTCAAAGTGATTTGAATCGTTAATGCCATATGTGGGATGTATAAATGATGGATTTAAATATATTATATATTATATTTTAATGCAATAATATTATACGTTTATATCATAATTTTCTCATTCCATTAAATTAAGAAATAGAAATGGAAATAGTGCTCATGCGTACGTACGTCTTACCGTCTCCATGAACGGTGCACTCCATGAACGGTGCATTTAATTTCTTTTCTACAAATGATATGTAATATTATAATTACATATATATTATGAATATATATGATATATATGATATCCACATCATTAATATAATTATGGAGATTATTTAAATTTTACCACAAGAACAACTTGTAATTTTAAGAAGGCCATTTTTTGACTCAAGTACCAAATATCGACAAAACGACCATTATAAACTTAAACGATTACATATGGTTTATAAAATGGTAATAAGTGATATAAAATGAATACATAAATTGATAAATGTTCTTATGCAAGTATAAATTAACTTATGTTTATCATTCAGGAAGAACAAGGAACATACGAGCGAGTCAAGTCGGACACGTGCTAAGGGATCCTACCTCACTCTTTTTTTCAAGTACACACTTTTATGTCATTTCTTTTATGAACCACATTCTGAGGTTGTAGAATGTTCTTTTATATTCACCTTAAATTAATTTGTATTTTCTTATGATTATAGACTAACTATTACTCTCATCGATTCATTTTATGAATTTCTATGTGGCGACGTTAGGCTGTCGAATTTTTGTAAGGGATCCTACCTCACTCTTTTTTCAAGTACTCTCTTTTATGTCATTTCATTTATTCTCCATATTCTGATGTTGGAGGATGTAATTTTATATTAACCTTACTTTAATTTTTATTTAAATATGATGAGTGACCCCCTCTTACTCTCATCAATTCATTTTAATAATTTTTATGTGGCGTCGTTAGGCTGCCAAACTTTTGTATGGAATCCTACCTCTCTTTTTCATTTTAAGTACTCTGTTTTATTTAACTTATTTTAATATCCAATTTATTATGTTGGGGGATGTTATTTAATATTCCCTTTACATTATTTTTTATTTTCATATAATGAGAGACCCTATTTTATCTCATCAATCCATTTTTGGAAGTTTTAAGTGGCTCTGTTAGGCTGTCGAGTTTTCGTAAGGTATTTTTTATCTCACTTTTTGTTCCAATGAGATTCGTGCTACATTTTCCACAATTTCATTTTGTGTGTTGTATTTAATGACCATTATTTTATTCTTTGTGCAATATAATTTATTTTATGGGTATTTAAATCTTCATTGTATGACCCTTCTTTCATGTGGCATATGTTTTGAATGTTACCCAAATCAGTATGGGATGCTTTCACCTTCCACTTTTTAAAAGAGTTATTTTTGTTAGGTATTTTAATTTACATATTCTTATGTTGGGATATGTTCTTATAAATCCTTATTTCTCTAAATGATATATACAAGTGATGAGATACCATTTTAATCTCTCATCAACTCATTTTTAGAATTTTAAAGTTATGCTTTTAGGTTGTCGAATTTCTGTAAGGGAACTTCTTAACCCAATTTCTATTCTATGTGTTAAACTTGTACTCCTTGAATAAGTCATTATATGAATATTTGTTAATAACCTATAATTGTTTTACACTTAAAGTCCACTTATATTTGGTGTATTATTTTGACAGACATAATTATATAGTTGATTTATCTTTAATCAAAGGATACCATTTTTGTAAGGGACTTCGTCTCAAACTCCTTTTGTTGATTCATAATTCAATTTATATACGACAATATTTTATTAGTTTTATAGTAAACCCATTTGACTTTTAATTTTATTCATGAATAATCTTTTTATACAAATCATTTTACTAATCGACAAAAGGGAATGTTTTTGTCTTACGTATCTGGCGATAACGACTTCTCCATCGCCGTGACCATTATTTGAGTTTCAGATTCCTCTATAAGCAATAAGTTTTTTTAAATGAAAAATTAATACCATGTTTTACTTTTAATTTATTTTGGTATTGATAATGTTTTTGATAATGTTTTGATTATATCAATGTGTTGTATTGATATCATGTGTTTCAATTGTTGAAATGTCATGTTTCCTTTATGCATGTTTTATGTGATAAGATTAAGTTGTGGTTCATGGGAATTATTTATGAAGATGGGTGGTTCTCTGATAATCTAAGGGAGGGTGAGCCCGTTATAAATCTCCAATTAATTGGGTAATGTGAAGGAGTTAAACGCAAAGGTTTTTTTGAAGAGATTTAGGGAATATACTTTGAAGGGTATTCCAAACGTAACCATGAGGTTTACTCCCTACATAAGAATGTTATGAATTCCTCAAGATACCTTTATGTATTATGATTTTTATGAGTTATAGATAAATCTTATGATTTCTGAAGGTATGTTATGATTGAAAGGTACAGATTTATAGATTTGTATTTAATGGAGGGTTGATGTTTCCTTTCATTATGTTATAACATTTACTGAGCTTTTTATGCTTATCCCACGATTTTGAAATGTTTTTCACATCTTATAAGGAAGGGTAAGATAATGGAAGTATTCAATAATATTTATATCAAGAAAATACCTCTTGTTTTATTTAAAGATTTTTTAATGTTGTGAAAAATTTGTTATAGTAGCAGTGTCTACTTTGTAATCCTTTGAGGTGTAATAGTTATGTTTAAATTCTCTAAAAATCTAAACCTGGAAAGATCCTCAATGTGAATTATTCATTTAATTCATAATTATGTTATGTTTTAAGGCTGAGTCAATATATAGTGTGGGGGAGCTAGATGCAATGCGGAAAGGGAGGTGACAGGTGGATCTGGGGGGGTATGGTTCAGGTTCGGGATTGGGGGGGGGGGGGGTGGTCTATTTTTTTAGATGTCAGGGGATCACCATTGGAGGTCACTATAGGGAACCAATAGAGATCTCCAATGGTGGTATCCCATGTGATGGTCCTCTAAAAAAACATTTTCTAGTAAGGATGTGAGTATGGGATGATTTGTCTATTAAATATAGGGGTAGGGTTTTTTTGTGTTTGTGGTTATAGTTATCCCCTTTTATGATAGAATGTATGGAGATATGCATAGTGTTGTTGGTGAATGGAACAAGGAATAGTGGATTTGGTCAAATTTAGTTTTTCTCTTTACCTGATGGGTTTAATGACTCATTGACTACTTGAAAATGTATTTATTGCCTTAAATTTTGGATTGTCAAATTTCTTGTTTTATATATTCGTTTCCCCAATGATTGATGTATTTATTTTTTCCTGGTCTATGATTCCTTTTATGGTATCCTAGGATGAGTACCAGAGTACTTATAATTAGTAAATAATAATAAATACTCTCTGATTAAACCCATGTGGTTGGAGGTTTAATGGAATGTTGATTAATGATAATTCAGAAGGAATAATGGAAATGGTATTTTTGTGCTTGGAAATAATAGAATAAAATTAATAATATAAATAACTTAAATTACATTTAAAATTTATCTTTTATTATGTGATATCTATTCCTTAGTAGTGGAAAGATGTTTTTTGAGAGATGATAGTGGTAGTTAAGTCTAAAAATAAGTAGTTTTCCATAGTTTTGGTCAAGATATATATATATATATATTTAGTATTTTATGTGATTTTCATATGATAACCCACCGATATAAATAGGACCACTGACACCTATTGGACTCTAGGTCTTGTTTTCTCAAAAATCGATGTTAGTAGGGATGGATGACTTACTTCGCCATTTTCTATCTCTCTTCCCTTGATAGTATTGTGTGTTATTATTCATAGTTGTCAATTTACAATATATTCAAGTAGAGGGTCGTAGTTTCTTGTGTTTATTTCGCAAACATGTTTCTACAAATATAGTATCTTATGGATTATAATAGATATATTTTGATCAGTTAGTAATGGTATGATATCTAGTAAACGGTGTATAGGCAATGAAGGATCTATATAAACAACTAGGATACTATTTAAAGGTATTGACATTTATGTGATTATGTGTCACATAGGGTGTAGTTTATTTTAATTTTTCCATCGAATCTTGGGAATTATTGAATAGAGACAGACCATGACATGTCACATTGAGGTTAATAGGTGAACGATATGGGAATAGTTGTGGGGTGCCATCAAATTTATATTATTTGTGATAATATATTAACACTTATATAATATAGTTAGTGAGATGGTATTGGTGCGGTTGGGAACATATGAATCTAGATTAGGTGAAAACATAGATCCACTATTTACACCCCAAGTTTTCATATGATTTAATTAAATTTTCATAAGATATTTCAAGGGGGAACCTTCTAAGCATACTTATATGCTCAAACTAGTCTAAATAAACTCATTTTAATGACCTAAATTACAGTTTGGTGGTCATGTTGGAAATTTAATATCACTTGGATTTGTCCAAGAGATTCTTGGCCTCAAATTCACGTGGGATGATTCAAAATTTCACTTGATGTTTTCATATTTTGGTTCACTATTATTTATAAAAGTATGCACATGTATTTGGATCATTTATTTTTTTGATAAATTATTATTTGGTGGTCTCATGATATTTATTGTTCCTTATATTCATCATAGAGGGTATGGATTATAATTTTTGTATATTATATACCTTTGGATTTGGTCACTAATATTTGGATTATTGGATATAGGATTCCTGATTCACTATCCAAAATTATTAATTTCCAACCCAAGTTGATTAGATTTGGTGGTTGTTTTTATTACATAATGGTATCATAATCAAATGATATCCAATAATATGAAGTTAATATGTATTAACTAGTGATGAATTTATGGGATGGTATGGAAACAATGATAGGTGATCTTAGTTGTGGGGTAGATAGTAACATTTCGTATTCTAGGTTTATAATCCTCTATCCATTTTTTCTTTTGTATGCATCGACCCATGTAGATGCCCCCATCATTTTATTTCTACAAATTTCAAGATGGATATACCAATAGATTATCTTAGAGTTGAGGTCGATATTGAGAATACTTATAAGAGGAAACTGTGAGAGTTTCATCACATGATTCTATAGAATCATGATAGATCCATTTGGAATTCAGATAAATAGGACTAGTTTAAGGAGGTGTACATATCATTTAGTTAGATCCATGTTTGTAAGGAGCTTTGGATTTCATTGGTAGTGATGATTCTCGATGGGGAAAATTGTCTATTATGGTTATTCCTTCTTGGGGGTCATGTGGAATGAATTGTTTCATTGTAGATGTTCTGGGATCAGTTTTGACCCATGTTATATTCATCATCATTAATAGCTTTTAAACATTAAGATCTACTTAAACATAGATAATGGAGCTCTACCATGCTAAATTTTGAGATCAATTACAGGAACTGTCTTCAATATTCTCAAGACCTGCTTCTTCCTAGAGAGTCCAAGAAGAGTTATTCAGTGGAGGTTATACATCAACAGATACAGTTTCAAGACAAGGCTTTTATTATAATAACATATCATGTGGTAATATCGATAGAAATAATTGTTGAGAAGATATTCTCTAATACCATCCCATCATAGGATGAGAGTTTTTAGGATTATTCATATATAACATATGTCATATATGGTTCCCAATTTCTTATATATAATGGGTTTTAGGAATATGATGGTAGATATCATCCATATTATTCAAATATTAATTGGTTTGGAGGCTTTAAGGCCCCATCCATTGGATCATATGTTTTTTCTTTTATAGGTACACTGAAATCTGCATCGGTATTTCCTAGCCATTTAAGTAGGTAGTTTGTTGATGGTGGTCCAATTCAGGTTTTTTCGATGTTGCACTATAGGAAAAGGTAGATGCAACATGGTGATCTTTCCAATGATTAGTAGAGGGGAGACCAGGAAGGATTCAGATGATCCTGTGCTTGTTCTCATTATCTTAGAGATGATCATGCTGATGTAACTGGACATCATCAAGGAATATGGGGTAATTGGGCATATTTTGGAAAGATACATAATAGAGTATATAGTTACAACTTATTTGGATATCATTAGAGGTACAATGTTCTTATTTTCCACTTGGGTGTATAACATGATTGATTCAATACAGATGAAATCATTACTTTCACCATCTACAATTAATGCTTTGTGGAATGAGTTATAGAGAATTTCAATGTATTCATTATTAACTAATCATGTTGGCGATCAAGATAATTCTTATGAAATGTGTATAGAAAATGATTTATTTATATGGAATCATAGCTCTTTGGGAGACTTATTATGTTTTAATATGCATCTGAATAACATCATTTTTAGCACAGACTATATGTATTGAGAACATACTACTATGGATTTATTTTAGAGGTTTATATTGTTTTTTGATTTTTCTGGAGAGTCTGACATTTTGGTTAGTTAGACCCATCATCAAATTAGTTGGTGGCATGGTAAGTCCTTTTATTCCATTGTGGCCGAGATAATTCAGAGTCATTTGGAGGTTCTTCAAACTGTTTTTTCTGGGGTTGTAGAAGAATAACTTTATTTCATTATTAAAAAGTTTGTATCACTACCTCCTCGACAGTAGATTGAGTTAATGATAGAGCTATGGTCAAGCTCATATCTAATATCAATTTTACCAGATATGTGACACCTTTGAGACTAATTTGAAAATTTATATCACCCTAAAATCTTAATATAATAATACAATTAAATAATTCTTATTTTATAATAGATTTTTTCAAAAGTGACACCAAATTTGAAAACAACCATGATATATTTTGATAAAATATATATTTATGTTATTAAAAATTAAAAAACATCTATTCAACAAGAGGTAATAGATTTGAGTAACATAATTAGGAATAATATATATTTTTAAAATTATTTTAATTTTTAATATTATTGAAATCCAATTACTCTACATAAAAAGACCTATAATATGATTTATTATTTAGCAGTGTATTTTCCTAAAAATCACCTTTATGATATACAAATTTATATTTCAAGAAACATTTTATTAAGGATAAATTATTATTTTCATTAATAATTTGTTAATAATAATTTATTTAGTAAACAATATTAAATAATAAAAATACGAGTTATTATTTTAAAATGTCATTTTATAATTAAAATGATTTTTCAGATATACATTATGATTATAAAAAATAAACTTATAAACATTGAAATTTGAAATTTATATAAAATGGAATTTTTAATTCCCATATTAATATTTATATAGTATGATTTTTTAAATCTTTTTCTGAAAAGATGAAATTTTAATTGAAAAATATGGATTTCTGGAAGTGTATAATTTTTTTATATTTAAAATATTATAAAAATCGTCAAAAAATTAATAAAACCATTCATTTAATAAAATATGATATTTTTGAATAACATTATTTAGTTTAAATTATTCATTTAGAATTGAAAAATAATAAAAAAATATTTTCATAGGATATTAAATTGATACCCTAATGTAAAAATCTATCCAAATTAATTTAGTTTAGTTAAGTATTTTTCTTGTGAGATTCCGTTATGGAATGCTTTTGAAGATTCATGAGAAATATTGTTTATAATTAATCAAATAATTTAATTTAAATTTGATTTCAATATAATTTTAAATTATATATTATTTTGAATATTAAAAAATGTATTTTCTATAAAAATATATCTTCATCCAATGAAGTTTATTGATTATTAAATTTTTTTATGTCCTTAAAATTTAGATATGATTAAATAATTTTCCCACATAAACCATAATTATAAAATTAGGTAAAAATTAAAATCATTATCTTTTCCATTAAAATCAAATTATATGATTAGAAATTAATTATGAAGGTAAATGTAAATTACGATTAAAAAATACTAAAAACAATTATCTATAAATCATGAATATATGTTTCAAAAATAAAATTTGAGGGTAATTTCAACCCAAATCCATTTTAATCTAATTTTTTGTCAATATTTTCCTTTATTACATGAATATTAACTATACATTATTTAAAATGTACGAGACACTCCCAAAAAAATCATTCACATTATTTATAAAAGTGAAATATCATTAAAACATAATGAAAAATATTTACATATATTTTCCTTTCCAAAATTTCTCCTTCAATATACCACTACCACATTCAATATTTTATATTCCCCATTATTTTGTATAAGGATTTTATTTACAAGGAGATATTCAATGAAAATTTATGTTCCTGACATTAGTATTATCAATTACATTGTGTTTCTTCATAATATTATTCATTAAAATATATTCTAACCACACTAATTTGATAATATTGGAGTCATTTTAATAATTTAATGTTGATGTATTGAGTGTATTATAATTATTAATCTATATACGTAATCCATTAAGATAAAAATTCTATCATTTGTATGTTGTTAGGACTACTGGCTCTATGACTTAACGTATTTAGTTTTACTTGATCTTCATACACGGATTGATATAAGGATGATATTAAATGGTAAATATTATTTTTATGATTTAATTATTTAACTATTATTAGAATTTATAAAATATATTGATGATGTGATAAAAAAACATCCATCATTAATTTTATCATGTAAATGAAGATTAATAATATGATAGTTGTTCATTAAAATTATGTAATGCTTTAATGAACATTAAATATTCTTCTAAATACATAAAATTATAATATATCACACAAATAAAAACTATATAATATCATTATGTTTTTTTATAATGTTATTCTAAAAAAATATCATAATAATTCATCAAATTAGGTTTTGTTCACATTTCAGTTTTCCAAACCATTGAAATGAACAATGATATAAATTTATATCATGACTTACTATGGGAAAATAACTACACTTATAGTATGACATAAATTTCTAATTAAAATTATTGTTATTGTATATGTTATATAAATATTTATTTCATTAATTAAGAAAATAATATCTGATTAATAAGAATCACCAAAAAACAATTAGAATCTATTTCATATTCTACGATAATGACTAAAATTATCTAGAATGTAATTTTATACTTTATAAATAAATAAAAATCATATCTTATTGTAATTTACTATTCTTTTAATGGTTAAATTATAAATAATAATTAACCCAGACTATACTATTATGAAACATGTAAAGAAAATCAAAACTATAAACTCCAAATGTGGAAAATATGTTTAATTCATATAGAGAATAAATATTTATAATTTTTATATATTAATCTTTATATGAGTAAAATTAAAAATTATTTTACTAAGATCAGTATTATTTTGATACGGGAGGATGAACTATATTAATGGAAGTTTGTACAAGAGTTCAAGGTTTTCATCTTAATTTCCCTTGACTAAGAAAAGTATTGTATTTAATAACCTAATTTATTTTAAATGTTATATAAATTACATATTTGAAAAATAATATAATGAATTATAGTTTAATTGGGTTATTTTTTTATTAATATAAATCCACCTATTTAAAGGGGTTTTTATTTGATAGATATTAAATACGCATGGGTTTTCATGGTATTAATTATAATTCATTGAGGCATAATACAATTATAGAATAAAGTTTTCATTTAATTGTGTATTAACAACCCATGGATATATTATTATTATACATATATTATTTCATGATTTTTACCAGCTTAATCATGTTATTTAACCCAAGTGACAATTTATCGATTCTTTCCCTAATATCAAGGATTTTTGTTAACTCAAATTTCATTAATAAAGTTATAATTTATCTATGAACTTATTTAAAATAATTTGTGTAAATATTTACATATGTTTATATTTTGTGGTATTATTTCATTATTTTATAGGTTTATATAATTTTATGGAATAAACCCTTTCAGAAGTATTCTTCTCTTACTATAAATGTTTCATTGAAACTATTTTATTTCATTCTCTTGATGGTATATAATCATGTTATTAAATTATTTACTTATATATATACTAATTTCTATATACCATGTGAACATAAAAATCTAAATAATTTATATTTGATTTTTTCCACTTATAATGAATGTTATTTTATGGACATGGGGAAAATTATTGTCATTCCGAAACATAATATTAATGGGAATTTGATTTTGTATTGTTTGACAACCTGCCTTCTTTATCTTGATGGGTTATAACCATTTTATCATTTTTATTGATGTGTAGTAATGTATTGAAATTCTTAATGATTATTCCTTACTAATAAGTATTATCATGTATTGATATTATGTGTTCCACATTATAAGTGTAACCATGTTTTTTTCCTCTGAAGGATCCTGAGGTAATGGTATGAAAAGCTTCATTGACTCATTCTATGAATAGATTAGACGTAAACATGTGATGGGGGTAGGGGAACAATGTATATCCTCTTAAGAGAAAAACTAGGCTTGGGTATTTGGTATATGAATTCCAAATTTTTAAAAAATTATCCATTCAGGTCTCAATGACAAGTAATGTTTCTTGGCATAAGGACTTTAGGGATGGTTTTGTATGTTCATCATTATGCATTACATATTATAAGATCAATATTTTTTATATTAAAATTTTTATTTATTTTCATCGATATATAATTATACCATTTTGATGTAGATTAAAGATTCCTCTTTTTTACAAGTTAATACGTTAATGTTTATGCCATGTTTCTAACAATATTGATTTAGTTTTTTGTTTCCCTTATTAAGTTTCTAACCTCAGCCCTTTATCATTTTCATATTTACTAGGTGAGGAAGAAATGTAATGTGAATGTAATTTTCATATGGATAACTTTTGTCTGAGAATTTATTATATATGTTGAAGACTTTTAATGAATTATGTAGTTTCATAAATAAAAAGGAAAAAACTGATCAGCTTATAAAGTCATGGGGTTTTTATTTTATGATGTGTCCAAATTCCCAAAATATATAGACATAAAAATATCTTTATGATATAATATATTCTATATTTTTATTGATTTATTAGTTATGTAAGGTTATATCTAGGACTATAAAGCGACTATGAAGAAATTATATAACGTATTTTCCTATGAAAACTCGATCTAGGATTGATGGTCTATGGAATCTTATTTAGAATTAAAGGTATGGTTAAGATAAATTTTAGATGATGTTGTTTTTTTAGGTTAATTTGAAGTGTGATACAAATTATTGATCAAAATTTCAATGGTACAAAAAAACTATTGGAATTTTATATCAATTAATGATAAAGAAATAATTCACATTTTATTTAGGGATTAGGATAAAAAATATTCAGTGAAAATCCTAGGAATAATTATATATATAGGATAACATCCGGATGTTTTGGAAAAGTATATATTATGTGTTTTTTATAAATACATCAATCACTGTATATTATAAAGTGGATATCATGTAAAAAAATTCACTTATGGGTTATCACCCACAAAAAATGTTGGTTGATTGTTGAATACACCATCATTCAGATGCATGATTAGAGGGATAAATAATACACACCTCATGAGACATCCCAATGGATCTACTTTGGTTAATTAAATTCTCATTATGAACTAATATGATGGGTTTTTGAATGATGATAACTAATTAGGTTCAAAAAACAAATATTAAAATAAATATGGGTACACAATGATTGATCCAATAAATTCATAAGATAATTTTAATGTATCATTTTTGAAGAACAACTATGTAATAAGGGACTAAATATTAAGAAAAATATTTTCATATTCATGTCTTCGATGTTATCAGGAAAATTTATTTGTTATTTGGTTGAAATAGGATCATACAAATAGAGTTGAAAATTATATCTTCCTAAAAACCATTATT
The DNA here is from genome assembly GCA_963277665.1 of Viscum album. Taxonomy (NCBI): domain Eukaryota; kingdom Viridiplantae; phylum Streptophyta; class Magnoliopsida; order Santalales; family Viscaceae; genus Viscum; species Viscum album. Next base: position 216,014,549 of record OY728164.1, read on the forward strand.
TATTATAACGGAATAAATGAGAATACATAAATGGTTATAATTTTTAATATATATATTATTATGGAAAAATATCGTTTCCAAGTATTACATAAGGTAGTGAGATTTAGATTATATAAATATTTATACTATTACCTATTTTCATTAGTGGGTGATATTTTTCAATGATATTTAGGTATATTCTTAATGATACCCAGATTATTTGAAACATCTAATTATAGTTCTTAATTTATTCTATTTTAAAGTGATTTTTTAAATTAGAAAGGGTATAAATAACCATAAAATTTAATTACTTAATGAGTTATATTTTTTGGAATAATTATTGGAAAACACTTTATTAAACTATAGAAAACTCATAAATATAATGGACACATAAAGTTTAAAATATACAGTGAAAAATAATCTTCAAGAAGTAAGTTACATAGTATTAGTAACCATTGGATTTATAATTTATTTATGATAATTTTGTCTATGTTCATCTATATTTGGAGAATATGATATATAGTTAAAAGTGTGAGACATTATGAACTAGTGGTCAATATAATTTTGAGGTCAAAAATTATGTGATTTTTTGGAGGAATATATACAATCATTGTGCTTTTAGGTCATGGAGAATAAAATTGGTTCTGGAAATGGTATTTAATTTAGTATAAATTAATAGATTATATACAAACAGAATTATATTATATTAAGAATGACTTTTTTTGATTGTTTAAGAATAATAAGGATTTTGGTCACATAGTTTACAATTATATTGGGGTTTGTAATATTTTAAGAATGTTCATGATAATTTGGGAACCCATTTTTATGTATTTGGTTATTGAGTATAGAGAAATGAATTCAAAGTAACCATGGATTAGAAAAGGATAATATATGATAGATTGAGACTGATATAATTTTAACCATGTTTGATATAATTTGGGTTGTATAAACTATAAGAAAAAATTATAGTGTTATAAAGTGAGAACTATTGAGGTTAAATCATATAAGGTCATTTATGGTAGTTAATTAATAATGACCATGACTCACATTAACTCATTTTATTTATATAATGGTTTGAACTAGATGTAACCATTGGTATGATAGATAATAAATAGATTACCTCAATGAAAAAACCCAATAATTTGGACTTGGAGAGAGAAATGTATTGATTATTCCAAACTAGATATCATGATAGAGGATTAATAATGTGAACATAATGAATGTCCCCATAACACCATATAATGTAAGGATGACATCTCATGAAATACCATGTTATGAATGGAATTAAGCTCAAAAGTGTAAGGGAAAGAGGCATTCTACAAAAAATATATTTCTACAATTTCAAGAGATATAGGAATTATGTAGGAAAATGTCAGAATCTATAGGCCAATAAGAGAGATAATCTCAGACAACCATTCTCAAAATGAATATCCAATGAAACTACTATTTATTTATTAGATAATGTGTTCTGACTAAGGAATTTATATTGTCCTATGTCAAGTAATATTTCATAATCTACATGATTCTATGTTATAAAAACCAATTGTTGTTTTATTAAAATTTTAATTATTTATATATTTTTTAGGAAGTTATTCTATGTTGATGTAGATCTTCATTCCATTATATAATTATATGTGAAATAAATAAAAAGTCATTTATCTTTATAAAAAACATATAATTAATTTTTATATAGAAAAATCAAAATACACATAATAAATAAACCCATGACCATCTAGTGGTGTATGCTTAAATTTTGGACATCATAAAAAATAATCCAGTATTATGAGTCAAATTTGTAGGATGAAATTTATTTTTCAGGGATGAATGCAACACACATAAATTATAATGTATAATTACTTTTAAATATATCAAATTTAAATGAAATATTTATATATTTAGCTAAAAGACAATCATTTATGTATAAAAGATAATAACCTAGTCTTTTAAATATAATGAATGAATTTTAGAATGATTATCATCAATCATATGGGTATAATAAATATTGGCTATATTTAACAATAATGAAATTCAATTATTTCACCTCAAATGAATAATACAATCATTTGTTTATTTTTAAAAGTATTTTCATAAATATTGGCATCTATAAGATATAAATTTATATATATAGATATATTTAATGATAAATTATTGTTTATATTAATAATTGGATAACACATATTTATTTGGTAAAATAATATGAAATAATAATAATAATAATTAATATTTGAAAATTCCATTTGACAAATAAAATGAGATTTCTACATAATTTTATCACTTATTAAAAAAATAATCTTTTCATTTTTAAAATTTTTAATAAATGTAAATGAAATTCATTTTTAAATATTACTTAATTTTTTTAATTATTATGAAATTTTGATCTTTTTCCAAAATGTTCGGTTTATAGTTATGAAAAATAGTTATCAAAAAACTGTAATTTTTTTTGATTTAACTATTATATAAGAATAACCAAAAAATTTATTAAACATTTTAGTTAATTTATTTTAATTTTTCGAATAAACATTTTAGTTATTTTAATTAACATGATTATTTAATATAAAATTATTTTTAATATATTTATTTATTTGTGTATTTTTCAATGGATATTTGTTTCATGGTTTCCTTGGAATCCCCATATGAATTAATTTTATATAATATATCAATTTTTGTAATTAAAATATCCTTCAATGATAATTTTAATGAATGTATAACATTACTGCTTAGAAAACTAATTTGTCAAATTTTTTACAGGATTAATTTTTTTCACAATAAAATAAATATTTCACACTTTTATAAATTTTATTTTATTAAGTGATAATAATATTTTAAATTAAAACAATGAAATTTGGAAAAAATTTCTATATTAATCTTTATTTTTAAAATAAGTTACTATAAATAGAAAATAATTACCAAGGTTAAAGTAAATTAGGGTAAAAAAGACAAAATAAACAAAAAAACCAGTAAAAAGAATATTTTAGGAAACTTTGGAGGCTCACTAATTTTCATCTCCCCTTTCGTCAAATTTTTGGCCATTGAATTTTGAGCAGTGAAATCAAAATATATTAAATGTATGGTTTGATCCTAAAACTACCATTCCATTAACATATAAAAGTGTAAAATATTCTCTATTTTAAGAACCAATCCTTCAAATTTCATCCTAAAACTCTTATACAATACTCCTCCTAGAAACATATCCATATTTTTTAATATTTCTAGTGAACATTAATTCGCATAAGTCCTTCATTTCTGAGGATAGTTCAATGAAAAAATCAAGTCATTGGTATGTGTATTATATAATTTTTAGTTTTTATGTAGAATTACCTTCTTTGAAATTTATTATAACCACACTAATATAATGAAATCTATATCATTTTATACCTTATTGTTACTATATTATGATTGTTATTATTAATTATTCATATAACCCATCCATTAAAAAAATACCATCATTCCTACATTTTACAGACTACTATCTCCATGATATAATGTGTTTAATTTTCCTTCACTGCCATACAAGGATGGATATATGTACATTGTTGAAGAATTAATATTATTATTTTTTGATATTATTTGTTTTTTTGTATGAAAATCTTGAGAACCAATTAATGATATCATCCCTAAAAGACCAATGTTATTTTTATCATTAAATTTTTTTTAATTATTAGATAATATTTCATTCATTATATCCAATGTTTTAAAAACAATACAATAATATAAATATTTATTATATTTATGATATATTAAAAATAGACACTAAATATTATCATTATGATTCTTGTATAATTATTATACCACAAAACACCTTTATAAACATTCATTACATCCAGCTATGTTAATGTTTAGGACAGTTTAATCATATAACTAAACGATATAATAAACTTATACCATGAATGAATATGGTAAAATAATTATTTTTATAATTTCATATAAATATACGAATATTTATTGTTAGGATGTGCATATTTTAACCACTGACCTTCACACTCTAGATGGGTAATCTACATTTTATTCCCATTAATGTAAAATGGAAAAGTATTCATAATCATATAGATTATTGAATATTAAGAATTTTTATCAGGAATTTTTATTCCATATTATTCATTATATGGATACCAAGGTTTTTATTCCTCCAAAGGTGCATTAAGGAATGGTAAGAAAAGTATTACTCTATCATGTGGTGATTGAATTAGATATAATCAGGGGATTTATGGGGCCTAAAACTATATAGGCCCCATATTAATCAATAAATATCATTAGGGAAACTATGTTTTGGTATTTTTTTAATTCATTGAAAATTTATTATGAAGACTTATGTATAGTCTCAATGACAAATAATGTGTCCCAGAACAAGGCATCAATGGTATGTTATTGATGTCTAACATTATGTATTCCATCAGTATGAGATCAATATTATATATATATATATATGTTTTCATTTATCTCCAAGGATATATCATACTGTAAGTTTCAATTTTATTATGTAATCATGTTGTATACATCTTCCTTCTATAATATTTATGCCATTTTTCTTCCAAGATTTCATCTATTATATGTTTTCCTTAAATAATATTTGAGATCTATCATTTAATATGTTTCCAATACCCAGTTTATGAGTAAATGTAATAAACTAGAAATTATTACAACTATATCATGTGTTGAATAATTTATTTGACATATTGATGACTATCATGAATTTATTAGTTTCGTATATATAATGAAAAAATAACATTAGTAGGTAAAGACATGGGATTTATTAGTTTATATTTTTTTAATCCTCTAAGATGCTAAACTAGTGAGGACCCATTATATGTGAGATATTTAATAATATTTATTGATTTTTGTAATTATGGATGGTTATATTACTGATTTTAAATTTGGTATCTAAAAGGAATGTAATGTTTCGGCCTATAAGCACCAAATTTGAGATTGGTGGATTGGGAAATCATAAATATAGGATGATTATATCTTATAGTGTGGATATATTTGGTAGATCATGTCACATTATGGCACTCAAGATTTTTCCATGCGGAAGGATGATGGAATTTTGATTATATTTATCAATTATAAAAACTTAAAGTAGTTGAAAGTGAATAATTTAACACCTATTCAACAGATTGATTCTCTATTTAATCATGTAAAGGGATCTTATTGGTTCTCTAAGATCAATTTGGGGTCAAGAAACAAATAGATACATTTAAAGGTTGAGTATTTTATGAATATTTCTTTATAATGACTTTTTGTTAATTATGAGTTCATTGAAACTATTTTGGGTGTGGTAAACTCTATATATATATTCAAGGTATTGATGAATTTATATTATTGAAAATATATAAAAAATTCTTGGTGTCTTGTATCCATAATATCTTTATTTACATTACAACGGAAGAGTTGTAAATGAAGTATCTACGGGATTAATTGGTAGATCTTTATCATCAACAACTATCTGGTATGATATTATGGTGTGAGATTTGGAAGAATGAAGAATTTGTTTGGGGCATGTTGTGTCCCAATTTGGAGTATCCTTTGACCATTTAATGACCTGGGTAGTCATTTATTAGTTAACCCAAAGGAATTTGAAGAGGTGTGGAGCTTCTTTTGGGTTTCAAGCCATTACAAGAGATTTTTTCCAAACAACTCTTTTATTAAGAATCCACAGACATCCATGAGTATAATAAATCAGGTATTATTATTTATTAACCAGTTCTATTCTACTTTTACAAATTTTAAGAAATTATGGTCAGTGCCCCCTTTCATAGTTTTCTATATGATGAAGTTCAGTTTCCTTTTAACTATATCATATCATGCCCTACATTTAGAAAAATCCAAATGAATCATAGAGTGACTTATTATCACATGTATAATCACTTATGACACCATGAAAAAAACTATTCCAACATGGATATATAGTTTAGAATAGTGCGTGCTATTTGATGTTAGGGTTACCCTATCTCATTAGTGAATTTTTTATTCTATTCACTGGTCATTGGAGAAATATTAAGTCTTCTCATTGTGTGACCAAAACATTCTTCCATGATATAGGATAAAATTATTTATTGGATTAGTAATTATATATTTATTATACCCTAAGAAAGGGTAGTATTATATCTAATGGAATAATAATGAATTCACATAGTGGTAATTCAAATTGGTTTGGTGATTCATATATATTGATGGAAAAGATCACCTTGTTGTATCATAAAATGGGGGAGGTTTTTTAAAGAGTATTCATTTATCAAATGACAATACAGTCATCAGGATTTTAGAAAGTGGAAGAGTCCCTACTTGGGGAATCCCAGGTGGGTGTTAGTAATGATTAATTTGTCTATTCTAATGCTTCTAGTGAATGGTATAACGATGATGTACAAGAGGTCTTATTTTTGGTAAATATTTTCATTCATTACATGATGTGTGTTATTATTCTACATGAGTTCCATATCTGACCCTCAGTGGTTAATCTTGGAAGAAAAAATATTTATTTTTCTCTAAGAGCTCAGGTCTAGGGGCCTTTGTTGAGTGGCTAAATTGCTGAGTTCATGTCATAATGAATATTATTCTATAATGTTAAGGTTGAAATCTATGTTTCTAATTATTTTATCCATCCATTAAATGTTCCATAGAGGATTTTAGAGGAGATTTGGATTTAATTCATCACTGGATTACCTAGGGAACATATAATCGATGATTCTATATCAATAACAGTGGATGGTTTTTCAATATCATCATGCTTCTTATCAATAATGGAGTTCATACCATTTTAGGATTAATTAACATAGTATCTTGAGGAGGAGGGATTTTTTTATTCATAAGGATTATCAAATATGATCGTGATTATCTTTTCACCTCTTGGGTGTGAAGAGTTTTTTAGAATAATTTTGGATCTCAATTGTTTCTAAGAGAATATTTCTATTAAAATATCAAATTTCCTGTATATAACATAATACAAATATTTCAATACATGGTTTGTGTAAATTTTATAGATTTTTGAGGATCATGGGTGAGTCGACTATTATTAGTGATGTTTTTTAAATAATAGTTTTATCTCAACCATTGGTATGGGACTTTTTGAAGCCTTATATATCTGAACATTCCACTCATATGTTACTCTTTATTGGGGTTAGAGAGTCCTACAGTATAAGGATTTAATTAGTGAAGATAATGATAGAAATGGTGTAGGTGATTCACACATATATGAATATGGAATAGTATCATCATATTTCTTATACTGAACATAATAAGATACTTCTAAAATCTATCCTTTTAGATCGAGTAATCTTGAATATGACTCATTCATGTGGAAATTGAAGGTATGTTCATAGGAGAATGGTTTATCATTTTTTGTTGGTAATTTTAAGGTTTTGGATTTTTTTAGACATATTAACAACCAAAAAAAAGACCCCCAATAGATATGTCTAATTCTTGGTTTATTTCATGTATTTCATCTTTTCTATTATATTCATGAAGATTATCATTTCATCAATTGCAGTGTGGTTTTAATATATAATGATTCAACATTCAAGGTGTTGTTAGTGGTGATCCCTAACTACTCAGAGAATATGTTGTAAATTTATGACATTCCCATTGTTTATTACTTTTGGAGACATGGTAGTAAGGTGTATAACATCTTAGAATGTGATTTATATATTCAGGAACATTATCCAAATTTATTTAAATCTTTATTATTCCTATGAAATGATGATTTGACCATGTTATCAATTATTTGTAATATTAGATAGTTCCCTCTTCATTGATTTTGTGTTTATGGCCTTGCCCATGCCCGATTGGGATGACTCATATAAGTGTTTGGGAAAAAGTTCATACATTTTTTGTTGTTTTATTCTATAACCACCTATGTGATTTTGTTAAACTTTTTTGATGGGGAGGTATTTAAGGGTATTATCGTGGTTTTTTTAAATGACCATATTACTCCACTATTTCTCTAAAAAAATTTCATTCATGAAGAAAATTATTATTTTAGAGGTTATTAATAAGAGGTCCTAGTTTAATTAAATTCCATCCCCTGACTATATTCCAAGTATTTTTGGTTTTGTCGAAGAGTTTGAATGTGTACCAAAGGCTTTGGATTTTTTGTAGTAATTTATGAAGTCCCTAAAACATCTTAGAGGGAATAATGCATGCAGTTTTGGAATTGGATTCTTAGAAGATCGTTGTGTGGTGTTAGGATACACAATTTTAAGTAAAACAACATGGTTGGTTATGTTTTAGGGAATTAAACAAGGGTGGTCTCACCATATAAAATGGGATTCCTTGAAATTCCATATGGTTGGAGTGGTGTTTTAGGGGATTTCATATGCAAGACTGGTTTCTAGGACTCACCAATCCATTATCCTAGTTGTGGTGAGAAGAAAATGGCCAAGCATTCTTTGTTACTCCGTATTATATGGTCATGGTGGGAGTAAGAGGATATTGAATTAGTTGGACCTAGCGATGACCTGGGTCATAGTGATAGTCAAATCAGGATTTTAATACACATGAAAAAGTTTTAGATAGCTATGAGATATTAATATCTCATTTGTACAAGGGATACAATGACATATGGGGATTTCCGAATGGAGTGGTGGTTGAAATTAGGATTCCTCTATAAATATAGGATTTGAAATCTTCCCATCTTGGATCACGTTCTTCTCCTATGAGATTTGGATAGCTCTAGACTACCATAGAACTATTTGATATACTCTCTTGGGGTTTCTAACCCTTAGGGTCGTATATGATTTATTTCTCCTGATTCAAGGTAAATTCACATCCTATTTCCCTCTTAGTTAAATCCTTTAATCTAAATGATATTTTAGATTATTTCCTCTATTTAAGGAATTATTTTGAATTTGGTTGGATGTGTCTCTCAAGGGTTAGGTTTTGATAGTTTTCCCTTCAGTTTTATTATAGTTTTTCCTCTTGGAACTTCTATTCTGAGCCTAGTTATCATTAATGTGAAGATTGATGTGGGGGTTCATTATTTAAATTATTTCAACTATAGTTTTGACTTATGCATTCTACACCACATATATTAGTGATTGAATTAACCATAATTAATATTAAAATATAACTAAAGAATGTCTTGTTTTTTGGATGTAGTATTGTCATATTTCTATGTCGTATTGATATGTTTTATTTTTAATTTCTTGACAGTGTGATATATGTTATTGATATAGTAGCCTAGAAAGTTTTTAGGAGTCAAAAATTTAAAATAAATTTAAATATAGAAATGCATTATGTCTAGTTAGTAAAAAATTATGATAAATTGATACCATTATTTTTTGTAAATTATTATATTTGGAATTATTCTTGAAGCCTGTTTAAATTATTTATTATTTAATGATAGTTGATTCCCTAAGATTGATGTTGTAACACCCTGGGATTTTTTAAATATATTTTTCAATTAAACTTACTCTTTTTGGAATTATTCATCACACACAACACTAAGTTTTTCAAGTGTTATACGCAATACCAAGTTTTAGCCAAATGCTACAAACTATTAAAATATTATTATTTAATAGAATATTTACACCTTAGGAATTGGAATGGTGGGTATGAATAGTATAAATTAATTTATAAAAATATATATTTTAAATATGTATATATAATGAATTATTTGGTGACCAATTAATTATAAATGAAATATAAAACCATTTGAAAATATGGGGAATTTTTTCTGATAAATTATTTTCCTGCACACAACATCATTTTACCATAATAAATTAAAAAATAACTTTTAGTGAATTATTTTATTTATATTTATATATTATATATTAAATATAATTTTTAACATTTATCTTTTGTGATTTCTAGTCATGATATAAGAATAAATTCAATTTTACACTTAAAAAGAATATGTTTTCTAGAAATCAATTTTATCACATTTTGCAAGCTTATATTAAAATTAATTTTTTTCCACTATTAGTTAAATTATTATTAAAGATAATATTATTTATTTGAATCATCCTGTTAAAAATATTGAGTTAATTTTCTTAATTATTTTATGTATCGTTAAAAATTGTGGTTATTATTATTAATTATCATTTATTTTTATGAATTTTAAAGATAAAAATTTTTATAATATGTTCATAATGGATAAAATAGTTTACGAATATATCAATTAATTATATTTTGGAAATTTTAATAAATTTAATGTATAATTTTTATATTGAAACTTTTAAACATTTGTAACTTTTCACATTGGAAACCGATTTTTTTTAATGACTGTGGGATTAATTTTAAAATATTTTATCCCAATTAGGTTAATTTATTTTGAAAGTTTTATTTAATATTTGGAATATTATTAATATAAAATATTCATTAAATTAAAATTAATTATTTACCTTTATTAATCATTAAAATAATAAAATATCTAAAATTAACTGTTGCAGTTAAGGTTAAAATTAGATTATCATGTCTTCAAATAAATGAATATGGGGTATAATAACCTATATACTTTTAGAAAACCCATTTTGTGGACATATATATAGACTATACCCTCAAAATATATATAATGGTCAATTTTGGGGCATTTTTTCGTTTAGAAAACATGGATACCCATTTTGGTTTTCAAAAATTACATATGGGACACTCACCTAACTTATTAAAGTCCACCCTATCTCCTCACCACTTCATTCCTTAAATGAACATTGGATTAGAACCTCACAACTTAAATAACTTCCTTAATTCACTCTTATAATCATATATGACTTATTTTTTGCATCGATCCAAACCTAGAATGATTTTTGGTCCAAACCAAAAGAAGTTTTCCTTAGAAGAGGTGACATCCCTTATTGAAAATTTTATATTATTTCTTCATCCTAATATTTTAATTATTTTCATATAATTATAATATAATAATATAATAATATTACTAATAATAATATGTTTTTATATTAATTTAATAACCTAACTAATTTATATCATCCATGAAATATGATATGAAATCATCACTCATGTGTCCAGGTGACTACTACCTTATGAACCCAGGTTAGTCATTTTACATTAACACCTCTCATAGATGTATATAATGATTTATTTAATGTATATATATAATATTTATGATATTATTATACCAATTTAATTATAATACCATTAATACCTTCCTTTTTATAATCATGTAGCAAAACAATAAATTCGTTCGCGTGTACAATGATGTACCACCTTGCAAACCAAAGTGTGGTGTTTTCCATTTATATTTGACATGGGATATTAATTATTAAATATTATATAAATATAATTAATTTAGTTAAATTTTATACTTTTGTAATTATGATATCTCATATACCTCATTCCATTCCATTTTGTGGTAATAAAATAGCATCTCTTATGTGTTTGATAGAGTACTGCCTCACAAAGTGATGTGATTCATTCAAGATTTACATGTAAGGTAATAAAAAAGGGTGTAACTAAAAAATGTAATATATGTAATGGTAATATATTATTTACCTATATTTATTTTAGTTCATGAAAATGGAAATAAAATTCATTTGTACGTACGGTCTTTTGTCTCCATGAATTGTGTATTTAATTTTTTTCTATAATTTTTTTGAATTACTCTAAATACGTATATAATAAATATATATGATATTTATATTATATTTATAATTATTTATATTATAGAACCATGGTGAAATTAAGGTACCCAAAAAGAAAAAAAATCAAAACTTCTATGAAAAACAAAGTAGTTATTTCCCAAAATGTGACTTTAACATTGAATTGTTAATAAAAATGTTATAAAATGTCATAAGTAACAAATATATAAAATGATATATAAAATTTTATTTAAGAAATATATTTATAATAAAATTAAATTTATTATAATTTGTCTTTTAACTTGTATTAAAGAGTTTTATACTTAAGGTATTCGATTTCTATCTACCTTTTCACATTTTTGTGACACATAACATATTCACCACAATTTATTTTATATTGTGTGTATAACGAAAATGAATGTATTTTTTTTATCCTGAATATTATTGGGTCTTACATGTCAGTTTTATTATTTCTCTTTTATGGAATTTACGGCTCAAATGTGACAAAATTGATAATTTATTTTTATATCAAATTAACTTCTTTGAGACAAATGTCATATTATAATCCTATCTTATTTTATCGGTTTTTTATATATCCCATTTGAAATATAATATACTCTATTTATTTATTATAATGAAATTATAATACTAATTTAATTTTATTATTTCATGGGTCTCATGATTCCATGTTATCAAAATGTTAACGGTTTTTTGGTACAAACTCATCATTTATCAGTATTTTTTATGTTTTTAATTCTAATTATGAAGTCTTAAATTCTATATTTCAAGGAAATAATTAATTTTATTATACTATATTTATGTTATGAGAATTAATTTTTTACCTTCATTTTCCTCTCTTTATATATTAAATTTTTCATAAAATGATTTAATGAAAAACTTACTTTATTTCTCTGTTCGGTTGAAATTCCTTTTTCTTCCAAATTCATGTTTTCAAAAAATGTTTTGAACAATGATTTTTAAACTATATAAATTATTAAATAATAAAATTTCCCATATTTCAGATTTATTTAAAAAATTAAAGGAAAATTAATACCATTTTCTAATTTTTTTTATTGAGATATTTCAAAAAATTTAAAAGAAATCACTATTTTAAAGTGTACAACATGATTACTATTTTTCTTTTTCATGAAAACTAAGTATTTAAAATAATTCATTATAATTATCCACAGTTATTTTCATTGGTAATTATTTTTAAAATGTATAAATTTTGAAAAAAAGTATTTCAATGTGAAAAGTTTATTTTTCTCAATTTTTTTAAATGATCCTTACATATTCCTTTATAATTTTCCAAACATATATATAAAGTAATAGGATTTAATTTTTTTTTATTTAAAAGTTATTTTAAAAGTGAGAAGAAATTTTTTCACAAAAATGTTCCAATTCATCTTTCAAGACCATTATCCATCTAATAAAATATTTTTTATTGTTACATATGCTTTACTAGGGATATAAACAATATATACCAATCTAATTATTTTTATGGATGGTTTATGTTTATGATGATTAGTTGTCTATGAATCCTATTTTATTTCTGTTGGTTATACATTAATGAAATGTTCTATGAAATCCATTTATTTTCCTGGGGATGTAAATGATTAATGATTTATGAAACCCATTTATTTTCATGGGATCTTAAATGATAAATCTTTTATAAATCCCATGTCATTTTATTGGTTTTGATATGATGAATGATTTATGATCAAGTGTAACACATATATATGGCTTTTATTATGATATGGTGGTTATGTTATAAATAAGTACATTGCTTAATTTTAATCCCATAAATGGTTGGGCGTATATATCCCTCCAATACATTGTGTATAGAAAGACAAATAATTCTTAAATATCTTAGGCATGAACCAAACTAAATGTTAAAATGGATATATATGAACCAGATTACATGTTCACACTTTTATGCATAATCCTAATTACTATTTCAAAATGTTATGTGTGAACCTAATAATGTTCATAGTGTAATGAATAGTCCTAGAATTTATATCCATAAGGTTATATATGGATCAGGTTCCATGTCCATAATTTTTTTCATGGTGGGGGTAGGGGGGCTAAATTTATGCCCTTATCTTATTAGTGAAAATGTTTCTATTTATATGTCTTTACAATGTTATAAGATTATGGGTATGCCCAAAATCTATATTTTATGAAAATTTTATGTGTTCGTGCTTCATGTTCTTTGATTACATTATAATTCATGTATTTTTAACATCGAATTATTATTTCGTGACATAATATTTTTATCTTTGATATGATGGTTATAGATTTTATATTTTATTATCTTGTTAACAATCACTTAGGCTCATGTTATGTTTATAAATTTTCTATTCTTACCCTTAATGATAATATTAGATCATCCTTTTAGATACTTTCATTCCTAGGTTAGGAAGAATTTTTTATATATGGAATTTTTTCGTAGATTGCAATAGTCTAAGATATTTATGAGAGATTATGAGTATCTTTCAATAGAAAAGAATATTTTGTATATAGTGAATGAAGGAATCAACCCATTAAGGTCTTTGGGAATGTATTTTTGATATGTAATGAATATTAATATATTATGATGTTAAATATATTTATGATATGTTTGTGTATGTGAAATGGAATCAGAGATAAATTTTAGTTATATTTTGGAAATTGGAATAAGAAAACATTATTGAGATCCCTCGGGATATTTATAATAATATTTCTCTGTATATGGCATAGGATAAGCCTATGTATCAGTAAAAGTATACAAAAATTTATTATAAGTTATTAAATAATGGAGTGAGTAGTTTACATGATATTATATATATGACTATATAATACAACTAAATGTGACTCAAGTATAGAGGTACCAAGGTATAATAACACTGAAAAGGTTGCACTGATATATAATTGATAAACACATAGTGCAAGACAATGATATTTGATGCATACCTTTCTTGAACCTACCAAGAGATATTTTTTGGAAATTAAAAGACTCTTACAAACTATCATGAAGGATGTGAATAATAACCATTAATGAACTAGAATGATGAAAATGTTTATTGACTGAAATGAAGATGACATGATTTAAACATATTATAAATGAGTTTTCATGATTATATGGTTTTCCACTATTATTAGAATTTTCACACTATTATTTCAAATTTTATGTAAGGGATAAATACCAAATTAATCAGGTTATTGATTGATTCAATATATAATTTAATGATTATCCTCTTGAGAAATAGAATGTTATGGGATCTGTAATTCAAAACCTACGTGTTATGATGATAAATATTTCCCATGAAATAAATCATTTTTAACTTCCAAATTATAAAATGACGAAATAAATTTATTTTTATTCCAACATGATAAAAACCACAAAATTTGATTGGTCCATCAATCCACTAGTTTTACAAAATGGGTTATTACCTCAAAAAAAGTATTTTCCATTCCCAAGTTTTTAGACAATGGAAATTTCCTTTTTGTTGTCTATAATGTTTAAGGAAAAGTAGATAAATTATGTAACCTTACTAAAAATACAATTTAATTAGAAGTAAATAACTCTATGTAGTGGGATTAGTTTAAAAAAAGACTACTATGTACTAACCTCACATTCTATGTACAATGATGGGCACAAAATTTATCAATCTCAAATTGAAGGATGGTGACTCTATTGGTACCTATAAAGATAATTTTACCAAAATTTCATGGAATAATTCTGGTATAAATGTTAATTTATAAATAAAAATTTATCGATTATTTGGTTGCGTAAGACTATGACTTCAAATGGAATTGTCGATACGAATGATTTCTATCTTTAAAGAAGTCATTTGATGTGAGTTGAATGTGGAAGTGGAAATTATAGATTTATATATTTAACATGGTTTTCATACAAAAACGAATATTTAGTCTCACATGTACTCAAATAATTCAAATATTGGATACACATTCTAGAAACTTATATTCCACAAATGCTAGAGGAATGAATTAGGTGAATATTTGAATGGATTAAGAGGTCGTTACATGTTTGGAAGTCTTTACATAAAGAAAAAGAATTTATAAATGATATGTAGAGTCCAATAAATGAAATTAATGGAGTAAGAGATCAATATTATTCACCACCCACACTCTATTGTTTGGATTCTACAGAGTGTGGGTGTTATGTGAGTTAATACCCCAATATGATGTATAATGTGGATGATAATTCGGAATAGTCAATTAAAAAAATAGAAAATGGGAAAGATAGTGAAATAAAAATGGATGTGGTGAATCATGATAATTCTGGAGAACATACCCCCCTCATTAGATATGAATTTTATGTTTTTTTGTATGCATAAGCCAAATGAAAATCACATTGTTCATTCTTTAGTGATATTTAATATGATTATATCCCTATGTATGGATTCTAGAATAAGAAAATTGGATTTTATATTCAATGGCTACAAAGATGATCCCAAAGCACAAAGGATTTTTTTAAAAAAATTATAAGATACTATGTAAGGAATAAATGATGAACTTACATTTTGATGTGTGTTTGTCTCCATATAAGATTAATTTAAGAGTTACTAAAACCATTATGATTTTATGATTTTATAGTTCATTATAAGTTCAATTTATTTAAAATCAATTTTAATGTTATATGTGTTTATAATTTATCATGATTAGAGACATATTAAGACAAATTTATAGAAATATAACCCTTTGGTTTTGTTTATGTTTTGGTGAAATATGTATTTGGGAAGAAATGCTATTATATTTTTTGGAAATATGAATAAATGTTCTGGTTACATTTATTGTTTATCTTATCATTGATATTGAGGTAATTATTAGTTGTAATTGATCACCATATGATGTCAAAAAACATAATTGATATCTGATATAATTTCTCTCTTTATCTAATTTTTATAATATATATTGAATAAATGGTACAGTTGATTGGATTACCACATTCAATTGTATCTTATCCAGATATTATGTTTACTTCAATGTTTTGGAAAATCTTTTTGGATGGTCTTGATAAAGAGTTGAGTTTCAGCACCATGTATCATCCTCAGATAGTTGTTCATATTGAGAGAACAATTAAATTCCTAGAGTAAATTACATAATTCTATTCTATGTATATCAAAGGTGTTTCGGCTCAAAACCATCTTATATTTTGGTTTTATTATAAAAATAGCTTTCACATGATAATTTATATAGAACCTTATAAATCCATTTATTAAAATATATTTATAAATCCCACGTACAAGAATAAAATTTCAGAAAGAAATCAATTGGGACCTAAGAAAGATGATTAAATTACAAAGAATGTTAGATCCATTTAGTAACACGTAAGGGTATCAGAAATGTTGATTCAAATATTATGATTATAATCATTATCATAATATAGAATTTTAGTAATGTGAGAATCTTTTTCTATGAATTTATTCATGGATGAATTATTGGAAAATAATCCCTAGGTGTATCAGTCCCTCTAAAACTATTGATTTTACCATTACCATAGATTGTCGCTTGGTGCTTCCACTAAACCACTATCAAGTTCCAGATGTGTTCCGTGTATATTTCCTCAAAAATTATATACCTGATCCATAATAGGTATTGAACTAAATGGTTGTATCACAAGTGAATGGTATCTCATATGAAAAATAAATAGTTATGATACTTAAAAAAATGTTATATGAAATAATACCATCCACCTGGTAAAACTTTTTTGGCGAAACCAAAATCTTCTGTAAGTAATGTTGAAAAATAGAGATGAAATAATGTAAAATTATCCACAATAGTCGGTACCACTATAATAAACAATATGGGAGAAATTATATTGGTTTGGGGGTGGTTATGGAATGTAACACTAAATTATTTTTTAAAATATTATTTTTAATAAAAAATTAATCATTTTAAAATTTTTTTTACACACAACACAGTTTTAATCTTGTGTTACATGCAACATCAAGCTTTACCAAAAGACAAACTACTGTTGAAATATTATTATTTAATATGATAGATATCAAATTAACATTGGAATGGAATATATGAATACGATTAACTGATGTGTAAAAATATATTTTTTACACATATATATATGATGAATTATTTTGCGATCGATTAGTTTAAAACAAAAATAAAAGCTGTTTGAATATAATGTAAAATAGATTTTTGAAAAAAAACTATATTTATTCTCAAAAACAATTTTTTCCTAAATAAATATTACATATAACATTTGGTGAATGATTTTAATGAAATTTATGTATTATAAAATAAATAAAATTTTAATATTTTTTGTACTTTTTTTCCAAACAAGAGTCCAGAATGAATGCAAAATTTTACTCCAAAAAATATATATTTATAAAAATACGTATTTTGTCATTATACTTAATTATTTTAAAATTCATTTTATAAAATATTGTTTTTAAAGAAAAATTAATTCATATTGGAAATAATCATGTAAAAATTGTCTTGGAGTTAATTTTTTTGTATTTTTCCAAAATATAAATTGGTTTTATGAAAAAAGAAAATTAAGATTTAAAATTATGATGTTCTTTTATTTTAAGGATTATAAAAAATTAAATAAAAATTTAATGTGTTTTAAATGGTAAAAATAGTTGAAAATTTTATATTAATTCAATTTTTCTATTTCACTCAATTTTATATATACTTTTTATGTAAAAACATTTTAAACATTGAAATGTTTCTCTTTGAAAAACTATTTTCATCATGTTTGTGGGATTACTTTTAAATTAAATTTTTCCTCACATGTGGTTGTAATTTTGAAGTATGGATTCAGTATTTTTAATTATAATAATTTATACTATCTAATAAGGATAACTGAATTTATTCCCATTATAAATATTTAACTTAGTAAAAACTAATTATCACTATTTATGTTAAAATTGGTTTAATCTATGGTTAAACTAAAAGGATAAGGCATGAAATGACCTATAAACTAGATAAAACCCATATTTATGACCTTTTTTATACACTATTACTTATATGGATCTAAAATGGTCCATTTTTTAGCCTTTTGGAATTTTAAATGTGTGGGTATACCTTTTTATTTTGAAACATTACAAGTAAACCACTCACTTTACTTATAAAATCCCACTAACTCTCTCATACTATTCACACCATAAAATACCATTATAAATGATAATACATTCAGAAATATATTACATAATAACCTCCTCTCATCATATAATTCTTATTTTTCATATAAATATATCCAAATAAGGTTTTTTTGTAATCCCAATGATGTTGTCTGAGGAAGAGGTAATGTCCCTAACCAGGAATTTAATTTTATTTCTTCCTCCACCATCTTCTATTATTATAAAATCAATTTTATAAAATAAACATAGTTTATTATATAAAATAATATGTTATTTTGTAAATTAAATAACCTAAATTCTTTTTATATTCTACCAAATGGGATATAAAATCATCACCCATGCATACTGCAGACTACTTTCTCACAAACAAATGTTATTCATTTACCATCACCACATATCATTATTTTATATAAAGATATATTTAAAGTTTATATATGATATCTATAATATTATTATACCTATGAAATAATGTTACCACATAAACCTTTTACCTACAAAAATTATGAAAACAATAGCATCACATGTGCATTTGGGGGACTACTACCTCATGAACCAATGTGATGTGATTTTAATTTCTATTTAACATGGATGGTAATTAGGATTGATTATATATATATATATATGTGATATTATATTTTTCACCTATTTATACTCATATAATAATGATATTATATATACCTCATAACATTCAATTCTATGGGAATATGATAATGATTCTCGTGTGTATGACGAAGTACCACTTCGCATAGAGATATGATTTATTCATGCTTTATACGGAAGATAATAAGTATGGTTTTAATGCAAATATGTGATGTATATTCAATAAAAATAATTTTTTAATGTTAACATAGGTTTTACCTTTATTTTCATCAATCTACCTTTAAGATGGAATCAACGTTCATGCGTACGTACAACCTACCGTCTCTATGAATGGTGTATTACAATTTTTATCCATAACATTCATTAATTACTATAAATACATATATAATTAATTAATATGATATTATTATTATAGATAAAATAATTTATTACATACCATGATCAATGTAGGAGGACCAAAAATAAAAAATCAAAACATACTTGAAAAACAATGTAGTTATTGCATGAAACACGACTTTTACCTAGAAATGTTAATTAACAAGTAATAAATGGTTATAGAGATACCATATATTGTATGATATATATAATTATTTTAATGTAGTATATTTATAATAAAATTATATTTATTATATATGATTTTTGGACATGTACAACATAAGTAGAGACTTTTGATAATGGATTTCCATATCATGTTATACTTATGTGAGGCACATGCCATATTCATAACCTATTTAATTTATGTGATGTATGTAATAACAAGGAATTTATTTTATGTTTATTACCCTGAAAATTATTGTGATTTACATTTCTATTTTAGTATCCCTCTTTTTGGGGGTATAAAGTTCAAATGTTTCCAATGTGGTATAATGTTTTTGTCTCAAATTTTCTTTTTTGTGACATATGACATTTTTGGAAACTATATTATTATATAAGGTTTACATATATCCCATTTAAATGTAATATAATTAATTTAATTAATATCATGATATTTAATGTTTCATTTAATTTTATTACTTCAAGGGGATTATGATTCAATGTTACAATATTGAAAATGTTTTATGGTAAAATCTCATCATTTTTCTGGATTTTTTATGTTTACGATTCCAATGATGAAACATTATGATACAGATATCAAGAAACTCATGGAATTTATTCTCCAAGGTTTATTTCATGAGCATAATATTTCTAAAATAATTTTATTATCTATATGTATTCAGTATTTCAAAATAATTATTTCATGACAAAAAAACTTTATTTATCTCTTCGGTTAAAATAACATTTTCCACCAAAATCATGTTATCTATAAATGTCTTCATTAATAATTTTAAAACTATAATATTGAATTATTAATGATATTTTTACCCATTTTATGTTTTTTAAAAAATATTTTTAAAGTAACCTTCATTTTATTTATAAAAAAAATAGTGAGGATGGATTTTACCAAAATGGGAATGAAATATTTATTTTAAATATTATTCCATGAATAGTACTTCATATATCCATGCATTCTAACTATTTTAAATATTCTTTTATATTTTTACAAGTTTATTTTAAATGAAAATTATTTTGATATTTTCTATATTTAATAAGTGTTTTGAGAAGTGAAAAGTTTATTTTCCACTATAAATTTTTTAAATGTTTCTTAAATCTTAATTTATAAGGTTCTAGGATTATTTTCAAATTAAATGATTTTGAAAAGACATTTTATTTAAAAAATATCAATGTATAATGTTAATATTAAACATAAATGTTCCCAACTATCTTTCAAAATAATTTTCCATCTAAGATGACATTACAAGATGTTACTCATGTTTTAGTGGGGATATGATTGAAGGATAAAATGCCTATTTTTTTCACTAGATGGATTTTGTTTATAATGAAGATATTTTTTTGAAACCAATTTTTTCAATGGGTTATGAAATAATGTAGACTTTTATGATACACATTTAATTTCATGTGTTCCGATATGTTTTATATTTTAGGAATCTTATTTCTTTTTAAAGGTTCTAATATGATAAATGTGTTAGGAATACAATTTCCTTTCCTGGGTTCTGATATAATAAATTTTTTATGACATTATTGCACACTTATTTATGTTTCCTATTATGTGTAGTTGGTTACATTATAAAAAAGGATGAATGTTACTTTATAACTAAAGATGGATATGATCTATATCTCCCTCAGATGTATTGGGTATATATGGATAACTACAGAGCAAATATATTAGGTATGAACATTATTACAGCTTCACAATGTTATGCATGGACATTATTATATATTCACAATGTTATGAATGAACCTAATGAAATGTTCATAATGTCATCCATGAACATGTTTATATTTTCACACTATTATGTGTGGAATTGGGATTCATGTATATAAGGTTATGTGTAGACCTATTTTCATATCAATAATTTTTTACAACGACATGATTACATGTTCTTGACATTGTGACTGAACCTATTTCTATTTAAAAATTTTCAAACTATTATAAATTATGTGTATTCCAAAAATAAATGTATTATTCCAATGATATGTTTTCATGGATCATGTTCTTTGATTAGTTTAATAGTAAAGTCTTATAAAAACCCAATCATTATACAATGGCATAAGATTTTACTATTTTATATAAAGGGTATCATTTTCTTTTGTTATGATCATGTCCTAATTCCCTTATTGTCATGTTATTTTAATAATTTTCCCATGCTTAACCTTACTAATAATTTGAGATCACCCTTTCATATGTTTCCTTTATTAGGTTATGAATAATTTATTTATGTATGTTTTGTTTTTAATATTATAAAATGGGAATATATTTATGGAAGACGGTGAAGATATTTTTTTAATTTGAATATTGTGTAACTAGTCATCAGTGTAACAAAACTGTTAAAATCTATAGGAATTTATTATTGAAATTTAATTAATTTTCATCTATTATGATGATATATATATGAATGTTAATTTTGAGACTCTACACATGTGGAAATAACTTATGTTATATCAATAAGTTAATTCAAGTTGTTAAAAAATGGGTTGTTTGATGATGATATTAATTTTGGGTTGAGTGAGCCTTTTTCTTATAAAGGAGAGATATGTTGGTTATAGTGACAATATTTCCATTAAAATAGTTTGTTGTTTTCTTAATAGCTTATGTGAATGATCTATATATAAATCTATATAGTGTGACACAATTTGATATTGGTATTGATAATAGATTGATTATAAATGGGTGGGAGAGCCTGAGGATGTAGAAATAGTTGGTGTTAGTGATGGTGGAATACATGTTGATTTGTATAATATTTTTAGGGAATAGAAGTGGGATATATTTAGTGTGTTAAATCTAGGAATTACTATTTTCTAATTAATATCTAAGATGAATTTATTGGTAGTTAATGAATTTCATAAGTTAAATGATGGATGGTCAGGATTAATGTTTTTTCATCGCATTCCTGAATTCATTATACATATGATTTTTCATAGTATACGCACAATTTTATGTTACCTTATAATAATTCCTAGAGTAAATTTAATTCAAGAAATGGTAATAAATATTAAATGATTTAACCAGTAGGTTTTGATACTTGATTGAATTTTGTATCAAGATAATTCTTGAAGAACCATAGAAAATGATGGTTTATGATTAGAGGGCATGAAAACAGGTTTGTAAATTAAATAATTGATATTATATTATAAATAAAAGTGTGAATATCATTTATCTAGTACTTAGTCGTAGTATTCAGGTGTCTGAGATCTGATAGTGGAAGTTGGATTTTTTTTATGTTTTTTACATTAGTGTTGGTATTGAGATATACATATATATACATATATTCCTTATTTTATGTTATTTTCATATGCTTCCCCACCCATGTTGGTTGGGTAACTAAAAAATGGTTGACAATGGGGGTATTTTCAACATTATCTAGGTTTGATAGGGTGAATGAATTACTAACCCCACTACCCCGGTCTCTTATACTAGCAGTATTAGTTTCAGTATGCATGAGAGTTAAATTCTTATAAATGTGTGTAGAGTGAATTAATGGGTTATGGTTATTTCATAGGAATGTATCTCTAGATATAATATCATAAGGTTTATTAGGTGTATACTATGTATGATACATGATGTCATGAGGTTTATTTCAATGTGTATAGGGATTGGTGTATCCTAGTAAACAACTATATAATGTTCAAGATGCACTGATATTTTTGATATTATGGTAAACACATTGTGTGGGGTATTACACTATTATCATTGAATCGTATCCCTTATTGGAGAGACTGGATTTAGAAGTGTGATTTTGAAGAAGAGTGTAAAACCATTGGGGAAATGGTAGTGGGGTAATATTACATTTATATTATATTTGATGATATATTATGACATGTATGCGAGATTCATCACTCATTAGTATTCATTCCATACATTTTCTTGAGATGTTTCAGGGAGGAATTTTTTATTATACCTTCATGATCACCAAAAAATATATAATCAATTTTTAGGTCTTAAATATATGATTAATTAACATTATGGACATTACATGCTTAAAGGATAGTTCAAGAGAATCTTGGGCTTTGGGGTTGTTTTTGAGGACTCCTTTTGGAACTGTTAGTTTTATTTTTTCAATTGTGTCATTTTTCTGACATTAAAAACACATATTGGGATCATTTATGTTTCATTAGAATGATTTTTTTGGGGGTATCATATTATCTATTAGTTCTCAAATTCATTTAATAGGGTAATGCATCAAATGTTTTATTCATGACATACCCTCAATGACATTTCTTGATGCATGGACTATTTTTAGTGGCCTTCAATCTCCATTACTGATATTTATTCTTCATCATCCTAGGAGGGATACCTTTTTTTGGGGGGGAGGGGAAACAAATGATATGTAAAAAAATTTATAAAATAAATGGTATTATTATAAACTGATCTAGTATAATTTAAAACATTAGTAAACAAAAATTATTAAATAATATAATATAGTTTGTAATATTTATAATGTAACTTCATTATTGTGTTAACATGTTAATTTTTAATATTTTAATGTTATATTTTTAACTAAGTTGAACAAATAAATTCTTTTATATTAATATTAAATTTATTTAAATACCATGGTGTTCTGGAAAATACTAACACTATGGTTTGAGTAAAAAGTGAGGAAAATGGAAATAAATAATATAGAAAATGGAATAATGATGTCTCTGTATATTATGGTGGTTAAATACATAAAGTTTGAATTTTTTGGATATAATCAGTTCTTGTTTAGGAACGTCCCCTTGGTAGAGGTATGTTCATTAAAACATTGTTGATGTGGTATTTTGAGGTGTGACTTTCATTATTAAGAGGGGAACAGAAAATGAGAGCATATAATATTTTATCATTTAATGGTTTTATTTTTAGAATGTGGAAGATATAAAATTAAACTAAATCCAAAAATATTGGAATTAAAACATGAAATCAATGAGATTAAAATTTCAATTCTAAAGATATGTAAAAACATTATGCATATTATAAAATACATTATAGATTTTGTATGTATAATTTTACTATAAATTCATCTTCTTAATACATGGGGGAATGATAAAATGGGAATAACTACAAATTTATTTTTTATGAGGAAATATATTATCAGTTTATTGTGTATACGATTTGTATTATCATATTGATTTTCGCATGTATTAAAATCATAAATATTTTCTGGTTTTTTGATGTAAATGTGTATTTTTTAATCTAATTTGGATTATAATTTTAATGAATAGAGATTTAATAGTTTAGTTATTTTCTTTATGGAAATAATTATTTCTTTAATTTTCAATAATTATTTGTTCAAAAATATTATTCTCTAGAAAATTGAGAAACTTTAATAATTATCAACGCTGTTTTTTTGTGTACTAATATTTAACATAAACAATTTATTGATTGAAGAATTATATTATTTGATAACTATTAAAATATATCATTTATTAACAAAATTTAAAAAATAATTAATTTAGATTTTCTAAAAAAATATAATTAGTAATTAAATAACAAATTATATATCTATTTTTTAGTTCAATCCAATTCCCATTTCAAAATGTTATCCATTAAAATCAACAAAATATTAAATTTTTTCTTGTTATCCAATTATAATCTCTAGTGAAACATTATTATTATAATTCAAATTAAATCATAACTAGTTATAAAGTTAAGAGTCCTATCTAATCCATTATTTAACCTAGGTATCAATACACATATCATGTTTTTTCTCATAACGTCTTTGTATTTTTAATTTTAGTATGTTCAAGAAGAATAGAATTATAAATATCAAAACAGAACATGGGATTGTAATTAATGACATCAGATAGGGAAAAAGGATTGTTTTAAATTTTTTTAGTGATATTATATGTATAAAAATAATATATTTTAAATATTATGAGTTTTTCATAATCTCTTCAATGGTTTTTACGTAATTTTTTCACATGATGTCAATTTCTATAAAAAAAATTTTTCCATGAACAATAAACTATTTGAAATATTATTCAAATACACATTTCATATTTTTATAGATTCATAAAAATGAATGATGTTTGTTTATGAGATATATTGTAATTGAAATTTTGATTGGTGTGTATTGAGTTCATGCTGTAGAACAAGTAACGTATAAAGGACTTTTGAGGTACGGAATATTAATGAGTTATGTTTAGCTATTGGGTAATACATTAAACAAATTATCATTGTTCCACTATATAAAATGAAAAAAATCAAGGATATATTGTATATCCTTCAAATTTTCTAAATTTTAATTAAATTTAGAAAATTATCATATGATGATTTTAATGAACACATGTGTTATTTTTTAAATAATCATTATACATTCCATCATTATAGCGTATCCCATTAATTTTTGACAATATTGTTCTTCTAATTATATTTGTGTAAAAATATAATAGAAAGAAAATATATTGTCTCCTTTTTCTATAACACCTTGTAAATATATTCCAATATAGTATTCTATAAGATTCAATACTCTATAAACTTTAATTGTATTTTTATTGTTATTTAAAATTTCATTAAATATAAATTGAAATAAATTTATTAAGAAACGATGAGGATTAGTTATCTGCCATAAAATATTAAATGTTAAGGATTAGTGATGTTATTTATAATTCTAGTATTTTAAAAATTATTATCCCTATATAATTGTTCATTTAAGAATAATCTCATTTGAGGTACTTTAATGTATAATTCATCATGATATCATTATAAATAATTTTATGAAATTTATACAAAAATATTTATATTTATATCAGGATATATATATATATATGAGAGAATTTTATATATTGAAAATGAGTGGATACATGTAGAGGCATCAATAATGAAATTACATAACATGAGTTACCTGAATTTTCATTATTTAACGGATAATAATGATCTAAATTATGTAAAATTTAATTTTAAAAAAATAATTTTTATGCATGGAGACTACTTGTAAACCACAAATTGAGTTAAAAGTTCCTTTATAGAATACCATTTCAATTAAATTCCAATAAAATACATGATAATGTACATAAATCATCCATCTAAAATATATTTTTCCCTTGTTCTCCATTTTGTACTTATACTGCATATTATAACAAAAAAAATTAAAATTATTCAATAAACCAAAATATGAATTCATAAATTCTTATATAACATTGACATATACATTTCATTTCAATATTGTAGAAAAGTTGCTTATATGTCATTTTTTTCATTTTCAGATATATTATTCAAATCCACCGATGTTAGGGGAATTTGAAGTAAGTTTTTATATGAGTTATTTTATCTAACTTAAAAAATATTTTTATGTTCATTTTTTAACTACATCGAAATTGAAAATTTAAATCTAAAATTAACTCTTTTAAACTAGTTATATAATATATCACATAGAGATTTTTTAAAAATATTAATTTTGAAAAATACTATTGAAAAATATAAAAATATCATCAATTCATAAATGTAATAGTCAAAAAAAATATTTGAAAAAAGAACCCTAATATAATTTATTATGAAATATATAAATATAGTTACTATTATAAAATTTAAAAAAGTTTACAGATTGAAATATTGTTTTCATAATAATTTTTTAAAAATTAATTAAACTAGAGCCAATATAATCCAGTAAAATAATCCAAACATACTCCTCATTAATGATTTATGACATTCAAAATATATGTTTTATGGTCATGAAAAAGATAAAAATCGAAATAAAAGAATTCAACATTTACTCTCAACATAATTATAAGATTATTATTATAAAATATTATAATAAAATATACCCATGTTGATGTTTTTCGCTATTATCATTTTTATTATGTCATACATTAATCATTGAATTTTATAAACACAGAAAACTATTCATTCTTAAATTTGATGTTTTAGTTCTAAAGGATGTTTTAAATTGAAAATAACTATTTTGGTATATAAAACATAGTCACGATTATATATGAAAAATATTTTTACACTCATATTTTGTTTTTTTTCCGTCATTCATCTTAAGTGGATTTAGTAATCTCATGTACTATTTGAATATAATATGTATGAAATGACCCCGAATTTTATTATAATATAGAGGTACTAAAATAAGAAAACTTTAATTTCTAATTACTATTTATTATTTTCTCACACATCACTATGCATACATAACAATCAGTAAGATACCATTTAAAAAAAGGTAGACAATATCCAATGAACAACAATAAACCAAAATATAGTACCCGTTATTATATAATTGATAGAATAAACAATTTATGATATATATATATATATCATTTGTCACATGGTAAAGAAGCATCCAACACAAAAATTTATTATTCAAAAATCTTCTATACATATATGTACTTCTTCATGAACCACTAATAGTATACATTATAAAAAAAAATTGTTCAATAATTAATAAAATAATGAGGGGTAATATTGAATATGGATTTAATAAAAGAATAAAATAAAAATACCTAATTATTATGTTTGACCAATAAAATTGAAATAATTTAATCCAATATAATAAAAAATAATAATGTAAAAGACATTCATCCCTATGATTATAGTATGATTTTCATTTATAGACTTGATGATCTCCATAATATAAATCAATACTATAATATCACATGTAAATATATCCGTAGATATTGAATGTTCATAAACATATAGAAACAAATATTCTAATATTGATAAGTTGGAATGATTAGTAAAAAAATAAAATTTTATGTTGATGGGATCTCAAAATGCTATTATATTCAATATAATATTTTATTATCCATGATATATTCATATATATATATTATAATATGAATCCAAATTTTAGTCCACTATAAAATATAGATATAAAATATTAATTCATTAGTAGTATGTTTTCAAGACAATGTATACAACCAATATAAAAAATTATTGAATATTTTTCAACCATTAGAAACATTATCTTTTGGGATTAATATTATATCTGATCTACCTATAACTTCTTATATGACTACACTATACTGATCTGCCTCCACTATAATGTGATTCAAAGAATACATAATATTATTTATGATCCAATATTCTATAATATTATACTTGGGATCCTAACTATATAGCTCATAGTGTATTCGAATCTCTGGTGGATGAAGTTTTAGAGTTGTATATGTCGTGAGAGGTAGAGGAGTGGGATATGCAACTAATGGTGGAGAAGTGGGATATATATTATAAAATTATCTCTATTTGATAGATATAATTGAATTTTCTGAGTCATTATTCCATTCATCCATTATTTAACTATCCTCTTAAACATTTTCTTAAAATGTGTATATTAATCCTTTTTACATATACTACAAAGAGGATGTTATATATCAACATAATAATTTTATAATTGGAACACCACCTTTTATTCTCATACATGAACCAATTGTTTTGGATTATTCAATGTTTTATAAAAAATAACATTCTTACCCTCAAGTAGTAATGTTCTCTATATGTTTAAATCTATATGGGCTTCTATATGTTATACTCCACATAGTATTCTTATATTGAATATATAAAAAATATATCAGTGAATTAAAGAATTAATGTTCTAAAATAAAATAAAATAAATTTAAATTAATCTTTGATATATACTTCACTTAATTTTTATGATATGTTCCACTTTTGTTCATTCCATGGTTTTTCTAATTTTCATGTTTGGATATGCAGAATGAGGGTTCATCTCCATTGAGTTAAAAGAATCTTCACAAATAATTGACATATTTATTCATCATTTCATTCCTATAAAATATAACATCAACAAGATAAGGTTTGATGGTATTAATATTTCGATTGGATATACTAAGAAGATATCCTTAGGTCCAATTAATTTTGTAAAAACCAATTATTAATATGTTTATTTTTAATTATTATAAAAAAATAAAAAAAATGAATCTTTCCACCACTTTTCAATAAAACATTTCCACATATACTGATCTTTCAAACCAATCATAACTAATATACACTCATTTTCATTTCTCCAAAATTAAAATAATAATTTATGAAAATTTCAAAAACCCTCCATCTAAAATAAATAAGATAAAAAGTTCTCAATTGTTTATTTAGTGTCTGGTATATCATATGTCATTTGATGAGGTCAAATAATAGACATTACTAGTAAAACAAATAATGAATAATAAAATAATCACCATACATATTACTATAATTTTATCACCTTGATATTTTTTAAAATATTTATTCTAATAAATTTAATTCCTTAAAATTATTAATTACACATGACACCAAGAATTAGTAAAACTAAATATACTGTTAATATTAGTATTTAAACCTAAACATAAAAGGATATCTACTAAATTTTTGGGTAATAATATAAATAGATAAATCACCAAAATTATATGGGTAATAAAAGAACAAATTAAATTCATTTATTGATAATTTATTTTATATAGAAATAAAAAATGATTGGTTGAATATTAAAGAAATGTTTTTTCAAGATAATTAGATTTTATACGCATGAAGTGTTTCTATCTTAATAAATTAAATTATCCACTAACGTCGAAGTATTATCAATAAATTTTAGTATAATATATTCAATAAAATTTTATATAATTTATCTAATTTCTTTTAATATATGAATAATAATGAATCCAAATTTATGTTTACAAAATATATTTTTCAAAAGATTCATCTTGTCGTGTTCTATACTCTAATTTTAATAATAATTTTTCCCAAATGTACAATAAAAGTTGAATGATAAACACAATTTTTTTAAATAATAATATAAATATTATCATTGAGTGAATTTTTTATAGTTTTTTGAATATATATTTTGTAGATAAATTGTGAAAAATACTTATTATTATTGAAAATATTATTTCCATCTAAATTATTTAAAAAGTAATATTATTTTCAAAAACTGTTTTAAAAGTAAAATTAGTTCAAATATACTATAATTATTACAATTATTATCATAATAATATATTTTATATTGAATTTTATGTAAATACATACTTATAAAACTATTTTTTAGAAAACCTCTTTTTATTGTGTCTGTGGGTTTCAATTTTAATTAATTAATACCACTTATGTGAATTTGATTTTGTAAAATGGTCTCCATATATTTAATCGTTACAATTATTATTCTAAAAAATGTTTTTTTGTTATAGTGAATAATAAAAATTAAATAAGTTTAATTACAATTGTAAAAGTTAAAACTGGGTTTTGCACGTTACGTGAGATCATGGTAATGTAATATTTCACATGTGTTGGAATTTTAATTGATGAAATATTTTTAATATTTTTATGTAATTTAGTCCAATTTATCCAATAATGATCATTTATTTTTAATTCAAAAAGGGTAAATTAACTATGTAGATAAAAAATGAGTTGTCGTGGTGAAAACTAAATTTGTAAAGTGAGCAATCATTGATGTTAAGGAAAAATATGTTTTAAACATGTTTTTTGTGGATTTTTTTATCAACCATATAATCCATTTAATAACTTATTTATGGTATGATATTGACTTCAATTTATTTAATACTTTTTTTATTTGTCAAAATTCCACCCCTCCTTAATTATAAAAGTACACTACTTACCCCTACCTCCTCACTATTTATCAGCCATTTTTTATGACCAACCACTAAGAAAATATCTCTTAAATATCCTCATAATATTATATATAATTGTTTCTTCCATAATGAAAAAACATAAGGATCTGAATTATATATCAGAAAGAGGATGATTTATGAAAAGGTAATTATATTTAGTTAGATATTTCTTTATTACGTCTTATCTTACAACATTCATTCATATATTAATATTTAAAATATAATAAAACTAGTATAAAACATATAATGTGGATTTTTTATGCTTATTTAAACCCTACATCTATATCCTCATCCATGAAATGGGAGATGAAACTATCAATTGTGTTTAACATAGGATACCACCTCACGAACTGATATAATTTGTTTTGTATAAATGCCTTTACTGATTAGAGATAATGATTTATTTAATATTGATATATGATATTAATGAAATATTTATAATCCTAGAATTATAATATCACATATTCCTTCCCAATTTACAATCCATTGGAAAATGCTAATGTCCCTCGTGCATATGTGTGGACTATAGCCTCCATGAAGCGATGCGATTCATTTTCATTTTATTTTCACATGGATTATAATAAGGATAAAAATTGGTTAATATACATGATGTA
The DNA here is from genome assembly GCA_963277665.1 of Viscum album. Lineage (NCBI taxonomy): Eukaryota > Viridiplantae > Streptophyta > Magnoliopsida > Santalales > Viscaceae > Viscum > Viscum album. The sequence continues at coordinate 216,046,451 of OY728164.1, forward strand.
TATTCCATCAAAATTATTATTTATTTTTTATATATTATTGTTATTTACTATGTTCGTTTCATTGAGAATATGGAAATAACATTGTTCCATGTTCATGAGCTACCACCTTTAAGAATAATATAATTCATTTTATATCAATAAAATACATGGTTGAACTTAAATTATTTTAAAAATAATTAATATAATATTTATATCATGTATACATTTATGGATTTAGTGTAACCATGATCCTTGTAAATGTACAGAAAATACCAAACAAACACATACATGAAAAATGAAGCATTTATTACTCAAAACATAATTTTAACAAGGAATTGATTGTAAACTTGTTATATACATCATAATGAAATAATGTATGGAATGATATATATGAGTATGATTCTATAATATATCTACAATAACCCTATATTTATTATATAAAAGGTTTTAATGTGTTTGAAGATAGTCAAAATAAAAGGTAATGGATTTTTCCTTTCACTTTTATTTCTTGGTTTGAATGTGTATGAAGAAATTCAAAACATAAGGTAATGGATTTTATACACTCTCATTGATGTGGTGTATATATTGAAAATATGAACTTATATACAATGAATATAATAATTTTATTTATATTTATAGTTTAATTTTATGTTATTTTTTTGTGGGTCTTTTTATTAAAATGTTTCCAACAAAGTATGGGATTTTCATGTCACTTTTTTGTGGGACACATTCCATAATCTCTGGTTTTTTATTTTTTGTGATGTATATAGTTCATATAAATTAATTTTATTAATATTTGCATGAAAAATATTTTATACAAATATCAATATAATGTTCTCTCTTTCTTGGGGCATACAATTCAAAAGATACAATAGTGGTAAGGGTTTTACCTTATAATATAATGGATTATCATGATTATTTATAATTAAGTGTCTGATGATGAAATATTATGATATATATCTCATGAAACTAATTGATTTTCATTCAATATTTTTATATCTTGAAATTAATTATTTTAATTTATTTATACCCATTTATATACTCAAGAGCACAAAAAAATGTTTTTAAGGAAAAATGATTGTATTTCTCACTTGAATCAAAATACTTTTTTCATCCAAATAAATGTTTTATAGTTTTTCTTATAAAATTGTTTTAATTTTATACGAATATATTGAAAACAAATATTTATCCAAGGTTTACTTTCTAAAATGTGGCTTAAAATAAATCTTTTTTTCCTAAAATGATGCATGTTTTACTTTTTATCAAAAATGTGAAAGGAACCATTACTCTATCTTATATGAAATTAACATTTTTAGATTTATTGATAATTGTTTAATAATTTAAATACTTTTTTAGATATTTCCAATGATATTTTAAAATAAAATGTTTATTCTATTAAATTTGAACCTTTTTTATTTTAAATATGTGATAAAAAAGTGGAAAAGATTTGTTCCTCAGTAAATGTTCTAAGATATCTTTTTAAATGATTTTAATTCTAAGATGACATAATTTTAAATTTCATAATCTAAACTGGGGATATTATAATAATGATACCATGCATATTATTTCTCTAGATGTTTTATTATTATAATTAAATGGTTCTAATGAAATTTGATCCTTCTCCCTTATAAAGCTATTACGAATATATAAAATATATATGAAACTCGTTTCTTTTACAAGGTTTATGTAATGATGAAATTTTTATGAAACGAATTTATTTTTCAGGGTTTTTTATATGATGAAAATTTAATAATCTTATGGAAGACATATAAATTAATTTATTTTGGTGAAGGGTGGGCCCAAATTTATATATCCTTCCATTACATTTGTTAATGATGGATTACTCATGATGTAAATATGTTATATATGAAAGTGAGTTTATGTTCACAATTTCATTCATGGATGTATAATTCAAGTCCATAAAATATATATTGGGCCTATATTTCATCAATAATGTTAAGTGTGCTAGAGGTTTCATTATCATATGTCTTGGCATAAACCTTGTTTCATTTCTGTAATATTATGAGTGAAACTAGTTTCATATCTATAAATTTATGTGTTGGCCTCATTTCATGTCCTTATGTTTTTAAGAGGGTTTTATTACATGTACTTAACAAATTCAGTGAACATATATTTATTCACACATGTTTACAATGTTATATGTTTATATTTATTTTTTATTCCAATGTTTATGTAATTTTCACTTGTATTATCTAATTTTATTACTTAATAATTTAAGTCATATGAAATTCTGTTGCAACAACCCGAGATTTTATATGAATTATTGTTTTTATTTTCATTGATGTCTTTTGTTGTACGCTACACCGAAATTATCTTGTATTATACGTAACACCGTATTAGCTTGCAGTATACACAACACTATTCTTGTCTCCTGTTACACAGAACTTCTAATTCGTTTTGTAAAAATTATTCTACGAAACATTAGTTATATATTTTGTTTAATGTATAATTGAAATAAGTTTTGACTATGTTATACGCAAAACCAAACAAAAATTTCACTAAACATAGCCCTAACTTTTCTTGCATGACAGGCAATAAATTCCTTCCTCGATAGCATGTGTAGTACACAATACCAAGTTTTACTAAATGACATATTATTATAATATTATTATGAACTATCCGTTATGAATAGTAATACCCCCTTTTTGAAATTTTATAAATTTTATCTTTCAAAATGGACTTCATTTTTGGATTCAGAATATCGAAATTAGTCTAGGGTGATTTTTTTATTTTTCTGAAAACTTTCAATTTTTTATGAATAGAAAAAACACTAGGTTACTATTTAAAAACCAAATTTTTATTTAAATAATTATTTATTTTATTTAAATTTATTTTAGATCAAAATTGCTACATAATACCTATATAAGTTCAATTTAATTCATTGGAGTGATTTTATAATAATTTTAAATATATAAAAAAATTTATTGATCTTTTCATCGTCTTTTACCCACCTCCTAGAAGAATTTGAAAATTTATATAAAACTTAATTTTACCACTTCTGTGAGTGGAATGTTGAAAATCCGAGAGACATGGTTAGTATCGAGGAGTAAAATCTGGTTCAATAATATAAAAATAATTTTTGGTGAATAATAGATTTTTTTCATTTATTTACCATGGTTAAAAGTAAATAGAGTAATTAAGGGTAAAAATGATATTATTATTACCCTAACACGTGTCCTAATTCTTTTGGTTAAGGGTAATTCGACGAAAAGAAAACTTAGGAATAAAATTTTACCCTTTAGGTCCACATGGATTAGATTAGGACATTTATTATTAATTTATTTAAATAATAGTTAAAATAGTTAAAAGCAGCATTTAATAACTAATAAATTTTTAATATAGGGTTATACATAATAAAAATTTGACTATAAGTATTCATTAGAAATATAAAAATATTTATGATATACTGGTATGTTTTTTAAAAAATTTAGACATTAGATAATTTATTTTATTCATGACACAATGATGATGCAGTAATTACCTTATTAATGAAATATTAACACAATTGATGTTATAAATACCCAAATAAATGTAATTTTAGAATATTTGGGAATTACACTAATTTTATAGGTTAATATGACATGTTAGTATTTTTTAAATTAACATTTTTCGAACTAATAATTTTTTTATGATAGTCACAAAAATCAATTACCAAATAGTGTAAAAATTTACATAAAATAGTTTTAAAAACAAATATTATATTATTAATTGTTATTATATTCGTAAAAATATATGGCTTTACCAAATTACTTAGATAAGGATATATATTAATAATGAACCACTTGGGCTTAGTTTCGCTTGTTATAGTAACTTTATTAACCATATAGTGTAAGAAAACAAGAAGACACGCTAAAAGTTAAATTATTTAACTTAGAGTTAAATCTAATTGATAAGGTTAAACGTGTATCCTAAACATGTCTAAAACCTATTGGTTGAGATTATTGGGACTCATACCCACTTTAAATTTGAAATAAATCAATTTGGAGCTATTATAAACCGAATATGACTTTATTATAAAATAATAATTTATGTTTATCTAATGGTGAACCTCTCCTCCATTATAAAATTGGCACCCCTTCCATCTTATCTTCAAACCCTTTTGAGCCTTGATTCTCAGCCAAAACCTACAAATTTTTTTTATCAACCCATATAGGTATATCATAGAGCTTCTGGTCTTCTCAAAATAACAACTCTAGTGCCCTAAAAAGAAGTTTAAAGGAGGTGCGTCGAGGAAGAGGTAATCTCTTCTACCGACTCTTTCAAGTTACTTTCTTCTTCTACTTCATCTTATTTAGTTCTTTCTTTATAAAGTAATAACTTAATTATTAATTATATACTGATATGTTATTATAAATATGAAACAACCCTATTTCACCTTCTATCCATCCTGTAGAAAATGAAATCACCGTGCGTGCGTACGTACGGAATACCGTCTCCACGCCATGTTGTAATCAGTTTTTCCACCACCACCATACTTGGATGTTTATAATGGTGTAAAGAAGAAATATATATGATTATTATAACATCATACTGATTATACGATATTATATCATCCACTCCAATTTCATTCAACAAATATGGGAACAATATCATCGCTCGTTCATACGTATGGATTATCGTCTCCATGACGCGATGCGATTCATTCTCCATGATAACCATTCAATAATGATTATGAAGTATATATAATGAATAATAATGAAATATATGACATAATTAACCTACTGTATTTATGTATATATATATATATCATCTACTTACTTCCATTCAAGTCAATAAGGAATGGAAAACATCGTTCATGCATACGTATAACCTACCGTCTCCATGAACGGTGCGTTTCATTTAATTTCACTATTTATTTTATATACATATATACTGAATATATATGATATATAAATAATTATTTACATTATGTATCTAAGTAAATAATGATATAAGTAATAATAATATCATGAACAACAAGTCCAGACACGTATGATAAATAAAACTATTTTACCCAAAACACTGCTTTAACATGGAATTTACAAAAGAACAGGTAATATAAAGTCATAAGTGAACCATATATGATTATAATTATATTTAAGATGATTCTATAATAATTAAATGACATTATTTAAATAATTATATAGGTGTTTTGGATATGTACAAAGCATAACATACCTAATGTAAGGGATAACTTTTTCAATCTCGTTTTTATCTGAGATTGTTTATTCGTAAGTATTTACTAGGGTTATATTTATCATCTGTGTCCCTATTTTCAAAAAATGGGTTCATGTATGTTTAAATTCCTTTTTACTTATTTTTTACTATTTCTACATGCTAAGTAAGGAATCTTTCTTTTTTTTAGGTTACGAGGTACTTTTTGGACTTTTCCGACAAAAGTACGAGAAGAATATTTTTTAACTTATACAGCATGAACATATTTTTAGGGTTTCATAACACCTTATTTTAATGAATATTACTCTACAAGATTTAATAAATATTTTCAAAAAAAATCCTTTTCGTTTAAAATTTCATATCATTTTCTGAAAAGAAAATTATTTTTAAGAAGAAAGAATTTTTTCCTCAAGAATTCATATCAAGTGTTTTATCAAAACCATTTTCCATATAAGATGGAATTATTTCATATGTGTATGTTTCATGTATAATTTCTCTATTATTTGAATGGTTTTAATTTTCTTATAAAGAAATGATATCCATTTTTTGGTATTGAATTTGTTATGATGGGATGATGTTTATAGAACCCATTTTATACTTTGGGTAATGATGAGTGATTTATGTCCATGTTATGGCATAAGTAAGAATGATTTCAATATGAGATGGGTGAGACCTATATCTACCTCCAATGCATTGGGTAATGATTTATATCTCATGATAAGGACATGGCTGGAATTTTATGTTAATCTGGTTTATTGATGCAGGACTGGAATGAGGAGTGAACTCGATTCAGAAAGGGACTTTGTCCACTAAGATAGTCTTGGAAGCAATGCCTTGGATACTATGGAAATCATATCATGTTCTTAATGGTTTCCACAATTACATGTTTTATTACCATGCTATTGTATCATGATTGATATTCCATTACGATCTTTGGCTTACGTACTGCCATGTTTTATGTCATTTCTCAATAATTTGATGTTTAAACATTATGTTCATGTTTTTAAGTTCAAATGTGTATGGTTTGTTTTATTTTTTCCATGATCTCCCTTATTGAGCATTTTAGCTCACCCTTTTTATGTTTCCTTTTCCCCAGGGTAAAAAGAATGGTTTTATGTAAGAAAACAAAATGGGGAAGATCATTATGGGAGATGTTGATAAACTTTCACCACGATTAGAAGAATTTGTTCTGAGTTTCCAAAGAAACTAAACTATTACGGTCCTTATGTGCCTGTTTTGTTATGAATTATGTATTCTGAAAAAGTAATGTAATGTCCATCTACATCAATTTTTGGGTCTCTACATTTGGTATTAGTGAAAAGTTTTAGTCAACCTTTGGAAACTAGGATGTGAAAACTTTAGTGAAATCCCTTGAGATATTTCTATGGTATGCCTAAGGATATCTCTAAGGATAATTTTAGGTACAGGTTATAGTACTAGAATTATGGTAACAATATTAGAATTAAACCAGAGATGAGACATATTGATGGTACACCCCCCTGATTATGATTTTACCTCTCACAATATTCTTTTTGGGTTTTATAAAATGGCTGGAAATAAGAGGATTCATGTTAATGGATAATATGATGGACAATTAAATGATATTCTTCATGAGAGACCAAATGAAACGGGATTTGGATGTCCAAACATCATTATTATGCCTAATTAGAAATCTTATTATATGATCAATAATATCAACTTTGGTAGGCTTCCAGACGTGATTAATAAGAGAAATATGGAGTTTCATGATGATCATAGAGGAAAGAAAGTTAATTTTACATCATGTAAATCATTTGGTAATAGGCATCTGGGAGCAAGTTTCTAAGGATCTGGAAGATGCTTTGGGTGTGGAAAAAAAGGACACAAAGCCAGTATGTTCAAAGGAAATGGTTCATTTAACACCATGGACAAAGAAAATGGTATTTCTAGGACATCAACAACAGTTAAATTTTTTAAATGTGGAATGTATGGGAATTATTCAAACTATGCCCTGAGGGAAAGCCTCATGAAGAGAATCAGCATTGTAGTATGGGTAGTATTTATGTATTTGATGATGAAGAGACTAAAAATGATATGTGAGAAAAAATAATTTTCCATGCTCGATCAATGGTTCAATAAGGTAGTGGAATGATTTTTTTATCAAGATTTATGTTGTATAAGTAATGATACTATGGAATAAAGAAGCATGTAAGGATTGTTACACTATTGTTTTTCCAAATCTATTTGAAAGTATATGTTGAATGGTACCGGTAACCATGAAAGGTATACAAATATTTTTGATAGTGGATGATATGTTTATAAAAAAGGGATAAGGAGACAATGAAATGTTTGATAGTATTAATGAGATCATAACTGATATATGGAAAGAGTTATATCATGGTTTGAGTATATAGAATTTTTGGGATTTTTTTTATGTGGAAAGAGTTACATTTTGACAGCATTCATGTTTTCAATGTGGTTCTATGATAATTTATGCTTCAAAAGAATACATGATTAAGGTATTCACATCTTTGTAATGTGACCAGCAAGATATATCATATGATATATAGGGGATAAATAAAGGTATTAACGTTCTTGTTATATAACCTTTCAAGTAATCATTTATTTATTATATGAGCTTGGACAAAAGTATTATGGATAAGACTAAAGATTAGAATGAATTATGTTAGAAATAAAATTGTATTGTTTAAGGCTAGACATTTTTTGGATATTATTATAGTAATGTTATGATAATTTAGTTTTAGAAATAAGGACAACCTGCAGGACAGGCAACAACCTGTCGCGTCGGACATGGCAGTGGGAATCGAACCCACAACCGAATTGCAACAGGCCTTTATCACATTCCACTAGCCTACATGAAGTCCCTTGTTGGTATAAATTAGTTTTCATTTATTAAGTGGTATGATATATGAAGTATATGAGCATTTTAGGAACCATATACGATTAATCTCACCATATATGAAATTATGTATATAAATTTTGCTAACCTTATGATTGAGACAGAGGGAATGACCTATCATTTTATGGCATGATCTACTAACACATCACAGAAGACAAATTCAACTTCATTTATTTTAGAGATGATGTCGTAATTGTTCAAGGCACAAACAACAGTAAGATTGTACCAATATCAAGTAAGTATTTCTTCTAATTCAAATTTTACAACATTAGGGAAATGATATTGAAAATCAAAAATGTTGTCTGAGTGCTCTTATATATGATGAATCAGATGGTACCTTAGATCATCACAGATTTATGGATTTGTGATAGTTGGCTTTATTATAGCCATGTTCTCTACCACTCTCCATAAGAACTTGTTTTGTATATTTCCCTTCCATATCCATATTTTCACCTATGTTATCCTATATGGAAACCAATTGATGAGTTAATTTGGGTAACCATTATTTTTCATAAATTACTTTTTTAAAATTATTTTTTATTAATCCTTTTTATGATGTGGGTTTCTATGAATGAAACTTTCAAGTAGTAAACCATTTATAACCCTGATGAATTTCGAGGGAGAAATTCATTATAAAGGGGGTAGAATGTAACAACACGAGATTTTATGAGAATTATTATTTTTATTTTCATTGATGTTTTGTGTTGAATGCTACACCAAAATTATCTTGTATTATACGCAACACCATATTAACTTGAAGTATATGCAACACTATTCTTGGCTCGTGGTACACACAATTTCTAGTTCATTTTTTGGAAAATATTCTAGCAACATTAAGTATAGATTTTTTTGGACGTATAAATGAATTAAGATTTGTTTATGTTATACGCAAAACCAAATGGAGCGTTCACTACATGCAGCTCTGACTTGGCTTTCATTACACGCAATCAAGACCTTCCTCGATAGCATGTGTAGTACGCAATACCGAGTTTCACTAAACAAGATATTATTATAATATTATTATGAACTAGCCGTTAGGAATAGTAATATCCAATTTTTCAAATTTTATAAATTGTATATTTCAAAATGGACTTCATTTTGGGATTAAAAATATCAAAATTACCCTAGGGTTAATTTTATGTATTTTTCTAAAAACTTTCAATTTTTGACGAATAGTGAAAACACGAGGTTACTATTTAAAAACCGACATTTTATTTAAATAATTTTTAATTTTATTTAAATTTAATTTAGGTAAAAATTGATACATAATACGTATATACATTCAATGTAATTCATTGAAGTCATTTTATAATAATTTTAGAAATATAAAAATTTTATTGATCTATTCACCGTCTTTTACCCACCTCGTAGGAGAATTTGAAAATTTACAAAAAACATAATTTTACTGCTTATGTGAGTGGAATTTAGAAAATATGAGAGACATGATTAATATGAAGGAGTAAAATATTGTTAAATAATATAAAAATAATTTTTTGTAAATAGTAACTTTGTACTTTTAGTTACAATGGTTAAAAGTAAATAGGGTAATTATTGGAAAAAATGATACTATTATTACCCTAACACATGTCATAGTTATATTGGATAAGTGTAATTCGACCAAAAACAACCTTAGGAATTAAATATTTACCTTTAGGTCCACTTGGTTATGATTATGACATTAATTATTATTTTATTTAAAGAAGAGTTAAAATAGTTAAAATCGATTTTTAATAACTAAATCATTTTTAATATAAGGTTATACAAAAAATAAATTCGACGATAAACAATAATGAGAGAGATAAAAGTATTTCCCACATAATTTCATTTTATTTATAATTTTTAGACATTAAATAGTTTATTTTATTTATGACACAATGATGATTCAGTAATTACTTTATTAATGAAATATTAACATAATTGATGACATAAATATCCAAATAAATCTAATATGAAACTTTTTATGAATTATAGTAATTTTATAGGTTAATATGACATGTTAATAATGATTCAATATATTTTTTTCTAACTAATCATTTTGTTATGATATTCACAAAAATCAGTTACCAAATAGTGTCAAAATTGACATAAAATAGATTTTAAAACAAATATTATATTATTAATTTTTATTATATTGATAAAAATATATGGATCGGCCAAATGTCTTAGATAAGGTTATATATTTTAATAATGAACCACTTGGGGTTCTTTGGGATAGATACTGTATGTTTATTAACCATATAGTGTAAGACAATAAGAAGACACACTACTGGTTAAATTATTTAACTTAGAGTTAAATATAAATGATAAGGTTAAAATAATAACCTGAACTTATATAAAACCTATTGGTTGAGTGTATTTCTACCCATACCCACTTTTTTCTATAAATATATCTATTTGGACCTATTATAAGCTTAGTATGACTTTATTAAAGAATAATATTTTATGTTTTTTCAAAGGTCCCCCTCTCCTCCCTTATAAAAAGGGCACCCCTTCCCTCTTCTCTTCACACCCTTTTGTACCTTGAAGATCCGCCAACACCTCTCTATTTTTCTTATAAACCTATATAGTTATATCATATATGTTCTGGTCTTCTCAAAAGTCCAACTTTAGTGCCCTAAGAATAAGTTTAAAGGAGGTGCGTCAAGGAAGAGGTAAACTCTTCTACCTACTCTATCATGTTTCTTTCTTCTTCTACTTCCTATTCATTAGTTGTTTCATTATAAAGTAATAACATAAGTATTAATAACATATTTATATGTTATTATAAATATTAATCCACCCTATTTCACCTTCTATCCATCCTATGGAATATAAAATCACCATGCATGCGTACGTACGGAATACTGTCTCCACGCCGTGGTGTAATCAGTTTTCCACCACCACCTTACTTGTATGGGTATAATGGTGTAAATAATAACTATACATGTCTATTATAACATCATAATTATTATAATATATTATATCATCCCCTATAATTCCATTAAATAAATACAGGAACTATATCATTGCTCATGTGTACGTACGGATTACCGTCTCCACGATGTTATGAGATTCGTTCTCCATGTTAACTATTCAAGAATGAATATAAAGTATATATAATGAATAATAATGAAATATATGACATAATAAATCTACTGGATTTATGAATATAAATATATGTCATCTACTTACATCCATTCAAGTCAATATGGAATGGAAAACATCGTTCATGCGTTCGTACGACCTACCGTCTCCATGAACGGTGTGTTTCATTTCATTCATATATCCATTATTTATATATATATATATACTGAATATGATATATAAACAATAATTTACATTATGGAAGTATGTCAATCATGATATAATTAAGAATAATATCATTAACAACAAGTCCAAACACGTACGATAAATAAAACGATTTTACCCAAAATGCTACTTTAACCTGGAATTTACAAAAGACTGGGCAATATAATGTCATAAGTGAAACATATATGATTATCATTACAATTAATATTATTTTGTAATATGTAAATTAAATTATTTAAATTATTATAAATTAAGTTCAGATACATACAAATCATATCAGACCTAAGGTAAGGGATAACATTTCCAATCTCTTTTTTATCCGAGATTGTTTATTCGTAAGTATTTACTGGGGTAATATTTATCATCCATGTCCCTGTTTTCTAAAAATGGGTTCATGTATATTTAAAGTCCTTTTTACTCATTTTTGTCTATTTTTACATGTTATGTAAGAAATATTTCTTTTGTTTAGGTTACGAGGTACTTTTTTGACTTTTCCAGCAAAAGTATGAGAAGAATGTTTTTTAACTTATATTGCACGAATAGATATTCACGGTTTCATAACACCTTATTTTCATGAAGCTTAATCAACAATATTTCATTAATATTTTCAAAAAAATACTTTTATTTTGAAATTTAATGGTATTTTGTGAAAATAAAATGTTTTTGAAGAAGAAAAAATATTTTCCTCAAAAATTAATTTCAAGTGTTTTATCAAAACCAATTTGCATATAAGATGGAATTATTTCATATGTGTATGTTTCAAGTATAATTTCTCTATGATTTAAATGGTTTAAATTTTCTTATGAAGAAATTATATCGATTTTTTATGGATTTTTAATGAAGGGATGATGTTTATGGATCCCATTTTATACTCTGGGTAATGATGAATGATTTGTGTTCATGTTGTATCACAAGTAAGAATGATTTCATTATGAGATGGGTGGGACCTATATCTCCTTTCAATTCATTGGGTAAAGATTTATATCTCATGATATAGACATGGCTTGAAAGGTATGTTAATCTGGTTCAGTGATACATGACTGGAACGAGTAGTGAACTTGATTCAGAAAGGGACTTTGTCCACTAAGATGGTCTTGGTAACAATGAGTTGGCTATTATGGAAATCATATCATGTGATTAATGGTTTCCAAAATTACATGTTATATTCCCATTCTATTTTATCATGGTTGATGTTCCATTATGATCTATTCCTTACGTACTGCCATATTTTATGTAATTGGTCAAGAATTTGATGTTTAATCGTTATGTTCATGTTTTTATGTTCAAATGTGTATGATTTGATTTATTTTTTCCATGACTATCCTTACTGAGCATTTGAGCTCACCATTTTTATGATTTCTTTTCCCAAGGATATAAAGAAAGGCTTTAGGTAAGAAAAAAAATGGGGAAGATCATTATGGGAGATATTGAAGATCTTTCCCCATGATTATAATATTATATTACGAGTTTCCAAAGACAATATACTATTAAGGTCCTTGTGTGTCTGTTTTTGTTATGTATTTAGTATTCGGTAGAAGTAATGAAATGTCCATGTACGTAATGTTTGGGGTCTCTACATCTATGATTTATGAATTGAATCAAGATTATGATATATGATATTAATCATGTTGTATTCATATTTCAGTTTCATGTTCTCATAACCTTGTGATCATGTTATGTTGTTGTCTCCTATATTTACCCTTACTAAGCATCTGATCTCAACCTTTCTTATGTTTAATTTACCCAGGTTATAAATATTGCTTTATGTAGGTATTATATATGAATATTACAATTTTGGAAGATCTTTATGGTATATTCTCATGACCATTCATGGTATAAGAAGATAGTGTATCTAGTCCCTAAAGACACTGACCCTCTTTGGTCCTCCGGTGAGTATTTGGGATGTGAATTAAATATTCATAGAGAATATAAATTATTTATATATAAATTTCTTAGGTAAATATATTTGTAATAATTACTTTGATAGAATGTGTTATAAGAAACACAAAATTTTAGCGATTACAATATACTATAATTTTATTATATAATACGACCCATTATATAATAGAATTTAAATTGGAAAGTATGAATAAGTCTAAATAAATTATGAAAATTATATTTTTGGAAAAATAATAATTTAAATTCATTTTAAATAAATATTTATAAATTATAATAAATAAAAAATTCAATATAATATAAATATTTTTTTTGAAAACATGTTTTTATGTCAACGAAGTGTTTTTTTACAAATAATTAATTTATTAAATATTAATGAGTAATTTTAATTAAATTTATATATTATATAATAAATAGATTTTTAACCATACATTAAATATTTTTTTATGTATGAGTACCAATAAATCATGTTTTATATTTTTAAAATGGACCATTCTATAAAGCTAGCCCATACCATTTAGTACACATATTTAAAAACTATTTTTTGACATTATAAATGTAATTTTAAAAATTAACTTCTTTTGAATTAATAAAGTAAAAAATCATCCTTCTTATTAATTATCTATAGTTTTTTAAAATAATACATTTCAACTAACTGTGAAAAGAACTGATTTTTATTGAAAAATTCCTTTTCATTTAATGTAATTATAAAATTAAATTGTATTTTAAAATTATTTTAAAAATCAAATTAGTTAAATTTTATTATTATTAATCAAATTTAGTTCAAATTATTATTATTTTTTATATAAAAACATTACATACTTATAAAACAATTTTCTTTGGAAACCAAAGTTTTGGTCGTGCCTACAGATTAAATTTAAAATTGATTTCGTCAAAATATATGAATTGTATTTTGTAAGATTGAAAATTTTTTTTAATAATAATTATTAATATTAGGTAAAATTTAAAAGTTATTTTTTCTATAATTAATACTAAAATATGAAAAAACCCATTTCTTCTATTGAGGCAAAAATGGTGTTTTGCGCATTACATTCCCCTCTATTAAAACAACTTTTTCACACACATTTAAAAATTATTTGATGAATTAGATTTAATATTTATAATTTTTTATATATATTATCTAATAATTATAATTTATTTTAAGCACTAAATAATAAATTAACAAGGTAAGTAAATAAAAGAAAACGATTTATCATTTTTGAAACAAAAATGGTAAAAGTAAGTAAACATAGAGCATGAGGAGAAACATGTTTAAAACTATTATTTTTTAGTTGTAGGTGTTTATTTAGTATATCATCCAAAAATAAATTATTTATTAATTTTTAGGAATTTGTTTTGAGAGTGACTACCAATTATTGAATAGTTTTGGGTATTTAGAAAAATACCACTCTTCCTACATTATAAAATGACAAAACACCCCCCCCCCCTCCCACAATTATTTAGAACTCATAATATATTTGATTCCAAAACACTTGAAATAATATTGCACAATATTACTATACACTTTATAGAGTTTATATTATTCCCAATAGACTTACCATATGATCCTTAATAAGAGATCCAATGGTGGTAGTTCTAAAAAAAAGGTAATCATCTTTAGTATTCTATTTATTTTTTACCTCATCCAATACAACATTCATTCATGAAATAATAATTACAATATATTGACACCATTATCTAACATATACATAAATGTTATTATTTTTATGAAATAATATATATCCATATCCCCTTTATTCAAATGGGAAATGATTTTGTTGATCATGTGTATGGTGGAGTACCGCCTTGTGAACAAATGTAATTTGTTTTCCATAACCGTATCTCATGGATGGAGATAATTATTACATATTATTTATATATTTTATTTTTTAAATATTTATAGTCAATTAATTTTAATATCACACCTAAAATCATATATTACAATTCATTGGAAAATGATAACATAACATGTGCTCACATGTGGACTACGACCTCTATTAAGCGATGTGATTCATTTTTCATTTTATTTTGATATTTATGGTAATAAGAAAACATATGCTGAATATATATTATATAAATGAAATGAAAATGATTATGTAAAGGTTATATATACATTTCCTATATTTTTTCATCCATTGAGAATATAGAAACAATGTTGAAGTGTATATACAATCTTCAGTGTCCATGAATAGTTTAATTCATTTTATATATAAAAAAGTTATTGATGGACTAAAAATATAATATAATGAATTTATATGATATATATATATATATATATATATCATTTAAAACATTCTATATATTATGTAACCTTGTTAAATGTAATGTATCTAAAATTTCAAACCAAAACATACATGAAAGATGAAGCAGTAATTACTCAAAACCTTATTTTAACATGAAATTGTTAATAAATTGGTAATAAAATTACACTAGTAAATAATGTATGGTATGATATACATGTGTTTTGTTGTGAATTATATTTATAATAAACCTGTTTTTATTTTATAGGAGCTCCTTACATGTAAAAAAAAGTTGAGAAAATAGGTAATGAATTTTTAGTCGCTTTTTTATTTCTGAGAGGCATACACGATATTCACCAATCATTTTTATGGTGTATATAGTTCCAATATTATATTTTTGGTCTTGAATATAATTATATTCAAGATAATTAATGTTTCATTAGATTTAATTTTTTAATGGGGATTATGATTCAACGGTTTCTAATGGAGTACTGGATTATCTTCTCACTTTAATCTCTATGGGAAACATGAAATATTCAAAAATGGTTTCTGTTATGTGATATATATACATTAAGAGACATTATCTAAGGATTATTATCATTAAAATTTGGTTTTATGAAAATCCATCAATGTTTTCTTCTATCTTTGGGCACACAATTAAAAATTTCCCAATACATTGAAGGTTTTAGGTTATAATCTCATTGGTTATTCGGATTATTTATGACTATGTTTTTTAAGATAAAATCATATGATCTAATTCTCATGAAATTAATGAACATTATTATACTGTATTTATAAATTTTAATTTATTATTTTCATATAATTTTAGACACTTTATTTACTAGAGAGTATAGAATACTATTTTTAAGAAAAGATGAAATCATTTCTTTATACGGTAAAAAATCCTTTTTATTTCATATCAATGTTTTCATAATATTATTTAATGAATGTTTTTAGTATTAAATTATTATTTTTTAATGTAATAATACCTATTTTTTATGTCTAATAATACTTTTAAAATGAATCTTCTTGTCACTTTAAAAATGTTGGTATGTTTTACTTTATCAAAAATGAGAATGGAATCTTTTTTTATTGTGTACTTGATAAATTTTATTTCATGTACTCATTACCTATTAATGAATTAATTCTTATTTTAAAAATTTTCATTATTATTTCAAATGAAATTTATTTCAGTAAAAATAGGGAAATTTATTTATTTTAAACAAATGATTTCAATGTGGATAGTATATTTTACTTAATAAATGTTCCAACTGATCCCCCGAAATGATTACACATCTATGATAAAATCCATTAAAATTTATTAATTTTTTTGGTAATATGATCAAATAATAGAATAATTATTTATTATTTCAATATTTTATTTTAATGATGAGAATATCTCTTAGAAAAATTCTCATTTTACATAGTTTATGATATGTTGAATTGAGGAAATATTTATTAAGCAAATTTATTTTACACGGGTTATGAAATGTTGGGTTTTTTTTGAAACACTTATACTTTCCATGGGTTATTACATGTTGAATGATTTATGATTTTAGGGAACAAATATTCATGATTTTATTTGTGTGATCTGTGTTTTTTTATTTATATATCCCTTCAATGAATTGAGTAAATATGGATAACATAGGAGGTAAATATGTTTTGTGTGAACTTGATTTCATTTTCATGATTTTATTTGTGGACTTGAAATTAATATCCATAGGAGTATGAATGGAAATAATTTTCATATCAATTCGATTATGTGTGGGAATGGTTTCCCGTCAATAATTTTATAAATGGACGTGGTTTCATGTTTATAAGGTTTTTTGGGAACCTGGTTTTATTTCCCTATTGTTATACATAGACATAGTTTCATATACACATGTTTATGTTAGGGAATGATTCAATGTTATTTAATTAATGAGTGAACCTATTTTTTTTAATACCTTTTTATAATTTAAAAAATTTATGTTTATGTCATACCATTATTTATATTTTTTCTATTACATCTTATGTCCACTAAATACATTATGAATCATGTCATATTAAATTCTATGATTTATTCAGTGACTCGGGTTTCTGATAAATGACTTGTTGGATATCATTTTATAATGTTACACTCATTTTATATACCCTAATTATATGTTTTGTTGATATCTCCCATGTTTCATCTTACTAAGAATATGATATTGTCATTTTTATGTATTCTTTTCCAAGGTTTTGAAGAAAATTTAACATTTGGTATTTTTAAGAGAATAACTATGTGGAAAAAACAGTATATGTGATATTAAAAATTATTCAATAAATAATAGGATTTAAAATATATTCTCCTATGAAACTAAACATTTAATTTCATTGGGTGTGTTTCATGAAATATAATAAATATTCATGTAAAATATAATGTATTTAATTATAAAAATGTTGGGTTGTTAAACAAATTCAGAAACATTGCTGAACCAGTAAATATTTTTCAACACATATCTAATTAAAAATCTATATTAAAACATTAAATTGGAATTAGATATATAGAAATGTATTATAAATTTTAAAATTTGGATACCTAGGATTTATATTATCATCAATCTTAATATATATCATTTGGTCATATGAATGAACTAATTAACATATTGGAATTTAATATAGGGAGTATTCCCCAATAAAGTATTGAAATTTACCTAGTAATATTTTCAGAACAAGGCATTAAGACGATATGAGATTCTACGACCTTGTGGGAACAGAATTAATATATGAAAATTATTCAATATATAATGATGAATAATGAGTTGTTTCCCAAAAAAAGTGTAATAAATGATTAATAGAGACTTAGATAAAAAATATAACGCCACAATTTAGTTCTAGATCAGTCCTTTACCCTAGGTGGGGCATAATATTTGTTTTCATTAGGAAATTTTCGAAAATGTTATCGTGGGAGTATATAAAAAATTAATTATATAAATAATTTTATTTAAAGTGACCCAAAAACCCAATCATGTGTTATATAAAAATACATATGACCAATTCCCAAGATTTTCCATATAAACCAAAAAACTGAGATAGAGCATTAGAGAAGTCTTGGAGAATATGGATAATTGATAGAGGATCATTCACGTGAGAATAAATTGAGGATCACGTGAAAATCAGTGATATATAAACAATCATCATTAGATATTTATCCTTCTTGAGGTAGGATGTTTAATTAATATGAATATATCCCCATTTACCCAACCAATGATGAACACAAATCAAACAGCGAACATAATAATCATCATATCAATCCTATTATTCATATGATATTCTAATGTTGGGTGTTTAGGTACTTTTATTTATGTAATTAATTTGTATCACTTTATTAATCATACAAACTGAAAAGAATTGAGTCCAACACAAACACTGGTTGTCATCTATTCGTCATGATTGTTTGGGTAATTCTTCCCATTTTCTTAGTTCATTAATTACCAGTGTTTGTTTTGGATGGTGGTTTGAAAAATACTAGGCAATGAATTGGGGTTCACCCATTTCATGGACTATACATTGAAACTGCATAACCAAGTTTCGATTTACAATGATATTTATTTTAGAATGTGG
Organism: Viscum album; assembly: GCA_963277665.1. Taxonomy (NCBI): domain Eukaryota; kingdom Viridiplantae; phylum Streptophyta; class Magnoliopsida; order Santalales; family Viscaceae; genus Viscum; species Viscum album. The sequence goes on from OY728164.1 coordinate 216,065,513, forward strand.
TAATTATGAATTGGAGCTTGATAAAATATGTTTGTTCAATGTTTATTTATAAATAATGAAGGTGTGGATTTGAGATGAAATTTTTTAATAATCAGAAGGAAAAATCTACCCACCAGTGATAGTGAGGCTAGTAATCCTCCAGATCAAATATTTAGGTGAATATTTTGTAGTGGCAGTGATGGAATCAGAAGATACTTTGAAGAACTATGGGAATTTAGAAATTTTGGATATAGAAATCAGGTAACCTGGGATACACATAGTGTGGGTCTATAGCTACTACACTAGGGTTTCCATTGAGAAAAAAACTATTAAACACTATATAACATTACATGTGACCCTTACCTTCTAAGTATGAGAATATCTTGGATGGTAGACACAGACACAATATGCCTATAGTATATGGGTTGATCTATTTAAGTAGACATGACAGGACTCATGGATAGGTACAAGTACACAAATATAGCTAGTTACTCAAGGTCACAGACCCATGCATAGTTTTTGATACACCGGTATACCAGGTTCTGATGGTACATGCCATTTATTGACCATAAATGTGGTTTAATTCATTAATGATGACTTAGATTCCATGTTCCCCTAAGCATGGACTATTTTCTTTAAAGATGTCTTCCCTCAACCCATCCATATGATTGTAAAATATTGAATTATGTATTCAATGAAGTAGATTTTTATTATATAAGAGATTATTTTGTGATATAGTTGTATGAATTTATTCCAAAGGAAGGCATGAGATCCTTTAAACTTTTTTTTACTATGTTGGGTTCTCTAAATTAGTGTGACCAACTATACAGAGTTGTCGATCCACAACATATTGGGTTAATCAAAATTTGTATAGTTGGTATTATCCCAAGGAATTGTGTTTGATCCTCATATATATTGACCAATTTATACTTTTGATATGTACTTATTTATGGAGAGAAATGATGAGAACAACATATTGGATGAAATCCATCAATACTATCAGAATTGCAAAGTGAGTTCTCCCAATTGAGATTGGTTATAGAATCTCCATCAAAATAATAGACTTTCAATGTGGTTGTATCGTTACCTTGACAATTATTATCTATTATGAGTATATTTTTTTTACTATGTCTCCTCATATGATTTTCATTTCTTTTGATTAGTTGAGTAATATTGATTAACTATTATTAGTGATTTTGTGGTGTCTTAATTGGTATTTTTAAACTCATCCTTTTATAGGAATGACCCACATGCTTCATGTCTTATGTACATGACAAGTAGTTTTATGGGCATCTCAGTAGACTAATAGTATATAGAACATATATTAGGATAGATTTACTATGGTTCATACAAGTAGTCACATTTGACCACATTCCCCTCATTATAGTTGAATGTATTTCATTATAGGTATTTTGGATTTTATTTGTCCCTAATTTCTTCACAATATTATGTGCATACACTGATTATGAGATGTAAATACTTGTATGAATTTTTTTTTCATTGAATTTTATATTTCATCATTGCATGGTCTTTTATATATGTGTGTGTATATGTGTATGTATAGTTACCACATGACAAGTCCTCCCACATGTGTATTATTCCAATTTTTCACTAGTTAACATCACATGGTATATTAGAGGTTGTCATGGGGTTGTCACATTTGGATTATCACCAGATTGGTGGGCCCCTATGTGTTGGGTCATGATATAGTGGTATAAAAGTATTGTTCTATATTTGGAAGAAAAATTAATTTTTCTATAACTATAAGGTTGGTTTTGGTTTCATAGAAACGGTTTCAAGTGTTTCATGATCATATTTCAGACCAAAAAATAAGGTGTTGGGTTGAAATCCAATGTATCCATACCCCAGGACTCTAATCACCAACCTTTATACTATATACATATATATATTGTTTTCAAGGAATAACATTGGTACTTGAAATATAAAGAAATGTGTTGGGTGTCTGTGTCACTCATTATCCAGCTCCCCATATATACACATTGACTGTGGTAAATATTTTCTATTTCATGATTCTTCTCTAATGATTTTTCGAGTAGGATTTATAAATAAGATCATGAGGATGATCCAATTAATGATTATATTTTGATAAAGGGACCTAATAATTAGTTAGTTCCTCCTAATGTTCTTCCAGTCGTGCCTATATCAATCATGATGCAGATGGTACCCATAGTACTAATGAATGAGGTTCCAAGGATATGTTAGCATTATGAGTTTTAGAAACAACAACCCCTTAGGATCTAGGGTGAGCTGGAACCACAATAATATAAGGATTGAATGAATATATATATGTAAGTATTGCATCTCATTAGGACACATACAGACCACATAAACGTCACAGCATCAGACCTTATTCTTGGTTTTGTAGGGCTTTGGTGGAGCAATGGGGTTATGTCATATGATGAGGTTACTCATTCATGGACATATTTTGGTAATATCTTTTGGGAGGAGTAAACTATATTTATGATGGGATTAATGAACTTTTGGGAGTTTTTGTAGCTATAGTAGGCCATCATTAATTAGGGGATGTATTCATCAAGGTTTACCAACCTATCATGATATTATATTGATGTGGAACAAGATCCACCCATTTGGGTTTAGACCATTGAGAGAGTCCTATGAAGATACATATATGATAGTGTGATACAATTATGAATTTTTACTAATGATGGGGTTCTATATCATTCCATGGTGATATAGAGATTACAGGCGAGCGATACACTTTTCATACAAGATCCATACTTCAATAGGTATATGTTCTAGTTGATCCTCTAAATCGAACCATATTATTAATGAATCCTAATGGAAATGAAACATCAATAAATAACTTTTTTGGTGTGATTTGACACTTTGAGTACATATTTTCTCATGAAATTCATTCATGGTTATGATGATTCATAGACATGTCATCTTAGACATAGACCATATATACACTATTCATTCACAAACTGACAATTTTTGGGAAGGGATGTTGTGTATCCATAACAATGGGATGAATTTTTCATTTAAAGTCAGAGAATGTGACCCATTAAGAGCATAATAGACTCATACCTAGGAGGGTGTAGTAGATTAATCACCAATTAGCTCGCATGACATTGGGAGTAGTGGATTCTATAGGATTCCATTTTACTACTATGGTGTATGGGTATGAGGACACATTTACTGAATATATTCCAGGCATAACTCCCCTATTATATTTTTAAATCTAATTTATTTAAACCTAGTTGTTGTTATGATATCTATGCTATTATATTAGTGGGTGTTTGATGAGATTCATGATATAAGGATCCAATAGTATGATTTTTAGAAGAAGGGATTCATGAGACCTAATATTTTCTCCTAGGCAACCCTAGTTTTCTACACCTAGAAGGAATATTAAATCTTGAAATTATATATATATTAATAGTGAAATAATTATTTTATCATGAATAATAAGTATCCATTATTGAGGATTGATTTCCTATTCAATTATTTGAGAGGGGTGCGATGGTTCTTGAAAATTGAACTCAGATCAGGCTATCACTAGTTAGGAGTACATGTTAAGGATATACCAAAGAAAACAATCATATGTTTCTACAGTCACTATGAGTACTTCTTAATTACCTTCAGCAAGGAAAACACCCCAAAAATGTTTTTTGGACTCATGAAACATATCTTTCAACCTTTCATAGACTGATTTATGGTGGAATACATTAATGACAATCGAGTGTCCTCTGTGTCAGAGGAGAAGCACCTGAGACACTTGAGGTTGGTTTTAGACACATTACAAGAGCACCAAAATTATGGGAAGCTCTCTATGAGATAATTAAAGGTTCATGAGTTAAAATATTCGGGACATGCTATATCAATTGATGGTGTAACAATGGTCCTTGAAAAGTAGGAGGTTGTTTCATCATGGGAGCATCAAAAGAGTGTGATTGTTTTGTAAAGAATACATGGGTTGGCAGGATACTACATGATATTTTATGCTGATTCATATAGGATATCGATAACATTGACTTCAATTACCTAGAATAGGAATCCATTCATGTAGGAAAAAAGTTTCCAGTAGGCCATTCAAGAGTTTTAGGAGAGGTTATTGAGTGACCTAATATTTAGATTTATAGATGAGGGTGTCATGTATGTAGTGAAATGCAATGCTTCAGGGACCTAAAATTTTTGTGTGATTATGTAGAGAGAGTCTATGATTTCCTATAGGCCTCGAAAAGTATATTTCACGAGAAAAAAATTTTAGATCCATGATCTTGAGTAGGAAGTGATATCCTTTTCTCAGAATATGTGATGAAACTACACCATGGATATGTTTTTAATCATCTAAACTGACCCAAAGAGACTAATTTATATCTTCTCCCTAAGGAATCCTAACTTATGATAGAGGTGATGGATAATGTTCCTCCAGAACCATGACTTTTATATAGTCTGTACTCTCTATATGGGGAACCTAGTGGTTCACAACCTCAGTATGAGATCTAGCTCATTGTGTTTGGTTATATAATCAAAGAAGATAGACTCATTGAAGTTGTACTTGGTAGAAAATGATCGTTATTTATGTGATCAGACAGTGATTGTTACCCCGGAATTTTTATTGTGTTTTAAGGAAGATCATAATGGTGATACTGATTGTGAGACCTTAAGTACTTAGATATTCATTTACATGCTCATGATGGATAATATAATGGTGGGAATCATGTTATCTTTTCCCAAGGACAGATGATGGTACTAATGAAATGGTGAGATGAGGTGTTGTGGGGGTTTCATACATCTCATTTACTGGTATATCTATTTGTGGGAAAGAGGTAATAGGACCCCCAACCGTATTTTTTTGGAGAAAAATATAGAAAGGTTTAGAGGATATTATCTCTAGATGCGACCCATTTCATTAGGTGAATGATGTGAACCGGGTTCACTTAGGTTTAGCTCAACCCCTTGAAGTTCTTAACTCTATGTAGGATAGAATATATATATAAATCATGACGTGGTTACAACTTATTACTATAGGTAATGATTCCATCTAGGTTATAATAGTCCATTTCACCAATTAGGCCCACTAACTATATATTTAGGTACAAAGTTCAGTATAGAGTTGGTGATTCCATTATGTGTAAGATATAGTCTGGCACAATCAGATTCCTTTAAAAATTGTTTTCAATTGGGATGCTCACGTCATGTCATAATTATGCAGAGGAGTAATGGAGGCCTTTACGAATTAGTTTCATTTGATCATGGATTTTCACCCCTAAATTAATGGTTAGACAAGTTATACCATTTAGCTTTATTGGAAAATTCTATGATATTTCATGTTATACTTTGGCCATATTTTGAAAATTTTCTTCACATGGTGTATATTTTGAGCAATAATAGCTACCATTCCACCATCAGTATGGAATAATTTAATGACTTGTATATGAAAAACTATAGGTAGATACTTTTTTGGTCTGATCTAGATGATTTATTATCCATGGGTCTAGAGAGGGTGGGATCAATGATAAAAAAGATGTATATATTCTAGGAGTGGATGAGGGCTAAAAAGAGCCACCGTAAGTCCTATATAGACTAAAGATAGTGGCCTTTGGAGTTCCAAGTGAGAGACCATGTGTTTATGAAGGTATAACCTCAATGTGAATTATAGATATTTTCCCATGGAGATAATATTTCTATAAAATTCATTTTCCCTTTCTAGGTAATGTACAGGGTTGGTAAGGTGACATACCATTTGGTTCTACTGGAATAGTTAGACCATGTAAAAAACTTCTTCCACATGGCATAGCTGGGGATATATGTACAGTACATGTTGAATGATATCAATTGGAGATATATGGGCATCATGGATGGAGATATAATTTCATAAATGCCAGTGGAGATCAAGGATTGGAGAGAAAAGATCCTTTGTGGATGTGTGATTCCTATCATCTGTGTTCAGTGGAAACATGAAAATCATTAGGAGAGAACCTGGGAGTAAGATTCCTAGATGTGATCTATGTGCCCTCATATTTTCAAATTTCTCTATTTGTTCTATTTAGGAAGAAAATATAGAATGTTTATATTTTTTTAATGTCTTGTTTTTTCTATTTAAATCTTTGAAATATATCAATTAATATTTTCAATCTAGGAAGTAAGATAACATGAAATTTCGCGGTCCGATGATCCCAACATTAATATTTTAAAAATATTAAATAAATTAATATAACACATAATATTTTTTCTTGATTAAGTTAATTAAATCATAAATGTAATCTGAAATAAAAAATATAAGAAAGATATTGTGTTCATAATGTTGTATTTACACTATAAATGACATAATCATATCTGGTATTGGGTGTTTGGGGAAAATTTGTCACATGCATAAATAATTGTAGGTAATAATTTTTGGCAACTTTAATTGGATTTGATCTTATTATTATTTATTTACTCCGAGATTGGGATTTAGATATACTTATTATTCAGTGTCATTTTTATTTTATATTTTCGCATTGTATGGTCTTGCTGATATTGGGTGTGTACAGGAACCATAGTTTAAGGACTCTTATGTAACTGTTATGCCTACTCAGTGCTAGTAACTTAAAATTGAACAATATGAGCCAATATTTGGCTACTCACACTCTACTTATCATTAATTAACCAGGCCTTGTTAGTTCATTTCAGAAAAATGTAAAAGTGTGCATCCTTTTTTTCCAACAATATAGGCCTTCTCTATCCATTTACATGTTAGAGGCATGTGTCTTGATGTATGAGGAGGTCTATCATAATAATTATGTTCTTATTCTACTTGAAATGATAATGTTGAGTAATATGATTGATTTTAAATTTTACTTTTAATAATATTATCCAAAAATAAGTTAATTAATATAATAATCCCACAATTACATATAATGTTTAATAATAATATGAAAACAATCATAAAAACAAGACTATATTAAACACATTTGTATTCATATTATATAGAGTAAAAATATATCATTCAAAAAAAAATCCAAATTATAATGATACGTGAAAATATTTATATAAAATAAACAAAAAATTATGTACGATATTATAAAAATTGAACTGATAGATAATTTTTTTAAAAAATGTAAAAAATTATACAATAAAAACTAACCGAATACATTATTATATTCACTATAGAAGTTGAAAAAATAGCTAAAAATTTCTTCAGCATTTATGAGACATTAAATTATATATAAAAATTAAATTAAAAAGATTATTTATTATATAAATATTACAGTTAAGTATACATTTGAATAATAGTTGTAAAATTATAAGAAAAAAATACAATAAAAACTATTTATCATATTTTATATATAGATTATAATAATAATAAAAATAATGAAAACATTTCTGAAACATTAAAAGACAAAGGTAGAGGAAAAAAACATTATGAATATAAGTAATATAAATCAAACATTTACATATAATATTGAATAATTTAAAAATAATTTATTAAAAAATAAAATAAATAAATTAAACATTTTAGTATATTATTACAATTATTGACTATTGAAAAAAATTAAATTAAAAATAGTATATATTTTATTTTTCAAAATTTGAAATATTTAAAAAATAAATATTTTATTCCATTAATATTTATTTATTACTAAGTAATTTTCTCTAATGTTCCTCCCACGTGATCATTCTAAAGAGAGAAAACTATGTCCATGATGTGGTCATCAATATACTCTAACAATGTTTTCAAGGAAGTACGGTTAAAACATAAAATATCATCCTTATCATGTTCTTAATCACAAAATTTCATTTTCCTACATTGAAAAATTCTAAATAACTAAATATTTGATATATCATAATTATAGTAATTTTATATCACTTTTGTTTCCTTGAAAAACGAATCATCGATGTATTTAAATATACTTAAATTAATTAGTAGCATACAAAATTCACCATGTATCAAATTTTTGTTACCGAGAACCCATATATATTGTAATAAATAAACTTGATATTTAATATAATAATTCTTATGATATTATTCAAAAAATATATAATATGAACACAAAAAATAGATTTGTATTTTTTTCCATTTTCATTCAAAAATAATAATTTCTTCAGTGAACACTAAAATGACTTTATTATAAATTGCACTTTTATTGTCTGGATCTTTAGTGAAAATTTAAATACATTATTCTAATAACCATATTATGTTATCACATTTAAACTTGGGTCTCCCACTAACTATCTCAATTATTTTTATATATTTGATTATAAATGTACATTTTCCCTATACAATGTAATTTTTTAATGAAACACATTGGCTACCTTTATATCACTATTCATTAGAAAATGTTATTTTAACACTTTAATATGAAATTTCAGTTATATAATAACATTATCCTTGTTATTTAGAATGTATAAATGTTTCTACTATATTTATTCACCTATCATGGAATATATTTATATGAAATATATTTCATATCCCCTAAAAAATTCTCATTCTTTGATATATATATTCAAATAGTCATTCTCCACTTTAAATTAGTTTATCATACATAAAATTGTAAACTCTTAAGAAATTAATGTCTCAATGATGGTGTCTTATGGATTAAATTGGTTCTAAACATTTCAATTTAACTTCATAATTTATCATTCAAAAATTTACAACCAACTGTGATTTATAGGACCCCAATGTTTTACTTCACAAACCATGTGTACAATTAAATTCAACATGATTTCAAAAAAAATGATTCAATGTACATATAAAGACCATAAATTATATAAAACCCATTTCTAACTCATTTTTTCAAAAAAAATCCAAGTTTCACATTGATACAGATGGAATTGAAGAAATAGTAAAACATATTAATCATAGTTCTACTTTAATGGATAGTATTCTACTCAATGAAATGAGAAGATATTTTTTAAAAATAACAAGATAGTCTTAATATCTCATGCATGTTATATTAAAATAATTTAGTGATAATAAAATTTTTTATTTGAAATAAAATACAAGGCACTTTGATACGATGGATGTAGAAATAAAATTGATTTTCTCCAACCTGTATAATTTATTAAAATTATATGGAATTCATTATTAGGTAATGTAGGATGATCGAAAGGCATATATGTTTGATTCCATTTATAGTCGAGAGCTAACTCCAAACATATTCCCATAGTAAATAAATGAATTTAGGTACTCAAACCATCCTCTATCATCAATTTAATATCCAATTATGTAATCATTAACCAGTTTTAAATATTATTCTCAATATAAAAAAATGACTATTATGTAGAATTTCATAGAATAAAAATTATGTATGTGAAAACAATATGTTTTTATTAATATATTTGTATCATTATGAGATATATATGTGTTTAAAAATATAATATCAACAATTTAAACCATCTAAATATTTAGATTTCTTGAAAATGGATCAGAATAAATATCAAATTCATGCGATCAATAGAGTCATTTTTTATTCATTGATAATAGTGATAAATAATAAAAATAACCAACACTACTCGTAAACTATTTCTTTTCATTTTTCTAGTTGAAAACATAATTTATTTTATTCATAAATATGACAATCTTGATTCCCCTTAACATTGTACCCAAACAAATATCTATATAAAATGGAATTATGGGCAGTGAACATAGGCATTACATTAAATTAAAGACATAAGTTTTTATATGAATTAAAAACACTAAAACATCCACTTATAAGTGTTTCAAATAAATCAAAATTGTTGACATGTAAGCATAAATACTATTTACAGGCATCTATGGTACATAAATCAATAAATTAAACACGTTATATTTTTAAATTTTTTAAATTTTCCTTATATATATTGTAAATTAACAATAAAATTATACGAGTAATACAATTTATACTAAGGTAGTGATATGGATTCATTCCATATATACCTACTCTATTTATGTGATTTATTTATTCATTTTTAAATTCTGAAATTTTTTTATCATTTTTCATATATTTTGGAAAATGGGATAGATGATAAAATTTTCTATGAGATATTATATCATCCACATGTTATCTTATAATTTTTTGGATCAATATAAATGAAAAAAATTATAAAAATATTATTTATAGAAATATACCAAATAAGTTTATTATAAGTTTAGTACTTTCTATAATAGGTAAATACATATTTGGGTTTTCATTAATTATATAATATTATATCACATATTTATGATAGTCTAAAATATCTTCATATTCATTCTAATAAACAACAAATTCTTTATTTAATGCATGTTTAATTTCTTACACTAATACCATTAGGTGTAATATATATATATATATTTATATATTATAATTTGAATATTAAAAATCATTATCTTTTGGAATTATGTAAAAAATAACTACAGGAATTATATAAAAATATTATAATCTATACATTCATAGCATTCATGTTAACTAATAAAAACACTTTGGATAAAACTATTAAATTTTTTCATCATTGATTGATTGATTATTTCAATATAACAGTATAAGAACTTATTATTTAGTTCTTTCTCAATCACCACCACTTCAATATCAATAATCATTTCATTATTTGGATCAGAATTCTCATTTTGAACATCCCCTTCATCATTAGATTTTAATTTCAGCCTAAAATCACAATATAAAATCTATTAGATGTAACATGGATTAAAACATTAAAAAATTAAGTCATCATTGATATTACTACATCAATTTTTTCATAATTAATAATTTTAAGAATTGATATAGAAAGGGGTCGTTGTTTGGAACATTTCATTTAGGAAATATCCAAATTAGTATTAGTCCCTTCTTCGTAATCATTACTTATTTTTCATATATTCATCAAACTATGATATATGATAACATAAACAATAGCTTTTATTAAATATATATTATTTTATTTTATTATTTAAATTAAAATTTACTATAACTTCTTACCATATACATTTATTTATAATTATTATAATTGTTCATTGAGTAATTAAAGAACATTAAAATAAAATTGGTTTATAAAAAATAAGTGATTTAATATATTTTAATTTTTAAAATGTTTCATCAAAATGATTTTAATATTACAAATATTAAATGAAATAATTCAATATAATAATTAAAATTATGAAAAACTAAATAAATATCGAATAATAAATAAATAAATTTGAATTTTAAATATTGAAATTAACAAGGTATATTTCATTATAAAAATAAATAAATACTAACAAAAATTACCAAAGTTTTTAATGTTTATGTTTTGACATATGAATTATTAATTAATTTAATAAATCTTATTTAAATGTGAATGAAACATAATTAGTTAATTTAACATATTATTTATCGATAAAAACCGATTAATAAATTTAATCTATTTTTAATAATCAGTATAATTTGTAATTAATAGAGAACAATTAGAAAAATATAGAAGATTGAATTTATTTTTTACTAATGTTAATATATATTGTAAAATTATATAACAATAAGAGACTGCAATTTCATTAATATTTTATTTTTCCATCTAAAAGGATATTAAGATTACCTATAAATATTATAACATTCATTATTGGAATAATTGTAACTAATCCAATAAAAATCATAATTTTAAATATTGTATGAAAATATATTTAAATTGTATAAGTAGTACTAATAAAATTATGTATATTTGGAATGAATAACCACTTTGATATTTTCAATGAATTGTAATTATTTCTAAATCTAAAGAACGAAATTCTAAAATCATCATCACTAATAAATGTTAATTGTGTATTAATGTAGTATGTAATTTTAGTTGTTAAACTATAACCTTAGTGATTAATGGATTAAATATCACAATTAGATTTTTTGAATTTAATATCCATAGTTGTAGTATAACAATTATGGGGACTGTGTTGAATGAATTGAGGATATTTTTAAATAATCAGTTCCTATATTCAAAATTAAAATTAATTAAAAAAATAACTTATATTTTAATTTAATTTAATAAATTTAACCACAACGCATCTATACTAGTTAATTTTTAATATATTCTTATGTATCATCGTTTTTGTTCAAAACATATTTTTGATGAAATAAAATATGTCCTAACAATAACAATCATCTGATAATTGTAAAATATTGGAAAATTTAAATAAATGGAGGATATTATAATATACTTAAATGTATGAAATACTAATATAAATTAAGAAACCTCAATCAAATTGCCATGTAATTATCAACAATTATTAATGGTGTAAACTTAAATAATAAAATGATTAACAAACAAAATTGCCTTCTATGATAATCGAAAATACCTAAGTGGTGGAAAATGTTTAAAATTAGTATTATAAGAAGACTTAGAGTGCATGAAGGTGATGATTAATGGTAGTTGATGGAGGATAATAACGGTTGTGGCTGGATATGGCTAGTTGAAAGAGATTTAATGTTGATAAATTAAATTTTGAGGGATAACAAATTTTTTTTGGAAGAAAATAGATCGTTATCACTTGAATGGAGGAAAAAAATAAATGGTATGAATATTTTAAAAAGTAATAATATAATTTTCATATCAATTTTTTAAATAACTGATCTAGAAAAAAATTATATGGCTGTAATAAATTACGAAATGTTGAAAATAATTTCATTTCCTATTTTATGTCTATTAATTTATAAAAAACATAAAAATTAATTTATAAATTATATTAGACCGAGAATTAAAAATTCATCATTTTTAATTATTTTTATCATTTTTTATATTATAAATATCTAAATATGACATAGGGATGGTCAAAATGGACATAGAATTATTTTCAATTCATTGAATCATATGTTCTATCCTTATTTTATTATTGTTAATATATTTTTATTTTAGGGATATTACTTTCATATAAACTCCAAATGGGATTAAAAATTATATAAAGATTATAGAAATTATATTTTATGTAACACCCCGAGCTTCCACGATACGCCTCTCTTTCAATAATGCAATAGCTTGCATTGTACGCAACTTCGAGTTCTAAAACACCGTGACTAATCAAAGTAGCCGTTATGAATAGTAATAACCACTTTTTAAAATTATAGAAATTTTATATTTCAAAATGGACTTCATTTTTGTATTCGTAATATCGAAATTAGCCTATGTTGAATTTTTGGTATTTTTCTGAGAACTTCTAATTTTTTATGAATAGTGAAAAATACATAAAAACAACTTTTTTAATCAAAATAATTTATACAGATAAATTATACTATTTAGTGGTTTTAAGGTATAATTAGAAAATATTTTTACCATTTTATCCAATGGTGGTCATTAGAATTAATTTAACATTGAAATTGGACATAAACAATTGCCAATCTTTTGATATAAATTGTTTCTTGAAAACACGCTATTTGTCGTAACAACGGGAATTAATTATAAAATTAATTAATGCAACTTATATGTTTGGAATTTTGTAAAATAGACATCATTTTTCAATTCGGAATATCAATTATAGCTTAGGGTGAAATTTTGGCCTTATTCTGAAAAACTTCAATTTTTGATGAATAGTGAAACCACTAAGTGGTTGTTAAATAACTGATTTTTCGTTTAAATGAAATATTACCACTTCTGTGATTTGATTTTCAAAAATCCGACATACATGGTTGTCATTAAGAAGTAAAATGTGGTTCAATGGGATAAAAATAATTTTTTGGTGAATAGTAACTTTTATGTTCTTAATCGCGATTAGTGGTAATTAGTGTAGTTTAAGGTATAAATAATACATTAATAATATGAAATGACCTAGACACATGTCCCAACCTCATTGGTTGAGTCATGGCCGACCAAGACAAGCCATGGCCTAACTTGGGGACCCCATGGATCCACTTTTGTTGGGAAATAACATAAATTACTTTTTATTTAATGTTAAAGTGAAAATGACACTAACATAAATTGTTCTACTAAAACAATTTTTAATTGGGGTTATACAAGTCCAAATTTTGATTATAAATAGTCATTGGAAAGCTAAAAAGATTTCCTACATCATAGTATTTGTTTTATAATTTTTAGACATTAAATAAATTAAAGTATTTATGACATAATAATGATGCAGCGATGACATCATTATTTGACGATTTAAATAAAATGGGAAGATAATGCAAAATCCGAAGCTTACAATTGTCCAAAGCCTATTGGATGAAGATATTTCGAAACCTTATCACCTTAGCCTCGAATTATATAGATGTGGGACCTTTATAATCCGAAAAGCATTTTGAAATAATGTAACATTTCATTACTTTCCAAAAGTGCCCCTCCTCTCCACTTATAAAAGGCCCCCACCTCTCCCACCTTATTCACACCATCAAGCCATTTGGCTCGGCCAACCTCTGCCCAAATACTCTCCCAACATTCCTCCCTTACTCATAGAAGCCTCACTTTGGGCAGAACTCTTCCCAAGGAAGCCTTTGGCTCAAATCAAAAAGAGTTACCCGATTTTGAGGTAATGTCTTTTCTAATGTTGTTTTGTTTTATTTTTCTTCTCCAACCCCCTAAACTCTTTTCATTCATTTCTTTTGTAACAACACCAGTATCCTCAATATACTAGGATGTTGTTATAAGAAGGATTCGAGCTACACTTACACACACCTACATCTAATGGTTAAAGAACATACGGTTTCTGTGGATGGCGAATTTCTGCCTCACGAAACGATGATTGTTCAACACTCATATAACACCTCCAAAGGTGGCCATTAAGATGTCACTATTTTTATATATGATATATAATATGTTTTTGTTTTACTTATGCTTCTGTATTTCTCATTTATGGCATACTTTATGATTTCCATTATGGGTAAAACGCGATAATTTCATTTTAGGAAGTGCGGACTACCGCCCCCTCAAAGTGATTTGAATCGTTAAAGCCATATGTGGGATGTATAAATGATGGAGTAAATGGTATTATACACTATATTATACTGGAATTATATTATACATTTATATCATTATGATTTAGTTCCATTAAATACGAAATTGAAATGAAAGTAGCGTTCATGCGTACGTACGGCTTACCGTCTCCATGAACGGTGCATTTCATTTCTTACCTCTAAATGTTACATAATATTATAAATGAATGTATATACTGGATATATAAGATATATATGACATCTAAAGCATGAATATAATTCTGGATATAATGGATATTCTACCACATGAACAACTTGTAATTATAAGAAGTTTATTGTTGACTCAAGTTACCAAAGATCGACAAAACGACCGTTATTAACTTAAATAATTACATAATGTTCATATCATTGTAATAAGTGATATAATAAGGATAATGAAGTTGAAAATGGTTCTTAATAAGGTATATATTAACTCTAGTTTATTATTCAGGAGGCTAAAGAACGGTTGAGTCAAGTCAGACACGAGGTAAGGGAACTTCTTAACCAAATTTCTATTCTTTGGGTTAATCTCCTACTTTCAAATTATGTCATGATATTGTTATGTCATATCTTGTATTTGTACTTTCTTTATGTGTAATTATAGTGAATACACATAATAGATATATTTTATTTAAATGATATTTGTAAGGGTTTACTTCACAACCTCTTCATTATCCAAGGTTGTTTATACATAATTATCTACTGGGACCTCGTTATCATCCAAATCCATGTTTCTTAAAAATGTCTTTCAAAACATTTTTACTATTAAATGGAAAATGGGTTAAAGTCTTTTATACCCTTATACGTTTTTGAAAAGAATCTCACCGTCGTTTTCCAAACAATGTACTTTTTGACCTTTTTGACAAATTTAAGGTAAGAGAATTTTCAAAGTAAATGTATTATTTTATAATTATGGGACTTTTAAATGATTTAAAAAAAAGGGAGAGATATTTCTCTCAAATAGCTTTGATTCCATCCATTTCAACATCCTTTGATGGGTTTTAAGTTTAATTGAAATTGATTTATGATACAAAACTTCCATTGAGCATTTCGTGAAATATTTGACTGAGGATGTGTTATTTTATACCATCCATAGTTTATGGAGAAATTGTTGACATTTCGTATGCTAGTTTTAATACGAATATTTATGTTATGTTTTAACCTATTCATATGAGGAATGTATTGGACTTAATATGTGACGGGTGGAGCCCGCTATAGCTCCTCGATGCATCGGTAGGTCTCATGAGACAACTAGACGTGGAATTGGCCGAGGCCCTTTCCCAATTTGATTTATGGTTTTGGACGAGGCCTTAATCATTTTAGACGTCTTGGCTGAGGCCTTGACAAAATGTTTCAGAATGTCCGGCATTATACATTCCCTCATTATGAAAGTGGTTATTGATATTGCATGTGATTATTCGGCCAGTAGAATATCCATGTGAAGAAGTGAATGGCATTATCTCATTTTACTTTTGCCATATTATGTTGAAGTTCATGTTTAAAAGGCTTTTGTTTTAGTTATACATTGCCTTAAATGTTTATGTTTATTTATGAAAGCTTCCGCAATATTGTTATCCTTACTGA
The DNA here is from genome assembly GCA_963277665.1 of Viscum album. Taxonomy (NCBI): domain Eukaryota; kingdom Viridiplantae; phylum Streptophyta; class Magnoliopsida; order Santalales; family Viscaceae; genus Viscum; species Viscum album. The sequence goes on from OY728164.1 coordinate 216,081,919, forward strand.
GCATCTGAGCTCACCCCTTTCAATGTTTTAATGTTTTCCAGGATGTGAAGAAGTATTTTATGAATGACCTGCAGGGATAGTCAGAAGAGGATATGAGTGTGGACTATGGAGACTTTGTTATTATAGTTTTTCACTTTATGATGTAATGTAACATTTACGAATGTATCTAGTGTTTCCAAGGCTACTAAACTAATCGGTCTTTCGAGACTTGATCTTTTGTGATCATGCCAATGTTACGAAGTAATGCACCGACTCTGGGTAGCTGGGGTCGGGGCGTTACAGTTGGTATCAGAGGCAGTTTAGTACTAACCTTGGAAGCTAGATTTAGATAAACTCTGATTAGAGCACGTAGACCTAAGATGAACTCTGAGGATTAGTATAAAAGAACTTCCTAGAATTTTGGTATTATAGAGATGTTATGACTTTTCCGAGCAATACATCCCTGTCTGGATACGAGCAGGTAGAGGCGGCTCTGGCACAGATGTACCTAGGGGTAAAACCCGAAAACACCGCTTTGAGCTAGACTCGAATGGGAACTGGTGCACGAAAACGGGCCTTGCTGCACTCTTGGTTACGACACTCCCGGGGGATATGCTTAGGATAATTCTCATTTTACTTACAAACCACTATGAAGGGTTATGAGTACATACTTCCTCAAAGAAAACATTTCTTTTTATGATTATGGATTATATCCATAAATAGTTCAATTTATGTAAAGTGTTTTACAAGTATGGAATTATGTATTTTGATTCATAAACTAACCTAGTTTATGCCGTTGTATAGAAATGGCGCCCAGTAGAAGGAATGTGAACTCCAGCGGTACGTATGATCCAAAGAGTAAGAAGGATAGTATCTTTCACGGTATTAAGCCAACATTTCGAAGGGAAATAGTCTCCCATGTTTTCTCAACATATGAAGAAATAGTATCATGTGTTAATAGGATAAGTAAAGAATTCTCTGAGTCCTATGGCTTTGAAGCGAAGCAAGAGATGAAAGGGATGGAAGAGAGAATGATGGATAAAGGGATGAGGGGAAAGAAGAATTTTCCAATATGTGGTAATTGTGGGAAGAAACATCATGGAACTTGCCTAAAGGGAATGGGAGTTTGTTATAAGTGTAGAGAAAAAGGACACAAAGTGCGTGACTGCAAGGGTAAGAAAATGGTTTCAAATGTACAATGCTTCTTCTGCAAGGATTGGGGACACTACGCAAACCAATGTCCAAATCATCAGAGCATGCCCCAAATGATGTTATTGGATAATAATCAAGTTATGATACTACCACAGATGAGGAGTAATGATTATAGTTCTTATGTTGTTATTAAAGATTTTTTTTAATTTGAGTGTTGTATCAATGATGTACTGGTTATAATAATTATGGAGTATATAAGGATTGTACTGCAGTACTATTTCATCAAGGACTTGAGATTGTGTGGAACCAAGAAAAGTGACTCCACAGTAGATTAAATTTTTGGAAAATATATGGTTGAGAGAAAGATAAACCATAATATGGTTTTGATACTGAGATTGTGATTTTGGAATAAGACGTGATTGATTTGGATAAATTATATTGGATATACTTAACTTCCTTGAAACTGATTGATGTTTTGTATACATTTTTGGATAGAAGGAGTATATCTAGTATTCTATAAGGAATAAGGGATCATGGTAATTCAGTATGTTTAAAAAGAATACATGATGAAGGTGCTCACATGTTGTTACGTGGGATAAAGGATCTTCATTATGTTTACCTTCCTTATAAAATTTGGACTGTGAGTTGGACATATGTATTTTGGATAACTATTAAGGTTGGAATGGATTAAGTTGAACCATGGATAGTATTGTTTAAGGTTAAAAAATTTATGAAGATTATTTTTGGAATATTATGATACTATAGTTTTAGGAAAAGGACAACCTGCAGGGTGGGGCATAACCCGTCGCGTCGGACAAAGCTGCAGGAATCGAACCCACAATCATAGTGCGACAGGCCTTTATTTCCTACCACTAGCCTACAGGAAGTCCCCGGTTATTACAAAATAATTTTACTAATCTAAATGGTATGTGTTAACATTTGGAACCTTATACAATTAGGATAAGTATAATATTTTTGAGTTCTATTATCTTTTGAGTGAAAGATGAGTTGAAGGTTGAAACTCTAATGTCAAACACATATATATATATATACCTATCTCTTATTCAATGAATAAATTAATTCTTAAACTTTAGTAAAGGGATATTAAAACAAAAAAAATGTGTTACCCTAATAACTTATGTCCTGCTGAACTGAAGATATTTTAAATCAACATAGATTGAAGGCTTTGAGGCCCTCAATTTGACAGTTGATTGTGATTGATGACCCCAATCGCTCCCTACAAATATTTACGTTTTTCCTCCAATTATATGTCTTTAATTGCCACCAATGTTCTCCTTATCGAGATCATAATTTGGTGGTGACTTTCTTATTTCCATTTTCCCTCTTATTAAGGCTAAATTTTATTAACCTTATTTCCAATGTGGGTTTTCCACAAAGGTATTTTCTATTTTCACCCTCTTATATCAAATTGCGAGGACGCAATTTATTGAAGGAGGGGAGAATGTAACACCCCGAGCTTCCACGATACGCCTCTCTTTCAATAATGCAATAGCTTGCATTGTACGCAACTTCGAGTTCTAAAACACCGTGACTAATCAAAGTAGCCGTTATGAATAGTAATAACCACTTTTTAAAATTATAGAAATTTTATATTTCAAAATGGACTTCATTTTTGTATTCGTAATATCGAAATTAGCCTATGTTGAATTTTTGGTATTTTTCTGAGAACTTCTAATTTTTTATGAATAGTGAAAAATACATAAAAACAACTTTTTTAATCAAAATAATTTATACAGATAAATTATACTATTTAGTGGTTTTAAGGTATAATTAGAAAAAAAATTTACCATTTTATCCAATGGTGGTCATTAGAATTAATTTAACATTGAAATTGGACATAAACAATTGCCAATCTTTTGATATAAATTGTTTCTTGAAAACACGCTATTTGTCGTAACAGCGGAAATTAATTATAAAATTAATTAATGCAACTTATATGTTTGGAATTTTGTAAAATAGACATCATTTTTCAATTCGGAATATCAATTATAGCTTAGGGTGAAATTTTGGCCTTATTCTGAAAAACTTCAATTTTTGATGAATAGTGAAACCACTAAGTGGTTGTTAAATAACTGATTTTTAGTTTAAATGAAATATTACCACTTCTGTGATTTGATTTTCAAAAATCCGACATACATGGTTGTCATTAAGAAGTAAAATGTGGTTCAATGGGATAAAAATAATTTTTTGGTGAATAGTAACTTTTAAGTTCTTAATCGCGATTAGTGGTAATTAGTGTAGTTTAAGGTATAAATAATACATTAATAATATGAAATGACCTAGACACATGTCCCAACCTCATTGGTTGAGTCATGGCCGACCAAGACAAGCCATGTCCTAACTTGGGGACCCCATGGATCCACTTTTGTTGGGAAATAACATAAATTACTTTTTATTTAATGTTAAAGTGAAAATGACACTAACATAAATTGTTCTACTAAAACAATTTTTAATTGGGGTTATACAAGTCCAAATTTTGATTATAAATAGTCATTGGAAAGCTAAAAAGATTTCCTACATCATAGTATTTGTTTTATAATTTTTAGACATTAAATAAATTAAAGTATTTATGACATAATAATGATGCAGCGATGACATCATTATTTGACGATTTAAATAAAATGGGAAGATAATGCAAAATCCGAGGCTTACACTTGTCCAAAGCCTATTGGATGAAGATATTTCGAAACCTTATCACCTTAGCCTCGAATTATATAGATGTGGGACCTTTAGAATCCGAAAAGCATTTTGAAATAATGTAACATTTCATTACTTTCCAAAAGTGCCCCTCCTCTCCACTTATAAAAGGCCCCCACCTCTCCCACCTTATTCACACCATCAAGCCATTTGGCTCGGCCAACCTCTGCCCAAATACTCTCCCAACATTCCTCCCTTACTCATAGAAGCCTCACTTTGGGCAGAACTCTTCCCAAGGAAGCCTTTGGCTCAAATCAAAAAGAGTTACCCGATTTTGAGGTAATGTCTTTTCTAATGTTGTTTTGTTTTATTTTTCTTCTCCAACCCCCTAAACTCTTTTCATTCATTTCTTTTGTAACAACACCAGTATCCTCAATATACTAGGATGTTGTTATAAGAAGGATTCGAGCTACACTTACACACACCTACATCTAATGGTTAAAGAACATACGGTTTCTGTGGATGGCGAATTTCTGCCTCACGAAACGATGATTGTTCAACACTCATATAACACCTCCAAAGGTGGCCATTAAGATGTCACTATTTTTATATATGATATATAATATGTTTTTGTTTTACTTATGCTTCTGTATTTCTCATTTATGGCATACTTTATGATTTCCATTATGGGTAAAACGCGATAATTTCATTTTAGGAAGTGCGGACTACCGCCCCCTCAAAGTGATTTGAATCGTTAAAGCCATATGTGGGATGTATAAATGATGGAGTAAATGGTATTATACACTATATTATACTGGAATTATATTATACATTTATATCATTATGATTTAGTTCCATTAAATACGAAATTGAAATGAAAGTAGCGTTCATGCGTACGTACGGCTTACCGTCTCCATGAACGGTGCATTTCATTTCTTACCTCTAAATGTTACATAATATTATAAATGAATGTATATACTGGATATATAAGATATATATGACATCTAAAGCATGAATATAATTCTGGATATAATGGATATTCTACCACATGAACAACTTGTAATTATAAGAAGTTTATTGTTGACTCAAGTTACCAAAGATCGACAAAACGACCGTTATTAACTTAAATAATTACATAATGTTCATATCATTGTAATAAGTGATATAATAAGGATAATGAAGTTGAAAATGGTTCTTAATAAGGTATATATTAACTCTAGTTTATTATTCAGGAGGTTAAAGAACGGTTGAGTCAAGTCAGACACGAGGTAAGGGAACTTCTTAACCCAATTTCTATTCTTTGGGTTAATCTCCTACTTTCAAATTATGTCATGATATTGTTATGTCATATCTTGTATTTGTACTTTCTTTATGTGTAATTATAGTGAATACACATAATAGATATATTTTATTTAAATGATATTTGTAAGGGTTTACTTCACAACCTCTTCATTATCCAAGGTTGTTTATACATAATTATCTACTGGGACCTCGTTATCATCCAAATCCATGTTTCTTAAAAATGTCTTTCAAAACATTTTTACTATTAAATGGAAAATGGGTTAAAGTCTTTTATACCCTTATACGTTTTTGAAAAGAATCTCACCGTCGTTTTCCAAACAATGTACTTTTTGACCTTTTTGACAAATTTAAGGTAAGAGAATTTTCAAAGTAAATGTATTATTTTATAATTATGGGACTTTTAAATGATTTAAAAAAAAGGGAGAGATATTTCTCTCAAATAGCATTGATTCCATCCATTTCAACATCCTTTGATGGGTTTTAAGTTTAATTGAAATTGATTTATGATACAAAACTTCCATTGAGCATTTCGTGAAATATTTGACTGAGGATGTGTTATTTTATACCATCCATAGTTTATGGAGAAATTGTTGACATTTCGTATGCTAGTTTTAATACGAATATTTATGTTATGTTTTAACCTATTCATATGAGGAATGTATTGGACTTAATATGTGACGGGTGGAGCCCGCTATAGCTCCTCGATGCATCGGTAGGTCTCATGAGACAACTAGACGTGGAATTGGCCGAGGCCCTTTCCCAATTTGATTTATGGTTTTGGCCGAGGCCTTAATCATTTTAGACGTCTTGGCCGAGGCCTTGACAAAATGTTTCAGAATGTCCGGCATTATACATTCCCTCATTATGAAAGTGGTTATTGATATTGCATGTGATTATTCGGCCAGTAGAATATCCATGTGAAGAAGTGAATGGCATTATCTCATTTTACTTTTGCCATATTATGTTGAAGTTCATGTTTAAAAGGCTTTTGTTTTAGTTATACATTGCCTTAAATGTTTATGTTTATTTATGAAAGCTTCCGCAATATTTTTATCCTTACTGAGCATCTGAGCTCACCCCTTTCAATGTTTTAATGTTTTCCAGGATGTGAAGAAGTATTTTATGAATGACCTGCAGGGATAGTCAGAAGAGGATATGAGTGTGGACTATGGAGACTTTGTTATTATAGTTTTTCACTTTATGATGTAATGTAACGTTTACGAATGTATCTAGTGTTTCCAAGGCTACTAAACTAATCGGTCTTTCGAGACTTGATCTTTTGTGATCATGCCAATGTTACGAAGTAATGCACCGACTCTGGGTAGCTGGGGTCGGGGCGTTACATTTTATTTAAATGTAACTCTATAATTATTTATAAAAACCAAAAAATATTTAGTGGTGGAATAATGATATTTTTGTCAATCAAATAGTCAAAAAAATTTATATATACTTCCCCTCCAACTAAATTATTTATCATATACACAAATAACTCAATTAAAAATAAAAAATATTTCAAATATATCCTAAAAAATAATATATGTTAATATTCATAATATTAATCATTCATGTTATTATATTTATTTGATATATGAGATTATAATTAGATAACATATGTTTATTTTTTTTGATTTGAACATTTATGTCCACCAACTATTTATGAGATGTAATTATAAACTAAAAAATTATTATAATATTTTATATTTCATAAAACATTCAATAAGAATATCATTAATTTTTTTTAATAAAAATACTCATTCTGAAAAAAAAATTAAAAAGGACATATAGTTTATGAGATGTAATATGTCTAACCAAATTTATTCAAAATTGAACTGGAAAGGAATCAATCAATCAAGTATTCTTATATCCAAATTTAATTTAATGAAATAGAAATACTAAATAGTGGTGTTCTTTAAAATAAATTCATATCCATAAGCCATGAAATATTTTTTTGTTGGAATGATTCATTAAATTATCCCATTGGTCTTTACAACATTAGAGAAAGTCAAAGGGAGAATCAACCACATTATTTATATAATATTACTTATAGACCGAATAAACAATATCAAAGGTATATGCTATAATGATAAAAATCATGTGATGCTACTCTGGACAGACATGAAAAAGAACTAAATTTATTAGTAGAAAATCATACATTGATAATGAATAAAATTAAAATCACTAATGATATACTTTATAAGTGGGATCGATCAAAATTATTAATATGATAAAATTGGAATTGATTTAATGGTCATGGAGTATTATATATTTCATGATTTTTTATCAAGTTGTCGAAATATATCGAGTAATCCTATAGAAGATTATCTAGATAAAGTAGTGGGAATGGAATTCCAGTGCATTACTAAAAAAATTGATTATATGATGGTGATTTATACCCATCATAAAACTTTTCCCATGTTATATTTTAAAAATATAAGGTTTTAGATTCTCTATCTCTAAAAAAAATCGATCATAAATATAATTATAAATTATATAACCTAAACATAATTAATATATAAAGGAAAAGGTATTTGAGGTTGATTTACTAGAGTATTATTTTTCCGAATTTCTGAATTTATTTTGGTATAATGTTCACCCTTCCATGTTCTCCATTTTATATGTAGAACTGATCAAAATAACTGTGGTAAAAATAGAAACCCAAAAAATATTTTTTTTCATAGGTTTCTTTTTTTTACTGTTAAAAATATTCATTGAATTTTTTAATAGATAATTATTAAATAGTGAATCAATTTTTCTTTTTGGTTTTATACTAAATTAGGTAAATTGAATCAGATTTATTTTTTTACCAATCATTCTTTACCAAAATATTACTTTTATTCTAGACATGTATTATTATAAAATAAAATAATTCATTTATTTTTTGATGATTTGAAATAAAATTTGTTTAAAGATATTGATTGATTAAAAATTAGTGAAGTATAAGTCTCTAAAAATACATTTTATTTTATTTTATTTAATTATTACCCATTTTGGTTTGATTCAATGGATGGTCATGGATGTTTTTATGTTCATGAGGTAGTATAATAATCAAACAGGGTGTGGAGGGCTGTTAGAATTATTTAACAAGGATGATATAATATGATGGAGGTGAGGAATAATTTTTTTTAGTAGTTGGGGAGAATTGAAATTTGAAAGCATTAGGAAAAGTAGATGGCTAAAATGAGGACATGATTATGGATGTAATATAACCATTAGTTGATGTAATAATTGAATATTATCGTGTAGTCCTTATACATGTAGGTATCATAGGTAATTTTTTTCTCATTTACAATTTTCCTCTTATATGATACTAATTAACTAATATATATGATAAATATAAATTATTTATTTATTTATGAAATAATCACATGTTAGTATCTAAATCAACTGATATATTTCCATAAAAAAGTTATCATCATATTTGTTTTACTGGTATTTTCCTTAAAATTTCTGATTATAGTAATTTTTTAATGTATCTTGAAGAAAATATAATCAATTTATATGTTTTTTTAATTAACGATAATTATTTTATTAGTGGATTAATTTTTCCTAATTATAGTTTATGAAACCAGATATGCTTTTCATGTGTGTTTTCTTTTATCATTTTTTTGGAGTGAAAAGGGATGTTTCTGGATGTTTCTGGAGCACACACCATGTACTTATAAGTACACACCATGTACTCAGTTGGTACACGTTGATGTGTGTTGGCTGTGTAATAGTCGAGCACAGAGTTGTGTGTGGTGAACTGGAGACCACCATAATCGGAGGCTGAAAAGGCACGTACACACCATGTACTTTTAAAGAACACACAATGTACTTTTTTCATTAAATGGACCAGGGTCACATATAATCGAAAAAAAACCCTTTTAATCTACATATCTCTCTTCCAGGAGGGACTGTATGACCAGAGATCTTCTCTGAGCCCCTTTCTAGTCGTCCGTTCAATGAATCGACAGTCGTCAATTGCGCTAGAATTACATCAGTGAGTTATCCCTTCTTCTCAAAAAACATATCATGATTTCTTCTTGCTCATGAGTAATCCTCGGTTGAATTTTTTAACATTTTAGTTGATATATAGGGTTCTTTGATGATTCAAGGGAACAAGTTCATGTTTATCGATCTCAGGACGTCGAGGTAGGTGGTTTGTGCTTTTCTATAGAAGGATTTTGAATTTTATGTGCAAAAGTGCCCAATACCCTGGAATGGGGTATTGTGTAAATATTATTTTTATCTATGTTTTGCATTATTTTCCGCATCTGTTAACATATAGGTTGTTTGTTTATGAATAGTGTTAATTTTTCCATACTATGGATGTTTTTCCCATGTATTCTTGTTTTGGCTGTTTGGTCTAGCTTACCACTCAGGCTACATTGCTTCCCATGCCTAGTATTGTTGGGATGGAGTGATTATTATCTAAGATGATATGATATGTTGTAGATCGTTTATTCAAGTTGTTCTTGACATTTACTTTGGAATCCATGTATCGTTTTTGCGTGATATACATACACAGGGATTTGGGAACCTGGTGTCATAGACTATAGATAGAATTGAAGATGAGGGCTTCTCTAGAGTGTTTATTTACTTTTACGTTGTGAGATCGTTGGGGGCGGACTTGGAGTGATCCTGTATAGTGTATTTAGTTACTCTATGCCGGCCATAGAGGGGAATTGGATGTTGATTACATCCCCATAGCACCTATTAGTTACCAATACGAGACCATAGGGGTATTGACAGTGACTGCTTCCTCTGAGAGTCTGTGATAAACTGAACCAGAGTGGTTATACTTTGAGTACTTCCCAGTGGGTTACATGTTTGTGATTATCTTATTACTTGATATATGAATTTTAATGCAATTTAAACTATGTGATTGTTTACTTTTGGGTACATATTTGTTTAATGCTTCTCTTTTCTTATTGGCTGCCACATATATTCACTTACTGTTAGGAACAAATATTTTGGTGGATTCCAACTAGGACTCGTCTCACAACCTATATGGGTCATGCTTTTGGGCCAAAAGAGATTATATTATTGCAGTTATAGATAAGGGTAATCGTCCTTCTACTTCAGGTACTTGATTTCTATGGAGCTGAGGTGCACAGGACTAAGATAAGGCTTGCGATGTTGTTGAGTTATTTATATGCTTCTCTCGGTAATTTTATTTATTATTGTATTTCATCATTGGGACTTTTTTGGATATTTTCCAAGATATATGCATCGTTCATCATTTATATATGTGCTCCAATTTTTATTTACTTCCAATCATTTGTTGTTTACTATTGTTTGGTATTATTATTTCCTCTATTGTTGTCTATTTTACTTCCACTGTGTTACTCTGCCAATGAGGGTGTGGTTTCCACACTATCACACCCAAGGCCCTTGCTGCAACATGTCAGCCTCTGGTATTCGGAGAAATGAAATTGAGGCCATCTGACCAACCAGGTACATGGAGCCTCTAAGAGGCTTCCAAAACTGGGGCATTACAATGTGGTATCAGATTAATTATTTTCTTCCTGACTAAATATTTGGATCTTATAGCCATGGATTTGGAGGAATAGTTACTCGGAAATATGTTGTGCTCGGGAGTAGTGAACCCATGTACATGGAAAATCCAGTCTACCTCCTTTTTTAATTTTTTCTAGTTTTGTAATTTTTTATTTGATTTGATTTTACCATTGGGTTATTCACATGTTTTGTGAAGTTATCATTATTATTATTAAGGTTCTATTTCTGTTGCAACCTATCGAGATGATGGTATTCAATCTCATGCATCATATAAGCACTTGTTATAAATCACATTCCATGCATTTCTACCATGCCATGTAGGTTGCATTATTAATTGCATGTTGTTGTGATAGATGTTGCACGAGATATTAATGTTTTTGTGATAGATGCCTTGATAGAATAACTACTTTTGGTAGGGTATTAGATTGTGTATCGTTTCATTTTAATGAATGCCAATCTTTGGTTCTTGAGATGTTATGGACCCCATGGATCAGAATTTGGTGGATCATTGCATTGTTATGCCTGAAAATGACATTTATAAGATTCCAAGCATTGATTCGTGGGGAGTATGGGACCTAAATATTCATAATATGGCACATTAATGTTAATTTAAGTTTTTTTTGGGTTCTGGAGTATTTTCTATGGGTTTTTTGTCTAGAAAAACCTAGAATACATGGGGTGTAAGTATAAATACACCCCATGTATCCTTCTGTTCAGGAAAAAACTATTTTTCATAAGTACACACCATGTATTGTATGTAAATGTTGTGTACACTATATCCATGTCATTGGCTGTGGGGGTAGAGACATGGGGTTAAGAAATTTTGGTAGAACATGTCGTGTGTCAGACGGACACGCCGTGTGGTGTATACCATGTGTCCACCCGTGTGACTTATGACATGGATGGGTGATGACTTAAGTCATACATGTTGTGTCAACTTTGAACAAACCATGCATTGTAACCCTTTTTTACAACCGTGTAACTAACAACATGGGTCAGTGAAATCCTTCTAGAACACTTTGTGTTCATCCGGAAGACACCATGTAGAGGAAACCGTGTAATCCAACTTGAAACTAACAACATGGGTCAACGAAGTTTGTCTAGAACACACCGTGTTCAGAAGTAACATGTCATGCAATATAGTTCTAGGAGAACTGTGTGGATTAGTTATGTAGAGGAACATGGGCATGGGAAGAGGATTCAAGTACACACCATGTGTTTGGACAACACACCTTCTGTATGGGGTGTTACACAACCTAGATTGGTAGAAGTACATGACCATGTGAAGGATTAAGGGAACATGCTGTTTAAAAATTATACATGCTATGTATCCATGTTTTGAAAAAAACCATGAATTCATTTTTTTCCTTGGTTCCCTTCATACACTTCTCAAATTCAATCCCTATTAATCTTGATCTGTGATGTGTGCTTGAACATTTAGAGTCATGCAACCAAGATTTCCTCCAGTTGTCCACCAGTTAAATTGCAGTGATCGGACTCTGGATATGGTTGATCTGGGACTACCAGTGGATTGTATAATTCTTCCAGTCTTGGAACCTGTTGTAATTCAAGATATAGGTGTCGATTAATAGTTATAATAAGGCTATAGAAGTGTGATATGGACCTTTTGAGGAGTACATCATCCTGCCCCTTCTATGGATGAGTTTCTGTAGGTTTTCCAGCTGCAGAATCCTCCCCCCTTCACAGAGGAAGGAGGACCTCAGGTTGTAGAGTCATGGTTAGAAGCCATACATTCTATCTTCTAGAATCTACAGACGCCTCTTTAGAGGAGTGTGAAAATCGCTACATATATTCTTCAGGACTCAACCAAAAAATTGTGGGATGTGATATCACAGGTGGGATGCCAGCAGTTTATGGCATGGGATGCGTTCCAGAGTTCCTTTTATGACTACTTCTACATGGAGACTTTTAGGGCCGATCGAGCCCAAGAGTTCATGATCCTATAGCAAGGTACTCTCTCATTCATGGAGTGATATTCTCATTTCATTGATCTGTAGTGCTTAAAGCCTATTCCAAGAGGTGAGGAGTTATTTTTGGCATATAAGTTTGAGGATGGTCTCAATAACGATATTCTACCTTGGTAAACATCTTCAGGCTAACTTCCATCACTTCTATAGTCAACCAAAGGCTAATCACGGAGTGTAATCTAAGGTATTCGAGAGTGTTGATCAAGGGTGGTTTGACATTGGAAGATGGTATCTTTCCTACTAACACCACGAAGCACCTCAAGGAGTCTACACATGAGGATCCAAGGAAGGAGGAAACTTATTATGTAATCCATGTGGTCTGCGAATAGTGCGAGAAGAGTAGGCATACCAGGTCACATTGCCCGAGAGATCTTTTTGAGGGGTGATCATGCGGTAAGATGGGGCATATTCATCACTTCTATCAGATATTATCACCAGCAGTTTGTGATATGGGTTCTTCTATAACTCTACATTCGAGAGAAGCACCACAATTTTCTCACCAGTTAGGGAATTGGAGTTCTACTGGAAAATCAGGCTGAGGTGGATTTCATGGTCATAGTATCCAGTCATGAGGCTTTCCACAACTATAGGGTGGATCAAATCTGATTGGTCAGGCATGGTCCAAGGGCCTTGGTGCAGGTCAGACTTTTGTACTGGAGGAGACCCAACAAGAGCAGTATCCTGAACCTTCTACCATTAATGGTATGATCCTAGTTGCATATGTTTTAGGATATTCTCTTTTTGTCACAAGGTATTCCCATATATTTATATATGTTTCTTTTGTGGAGATCCTTGGGCTCTGTATCATTTCTACTACTAATATTTTGATATTAGACACTCTGTTGGGGACAAGAACATCTAGTGTATGATAGTGCAAGGGGTTCCCTCTAGAGGTTGGTGGCTGTCACTTCCTATGGGAACTATATGTCCTAGAGATAACAGACTATAATTTCATTCTTGGTATGGACTGGTTAGTTCTCTTCTGGAAATTGTTGATTTCTATCACCGTACGATGAGTTTTACATCACCATAGGGTGGTATGTTTCTTCATAAGGGTGAATGGTATATACAGGCGAGCAGAGCGGGACCCGGGTAACTTGGCCTTGGAGGAGTTATATCCTAGTTTTCTAGTTTGTATCTGGATAACCTGGGGACTTCACATATTGACTTTCCCCTAGTGGTGCATTGTTTTAGAGATGAATTTTCAACAGACTTTTCATGTTTTCCTCTAGAGAGAGAGCTGTAATTTTCTATATAGCTTGTGCCAAGAGTGGCCGCGGTATCTATTCCACTTTATATGATGGCTACAATAGAGTTATAAGAGCTCAATAACCAGTTGTAGGAGTTACAGGAAAAGGGTTTCCTCTGATCATGTACTTATCCTTGGAGTTCTCCTGTCTTGTTTGCGAAGGAGTATGATACACTTATAATTTGTGTGGCTTATCGGAAGACGAACCAGTTGACGACAAAGAACCGATATCCCTTTCCGAAGATTGATGATCTCTTTGATCAACTTCGGCGATCCTGGGTGTTCTCAAAGATTGACTTGAGGTCCGGTTTCCATCAGTTGCACGTTATACCATCATATATTACTCTTACAACCTTTTGGATAAGGAATGATCTATACGAGTATGTGGTTATTCCATTTTATCTCTGGAAAACACTAGAAGTTTTCATGGCGCTAATGAACTGAGTGTTCCAACCATACATGGATTCCGCCATGGTAATTTTCATAGATGATATCTTGGTGTACTATTACACTGGACATGACCATTCCAAAGATCTTGAGATCATTTTGTGTGCACTGAATGAGCATCAGTAATATGCTATGCTCTCAAAATGTTACTTTTGGATAGACTAGATTCACTTCTGGGGTCATGTTATCTCAGAAACATTATTAACAATAGATCAAGAGAAAGTGAGAGCAGTGGGTTCCTAAGAAAATTCAAAGAACATATTTGAGGTACAAAGTTTTCTAGGGCTAGCTAGTTACTACATACTTTTTATACAATAATATTCATACTTTTCATCACCACTGGTGGGCTTGACTAAGAAGGGTGAGAAGTATATGTGGATAGATTCTATTAAGATAGCCTTTCTAGTGCTGGAGTGGAGGTTGAATTTAGCACTGATAATAGTTATACCAGAGTCGGGAAAGTGCTACACTATATAAAGTTATGCATCAGGTATCGGGCTGGGAGTATTGATTATGCAGGGAGAAGGAGTCGTTGTGTTCAGGTCACAGCAGTTGAGGCCACATGAGAAGAACTATCCGACACACGATCACGAGTTGAATGTTATTGTTCATTCTAAACATTTTTTGAGAAATTTTCTTTTGGGATAGCATTTTGTGGTTTTCACTTACCACAAATGTCTCAAGTATATCTTCACTCATCTCTATTGAATTTGAGACATGGAAGGTGGGTTGAGTGCCTTCATTTTTTGTTGACATTGATCGTGCCTACATGTTGGGGAAGGGAAACACAGTGGCTAATGTGTTGAAAAGGTGGACTCAGATACATGTGGTTCAGGAGGCCAGTAGTGAGTGACAGCTTATGGATCTATTCATTGAGATGCATTTGCAGGTTCATGGCACACAAGGGAATAATTTTCTATCTTATGTAGTTTTTACCTCTACTATTCTTGATCGAGTATGAATGCGGCAACTATAAGATTCAGAAGGCCTAGTCTTATGGGAGAGTGTGTCAAGAGATGACCGAATTCCTGTATGAATAGTATGTGAGGATGAGATCTTCCATTTTCAAGGAAGCATGTGGGTGCCAACAGACATACACGAGGAGCTGATATAAGACTTTCATTCCTATGTTTGGTATGTTCATCCCGGTGTCACCAAGATGTATCGAGATCTACATTGTCGGTATTAGTGTCCAGGTATGAAGATAGATGTTTCTAGTATTTTCATGAGTTATTCCACCTATCAACAGTTGAAGGCATAGCATAAATGACCAACATGGTTTTTGCATCAGTTACCCATTACCGTGTAGAAATGAAATGTTTTCAAAATGGATTTCTTGACATGTTTTCCGAGGTCACCTCAACGGAATGATGCATTTTGGGTTGTCATTGACAGTCTCATGATTGTTTCTCACTTTTTACTGATCAAGGATACTATAAATGTTAATGAGGTATGACGTTTTACATCCTAGAGATTGTACATCTACGTGGGGTTCCACACTATATTGATTCAGATAGGGATTCCCATTTTACTTATCAGGATTGGTTGGGACTTCAATGGGAATTGGGTACATATCTACTTCTAAGTATAACTAACAATCTCTTCACAGATGGCCAGTTTGAGTGTACGATTTTGGTGCTTGAGGACATGCTTCGTGCACGCATCCTAGATTTTGGAGGTACTCAGGATAAACTCATACCCCGTGTGGAGTTTTCATACAATAATAGTTTACAAGAAACTATTAAGATGGAACCTTTTGAGGCTTTGTATAGTAGGCCAGGATGATTAACCAAATGCAGGCTAGATCTAGGAGAGGCATGAATAATGGGACCTCGTCTTGTCCAACAGACCACAAAGTAGACAAATTTGATTCAGAAGAGGATGGATACTGCATTGTCAAGATAGAATTCTAATGCAGATTGACATAGATGATCTAAGGTGTAAGAGGTCTTAGATTGGATTTTACTGTGTGTCACAATGAGGTTGGTACATAGGAGGATTAAGAGGTAGGGTAAGTTTTCACCGAGTTAGGTTGGGCCATTTGTGGTTTTGGAGAGAGTCTGACCAGATGCCTATCAGCTGCAGTTACCTTGGATGTACCAGGCTATGCATGATATCTTCCACAATTCTCAGCTTCGACGTTATTTCTCAGAATTGGCTCATGTTTTTTCAACACAATGAGGTTGAGTTAGAGATGGACACTTCATTAGAGGAGAATCCTATCAGGATTGTTGATCGAAGTTTTAATGTTCTACATGGGCGGTCTATTCCTCAGGTATGAGTGCTATGGAATCATGGATGAGTATAGGATGAGACTTGGGAGAGTGAGGCTGATGTATGATTGTAGTAGCCAGAGCTGTTAGATGATTATTATTCTATGCCACCTTACTAGGGAAATTTAGGGATGAATTTTTTTAAGTGGGTATGTTTGTAAGAACTGAGATCTACATTTTAGGTATTTTTTTCAGGTTGTTTTTTAGGGAAAGGTGATGTTTCTATAATTATATAGTATACGCCATGTACGTATATATACAATATGTGTAATCAGTTGCCACATCTAGTCGTGTGATGGACGTATAATGGTCGAGAACATATCCATGTGTGGTGACATGGAGACCGCCTATAGCAGAAGCCAGAAAAATAAATTACATGACATGTGCTTTAAAAGAACATACTATGTACATTAATTTTCATTAAATGGACCAAGGTTGAATCTAATAGAAAAAACCCTATTCTTATTTTTTGTTCTCATCCAGGAGCAACCTTGTGGCCATTGATCTTCTCTGAGCCCCCGACTTAGCGTCTATTCTCCAAATCGACTGTTGTAGATTACGTTGGAATCGCATCTATTAGTTATCCCTTCTCCTTGAACATCATCTCCCGTTTTCTTCTATCTCACGAGTTTTCATCAGTTGAACGTTTTAATTTTTTTTAGATTGATGGAATTATAGGGAGATTCAATTCTTGAGAATCACGTATATCGATCTCACGATGCCGAGGTTGGTGGTTTGCGCTTTTCCACATGTAGTATTTGAATTATATGTGCAAAAGATCCCAATACCCAAGAATGGGTTATTGCGTGTTTATGGTTTTTAGACATCTTTTTTTTCCTATGCATTGTTTATTTGGATTTTGGTTGTTTGTTTATGTATAGGGTTAATTTTACAAGTCTATGGATGTTTTCCTCTTGTTTTCTTATTCTGACTATTTGGTCCTGCTTTCCTGTTAGGCTAATTTAATTCTAATGCCTTGTAAAGTTAGGATGGAGAGATTGTTATCTGACATTATATGATATGTTGTAGATTGTTTACACAAGTAGTTCATGAGGTTTACTTTGGCTTCCATGTATCGTTTGTGAATGACTATCTAACACAAGGTTTTGGTAACCTGTTGTAGTAGACCATATGGAGAATTGATGTTGAGGGCTTCTCAAGAGTGTCTTTTTTACTTTTACATTGTGAGACCATAGGGGTATGGACGTTGAGTTCTCTTGTAGAGTGTTTTTAGTCATTGATGTGGGCAATAGGGGGAATTGGATGTTGAGTGCTTCTCCAAACTATCTATACCAATAAAATAATGTAGGGGGAATTGACGTTGGGAGCTTCTTCAGAGAGATTGTGCTAAAGATGAACAAGAGGGGTTAGACTATGACTAACTCCTAGAGGGTCACATGTTTGTTATTATATTCTTAGTTGAGGTATGAAATTGAATGAAATTGAAATTGTGCGATTGTTTACTTTTTGGTAATTCATTTTTTAGCACTTCACTTTGCTTATTTTCTGCCACATATATTCACTGACAATTAGGCACATATCTCTGGGTGGTTGTATACTAGGACTAGTCTCATACCCAATTTGGGTCATGATTTTGGGCCAAAATAGATTATATTGTTGTAGGTATAGAAAAGGCCAAGTGCCCTTATACCTTAGATACATGATAGCTGTGGAGCTTGGGAACATTGGAATAAGATGAGGCTTTAAATACTATAGATCTATTTACTTTATTTTCTTTGTACTTTGGTTTATTACTGTATTCCAGCATTGTTACTTGTTTGGCTGCTTTCCTAGATATATGCATCATGAATCATTTATATATGTGCTCTAGTTGTTATTTTATTTTATTCTTTTGTTATTTACTGTTGTTGGTATTATTATTGCTTCTGCTATTACTGTCTATTTCACTACCTATTATGTTACTCTACCAATGAGGGAATAGTTTCCCAACTATCATACTCAAGGACATCACTGTTAGTCGACAGCTTCTAGCATTATGGGTCATGCACTTGAGGTCATGTGACCAATTGGGTAGGAGGAACCTCTGGGCGACTTCCAGAACTGGGGCGTTATGACAATAAAATTTTTTATAATTAAATCGTGTTCAACAGTAATGAATTTTTTATATATAATATGGATATCATAAAATTATATTCCTTCACATACAACTCATAATTCAAATTGTCCCATTTAAAAATTAAATATTGAATGATGACATTTATTTTTTAATCTAATTAATTGTTACTTTCAAATGAAAATATTCTGGGAAATTGATTGAGTATGTGAAGAATATGAAAATAGAATTATATGACCATTATACATTAAATATTACAACGGTTGTCTATATAAGGTGTTTAAATTATATATAGGAATAAAACAATATAAATATTCTTTCATTCATAAAAACAATATGCATATTTATTTCATATAAAAAACAAAAGTTTTTTTTTCTGGGAAGGCTCTATTATGAAATAACATTTTTTTGTAGGGATATTTATTCATGAAATTCAATCCTCATAATAAATTTATTTAATAGTAGTGATTTCATTGTTATAATTTCTATGAATTTTAGGAGATAAAAATTTTACATTTTTCATATCATTAAGGTTATGTCCATTTTAAATGCAAAACAATTCTCGTCATAAGAAAAGGCTTCTGACCATTTGTTAAAAATAAAATGAAAAAGTAAGCAAGGAAATAGACGAGGTCAAACAAAAGTACTTTCCCTCATCCAACAAACATAGTTAATGATCATAAAATAGCATTTCATCATCAAAATCAAAATAATTTGTAGTTTACCACTCATTTTGAGACATACCTTGATTTAAATTTTTATGGATCTCTATATTAGACTCTTTGGACACCTAAGATTATGATCTGGTAGAAATAGTCCTTAGCATATTAGAATAGTCCATTCATGTCCCTGTGTTTCAATGATAAGGGGTGAAACCCTCACCATCTAACACCTTTTTCTTTCCATAGAAGATAAAATCGTTAAATAAAGATTTTTCCTCACTACCCTGAAGCCTTCAGATGAGTAATTTTATTCTTCATCATCAGAGTTGATTCCACATTTAAAAGATATTAATACAATTTTAATGATGTTTTGGATCTCTTGATAGAAATAAACATTTAATTGAGCCTATAATTGGTTGAAATCACAATCTTGTGAATGTGCACCCACTTTCCTGACTATTCCAGTGGGTTCACGAATAGTAAGATCCTTTGACCTACCCTAGACTGAATAAATTCACCTTAAAAAAGACAAATTTAAACCAAAGAGTGACAAGCATCATCGATTTCCATATTTTCTTTCATATTTTGTGGAAGTCTATCTCCTCCAATATGGGAATTAGCTATTACCATGTCCATCCCCAACTCATACCTATGATCAATCCAAAATTCCTGATTTTGGTGAACTATAAGGCCTTATTAAACCCCAATATTATAGGACCACACATAAAGAATATTGTTCCTTGTATGAATTTTTTTCCTCCATAGGGGATGCACATCCTTCATTAACTTGTATGATGTCAATATTAGCGGATCTTGTCTCAGAAGTAGTATATTTCCCATTCACAACATCAACATATCTAGAATCATCATAGTGCTAAATATTTCATGACTAACCTTGATGGGTTTAAGGATTAGGAATCTCAATTTATTTCATTCCAGACACCATATAATCTCTCATTGTAATATTATAATCCTGAGAAAGATTTTCTTTATTTTGACTATTTGGACATAAAATATCAGCAGTTTTACTTTGCATCTTCATTCATCATCTACAGAGAGAATAATATTATCCACTAATTCAGAATACTATTCAAAAAAGTTATTTCCTATGGGTATTCCTTTCATTCCCAAAAACCATACCAATGTAAAAAAAGACATATTCTCACATTCACATGAATCTTCAAATCATCATATTGCATGGATAAAACCACCTTCATAGTATGTATTGAGGCAGAATAAACTTCAATGATAAATCTATTGGATAAACCAAAGATGTCCCGATAAATTCACTTATCTATTTTAATTGAATCCCTGATGGCTGAGTAATGATCATGCATTATCATTGGATCCCAAAAGATCCATTTTAAGACAAAAACATTTGACCCAGACTACCAAAAAATAATTCCTAACATTGAATGGATTGAATAATATACTTCATTCCCAGATATGGAGACTGGATAGTCTCAAGGAAATACATACCATGCTTCATACACTCCTATTTATGTTAAATTTCACAAAAAAGAAGTGAAAAAAGCTAAGCCCTACTAGAAAGAATTTCCAGTTTGAGAAACCTAGATTGAGGATAATTTTCCTACAAATTTTTCTATCTTCAACTGTTTCACAACCTTTAGAAGAACAACGCATGAAATAATTGAAGACCAAAACATCACTAATCTCTTAATGATTTCATATTTCCTCGCAATCACATGAGATGGATATCCTTGTTTAGAAAACCTACCTGAATTGATGTTGTGGAGGGAAGATAATAGTGATCGATTTATGTAT
Organism: Viscum album; assembly: GCA_963277665.1. Classification (NCBI taxonomy): domain Eukaryota; kingdom Viridiplantae; phylum Streptophyta; class Magnoliopsida; order Santalales; family Viscaceae; genus Viscum; species Viscum album. The sequence goes on from OY728164.1 coordinate 216,102,987, forward strand.
AAAGACATACCTTCATCCTCATTCTTCAAATACACCTCTTTGTTAGAAACATATGGGATATTATTCTTTAGGGATGTTATATTATCATTGATGGAATCCTCACTCTATGAAGTCTTATACCCATACAAAATGGTTGTGTCATTGCTTCCTCCCAAAGTGACCTTCAATCGAGAGGTTGACGGTGTAATTCCCCATAAAATCATTTCAATGCTTCAAAAATATGGTATATCCATTGGAAAGACTAAATCCTAGATCCCATAATAATCACTGAGAGGAAAATTTCTAGACCCCTATACTTCCATACATCATAACTTATAAACCATAGATTTGATGGTGCTTAGACACGATCCCCAACCCTTACTATATTTTAAATTTTTTTTTCATCACCTATGATTAAATATTTCTTGTATTTATGATAATATATTAATAACAATTCTACTATATCTATTTTTTCTTTTTACTGTTGGATGATATAAATAGATGAATTTTTTTATTCCAAGAATAGTGAGTTATTTTAATATCATTTTTCATTTATATAAAATTATATCTGAATATAATTATTACTTTTAATGTATATTTTAAAATAAACTGTCTAAAAATTATTCATAAAATCTACAATTCTATAATTCATTTTTTCCAATAAATTATATATAAAGGCTTATGCCTCTTAATAACATGTGATTGAAATTTTTTAATTTTGTCAACAAAATTATAATAAATATATAAAAATAAATTACAATCTATAGGTTATTTGGATTCTATAAATTTATTAATTATGGAAATATTATACATGGTGTTAATGAAAATGATTTCATGGAATGTAATTATGTATTTTCATTAAAATTTTCTTTCCATTTATTTTATATGTATTTTTAATTGTATAATTCATTTGATATATTAACAAACCATTCCTTCATTTACTAATACGAATTATATGTTCACTATAAATGCCCACAATATTTTTAGAGTAATCTATTAAGATATATCAGGATACATAGAATAAAATTCTATCACATGGTTGTGTAATTATTTTAAAACAAATACTAAGATAAACATTAGGTCATAGAAACATGTATTTATAAAATAATTTTTCCTATATGATAAAAAAGTAGTTTCTTGATTAAAAATTAGGTTTGTATTTCATATACCATGTCTAATTATTTTTTTATGTTAATTAGTTATATTTTTTATGATCATGGTGTTTTATTATGGTTAGTTATTTCAATTAATGTTAATATGGATGTCTTATAAAAAGCCACTTTTATGTTAAAATATTTTTATTATTTTGTTACATATAAATAAAATTGTTTTATTGATAATATTCAAAAAAACCAATTTTTTTTATAAATGATACCCTAGATATAGGTTTATACCAATATAATGTTTTTCCAAATTCTATTAAACATAATTATTTTTTAAAACCCATTTAAAACATCCTTATAATAATTCATCACTCGAAACAAGGGAAATAGAAATATATCAAGATATCTATTCATTAAAATAAAAATAAAAATTAAGGAAATAGATCCATTATAACTATAATAAAAATATTATAATAAAAATATATTAATTTTAAAAAATATATTAAAAGATTTAACTCATTTCCTCAGATAAAAATCATTGTATCATTAATCATTTCACAAATAAAGGAAACAACCGGCTTTGAGAGGGATATTACAATTGAGAAATCATTGATATATAATTAATTTAAATGTCTTAATACTTCTTTGATAAACATTAATGGGATATATATAAGATTATATATAGTGAAATTATCCTTTTACACATAATATTACATGAGTTGAAGAATAAATATACATAAGAGTACAATCCATGGATTGAGAATTATATTGTCTTTAAACACTAGGTATATAAAACATAAATCATCGGACAAAAACATAGTTATTTAATCATCATATAGAGATCCTAAATTCCTTTAATCCATTACATCTACATAGGTTACCATAAGGGATCACATGAACAAACGGATGAGATAAAAGCCCAGTAATGTATTAAACATTATAATAATGATTCATAAAATGAGTGATAAGGCATAACATTATGACATAAAAATGCATTTAACATATGGAATCATAACATTTAAACATACAATAACATAAATATGTCGGCATAATAATTTTTAAGAAAACATTAAACATGACTTTAGCACAATTCAAGGATAACCACCAAGTCCATTTCACATGGTAGCACAAGCCAAGGCTAACAGCCAAGATCCTTGCACATAATAGCACATGCCAAGGCTAACTGCCAAGACCGTCACACATAACATCTCATGAGACTCAACTTTACCCAATTAATTGGAGAACTATTTAGGTGAAACCATCTTGACCTTTCATGAATATGTTTTCCACATTAATAAACATACATAATAAATCGTACAAAAACATATGGTTACCCATAGAAATTAATTGGATTCATAATAATGTCATAATGCTTAATGAATGGGTATATCATACAATTATCCATGAAAAAAATTATGTAAAAAATATATGGAAATTGGTAAGGTAAATAAAAAATATATAATTTTAATTAATTTTAATCATAATTGACAACATGAAAGTATAGTTTTTATGAAATTTTACCATTAATTCATTTTTGTGCGGTTTTAAGGAAAATAATATAGAGCCTTTAAAATAGAAAAGAGAAAAATATTTTATACCAATAAATAGGTGAAACAATAAGGGTTTTATTATAAAAATACTGATATTATAAAGTCAATGGTGGATTCTAATGGAAGATAGAGTGTACTTGAAATTGGGTAAGAATTTGGGATGTTCCATCAAAATGAGTTTTCTTATTAGGAAGTATCAAGGACGGAATCACATAAAATAATTGACGTACATGAAAGATAATGACCGATGGATATTGAAACAAGATATTGGATCATATAAATAGTATTTATATGTTTTAAATAAAATGAAAATAAACCTTCATTTGGTTAAAAAGAAAGATAGAGCAATCTGAAAAAATATAGGCGGTTCAGGTACAATCCCTAACGAAATATCGACATAGTTTCAGGTGTACTTAGGAGTTCATAATGAGAGATTAATGTATCTCTAATCATTTATTAATCATTATGTTAGTCTATGTAAGGTGAGAAATTATACCCATTTATTGTAAATTATATGAAAAATGGCATAACATAGTGGAGAATCGTTAAAAATTGTGAGAGAGAGAGAGAGAGGATCCCTTACGTTTAGTCTGATGGTGTTATACCCTTGATATTAATGAAAATAATAATAAAATTAGGTTCATTAATTAATAATGAAATAACCTATTTTTCATTTAAATGATTTTTTATAACCTTTTTGAGTTTATTCACAGCCTTCTCGATTGGTTATGATGTTCAATTTCATTGATCAGTTCCGTTTGTTTCTTTTTGGTTTACTTATATACATGAACTGATTAACATGTATGGTGAGAGTAATGGTCACGAATTGATGTTATATGAAATTAGTGAACATAAAAAAGATAAAATGGTTTTAAATGTGATTTTATTACTTTTATTGAAGTTGTATCATTATAGAAAACATTATTGATAAACTCTTGGATTAATGTAGTGATTTTTCTCACTATTAACATGTTTTGTATAATTATTTTACATCATCAATTTATTAATATTATAGAACATTAAATAATATCAAATAAATATATTATGTTCTAGTTAGACCATTAAAATGGTTTCATGACCAATCAAGAAGATGATAAAGAAAATTGAAAACATGTAGTCTTTTAATGTGATAAATCAACACATCTCGGACTGTATTTACATTTATAGAATAAATTGACCATGAGGGAGAGAGTATGATAAAATATCCCATTAATGTAATATAATTATATTACATGTTTTTTACTAGAGTAATAATTCTATTTGGATTAACGGAGGTGGGGAAGGAAACAAGAGAAGGAAATAACATGAAAGAAAATAAACGTATCATAATGATGAATTTACCTCTATAGTTTATCTCCATTGAGAGCCTCTTAAGGGGAGAGGACATGGTATTTTGATGAGACCAAGGTCTACTGGAAATGGGAGAGAAATTTGGGTAGTTAATTGTGATGAACATAGGCATGGCACATGTCTTGAGTGTAATGAAGAGAAGAGGGGATTGTGTGTGGTTTTTATAGTGAATAGAAGATAATTTTAATATTTAATTCATTATTTAGGTATTTTTATGATGAATAGAAATAGTTTTTGATAATTGAGACCACAAATATTAATAATTTCATACTAGATTGAACCAATCCCCATTTACATCATCAATGACTCAATAATGATGCATAAATTCAGGTTTTAGCATTTATTGTGAGTAATCATATATTACTATTCATTAAAAAATCGTGTATTTTATAAAAATCCCAAAACATAACCCTGAATATTTTTTGATGGGTAGAATCCAAAAATGAACTCATTTTTAAATAAAAATTATATTTACTATTAATTTAATTTTTAAGTATGATATTCATTTATTCGAAAAAAACATTAAAACTATAACTCCTTTTAAAACACGTAGAAAAATTAATCAAGGTCCCATTAAATTATATTATAACCATAAGACGATAAAATAATAACTCATGAAGACATTTTATGAATATAAATTTCTATTTTAAATTATTAAATTAATCATAAAATTTTAACTAATTTATTTAATACATACAAAAGTACTAAAACTTATACTATGATTGTTTTCTCACTTACTAGATGTCTAAATTGTATTTGTACATTCAAAGGTGTTGTTTATATTTTTTTGGCCAACATACTATTCATTACAATTAAAAAGTGTATGTTACTATTCCCATGTGTAAGATACTATTCATCATAAACTAAGTTGATTCTATCAGACTCTAAATATCTTATAAATGCAACTGTGTATTTTATATTTTCAAAATTAAAATCATAGAATTGAAAATATTATGATTAAAAGTCACATAGTACTTAGTAGATCATTGTGTTTTGATTTCATGTTATTATATGACATAATTATAAGATGTTATTTTCCATTGATAAAACACTAGGCGGTTACATTATTCCCCCTTATGAAATTTCACCCTTGAAATTTCTTTTCTTTTTACATTCTAATCCCTAAACAGGTGTCGATACTTTTCGTTTATTGCCTTATCCACTTCCCATGTTTCCTCTTCTTACATAGGTTTCTACCACATTAATTTGACCAGGTGATTAGTCTTGTTACGTAGGACGTTATCTATACAATCAATTATCTTTACTGGCTTCTCCTCATTAGAAACATCATTCTCCAACTATACCACCTTAAAAGAGAGTACATGTGAAGACTCTGGTATGTACTTTCATAAGAGGGATACATGAAAGAAACCATGTACTTTGGACATGATAGGATGTATTACCAGATGATAGGCAAAAACCCTGACATGATCAAGAATCTCAAAGGGGTTGATGTACCTCATACTTAACATTCCTTTCTACCCAGACCCCATGACATTATTACATGGAGATATGTGTAGAAATAACATGTCTCCAACATTGAACTCAAAGTCTCATCTATGATTGTTTGAATAACTCATTCGTTGACTATGGGATACCTTGATGTGATATTGAATGGTTTTCACCTTGTCCACCTTCTATTCAACCATTTCAGGTCCTTTTAGTTTACACTCACTGACTTCATTCCAACATGTCAGTGTTATGGAACTTTTCCCATAAAGTGTTCTGAATGGTTCCATTTATATGCTTGAGTGGAAACTGTTGTTGTAGGAGAAATAAACCAGTCGAAGATGGTCATCCCATCATCCATTGAAGTCCATAAAATTTTCTATCTACATATATTCTAGTGTATGAATAGTTTTCTCAGATTGGAGATCCATTTATGAATGATAGGATGTACATTAGTTCATTTCAGTTCATAGAGCATGTTGGAGACTTTTCTAGAACATTGATGTGAATCTCATATCTCAAACAGATACAATATATAGTGGTACTGTATTCATCTTTACCACCTCTTTGATATATATCCATACAAGTTGATCAAATGAGAGGTCCTCTCGAATATTGATAAAGAAAGATGTCTTTGTAAGATGATCAACAATGAACCATATAGAATTATTTCCTCTTGATGTACATGGATGTCCAGGGTAAAATTACATGGTGATATTCTCCCACTTCCATGATGGTAATGGTAGTGGTTGAATCATCCCATTAGAATTATATCTTTTAGCCTTCACTTGTTTACATACCAGTCACATTGATGTATACTCAGTAATCTCCTTCTTCATATTATAACACCAAAAGTTCTCTCAGAGATCTCGATACATCTTTGATGTAACATCCCGGATAAATGAAGAATATGTCATTTTCATATTTATTAATATTTGTGCATTAAATATTAATTTTACTTTAAATGGGTTGCTATGTTCGATAGTGTACCTGATACGTAACAACGAGTTTCTTTGAAATCTTACGTTGCATAATAATAATATAATATTATTATTTTAAATGGTAGTTAACTCCTAGATAGTTTATTGGAAAGAATAAATAAAAATAATTATAATATGATTATACAAGTTTTTTAAATGTATTTACATTTATCCAATAAAATTTAGAGGCTTAAAATGTGAATGAATCTAATTTTAATCAAAATTTACATTAAAAGGCCAATTTACCGCCTTTTATTAGAGAACCCTCATTAAATCTAATCGTGGTAACTTTAATACATTTTATTTGACCAAATAAAATCTTACTTTAGAATGGGGCCATTAAAATATACTTTTTGTAAATTTTTGGAATTTCTCTGATAAAGTTCATTTTCTAATGAATAGTGAAGAGTATTGTATTTTAATTCAAAAAAATGTTTTAATATATTTATTTATATAGTGAGATTATATTTATAATTTTTTATAAAGTGTAATTACAATATATTTTTACCATTTAATACAATATTGGTCATTGGAATTAATTTCACTTTGAAATTAGAGATAAACAAGTATCAATATTTCGATAGTTATTGTTTCTTAAAAACACGCTATTTGTTTTGATAAAAAGAATTAATTATAAAATTAATTAATTCCACTTATATTTTTTGAATTTGGAAAAATAGACATCATTTTTGAATTCAGAATAACAAATATAGCTTAGGCTGAATTTTTGGTATTTTACTGAAAAACATTAATTTTTGATGAATAGTGAAACCAATTATTGATAGTTAAAAAAACCGAATTTTTCATTTAAATGAAAATTTCCCACTTCTGTGAATTGAATTTCAAACATCCGACATACATGGTTGTTATCAAGAAGTAAAATGTGGTTCATTAAGATGAAATTTTTTTGGTGAATAGTAACTTTTGATTTTTATTTACCGCGGTTAAAGGTAAATAGATTAATTTAATGAAAAAAGAATAATATAATAATTCAAAATTACATTAAAAGTTGTCCAAACCTTATTGGTTGACTCATTAACGACCATGGGCATCTTTGGGTAGATTTTGGGACCCCATTGAGCCACTTGGGTGTGATAATGACAATTTAGATTAATTAATTTAATGTAAAGACATAATTGATATTATCAAAAATCATTTAGTAATTAATATTTATATGGTATTATATAAGTCATATTTTCATCTATAAACATTCATTTTAAAGATAAAAATACTTCATACATCATGGTATTTTTCTTATAATTTTTAGACAACAAATAAATTAAATTATTTATGACACAATAATGATGCAGTATTTACCTCATTAATAAATAATTTAAATAAATAAGATTATAATGATTAAAATAATATTCAAAACATGTCAAATTATGAATGTATTATTTTATTTCGACCATGATTCAACTTATCTTCATCTTAAATTATTTATTCACCATTAGAAGCAGGATATAATTATATAATAAAATAATTGTTTCACACTTTCCTAAATAGCCCCACCTCCACCTTATAAAAGGTGACCACTTCTAAACAATTTATCACACCTCTCAAGCCATTTATATCATCCAATATATTCCCAATTAATCTCCATATATCCTTCTCCTCCCGCTAGAAGCCTAACCTTAGGCAGAAGGAACATCAATAAGTCCTTTTGGTTCAAACAAAATGAAGTTACCCAAATTAATGGTAATAGTTTCTCTTAAATTGTTTTCTTTTATTTTACTTCTCCATCCCCTAAAATCGTTTTATTCGTTTTTTGGTAACAAAAAATATATCCTAAATATATGAGTATTTGGTTAGGAAAAGGATTCGAGCTACACTCACACACACCTCCATCTAATGGATGAAGAACATAATGTTTCTGTGGATGGAAAACTAACGCCTCACAACAATATGATTGTTCAAATACATCCAACCACCTCTCATGGTGGCCATTATGATGACACATTAATTATATATGATATATATTTTGTTTATTTTTTCTTTATACTTCTTTATTTTCCATATATATAATACCTTTATTTTTTCCATAGTGTGTAAATACAATAATCTCATTTGAGGAAGTGCGGACTACTGCCCCCTCAAAGTGATTTGATTCGTAAATTCATTTTGTGGGACGTATAAAGGATAGAGTTAATGATATTATATATTATATTATACTGTAATTATAATATACCTATCTATCATTATGTTTTATTTCAATTAAAATAATAAATAGAAATGAATGTAGCCTTCATGCGTACATACGATATACCGTCTCCATGAACAGTGCATTTCAGTTCATACTTCTAAATGTTATGAACTATTATAAAAACATGTATATACTGAATATATATGATGTATATGATATCCAAATAATGAATATAATTCTGTATATAATGAAAGTTTTACCACATGGAAAACTGGTAAATATAAGGTGTTCATTTTTTACTCAGGTACCAAATATCGACAAAACGAACATCATTAACTTAAATGATTACATAATGTTTATAACACGGTAATAAGTGATATAAAAGGACTAATAAACATGACAAATGTTCTTATGATAGTATAAATTAAATTTATTTTATTATTCGGGAGACTAAATAATGATCGAGTCAAGTCGGACAGAAGGTAAGGGATTTCTTATCTCACTTTTAAATTTTGTGACATTTTCATTGTTCGCCACTTATTTATTGCATGTGTTGTATTGTATAATGACATTTGATATATATTATCATGATTCTATGTATATTATTCGTATTTTGTACTACCCATAATTGTACTCTTTGTCTAATATAATCTCATTTATAAGTATTTATATCTTCATTGTATGATCCTTCTATCATGTGGCATATGTTTTGTAAGTTACCAAACTGGTAAGGGAACCATTCACCCTCCTAATTTTTCAAAGGCGTCTTTTTGTTATGTCTTTTAATTTACATTTTATTATGTTGGGATGTGTTTTTATATATCCTTATTGATGTAAATTTTATGTTCACATGATGAGATACCATTTTCTCTCTCATCAACTCGTTTCGTAAATTTTAATGTGATGCCATTAGGCTGTCGAATTTTTGCAAGGGAGCTTCTTAACCCAATTTCAATTCTTTAGGTTCGAATTGTACTTATTGAATATATCATCCTATGAATATGCAGTAATGACCAATGATTGTTTTACACTTAATATCGACTTATATTTGGTGTATTTATATTTTTCACACTTAATTATGATATTTATTTATCCTTAATTTAAGGATACCATATTTATAAGGGATTTCATCTCAATTTAAATTTCAATTGAGACTTCATTTTTTTATCCCCCAAATCCACTCTTATATGGTGTATATACAAACCTTTGACATATTATATCATGAATACATTTATTCTCATGATATTATAAGGTTCTGATTAAATGTTATTCATCAATTATTTGTGTTCAAGCATATCTCATTTTGTTAAAAAAACTCTATAACTAAAATATCATTTTAATTGTTTTAAAGATTTATTATTCTAAATCTTTATCATTAATCTTCATGTATTAAAAATGGTTTTAAGGATTTATTTATCTGAAAATTATTGTTTTAAAATGTTAATTCCATTAAAAGCATCAATGTGTCATGGGAAACATTGATTCAAAAAAAATCTCTTTATTAAATGGTTTTGAAAATGGTTTGATAAAGAATTGATTTTGTCAATATCATTAAATGATATATTGTGATTGAAATTGAAATGGTAATAGTGAAATTTTTATATTTTAAATATTTTATGTGATATGATTTCATAATGGTACTTGGACATTTGATGGGTGGTTACGTGATTTACCAAATGATGGGTGGTGCCGTGAATACCAGGATGGGTGGTTACGTTATAACCTCCAACCCATTGGGTATGGTAGTCAGCCTTATAGCTATTCCATTTATTGATATGTGTGGATGTTGACTGTATGGTTATTCCATTTATGTATGATTATGTCCCATGTTACCTTTATTAGTCATGTGTTCTTTGTATGGGTTTTATGGTAATTGTTTGGTTACAAAAGGGTATGTAATGATCTTTTATTCAGTGAAGAGTATTTACTACTTCATAAAGGTGAAAAGTATTACTTAAGTTAAAGTATTCATGGTTTACTTGTTGTTCTGAAAAACTAACAGTTTTACTTCTTTGTGTATCCCTTACTGAGATTTTTATGCTCACCCCAAGTTTTTTAAATGTTTTTGACAGGACATAATATGGAATAGGGTAAAGGATGGGATTAAGGAAAAATCATGATGTCTTAAACATGGAACTAGACATGACACTTTTTTTCAAGAGTTCATGTTTTGTAAAAAATTGATACTGGGTAGAATTTTCTACTTTGTAATATTTTGAAATGTAATAGTTAAGGCCTAACTCTCTAAAACATTAAACCTGAAAAGATCCTCAATGTGAGTTATTCATTTAATTCAATATTATTTAATGTTTTAAGGCTAGGTCTTTATATTTGTGCTCCCTGGGTGGATAGAGAAGGTTGAGCTATGTGATTCATTCAAAAGATCCTTATTTATCTCTAGATCAGATGGCAATGATAATTGTGAGATATATATTACAACCCCTTCCTCATCAATATGGAACTTTGGTGATTTACTATTTCTGATTACATCCACTATTTTTAGTATTTCCATATCTTTTCATTGAGCATGCTATATTTTCTCGATGAGGGATTGTTGAGAAATCATACAAGAAAGTATTTATAATGTTCTTTCATTAATGATTTCCATGTTCATCCTCTACAAATCTAAAAATATCATATCATTTTCAATTCTCATTATTGGTAAAGATACACGATCCTTTCTACATAGAGAATCTTCGACCTTATTTTCTTTACTGGGATGGTAGTGGATTGAGCAGTCATAATCCTTGAGGAGATTTATCCATATTTGATAGCTCATATTAGGATAATTTTGTTTGAATATATATTTGAGACTCATGTAATCAGTATATATCTCACACCTCTCCCCATAGAAATAATTCTTCCAAAATTTTTAATTCAAATATCACAACCACCAACTCCAGATCATGTGTAGGATAGTTTTTCTAATTGATTTTCATCCACCATGATGAATAGGGTATGAATTTATCATTTTTCATGAGAACACATCATATTAACTTCATTGAATCTTCATGGTGATCCATAAATAGTTCTCCAATTGTTGGGAGTGTGAGTACTGGCTTATTGATTTGCCTCTTTTTTAACTCCATAAAACTATCTTCACAATCCTGACTCCAGAAAAACATTACCCCCTTCCATGTTATCTTGTTTATTAGGTTTTGAAATTGTGAAAAGTTCTTCAAAAATAATTAAGAATACCCAGATAGACCATGATATCTATGGATATCTGTTGCAGATGTTAGCTTGGTTAGTCTTCAATCACCTTTTTATTGGAAGTGCATATAGATATCTGTTTTCATTTGATAACATGCTCTATTAATGATAATTCCTCCATCCAAAAATCATATTTATTATACTTTTCATAGTTTTATCACATTTAAAAGTATTTAACATGATATTCAAATTCTCTTCATGTTCCTCCCTTCTCTTAGAATATATCAGAATAATATTGATAAAGACTACCACAAATTTGTTAAGGTAATCTCTAAAGATAGTATTCACTATATCCATGAAAAATTATAGATAATTAGTGAGTAATAATGGAATGAATATGAAATCATAGTGTACATAATTTTTTTAAAATACAATATTGGGAATATATTCCTTCCTTGCCATTAATTGGTGATATCTCGACCAATGGTCCACCATAGAGAAATAACTGGCCCGATGAAGCTATTAAAACAATACATCAATCCATGGAAGGTGATACATGTTCTTTACTATGAATATGTTGATTTCATGATAATCAAAGTCGAGGTGCACTAATTTATACTTCTTCTTGACAAATAAGATGGCTGCACTCTATGAGGAGGCACATGTGCATATAAATCCCTTTTCCAGATTCTCTTGTAACAACCACTTCAACTCTTCCAGATCAATACTGTCCATTATATAAGCCGTCTTTGATATAGGTATAGATCTAGGAATATGTTCAATTGTCAACAAAACCTCTCAGTCTAGGGTAAGATGAGGAAACTCATCATAGAATACATTAGTGTAATCTCACATGATAGACATGTATTCAAGAATAATTATCACCTTTTTCTCAATCATTTGAGCTTGATAGGATTTCTCATAAGGAAGAAATATCCACACTTGAGATGCTGATTGTATTAGTGGTTAAACATTTTCCTTACACGTTTAATGAATTGGTGGATTATTTGGGATATAAAAAGTGATATATCTTTCCTGACAGTTGTTGTTGTCTTCGTATAAAGATAGCCAATCTATACCCAAGATAGCGTTGAACTCCACCAAAGTAAGTATGATGAGATATTATGGGAGGTTTAGTCCACAAAGGTTAACTAGTGAAGAGTTAAAATCTATCGATGTAATATTTTATCCATTCACTGTTCTCATAGATAACATGTCCTCCAAATTTTGAGGTTGTGATTGAAAAGTTATAATAAACATGAATAATATGAAAGAATGTGTATAAAAAGAATCAAAATAGTACACTATCTATTCTTTAATGAATAACTAGTGTACCTATCACCACATAGTTCTCTGGATCCACCTCATCAGTAGTGATAGAATAAGACCTTCATTGTTTCCATGGAGTTTTTGGTTGATTTCCTCTCACAAAACTCAGCTTAGGGGCATAATTCGAATAATGCACATGATCTTTACAGTTGTAACACAACACTACATGATGACTGTTGATCTGAACCTTCCTTTATTTTTCTACATTACTTGGATTCTTCATATCCCATCAGAAATTTTTAGCCAAATGCTCCAAATTTCAACATTAGAAGAAATTCATGGTTCTTTTTTGACTGTTCCTAGGATACATTTTCCCACTATTTTGACACGTGGATGGATCGATCTTCTTCTCATAATAGATTTTATTTCCAGGACTACCCACATGAGATTACATTTTCTTCTTCTTAATGTTTGGACCATGATACAATTGTGATCCTCTGACCAATATTTCAACCTTGAGGGCACAATAGATAATCTCCTAATAGCTATCGAAGTCTCGAATCACTAGCACTTTTCATATACTCAGATTTAGTCCTCTAAATAATAGATTTACCATTATTTTAGTGTTTATGAATATACCAGAGGTGTACCTTTCAAGACATGTTATGTTTGTTTTATATGCCCTGATTGACTCATCATCTTACAGATTCAGTCTGAGGAACTCCCTTTCCAAATTGAGTTGGAGGGTTTAGGGAAATATGTTTAAAAAAACATTCTCTTTAATTCCTCCCATTCTAAAGAATGAATTTCTTCATGGAGATTCTTATTCTCGATCAGTGTACACCACCGATCAACTTCCCCATCAAAATGACAGACTTTCAGTATGATATTCTCTTATTTTGAGTATTGGAGGAAGGAGAATATATTTTTCGTTGAGTAAATCCATGGTTCCACGAGGAGGGTATTGGATGATCCACAAAACATGGTAGTCCATTTTAACATGATGGATTCAATAGAAACGTTCTATTTCTGTAATGACCCAAATAATCATGGATACAATTCTCTTTCTTTTATTTAATTAAATGTTTTATGGATATAAAAGACACATGAAGTTATTTATTTTACCAAATTGGGTTTAAATTAACATTATGTATCATTACCATTGATGATATAGTTACTGAGCAGTGCTCACATGAGAAGTATAAATTTAAGGTTTTTAAAAATTATTTGTTCGACACTAAGAAAGTAGTGGATGGCCCCATCCAGTAGACTCGAGTCGTACAATGCTCATTTGTTGAAGTGTGGAAAGGAGGTAACGTCACATGGATTTTCTCTTGAACAATCTAAATCCAAGATTCAACAAATTAAGGATGAATATAATCTCTTATGGGATATGTTCAAGTTAATAGATATTAGAACCTGGGCGATCTTATTCTATCAATTCCTTTATGATAATTTGTTTTTTTGAAAAATATAATAAATTAGATAAATTTATTTTTCTAGGTAAAATGGTACATTTCAGAAATATTTAAATTATTATATTAAACTATGGTTTCATTAATAATATTATTTTAATTGTGTTTTAAGAACACTCTTTTTAATTATAAGTTGTGATTATATTTTTTCCATATTGTTTTTAATCTATAAATGATTAAGCATTTAGTTTGATAAGAATTTTTTTTATTTGTTAAAACAAGAACTGTATTTTTAATTTAAGAATTTATTTTTTTGAATTAATGAATTTTTGGAATAAATAATATTTTAATAAAAATTATTATCATATAATTTAAATTCAATATAAATGGTCATATAATTTTTATGTAGTGAAATATAACTTTTATTAAGGTATAAAAACTATTTTTTTCAGAACCCATCAATTTTGAATAAATGTTTGTTTTAATTATAAAAGTTAAAATTCATATATTTAGATAATTATTTAGATAAAATAAATATTATTTTTGGAATCATTATTTTTAAATTATTCCTCTGTAAATTTTTTATAATTTTTTGAGACAGTCAAATTTTCTGGGTAAAAAATTAATACCAATTATATATTTAATGAGTTTTATGACATCATATTCATCCAATAGTTATCTAAAAAATACTATAAAATTTATATTGGCCCAATATATGTTTTAACATTAAAATTATTTTAATTTTAATATTTTTATTGATTTTATAATGCCTTAGTGTACCCACCAAGTCTTATAAAATATTATAACATTTTAAAATGAATTCCGTGAGAGTCTAAATAATTTCCACATAATAAAGTCTAATATTTAAATACATTAGGCCCTTGGCCTTATAAAATATTTTATACAACAAAACTTTGGAATAAATCATGGTAATTACCCATTGGGTGGTTTGTTTAATTGTATAGTTTAATGTGTAGTGTCCAAAACCTAATTATTAAAGAATTACCCCACCATTCCTATATAAACCACGCAATATCACATTCCTCTTCTCTCAAACCATTTGGAACTCACCGAAAATCTGAAATATTATCTCTATCATCATCACAAGGTTCTTTATGTTCTGAAGAATCCTATCTCAAGCCTCTCCCTATACTTTGGGATCACACTTCCAATTAACAGATCTTCACTTTCCTCTCCTCATTTAAAATACCAGAATCTTAGTTGAATGTATTTCTTGTAAATTAAAATGGTTATAAATTCATTCATTTATAAAAATTATATTATTTTACAATTTATGTTATTTGAATAATATATTATATATCCTCCCTCATTTTCACCCTTACCTAAGTTGTTACAATGCCGAATTTTCGTAAGGGACTCCTTCCTTTCTCATTTTTTCCATATTTCATTATGTTTTTATACACATTTTTTCAATTACAAATGTTGGGGTATGATTTGAAACTCCCCATATTTCCATACTTATATTTAATTATGATATACCTCTTTATCTCTCATTGATCCCTCCCATGTACACATGTTACCATGCTGAAAGTTTGTAAGAGTTATTCCATTTCTCTTCTTTCATCATGTTTATAATGTTATACCTTATATTAAAAAATTAAATCTATTGGGAAATTTATCTATATGACCCCCATGCATTCCATTTCATGTATATATGATTATATAACCCTTTCTCTCTCATCAACAATTTATTTGAATTTTTATGTCACGCTGTTATTCAGTCGAAATTATCCTGCGATTTTACGAGTCAAAATAATTATGTAATGAATACAATACACATTTCTCTATCAAGGGTATTCACATTTATCAACATAAAAATAGTTACTGGTACTTAAATGTATGTATTCCACATTTTATAATTGTTGAATAACTTATGATTTTAAATGATCCCACGTTATATGATCCTTGTGGAAAACTTATGTGTGAAATGAAATGTTTATAAATGGTGAACAATGATAGCACTCCAATGCATTGGGTTATGTTTAATATCATGAATATCTATGTTAAATTAGGGTTTAGTCATGATAATTCAATTTAAATGAGTTTTTACTCATGATAACTAAATTGCAATGAGGGTTTACTCATGCTAATCTATGTGCATTTAGGAAGGTTTAATGCTATATGACGTTGTATGTCGTTTCCAAATTTATATGTTATGATAATCATACTATACATGCCTTTATGTTCATGTTTATCTTTTTTTCCATTGATATGTTTATATCATAGCATTCGATGTATTTTTCATGTTATTCCATGTTTTCATCCTTTATGGGATTTATAGATAACCGTTTTCTTAGGCTTTTCCTCGGGTTTTCCCATGAAATGAAATGTATGAAGGAATGTTGTGGTCAAGAAGTAGAAGATTTCAATAAAGATTTTTTATTTTATGTCTTAAGATATCATGTATTTTTCCTAATTTCTTAAGACATTATACCTCTTGATCCTCAGATTTGTATGAAGTGAAATTTTATGTAATAAATCATGTTTAAATGTGAAATAAGGAGTAGGGTAGTTATTGTTTGTATCAAATGATTGGTTTAGTTATTTTTTGGGTTAGGATTAGAAAACCTTAGTGAAGGCTTTAAGTTTATGACTAGGTATAAGAAAAATATCCCCAACTTTTTGTGAGTATATAGAAATTGGTTTATCAATAATATACATCCCTGTTAGGACATAGAAATGTTGAGGTGGATTTGGTATAGATTCATCTAGGGGTAAAACCCAAAAACACTTTTCAACTTGATTCGAACAGGAATAGTTGAATAAAAACTGATCTTTCTTAAATCTTGGTTTGATACTCCTAGGGTATATGATTTTCTATATTCATAATATTAGTATGATACATTTTGAAGGGAATAAAAAAATTCCACTATGAATAGATGATGGTAAGTAGATCATGGATAAATTAGATTGAATCCATGAAATTCCTATGTTAAGGAGATAAGTATAATTTACAAGTTATCCCTTTTTGTGATTGGATTCCCATTTATGTGTTAAAATGTTTAATATACTCATCACTAATTTCCCTCTTATTCTATTCAATGGCTACTAATATGTGGAATATGGGTAAAAACTGAGGCGAAGGGAAACAAGATGAGTGACCCAACCAGGTTCCCAATCAAATGGTAGATCTTGTAAAATATATTCTGATTATGCCAAACCGGTTATAAAGAATCACAATTAATAATTGGAAATTTATTGAATTCCCATGAAATTTAGGGAAGAAGAAGACTACATCCCATGAAAGTTCATATAATAAATATAATAAGGGAAAGAAGTCCCAATTTCCATTATGCAGAATGTGTGGAAAGAGGCACCAAGGAAAATGTCACAAAGGGATAAAAAGTTTTTTTTTTGTGGAAAGGAAGGGCACAAAGTATCTAATTATCGTAAAAAGATGAATAATTTGATGAATGGAAATAAAGATTTTTCTAGGGATTCAAATACAGTTATATACTGTAAATATATAGAAGTCTGGAATTACTAATGAAAATGCTCTACTACAAGGGATACAAAGCATGATGATCATCAAGAAATCCAATATTAATTAATCACAAGAAGTCCTATGCTAATATTTATAATGATTAATGAATTACATGTAACTAATACTTCAATGTAATGTATGTTGTAATTTATTTCCATTCATGTATTATTAGTGTATATTTTTTGTTTTCTAATAATATTTATTCTCCTTCAAAAATGATATTAAATTATAAGGGAAAAACTTATATAAGTGTTGTATCACAAGTTGAAGTTTGTGAGAATTTTCGTATTTAATATTTTATAAGTCTTCCTTTGGTCGAATTTCAGGAAAAATTTAAATTTCATTACCTATTCCTCAAGGTTTTTGACAATTCAGGAGAAAATCTATCCAACCCAAGATTTGGAGTTGGCTACAATGATCTTCACTTTAAAATTTTGGAAACATTTCCACTTTTGAGAAAAGTGTTAAATATATAAAAATAAAATAATCCTCAAATATATATTCACAAAAAAAAGAGATGAATATCGTCCAATTAATATTTTTAAAAATGATCAAATATTGTGACTACTCAATTCAATAACATGTGGGGAATGAGAATAAAGTTGTAGATGTTCTGAGTAGAAAGGATCCAAACACACTTTCATTGATGTGAATTGAATAGGATACAATATTCTTAGATTTAATGAAGATGGAAATGAGAATTATAATTGAAGATAACATCATCAATTAAAAATTACAATTAATAATATAGTCATTGAACAATGATCACATTACTAGTATAAATTTATGTTTTTTTAAAAAAATTGACCCAACAAAGGAGTGGATGACCTCATCCCATAGATTAAAGCCATTAAAATAATATTTTTTGAAGCTCATAAAGGTGTTAGCATCTATAGGATTCGTTATTAACCATGTCCAAGAAGAGCATTAACATTTTCAGCTTGAATAGAATCACTTATGGGAGAAGTGCAAGTTAATATAGATTACCACCTGAGCGACATTATCTAAGTCGCTCCAAGAGTCTGTCACCATCACACACCTTATCCTACGGTCTTATTTAGATGTTATAATAGGTTATTAAATAAGGTATTAGTTACTTATTTTGTAATATTTTTTATAAAAAAATATATTATTCCATCAATTCCTATATGCTAATAGTTTTTCTTAAAAATATAAAGAATTAGAAAAATTGAATTTTGGGTTAAATTGTACTTCTAAAAATTATATAAATCATTATATTAGAAAATAGATTTATTAAATGTTTTATTATAATAGTGTTATTATAAAACTATTTTTAATTATAATGGATGATTATATTTATTCATTACTTTTTTACTCTATAAATGATTTTGTATTAATTTTGATAAGAATTATATTTTTTATATGATATAAAAGAAATTGAATTTATAATTATAGAGATTATTTGGATGAATTAATGAAGTTTTTGAATAAATAATATATTTTTAAAACATTATTATCATATCATTTTTATTAAATATAATTTTTCATATAATTTTTATAAAGTAAAATGTAACTTTTATTAAGATTTAAAAACTGTTTTTTTAAATACCCTTCAATTTTTAATAAATATCAGTTTTATTTTAAAAGAAAAAATTCAAATACTCCGAAAATTATTTAGATAAAATATATATTAATTTTGGAATCATGATTTCAAAATTATCCAATGGTAAATTTTTCATAATTTTATGAGACAGTCGAATTTTTGGGTAAAAATTAAATACCAAATAAATATATAATGTGTTTTATGTCATCATAATGTGAAAATAATGATGTAATAAAATACTATAAACGAATTATTATTAAAATAAATGTTTTAATATTAAAAAATTTTGATTTTATATTTGTTTTATTACTTTTATATTGCCTTAGTGGACAGTCCAAGACTTATAAAATAGTTTTACATTATAAAATGATTTCTTTGATAGTGTGACTCGCCCCCACATAATCAGGGATACTTTTTTAATATTTATATCTAGTATACATATAAAATATTGTATACCACTTCCATTTGGTAGAAACCATGGGAATAAACCATGGTATATAATGTTTTTTTGTATATTTTAATGTGTTGTGTCCAAAACATAAATATTAAAAAATTCCCAACTGTTCTTATATAACCCACCCAATATCCATTTAATATTCATTAAAACCATTTGGATCTCAATAAAACACTTAAATTTTCTCTTTATAATCCTACCAAGTCACCCTAACCTATAAATAATCCTCTATTAAGCCTCTACCAATTCTTAGTGATCACACTTCCAAGTAAGGGATCCTCACTTTCATCTCCTCCATTAAATTTAAAGAATTTTATTTGAAAGAAGTTCTTGTAATTTAGAATGGTTATAATTTATTTCTTCTATAATTATTATATTATTGTATATTTTATGTTATTTTAATTAGATATTATATTTCATCCCTTATTTTTACTCGTACCAATGGTGTTACTGTGTCATGTTTTCTCAAGGGATTCTTTCCATTCTTATTTTTTCCACAGTTCTTTATATTGGTATACCATTTTATTTTCAGTTAAAAATATTGGGGTATGATTTTTCACATCCCCCATATGTATTTACATATTTTTTAAGGAAGATATACCTCTTTATCTCTCATTAATTCCTCACATTTACACATGTTACCATTCTAAAATTTCGTAAGAGTTATTCCATTTCTCCTCTTTTATCATGATTCGTTTTTAAGTTACACCTTCTATTTCAAAATTCCATTTTTTGGGACATTTATATATATGACCCTATTAATTTAAATTTCATTTAAATATTTTTACAAACCCTTTTATATCTTATCAACCATTTTTATGAATTTTTATGTCATGTCGTTATACTGCTGAAATTGCACCGTGATTTTCTGAGCCAAAATCATTTTGTATTGAATACCATAACCATTTCCTTATCAAATATAGTCACCTTTAAGAACATATAAATATTTAAGTGTACGTAAATGTATGTATTTCACATTCCATAATCATTTAATAACTTACGATGATGAATGATTCCACATTATATGATCTATGTGGCACACTTATACATGAAATGAAATATTTACAAAGGGTGCACCCAGATAGCATTCCAATGCACCGGGTAATGTTTAGTATTATGATATTCCATGTTCAATGAGAGTTTAATGATGATAATTAATGTTGAATGTGGGTTTAATCCGTTTAATTCAGTTGCCATGATGGTTTACTCATGCTAGTCTATGTGTAATGAGCATTGGCTAATGCTAATATCATCTTGTATGTTGTTTCCACATTTGCGTGTTATGATAATCATGATATATCATTCTTTTATATTCATGTTTGTCTTGTGATCCATTAATATTCCTATTTCTAACATGTACAGTATTCTTCATATTATTCATTGTATACTCCCTTACTGGGCTTTATAACTTACACTTTCCTTATATATGTCCTCTGGTTATACCATGCAATTTTATTTACGAAAAAACGGTGTGTTCATGTAAAAGAATTTTTCTATAATGATTCTGTATTTTATGTCTTATATTGTAATGTAATGTTCGTAATTTATAAAGACATTGGATCTCTCGATCATCAGATTTAAATTAAGTTAATGATTATGTAATAAATCTTGTATAAATGTGAAATAAAGAGCAAGGTTGTTATACATTCCATGGAGGGGGTTGTTGTTCCACGTGATTGAAGTTATTATTAATAACTTGATACAACTGAGCATATATTAAGATGAATATTTTAGAACCCAATCCCATCAAATTAGGAATATCATTAGGGAAATCTTTAAATTCCCTATCACATTGATTGTTAGAATGTGTTCTTTTATTTCCCATCATTAAATAAGAAAGATATCATACAATTAGAGGACATGAATACTTATATATTAAGCATAAAAAATAAACATTCTTCAAAAGTGTAAAAACATGTAAATTATTAGTATATCCTAACAAGTGATTCCCAATGTTTCAATCTTGGTTATCCTTGATCTATTTCATAGATTATATTCTTATGGGTCTTTTTTTATTCCCTTAATAATGGATTGAACTAATATCAAGAAATTTATAGAGAATATCTTCTGGGAGTGTCAAACCAAGAGTGATGTATGGCCCATTATCATACACCAGTTCTCGTTTGATTCTAGATCAAAGAGGAGTTTTTGGGTTTTACCCCTAGATACATCCATGACAGAGCCACCTATACCTATTTGTTTCCATCCAGGGTAATATTTTCATGATAAACATCTTAATCTATTATAACAAAAATATAGGGGTATTTTCTTATAATTAGACTCATACATAAGGTTATATATAAATAGCTTTATTATTAATCTAAAAAAAACTAGACCATTATATTATACCAACTATAGAAACCCTAGACATTTACACATAACATTACATGATTTTAGTCATAATTATACATCAGAGATCAGTCTATGGATCCTGAAGTCTACTATCATTGAAGACTAGGTATATACAAGTTAAAATTTGGGAATAAGAAAATAATTATTTATATAATAATTTTTAAATAGATCCTAAATTCCTTTTATCACTTACATATTCATATGGGACCCTGGGGATCACATGAACAAAATATGGGATAAAATCCTAGTAAGGTTTTAAACATAAGAATAATGATTTAACACTTGGCTTTGAAGTAAAAACATGATGATATAAAAAGGCATGTAACATATGGAATCATAACATATATACAAGGATTAATATAAAAATGAATTCATAGTAATGTGTAAGAAACATAAAATATAGATTTGGCATTATTCAATTTTATCCTTCAAGAATGTTTCACGTGGTAGCACAAGCCAATGAAAACCACCAAGATCATCACACATAGTAGCACAAGCCAAGGCTAACCTCCATGGCCATTGTACATAAAATATCATGAGACTCAACATTACCCAATGCATTGGTGATATATCTAGGATAACCCATATTTACTTTTCATGAATATGTTTTCCACATTAAGAATCATACATAGTCAATCATACATAAACATAAGGGTACCCATGGAAAGAAATGGCTATAATAATCATGTCATAAAGCATAATGAATTAGTGTATCATATAAGTGACCGACAAAGAACAGAATTATAACATACATGTAAATTAATAATGTAAAATATTTATATATCATGGGAATTAATTTCAATCAGAATTCAAAACATTAAAGAATATTAATTACAAAATTTTAGAATTAAAATTTCTTTGTGTGGTTTTAATGGAAATACTACAGACACATTAAAATAAAAAAGGGAAAAATATATTACACAAAAATAAAAGTGAACCCATAATGTTTTACTAATAAATGACTTATTTTATAAATATAATGGTGGATTTAAATAGAAGATAGAGTGCACATGAAATTTGGTAACAATTTGGGTTGTTTGGTTAAAATGTGTTTTTTTATTGGGATGTATGAAGGAGGGAATCTCTTTAAAGCATGTATATTACCAAAATAGAAGGATTGATGGATCTTGAAAAATTATTTTGGAGCATACAAAATGTATATATATGTTTTAAGAAAATAGAAGAAAACATCATTGGGGAAAAATGATAGAGCATCCTGAAGGAATAAAGGCGGTGCGGGTAGAATCCCTTACGCAATATCAGTATGGTATCAGTTGTGAATTGGAGGAATTTATGAGTGAGAAATGGATTTCACATATTTTATAAATTATGAGTTAATTATTAGGATGGTTTGATATTATACCCCATTATTAGGAATTATATGTAAAAGGGCATAACATATAAGAGATTCTTGAATAAATGTGGGGAAAAGGGGTTCCCTTAACATAAGTCAGATGGTGTTCTCTGGTTGATATTAATGACCTGAATAATAAAATTATATTAAATAATAATTAATTAAAGAACCTATTTTACTCGAAAATTATTTATTATAACCTTCTTGAGTTCATTTATTCCCTTCTCATATGGTTATGATTTTCAATTTCATTTTTTGGGTCTATCTGTTTCATGTTTGGTTTACCTATATACATGAACAGATTAACATGTATGGTGAGATTGGATATCTAGAATTGATGTTATATACCTAAATAATATCATGTTATTGTTAATTTAAATTTAATACTTTTAGTAAAGGTGACTAATTATATAAAATATTTATGATAATTTCTTGGATTAATGTTGCGATTTTCACAAGTTTATCTAATTTTGTATTAATATTTTACATCAGGCTTTTATAAGGATTACATAACATTAAATAATATAAAATACATGTATTATGATATGGTTAAACCATTAAAAAAGTTTCATGAATAGTTTATAATATGGTTAGGAAAATTTAAAACTTGTCTTTCTTGATTTTGATAAATAAACACATCCTGGACGGTATTTACATTTATTGAATAAAAGGTAGGGGAGGGATAGATTATGATAAAATATAACATTAAAATTATATAATTATAGTACATTTATTTTATTGAATTTTTCATACCATTTTGGTGGAGGGGTGTGGAAGTAAATAGAAATAGAAAACAACATTAAAGAAAATAAATGATCAGAGAGAAGAATTTACTTCTAGAGTTTATCTCCTTTGATAACCTCATTAGGGGAGAGTATTTTCTCTTTTGAGGATAAAAAGGGTTGTAGGACATGGGTGAGGATCTTAGGGAGTACTTTGGGACGAATTTATGCAAGGAACATGGTTTGGGAGGAGTTATGAGATGAGGGGATCGAGGGTGGTTTTTATAGTGGAGAAGAGGAGTGAATTTTGAAAATTTAATTTTTTATTTACTTTTTTTATCAAAAAATTAAATAGGGTTTGATACTAGTGACCAAAACTAGTAATAAGTGCGTGTAATTTTGGACGTGTTTCCATTTACATTTTCTATGACCCAATCATGATGCAGAAATTCATGTTTAGCATTTATTGTGAGTTATCATATTTTTTTATTCATAAAAAATTCACGTATTTTAGAAAAATCAAAAAAAATTACCATAACAATTTTTCAATGTTTAGAATCAAAAAATTAACTACATTTTTAAAAAATAATTTTATATGTATGATTAATTTATTATTTAAATAAAATCATATTTTAGAAGAAAAAAACATTTCAACTATAACTCGTTTTATAAAACCTTGAAACATTAATAATGGTATCCAAAAATTATCTTATAACAATATGAAAAATAACATAAAGTTTTATGAATACATTTTATGAATATAAATTTCCATTTTAAATTATTAAATTATTCATAAAATTATAATTAAAATATTTAAGACATTCAAAAATACCAATACTTATACTATGATTGTTTTTTCACTTATAAGATGTCTAAATTATATTTGTACATTCATGTGTGAAGTTTCTATTTCTTTGGGAAAAATATAATTCATAAGGGCATGTTAATATTCTTGAGGTTATGTTATTATTCATCAAAACTAATTTGAATCTACCATACACTAAATATCTTACTGAAGGGAACCGTGTATGTCACATTTTGGAAATTCGAAACACATAAGAGACAATATTATGTTCTAATTTCACATATTACTTAGTAGTTCATTGCGTAGTGATTTCATGTGATTATATGAAATAATTTTAAGAATGTATTTTCCATTGACAAAACGTTGGGTCACTAAATTATATGAACAAAAAATTATCATTAGGTATCTGATAATTAGGCATAAAATCATCATATATTAGATTTTTTTGCTACATCAATGTTCATTATATGATTAATAGTGTAACCATTATGTAGATATTATTTTTTAAAAGGTTGGGGATGAAACCAAATTTTATTATTAAAGAATACAAAAAAAATTTCTTGTTGGCGAGAGACCCATTATATAGCCTGAAGTCCCAACGAAAAGTGGCCTTAATACAAGGCTTAAAGGCCCATTTTTTGGACCAAAGGGCCCATCGATGAATACTATCGCCACAATTCCCAGGATGCTATAGTACATGCTCTTGTACCTCAACCACTATAGTACCACC
Organism: Viscum album; assembly: GCA_963277665.1. Taxonomy (NCBI): domain Eukaryota; kingdom Viridiplantae; phylum Streptophyta; class Magnoliopsida; order Santalales; family Viscaceae; genus Viscum; species Viscum album. The sequence continues at coordinate 216,128,864 of OY728164.1, forward strand.
TCCACTATAGTTCCAACACTGCTACAGTACCAATGTTTCTACAGTACCTTCACTGCTACAATATCTGCTATAGTGTTACTGTTGTAAGTAGAAAATTCCTCCCCTACTTAGATTTGATCTTGGGTCTTTTGGATGCCAAGAATGAGCCTCTACCACTTGAGTATAGAAAATTTGGACAATTATATAAATATTATAAATATATATTAACAATTAAAAAATATATAATTATAAAAAAATAAAAATTATAAATTTTATATGAATCATTATATAATAATACTGAATCTTTTCCATTGTTTGGAAATATTCTTAGTCCATAAAAATTCGTTAGAAATTACATTGATTATTTTTATTTACTAATAAAATTTAATATATTTAGTTTTTGATAATTATAAAATTCATTAACTTATCCGAATTTAGACACTAAAATTACATTATGGGTAAAATAAGAAAAATATTTTTCTAAAGATGGTAAATTGAGTTGAAAATAACAAAATTCAAAAATTGAAAAAAGTATAGAATCATCTAATATATATATATATATGACCAATTTTATTCCTAAATTTTAATGAATAATAAATTCATGAATCTATATAATTTATTAATATAGCTTTTGTAAAAATAAATAATCTTTTATACAAGATTTCTTTATAAAACATGAATATCTAAACAAATAAATTCCCAATTTCCCCATCCACTCTAAAATACTCATAAAATGTATCTCTAATAATAAAAAACTATACACATTCACAATTAAAGGTATATATTTTAAAATATTTTGGATTTGGTCAAAATACGTTAAGTTCAAAAATTGTGAGGCACATAATAATTTATCAGTTTATATTTAAGAGGTGAGTATATCTGTTTTAGATTTCTTTCCTCTTCAAATATTTAACTGCATTAATAATATTACATAAAATATAAATCATATTAAAAAATTTAATTTTATATTTTTGAATTAATTTTAATATTAATGGTTAATTTTATTTCATTCCTCATCATTTATAAATTTTACATACATTGTTCATTAAACCACTAATAGACATATTTCAAAATTTTAAATTATCATTTATTCATGTACTGATTTTTTTATATTATTTATGTTTAAATTAAATATTTTAATTTATTTTATGCTATATCTAATGATTTTTAATTTTTAAATTTTTAAGAAATGTTTTATATTATATTTTCATAAACCCCCCTCTGTTGGTACTCCTCTTAAGACAACAATGAAGGGAGAGAGTGGCCTAAAAAACACTACTCCAATAAGACAGGGGGTTGTGACTATAGACAAGTGTATAAAACATATCGTGGTAGCGATTACCAACATTATGTAACATGAGAACGTGATAAAATATATATTCACTAATAGATAACATAATATATAAAAATAAACTCTAATTTAGTAAAAATATTGTCTCAAAATACATGATATAAAATAAATATGAGTCCCAAAAATGTAGCACCAAAGGAAACCTAGCCTCCACCTCCATCATTAGCTCCTCACTCCAAGATAGTAGAATCAATGTTGTTCACCATATCACCCCCACTACCACTATAAATATATATGATCATTTCATTTATTATCATTAGTATCCTCCATTGAAAATCATGTGATAATTTCATAAAAATTTACTTATACTCTAGTGGTTACAGAGTAGAACTAAAATGAACATTTATATGAAAACTATATCTCCATCCCCACTGTGGATCTATCATTGTGTAGTGGATCTAAATAAGTAAAATAAAGTCAATGTATAATAATGGAATCCCAGAACCACTTTACCACTTCTTTTTCACTCCCACACCCTAAATTAAAAAATCATTTTCTTCAAATCCATAAATCATCAATGAGATAACACAACACATCTAAAATCATTATCTATATCTAATACAATATAGTGTCATGAACTTTTACGTCATCAACCACATTTCATCCTATAACTATACTTGACCCTCACAGTATAATATCATCCCATTAATATTATTCTATTATTTCTCCACATAGTATTCTAGTCATCGAATCCTCATTTATACTATACAGGTCAATCTAGATAAACTATAACCTAATGCCCCAAAGGGTATAAAATAAAATTTTCATAAGCCAATACCTTGTTGGGTATACTAGTATATCATGTAAATCTCATATCAATGCCCTATTGGCCCTTAAAATGGAACTTTCGTCAAAATACTTCCGTGTTGGGGATACAAATAAATCATGTACCTATCATCAAAACACCCTTATGAGTGTTTCCATAGACCTATCATTCTAAAAATACCCTCTAGGTTCCTCTAATAAATATCATACATCAATATACACAAATTAGATATAGATATTATGTGGGAGTGGTGTACAATTTGTTCCCTCCTCATATTGGATATTAGGGAGAATAAATCAGACCAATGTATTTAATGTTAGTATAAAATAACTGAATCGCGTGTGATTTATAAAAAAATCACAATAAGATACTTAAATAGATAGTCACACTCAATACCTTTCGTAAGGTTACATAGTAAAATTTCAATATAAGTTCAATAATACATTATAAAATCACTACTACCCATTCATGATTGAAGCTACCTCTAGAACGAAAATAAGAAAATAACAACACATAACAACTGTAACCATCATCTATTGTTCATATAGTATTCATTAATTTAATAATACATGACTCCTGTTATTAAACCATCATTTGGATTATTCTGAAACATATTTCCAATATTTTATGTCAACTCATTCCCATTTTCACCCACAATTATTCCTATCATTCACGCATTCATACCAAGTACCTATATTTCAATTTCATTTTACATATATTAAATTACAAACCACATAATTAAACAATAATTTAGCATTTATTGACCGATACATCCTGGAACCTAATGTACGAATACAGGCCTTCCACTATAGATGTACCAAAACACTTCCATCTCAATATCAATCCTCAACAAAATAATATATCATAACCATAGCCATACAGTTTTAACCCTTATTCAGATTTACTATAATAAATAATTATTGATCCATTGACAATATCATTCACATCCCACTTTATAGAAGAGTAAATTTTATTATGAAATGTGATTCATAACAATAAGAAAGAATCTTATTCCAAGGAATGCAATATAATGCCCTGGAATAAATAATTATTGACATAAATATTATTCAAAAAACCCATTTATATAAAAATATACTAATTTTTTAATTAGGATAGGTGATTCCAATACAAAAAAAACATCAAGATTTCATGTTTTCCATATCACAAAACATCAAAATCGTAAATTGGGAAACCCAAATATCATAGATAATAGTAGATTTTCTGGAATGTATGAAAGAATAAATACTACGACAATATTAGAATATAATTCATAATTTAATTCAATTAGTAATATCATATCATTTACTACCATAATTAATCATTTAAACTAGATATTCATTTCACATAAAATAAGTTTAATATAAACATAGAATTAAATGGCTTTATATATATTAATTATTCTCACAAAATTGGAATCATTTTTTCTTCCATATTATCTAACTTATAAAAAAATATTAATATTGGTAAATTTATAGTATAGTTAGAATATAAAATAATGTAGGAATGTATATATAAATATATTCATAGAAATAATATTTTAATTAATTATTAATAAGGTTTATCTTATCTTCTTATAGTAAATTCATGATAATTTCCTGGTGAAAAAATCATAAAAATCTCAAAAATGGTTAAAACAAATAATTGATTAATTTCTTAAATCCCTTACCTAGAATAATGACACAAATCTCACTACACATAACTAGTTGAGATATTAAGAGAGTGATAATTGCATAAGAATTGTGAAAAATGACTTTGGTGATTGTATAAGGCCTCTAAAACTTATAGGACAACATACAACATACTCGTGGGCGGGTAAAAATTCAGATAATAGAAATATATGGAAAATTATTTTTAATGTTATAGAATGTGACTTCAAAATTATACCATTAAAACATAGTAAAAACATTAATTTTTAATTATTAACAATTTGAACGAACATTAACTCCCATGCATAACCAATTAAAACCTTTTATGTTTTATCATGTCTAATATTTTTTTCAACAACTTCATATCATGTATTTAATTGAATGAATTTAAATTATTATTTATGTTCATTTGTAATAATTAAATATGGAAAAATATTTAGACGAAATTAAATTTTTTAATAAAAAAAATGATTACCCATATGGAGAAATGTTTTTTTACATGGTTATGTTCAAAATATTTGGAAATGAAAAAGTTTCATTCCTCATAAGACATTAAAACCACCCTATTTTGATATCTCAAAAACCCTGACATGAGATACACTCACCCTAACAGTGAGAAAAATATCCCATAATAAATCAATTTATTACACGCTCATGAGCCAAATCCCCATGATTTGAGATCGATCACAGTGATATAACGAATGAACTACCTTGATACAAAGATTTATCTTCTCTAACATGAGTCCCAATACTATCCTTAAATGAATTAATAGAAAACTATCACATGATTATTTTTGCTAGTTAACATGATGTAAAATAGGGGAAAATTGATACATAATGGTAAGGTTTTTTACGTACACATATATTGGAGGAATTTTGAAAGTAAAAAAATTTAATAATTAAATTTCAATTATATAATATTATAAATATTAAATAATATGCCCTAAACACCCTAAGGTAACTAGAAGATGAAAAAAATATAATTTTGTGAAAAAATGATTCATTGCATATATAATTACACAAAGAAGGTATAAAAACCATGTAATTCAAATTTGTAATATAGTATTATTATTAATATAGACTAAATATGCATCATCAAACATGAACGAACTATACTAGGACCTAGTATAATCTACAACATGACCTCGTGTAATACTATATTCCTGGTTCTATGTGATTATGTTTTTGTGGATAAACCAGAAATTGAAAAAAATCACAGTCATTATTCATTGAATCTTATAATTACAGTGCAAAATTTACAATATGAAAAAAATATAAAACTATTATATCTAAATTACATGGTAAAATAAAAAAAATATTTGATAAAATATTTACATTTATATACATAAAATATAAGAAATAAATATTTAAAGATGTTTAAAATATAATATATCAAAAAATACCTAAATAATTTCCATGAATTTAAATTCCATCAAAAAACCTAAACTGGTATATATTAAAACAATAATAATGAATCCTTAAAAAATTTCATCAAATAATTATTATATACTAATAGTAGCTTCCACCATGAAACAATAATATCTCATAAAATTTTTGATGAATGAATTATAATATATTTATGACCATACACACAATGATAATGTTATGAGTATAATATTCCATAAATACACCTGATGGGCTGAATAAAAACAAATCATGAAGTAACTATATAGAATAATGATGTAGGAAATTCATAATGTATTTTGTGAAACAAAAATGATTAAAAATAAATATGAGTTATATATTTAAAACAATAAAGTTAGTTTCCACCTTAGCTTTAGAGTTATCAAATAATAATCAATTATTTATAATAATTTAAGTAAAATATATATTTGCTTATGGTAATCATAACTTTTTATAATAAATAGATCTTTTTACATTTCTAATTTTTTTTATTTTGTTTAAATTATTATATATCTAGTTTGGTGTATCCATTACAATCATTTCTATCCATCTATTGAGAGGAATGTTAAATTAATGGTGTCAAAATCCATTTATATCAACCATGAATAGTATTAGTTTAAGGTAGTATCTTTACATAGTTGGATAAATGGTTTTTCTCAAGAGGAGTATTAAAATTTCCTTCAATATAATTTCAAGAAATCATCATTTTATAATCTTACATATTGAGTGTAATAATAAATATTTGAAAAATTGATATGAGGATATTGTTGACCATTTATTTAAATCATAATATCATATGATTTTTTATTTTAAATACAGATGTTTATTATTTTTAATAATATAAAACTAAATATTCCATTATATGGAATTTTATATAATTAATAATTTAGAATAATATATATATAACTCTGTGTGTGTGTGTGTATGTGTGTTTCATATCATGGAATGGAAAGACATGGTGTGTTTAATGGATAATTATGGTGTATGATTTAGAATAAGAATTATTTATATCATTTTAAGGAAAAATATTTTCATATTATCATGTTATTTTTAATATTAAAGATATATTTTGATCTATATGGTGGATGTCATATATTCCCCATCTCTTTTTCACTATAACACATATATTGAAGATGAAAAAATCCCTTAAAAACTTATTCTCTACACATATTTTCTTCCATGGATGATTCAACATGGGTGGTGTAAAGGAAATGTTTTCATACATTTGATCATCATAACCTCCATAAATATTTATCTCTTCTCCATCATCATTGTTTATTCCATGGAATATTATAGTTCTCTTTCAATTATATGGACATTCCAAGGCTTTCAAGGTAATTTTATCGTCATGTCATAAAAAATGACATTACTCACCTCAATTGATGCTCTATTCATTAAAGATAGATGGTATAACCACCATTTGATTATGAGAATCTATGTGATCACATTTAATTTTTCAAACTCAAGATTCATATAATTTTTATATTGTTTATGAAAATATTACTTTCTATAATAATTTTCATAGATGAAATAATAGACATATGTCATGTATTTTTTATTATTGGTTTTATATAATGGATATTTCATTTATTTATGTAGTGTAACATTAGTAAAACTATTCATCATATCTATAAGAATTATTTAGAAAATACACTACTATTTTTTTAGCCTATGAAGATTAAAATTTTTTTTTAATAATGATTGTTTTTTAAAATGGTTTCTTAATATCTTAAAAATAATATTATTTAAAAGTGATTTTTAATTAATTTAAGGTGCATGAGAAATGATTCTGTTAAAAAAATTTCTCAATTGAATTTATAATGGTATTTTGAAGTGTGATTAATTTTATATAGAATTTGATATTTGATTTTATTGTTTCATTATATAAATTTTTATATTTTTTTTATTTTTATTATTTTTATTCATAATATATATTCTTAAAATCATCTACCCCTAGATGGTTTTGGTTGTACAAGGCTAATTTTATTTATCGGTTAATGTTTACATAATAATTAAATGGATAATTTGTTATTGGTTTTGAGTTATAATATGTGTAATATTTCAGTATTATTTGTAGACTAAATTAAATTGGTTGTGTCGGATTTTATGAGAAATTTGAGTGTTATGTGGGAACTCAAGGATTAATTATACCCTACATAGTATTTAAACTTGGTTTTGATACCAAAATCATAATTTAACCCAATTTATATATAACTAACTAATCAAAAAACTTGTATAAGTTAGCCTATGATTCTATAATTCTTATCTTTAGATAAAAATGATTAGGATAAATATTCTAGATTATTCTTATTATACATGAGATTTTCAACCCATATGGGTTATTTTTAGTATTTCAATATCAATGTAGATAAATTTCTATATTGATATTACATTATGTGATGTCCTATAAAAAGTTTTTTTAATGATTTTGATTCTTAGTTTCATTATCTAAAATCAAAATTTTATTTTAAAACATAAAAATTATATTTTAAAAAGGGATGTGGATTTGATCTACTTTCCACATTATGAAAAAATATTATTGTAATTTTATAATTATATTTTAAACAATTATATTGAGATTATTTTTAAAAGGATAATTGTACATTCACCTTGTTATCCTATTTTTCATTAGATCACACCCATATAACACAATTTATTATTTAAAAATCCTTGTATATCCCTTAATTTCTTAGGAAATAATGTCAATTAATTTTTTATTTAATTCTTTATCATTAATTGGTCTCAGTGGTGGTGGTATCATATTTATTTTAATTGTGATACATAGTTCTACTAGTGTAATATATTTTTGTATATTTTATTTATTTTAATATTTTTATACATATATATTCTATTTAAATATTATGGTTGATAATAATTTTTTGGATATTACATTGAATCTTCTTCATTAATTATTTATTATGTGATAAATGATAAATATTTCATAAACTCAATATAGAAAAAAAATATTTTTCTCTGAGGATGTGAAATTAAAATTCAGATTTATAGATTCTCGTTTGAGGTGACATTTCTATGTACCCAATCTAGTATATTACATATCATGGTTTGAAATACAAAAAATACAGGGCTTCCAACATCATACCCAAATCTATCAGAGAACATATCTATAAATTAAAGAGAGAATGAAATGATAACAATAAATTCATGGTAAAATAATACTCTATACCCAAGATGTATTATCATATAACATTGGGTGTAGTGTGGTTAATGATATTCTTTAACAACATGTGCTAAAAAATTTAGGACCAATTTATTTTTAGATCAAATTTCACTAATATGTACCTTAAATCATCTAATATAATGTCTTTATAAAACAAAATATGTTATATATTATCTAAATTACATGTTATCTATATGAAAATAACACTGGAATATTATACTATCATTTTATCTTTATAATAACCTATAATATTATGAAATCACTAGTAAAAACATTTATTATGAAATCCATGGGATAAAGAATTAAATTATTATATTTATTTATCACTAGTCTTGTTAAATTGAAGATTTAACTTCACCAAAATTATGTGAAATAATTTAATTTAGAATAATAATCTCCTCATATCATTATTGTCGAATTTCAATTACGTGTCACTCAATTATGTATTAATTTAATAGTTATAATGATTATTTTTTTGATAAATCCAAATTATCTAAAATTTGTGACCATATCTCACTACCCTATTAAATTAATTCATAGAATAATTACCTCTTAAAAAATTATGCCAAACATCAAATAACATCAATAAATATCAAAATAACAATTTCATCAAATTTTTTCTGATCTCATTGTTATTCAATAAAAATAATAATGATGATTAATCATTATATTTTACTAACAATTTTATCTCAAATATCATTAAAAAAATTTCAAAACAGATGGATCCCACTTGATGACATTAAAAACAATCAACATTTATATCCATTAACATACTAAAAACACAGAAATATATATAAAATATATTACTTATCTAAATTACAATATCCGGATCATTAAATTTTATAATAAACCATACATATATATCATTCTCATGAAAATGAAAAAAATATTTTTTCCTAGAAAATAATTTTCTAACTTTTTATAAATAATGGTAAGGATTCATAAATTAAAAAACATAGATTTTATCTAATTTAAAATATTTCAGTAAATTATATCAATGTTTTTTACATGTAATAGATTAAATAAAATTTCTCATGGTCCACAAATATGTATCAATTATTATCATAGTTCTAAATTTTATTATAATGGAAGATTGATCTATAAAGAAGGTATAATGATTCACAATATAAAATGTGTAGATAAGGGATTTGTATAGAGAAATGGACAAGTGTTCATAAAAAATAGACATATAAATCAGATGATCTACATTATTTAAGCTTAACCACCTTCGTTGGATAGTTTCATAATAATTATATTACACTTTTTGTGTATCTGGTTTATATATCCATACTTTAGAAACCCTCATTATATTTTCAGTATAGCATTATTTCCAAACTGATAGGTCAAGAGTAATGGTATGAACCATCATAGCCCACTACATTAATTTTTCAGCAATTGATTTTTTAGGAGGTTATTTTAGGAACATAAAGTGGTTTATAACATATCATTTACCTGGGAAATTTACTATAGTCTTGGAGGCCAATGTTATTATCTAATAGGCCATTGAAGGGTTGGGTAGTATAGTGGTGATGGTGGTTGTGGAATTGGAACCTATATGGATTTTCATAGTGCATATACCATTTCTGGGGTCATAGGATGAATTTTTGAGAATTTTATGAAAATATTGATATTCAGTGAATCATGAAAAATATATATTTTCATTATCGAATGTATATTATTATAAAGTGTTTACAATGTAAAATTATGATTTGGATTATTTTTTAATTTTGAATAGTTTATTTTTAATAAATATCATACAATTATTTTTTTCAAAATTTAATTTATAAATGAATTTGTCATGAAAAATGTAACATTTAAACAGAATTTTTTTGATATTTTTTTTACATTTTTTACATATAATTTTCAATACAATATGAAAATTATATGTTTGAATTTTAAAAAATTGATTCCATAATTTTAATTAGTGGGTCCAAATATTTTAAATTTGTCCCTATTATTTTTTGTCAAAATGAATTGTAAACATAATAATTTTGGTTACTATCAAAAATGGTAAATCAGGTAATTTTAATGGAAAATAAAATGATAAGAACTATAATAATAACCCAAAACAGACATAAAATTTATTTTTTGATTATATATATACCATAATAATCCCATTTTATAATTTATGAACTTTTGGGGCCACAAAGATGAGAACATTTCCTTTATTGTATTTTATTTAATTAAAAGTCGAACATACAACACTTAGGTTTTTAATAACTATAATATTTTTGGTATCATTTTATCAAGTGGGTGTGATAGACTACAAATATAATTATGTAATAATAAATGTTGTGTGAATTCGACCGCTTATGGGGGAATTTGTGATGATTGCTCCTACTTTATAATGGTGGTTTCCTCTGAGCTGGTCCAACTCCCATAAGTGATGGATGGAACTCCGACATCTAAAAATGGGGAAGGTTCATATTTCTCCGCTTCTTATAACCCTAATCTCCTACCCTTTTACATGATATTTGATGAATGTAAAAGTCCCTGATTTGTTCGATGGGTTCCCTATCATCACGATCTTCATCACAGAGGTCAAACGAAAATTTGGATCATTTGAATCATAATTTAATAGTTCAGTTATATAAGGAATGTCCCAAGGTTGATTCAATTGATAAATATTTTTTCGGGTCATAGGAATTTCACGATAGGCAAACAGTGGGGTTTTTAAAAAAAAAATTATATGATACGTTTCTCATCGGGGGATGATTTAATCAGAACCTTGTCTAGCCCCCCACAATGTTTCAATGGATTTTGGTTTTACCTCTATAGATAGACATACGACTTCAATTTGAATCATGAATCAATTTAAATGGAAATTTGGGTTATTTTCTATAATTTTTCATTACCATTTCAAAGTACATAAGTTATTATGTTTTATTGGAACCTATTTGGTATATTCTTATGTTCGGATAGCCATAATTAATCTATTTTCAATCCTGTTAACCTGTGACTTTTTGTGGAAGTGGATGTGTCAATATTGTCATTCGATTATGTTTGGATCAATGTAGGTGAAGTGTTTCAATACTTCCAATATGTAGTATACAAATCAATTTCAATTTTCTTTCTTCTGCAATAATTTGGTCCATTTGACAACATCCTATTGATGAGGGTCCAAGAATCCCACTAAGTAGATGGGTGTGGGTAGTGGTATGTAATTTAAGGATAATTATGAGGCATTATTTTTGGATAGAAATTAGTGGGAGTGTCCAATGAGTCTAAAACGTCCAAGAATTTATATTCTAGATAATGGGAATTGAATTAATTAGCGATAAACAACTTCTATCATATGAGGAATGATTTATGCATATCCCAACCACATCTACCTGCTTCTTGTGGAAACAGGGACTTGATATGGAGGAGGAGTGTCATGGTAGTGGTCTTTATTTTTTGGATGAAAAAATAGTGGATGATGGAGGATCCAAGATTCCCATGGCTGCTTTATACACTAAGAAAGTGAAATCAGGGTCTAGTTTTAGTGTTAAGGGTCCTGATAAGGCCTATAAGACACCATGTTCGGGTGACTCTTCTAGTTGTAATGTGTTTTTGCATTAGGAGGTGTCATTTATTGTGTTGGGAAATAGGTTTTAGGGGTCATTGAATGATAATTAGGTCAAATAGGCTAAAATAGATCATGTTAGTCCCCCAATAGTTGAGAAGGGGGCCTCTAGGATTGAGTCTACTGACGAGGATTCTGAGAATTTATCTTCAAACAAAGAATATGACACTCAAGGTAATTAGATATCAATCTTAGGAAGATGTAAGATATGGGGGTTGGTTATAAATAAATAAAGTTTTATTTATATTTTCCACCACCATGGGAGATGAGATCAATGAATAAATCAATATCCAAGATGATGGACATTGATTGCTACCTCCCCCCCCCCCCCAAGGATACTTCTAGGAAGAAACAAGAGGTTAGAGTAATGATTGATCCTTCTATGGTGTTTCTTAAAAACATGAAATAAGAAATGGTTGAATCTATTCTTAAAATTAATTCTAATGAGGAATAAGCTAATAGGGTTATGGGAAGGCCATTAAGGGTGGTTACCAACAAGGAGTAGAGTAAGTAGATGAACAAGAAAGACCTGATACTGATCATGAGATTCAATGATGGAAAGATAAGTAAATAGGCGTACATTTAGTCATAGATAAAACTTGTATATTAATTCATAGACCTTTTTAAGGATGATCAAGATACTCAGGTTTTCACTATCTCTTGGAAATTGTATATGGAGATAAAATCTAATATGATAAAATTGTTCATTAATGGTTCTATTATTTTCATTACTACTTCATCTAATGGTTTCTCAATTTTTCCTTATAACTGTTTTCTATAAAAAAAATTAATTTTCAATCAATAATGAAATTTTATTATCTTCATCAAGATAATTTTCTTTAAATTTATAGTAAATAAAAAATTACATTAATTCATTACTCAATTCTAGATTAGTAATAATTTAATTAATCAAAAAACTAAATAATTGATACTAAAAATATTTAAAAAATAATTCTAGAGAAAAGATCTGATCTAATAAATTTAATGATTACTTGGACATGTTTTAGTCTTTTAAAAATATATTTTTAATTATAAATGATATCTTGATGTTACTAGTGTCTATGAAATGAATTGTTATAAATTTTTACATTATCGATATTTTATAGTAAATAATATATTATTAAATTATATAAAACTTATAAAAATATTAAATTATTACAATTTATTTTTATGAGTTCAAAAATACTGTCCATGGCCCATTTATTCATCTTTTTTCAATTTATAGAAGCTTTATTGTCCCTCAATGAGTAAAAATCCAAGTTGTTACGATAAGAGTTAATTGGGTAAAACTAGGGTTAAAACTAATTTATATGTATAAAAATATGTCTTAAACCTTCATAAAAATTATTGTAGGGTGTATTTAGATTTTTTAATATATTCTATTATAAATAAATCATTATATTTCCATTTTTTATTTAAATTTAATTTATATTAATTTAATATTTTGGGAAATTCTAAGAGTGCCACTCCCCTATCTTATAAAATGGAACCTCTTATTCATATCTTTTAAAACCTAAAATACCATTTTTTTAGTTCAATGACAGCCAAAATACTTCTTAGAAATCATACCGGAATTATAAATGTACTTTAGTAGTCATTAAACAAATATTAGATGTATTAATTTATTAATAAAGGGTTGTTTTCAATGAAAAGGTATAGCTTTTATCAATATGTTTTAGATTTGTTTCTTCTTACAAATTCATAAAACCATATTAAATAAAAAAATTATTAATATTATATTTACATGTTATTATGTTAGAATAATGAATTACATCCTTATTTTAAATCATTAAATGGGAATATATTTCCACATTCATGTTTTTGATGAACTACTACCACACAAACTGATGTAATTCATCTTCCATAACTACCACTCAAGACTGGTTATAATTATGTAATTAATGTTTATATATGATATTAATGACATATTTATCATTATTATAATATAATAAACCATTTAACTTCTTATCTTTCCCAACATAAACAAATATTAATTTATTTTCTTGCGTGCGTGTGGACTACCACATCAATAAAGCAATAAGATCTATTTTTCACCACCACATCTCATGGATAATATATATAATATTATTATATTAATTAATATTATATTTATAATATTATTATCATTCTAAAAATATTAAATAATACTTTCCTTTTTCCTATAATGATTGTTGAAAAATGGAAATGTTGTACTTGCAAGTGAACGACATACGATCTGCATGAATGTAATATAGATTATTTTTAACAACCATATTTAATGGTTGGTTTATAAAATATAATAAATGTATAAATCTGATAATTATGAAATTATTATTAATAATATGATGGAATGATGACCTCTTTGACCATATTCCACATACCTATTTCTTTTTAGACTTATGATTCAAATATCATCAAAAAATTCAATGTAAACTTAAAAAATTAATTAATTCTACATAAAATGGTAATAAATAATATAAATTATGTAATTAAAATGAAAACATTCTTAATAATGAATTATTTTTTATTATTATTTAGGAAGGAAAAAAATATGTGTCAATTCATACTCAAGGTAAGGGACTTTTATTTAAATAATGTTTCCTTAAAAGATACCCTAAAAACACTATGATTCGTCAATATCCTTATACTTTTCTCTAAAAATACATAAAGACGGATTTTACTATCATTTAATGATTATTTAAAGTCATTTTTATTAATGTTTATAAAAAATGGTTTGAATGGAATTTTTTTTCATTTTCCAAATGAGGTGCTTTGTGACTAGTCCAATGAAAATACAGATGGGTTGTTTTTTAAATTATACATCACAAATATAATTCAATATTGTAATGATGACTTAATTATTTTCTAGTTTGCTTTAAAATATTATATATTTCTTTACAAATAATTATTTTTTATATATTATTTTCACAAATGTTAATTTTAAAATGTGGTTTTAAAAATAAATTAGTTTTTTAATATAAAAATATTTTTAGAATATGGGTTTTAAAGAGTTTCTAAAATATTTTAAATTGAAATTTTCTAAAAATGAAGTATTTTATATGGTAATTGATAATTATATATGAAATGGGTGATTTTGATATAGACTATACAATGGGTCTATCCCCATTCCATGTCATAGGTAACATACCTTGTCTTTTGAGGAAAGAATTAGGTAGTTAAAAAAGGGAATATCATATGGATTTAATTGAGAACATAGTATTTCTAACATGAGTTTTAAAAGGGTTATGAATGTGATTGTCTATGTTTCTAAAATAGTTTTTTATTTTCCATGAATGGGTTTTATGATATTTTGTTGAGAAAAAAGTGTGTGTGTTATTCATGGGGAATTTTTTTATTTCAGACAGCTATAGAACATTGAAAAAAAGCTAAAATTGCATGTTATTTCATGTTTTTTGTAGGTTTCATAGAATATTAGGGAAAATAATGAGGTCCAAATGAAAATTGTGATGATTTATTCAAAAAATAAGAAAAATTTTCATTCAAATAGTTTAGTTTGGTGGAAAAAATGGATTCTGAATTCTAATTTGTCCACATTCTAATATAATTTTTTACGATGTAATATCATGTTCATATATTTTTTACAAATATATTAAATAAGTTTGTACTATTTTATTATGATTATATAATTTCATTTTTACCCATGATGAATTTTTAAATAATGGTTAGAATGGAATATTTTTTTCAATCTACAAACAAGGTACTTTTTGAATTTTTAGATAAAAGTATAAAAGGAATTTATTTATATCATTTATGTTAGGAGTGGATTTTTTGTGCTTCATTATGCCTATGTTATTTAAAATTTTATTTAAATATTCACGTGGTTATTTTTCTATGAAAAAGTTTTACACAAATATATACATTGTTTTTCTAAAAATATGTGATTTTAAAATGAAAATGTTAATTTCGTTAAGAATTTTTCTATTAGGTAATATTTCATGATTTTTTGTTTATGTTATGTTATTTTTTGTTATAATTTTGATCGGTTGTTATATTATTAACCTATGAATGTTGGTTCCATAATAAACCAAGGATGTGTGGTTATATTATGACCTCAAATGTAATCGGTATAGAAGTAGATATTATAGTTATTCTATATTTGAGATTAGGTTAGTAGATTATGTATCTCATAAGAATTGATGGTAATATAATTTAGTGGTAATTCCATGATTAACTTTTATAGTTAATATTCATCAGTTATGATGGTTACACAAAGGTAAAGTATGTATGTTAACTGATATAGTCTTCAATGAGTAACTGCTGTGGATACTCCAAAGATTCCAAACATTTCAAAAATGTTTTATCTATTTTTCTTATGGGTTTTAGATTTTTTCTTGGTGAAAAAAATCTATTTCTTCATTTGAAACTGACTTACTTCATAACCTCAAATAATTATGTGATAAAGGTACAAATACACTGTCCTTTTATTATTTTAACTAGACTACTGTATTTTTTTTATTTTATGAAATTTAATTATATTTTTGTTCCCATACCATGTTTTAAAATGTTTTTCAATTTATTTTAATTAATATTAGGGATATGAACGAGGTTAATAAGAAAATTGTGTAGATTTATAATGAAAATAAAAACTTCTGTTATTTGTTAATTATTGATTACTTTGAAATATATAAACATAGTTTTGGTTTAAATTTGTGACATATTGTTTTAATATATAATAGTTTCTATTAATTATCTAAAACTATAAACCCAAAATACCATCCTGAATGTAACAAAGTGAATTCTAGTTAAAACCCACATAAAATGTAATGATTAAGGTTGAGTCCTTACATTTGGTATCATGGGAGATTTTATAAAACATTTGAAATTATTATTTTATCATGATGAATTATCTAGAAAGTTATGGATACTATCATGGGTTTTTTAGTTTTTGGTATACTATATGTTCCATGACATAGATAATTTCTTTTAGGGGATTTCAGAGATGATATTTTAAGGCGACTAATGGGATTTTTGGAGTTTCATTCATTTGAGGTATATGTGACCTTACTGTTTGTCATGTGGAAATTTTATTTCAGTAATAACTATATTTTCATTTTGAGGAAATAATTTTATAGTAATGGAAATAATTTTGGGTTTATATCGATCTTTCATTTTGAGGTAATTATGGGTTATTACATTTTTGGATGAAAAATTAAAGGCATGAGATAACTTTTGTGGTTCAAAATTTACTTAATTTGGATTATATTATGGCTATTTTTTGGATTTTTATCATATATCTTGTAATATTATATTAAATATTGTTTTAGATCAATGAAAACCAAAATTTCGGGTGACAACCCACCACATCCGTCAAGGATGTGAGGTTTAGACACACAAATAAATGGCGAGAATGGTGCATCACATATCACTAACCTACTTGATTTTGTGGTTAGTATTAAATTTAGTTTTTTGTTAAATAGATCTATATAATAATAATATGTTTATTTACTAAGCTTATGTTTTATGGTTTATATAAAAATAATTATTGGAGAATGATTTGGTGATTAATTTAATAATGTTATTTCATAAGAAGTGGACTATAATTTCTTGGGGAAGATTATAATAGTATGTTAAATAGGATATTAAGAGATTTTTATTTTTAAATTATGTTTGAACTATTTTTTATAAGACTATATTATTTTGTTGATTATTTATGGTAATTTAGGTTATTTATGGAAATATACTTACATATCATTGATATTATATGTTTAGGGAACTTTGGTATCAAACTTCAAGAGTAATTGATTCTATTTTGAGATAAATGTTACAATTATTCATGTAAGGCTATGAGATCAATATCCATCTAATTATTTGGTATAAATATTTTTCTGGAATACTTTTTATTATAAATAAGGATAATTATTTATTTAATTAAATATGTTTAATATTGGGTATTAATATTGAATATTGTAAATTAATGTAGAATTTTTTTATTTTATGTTTTATAAATTTTGGTAATTATCTTATTCTGTCTTAATTTTTTTTTATTTTGGATAATTAATAAAAATATGAGGAATATATAGATATTTTTTTTTTCATTTTATGATCCATATAAGTTAATTCTATCTTTTCATGAATGAAAAAAATCATCTTCAAAACACATAATTTGGAGAAAAAGATGACATTTTCATGGAAATTGATTAAAGAATGAAATTATACATGACATGAAATTATATTTATTTATGTTATTTGTATCAGTATCAAAATAAATACATAAATTTGAGAATAGTATGTGGATATAAATTATCAATATACTTTTCATACCGAGAAATCAATGTCCTTTGAACCCATCACTGATTTCTGATTTTTTATGGTTAAAATTCTCAATACTCTGTTCTCCATCACTATTTATAAGTCCTTAGGAGAAATATGTTTCTCTTACATTTCCCTGTTTCCAATTCCAACTTATGTTCTCATACTAGAAAACCTAGTTATTCATTATTTCAGAATACATTCCTACTTCCCTTTTCTCTCTTATAATGCAAATGTTTTTTACCCTTTTTACAATGTGGAATTTCAAAAAAACGATGCTTTTGAACTCAAAACCATGTTAGAAAACTCAAGTTGAAAATTGTGAGGATAAAATTCAAAAAAATTGGGGAGATTGTTATAACCTTGGTAATTATAGAATAAATTATTTTAGTGTATATAATTATTCTTAAATTATGTAGTTATATTAATTATAATATATTACGTAATTTTAAAATTTTAAAATGAGATGGTATTATTAAAATAATTACACAAATTTTTATTAAATAAAAATTTAAAAACTATAAAATATTTATATGAAAAAACTAATTTTATTTTTATATAAATTATGTAAAAATTATCATAGGATGGATTTTTTAAATCATTTTTTAATATTTATTTTTGAATGAATAGAGAAGAATATTAATTTTTTAAACTGTATTTTATTTTAAAGTATTTGAAAGGTAATTTTTTGGGATTATTTTTAAAATTTTATTTAGTTTATTATGATTTAAAGCTATCAAAATATTGTTTTTAAGTGGATTTTTACTTTAGTTTTTTTAAAAAAATATTTTATATTTAAAAATGCATTTTTTTCGAAAACAATTTTTCATTTCATTATACTAGTTTATTTTTAAATAATATTATAAAACATTAATATTTTTAATACTGATAAATAGTTTCCTTATTTTTAATTAAGGATTTCATATTTTCCAAATATTTCCTTTTAAATTTTGGCCATTATGAATAATAGTTTTAGTAATCATGGTTTCTATGGTAATGGGTAAAGCTGTTAATTTATTTAAAACAAATAAATGATATGAACCAAGAAATTACTCAATCACATAAATAAATCTTATTTTATGAGTATATATAAACCTTTATATTATATTATTATAATATATTACCATTATTGTCCACATGGTTGAGATTATGAGCTTTTTGTATTTCATTTAAGGAAACGTCAAAAATATCAAACTGTTGTTTATAATATGATTAATATGATTAATATTGTTTTCTCTAGAGTATATGTTAGAATATAATTATTATTTTTAAATATAAATCATTTATATAATGAATTGAAATTTATTTTTAATTTTTATTGAATAAATAATTACCATAAATTCATACTCAATGCTAATGTTGTAATTATTGAATTAATAGAAAAATTTAAAAAATGATATTAAAGATAATAAAATAAATATAATTTTTAATAATAAATATGATAAATTAATTTAATTTATTACATTGACATTTTGGTAAATTTTTAACTTATTTTTTGGAATTATAATTGTTACATTGATATTGTTAAATTTAATGTAATGGAAAGTTCTAAAAATTGACAATTAAGATATTTTATAGTAAATAATATTTTAATAAATGATATAAAATTCATAAATATTTTAAATATGACCGAGTTATTAGGATATGTTTTATAATATAAATAATTGACCATTTAGGGATATTTTCTTGATTTATATTGACTATATTGACTCTTAAAGAGTAAACCCCCCATATTGACAATTTCAGAATTAAAGGGGTTAAACAAGAGTTAAAAATAAATGATAAGGTTAAAAACTTGTTAAAATATTTTATGAGATTATTTAAACCCATAATCATATTATATTTGAAATAATTCACTATTGATCCATTTGGATTTGAAAACTAATTTATAATAATATAAATTTTTTAGAAATGCAATGATCTATCCCCTCCATTTTAAAAGGGAACTTCTTCTTCTCATTTCATCATAGTTCAAAACCCATTTGGATGGAAAATATTTATCAAAATACCATCATATAATCCATAAACTTATTTTATAATTTTTTTTATTCATAATTCCAATCAAATATGTCTTATGTTTTTATAAAAAAGAGGTTCCCCAAAGGAGAGGTATATTTTGATCTGAAAGTTTTAGTTTTGTTTCTTATTCCTCAATATTCATGGAATATTAAACAATTATAAAATAATAACAATAGTATCCTTGATATATTGATATATTATTAAGTAATTTTTATGACTATAACTATATCTATTTCCAAAAAATTTAAAAATAATACATCATTCTTGTGTTTGATGGACTACTACCTCATAAACCGATATAATTAATTTTCCATAATTGTCTCTAAATAGAGTTTAAAGTGATGGAATTAATGTTTTTATATGATATTAATGAACTAATTATCATTTTTAATATATAATAAATAATTTACTTTCTTACTCTTCCAGTCATAGAAAAATGATATTGTCTACCCTGTGTATGCATTGACTACCACCACTGTGAAGTAATGCGATTTGTTTTCATCACCAGATAACCAGGATGATATATATAATTATATTTATAGATTTAATATTATAACTAATATATTTTTATAATTATAAAAATATATAATTATACATAACCTTTTTCTATAACAGTCATTGAAAAATTGGAATGTTACTCATGTGTAGGTAAGATCTAACGTCTCTATGATTGAAACATAGTAAATTTTTTATAACAATTTTTAATGGTTGGACTTAATAATATAATTTATGTATAAAAATTACAATCAAGTCATGAATATTATTAAATATATCATGGAACTATGGATTCTTGGACCATAATAATCTTACCAGAGTCATATTGGACATATCAAATAAATATAATTAAAATAAATCAAGTGGACTTAATTTATTGTCTAATTGTATGTAAAATTATAAAAACTGATAATAAAGGAATAATAAAAATATATTTCTTAAGAAATAATAAGCAATCCTAAGTCAATTTTTCAGGAAGATAAATAAAGTACACGATGAGTCAGACTCATGGTAAGGGACTTCACCTCAATCTTCTTTTCTGGATGTATATTTTGATGGTATTCACTTATATTACTTTATTAGATTTATATGTAGAATCTTTGATATGTTATACCATTGTTTTCTCAATTTTAATGATATTTAAATTTTTTATATTTTATTATTTTATGTGAATTATGATTCAAATGTTTCCAATTTTTTAAGGTAATTGTTTTTAAAATTATCTTTTATGGATTCCCAAAAACTCCATTTTCGTCATTATCCAGTTTTTTTAACAATATAAAGAATTATATCAATATTATCATATGTTTTCTTAATTAAATTTGTAACCATATTGAATTTTTTTGTAATGGTTGGAATGGAATATTTTCTTTGATTTTCAAAAGTGGTACATTGTGAATTTTCTAATAAAATTATAAAAGTACTATTTTTAAATTAAATGGAATAATTGGATCATCCACCTTCCCGACACATTAATTTTTTGACGATTCGATTACATTTTTACTTGGTTATTTTCAAATTAAATTTTTTACTTTTTATGTGATAAGTTTTTCTAAAAATTAGAAATATTAAATGAGGAGGTTATTTTTAATAATATTGTTTTTATAATACATGATTTCATGATTAGTGTTTAAGATATGGTTCTTGGTATTTTTTATGATAAATGGTGATTTTTTTATTAACAAATGATTTTTGTTTATTTGATAATCCCAAGATAGGGGTCGGGTTATAATCCACAATTCATTAGGTTTAAAATTTGAAAATATTTTTATTTTAAATACAAGATATATTTAACTAATTAGGTTTCCCCTAAGATATAATTAGAATATACTATGATGGTTAATAGTGATTATTTTTCATGGTTACTCAATTTTGAATTATTGAACATAATGGTAAAGGTATTCTATGAGTAGTTGTAGTGGTTACTCCAAAGATTCCCCAAGTTCCCATCATGTTTTACCTATGGTTTCTATGGGTTTTAATAGTTTCCATTGAGAAAAATGTGTGTTTTTCATTTGAAAAATATTAATTCTATAATATCAAATAATAATGTGATAATGGTAAGTATACAATGTATTTTAATATTTTTCACTAGACTATCAAAATTCATTTATTTAATTACCTTACAATGATTTTATGCACATGATGTATAGTAATTTAGATCATGGGTAAGATTATTTAAATAACAAAGAAACCAACCATTTCTACATATGATTTGAGATAGATTATATAGGAGTATCATCGTTTATTGGATGTAAAGGATTTGTGATCATTAAATAATTATTAAAACATGAAGAGTCCAATAATCTCCCATTTTTGATGATCCAAATTCATGTTTATTAGATATCTCTTCATATTTTGTTGTCTCTCCCTTAGCTGACTTTTCTCCCCATTTTGAAATTATCAAAAATATTACAATAAAAAGAAATAATTAATGTAAAGAAGAGAATAGTTAACAACAGGAAAAATTGCATTAGATGGAAAAAGATGTGGCAGTACAAGTAGTATGAAGAATAAAAAATATTCCTATAAAATAGAAATTTCACTTTTCGTCAGCATGAATTGTCTTCTATTTTCCCTTGGTAGAAGGATCCAAAGGATCCATGGGAGCATATGTAGAATATGAATAAGGGTGTGAGCCAAATTCCATAGAAGGAAGAGGGAGTCCTTCAAAAATTGATGGTTCCAATGTAGGTTCGGTGGAAGACCGAACAAATTTTTGGTCAAGGATAACAGGTAAGATCTAGCTCAGAGCTTGAGATACAAACATTGAGGTAGACATAAAGGCAATGGATGAGAAAGGATGTAAACTAGGCCACAAGGGTGATAATGGCTAATCCACTATATCAGTTCTCTACACATGAAGATAAGGCTTCACTAACCGAATGAAGTTAGTAATAATATCACCACCATACCTTATTTCTTTCTGAAAACCATCTTTGTTCTCCATGAAAATTTCCAATTAATGAGTGAAATCATTCATCTTTTTAATTGTAATATGAAATTCTTGAGTGATGGGAGGGATTTTTAAAATATTTACAAGATACTTGAAATTATTGGTCAAATCATGTTTAGAGAAAATCCTATTAAAGTAGCAATCCACATTCTTAGTAATTTGTTCATGATAATAATTTGAAACCTTTGAGTGAATCCTTACCAAATCATGTACCTATCACTATTATTGACAACCATAGATAGATTCCCTTTATAAAATCCAGTAAACACTAATTTAATTTCATTCTTAACAACAGTTCTAATCATATCACTATCAAGGGTCTGAGATAACTGTCTAGAAGCACTACTGGCAGTAATAGCTGAAGTGAGGGGGTGGTACGTGAGGGATATGTTTGTCTCGGTAGTTGTTAGGTTTTCAGTGGCGTATGGAGATGGTGATGATTTGCATGCAATGACTAGGGCAATGCCTTCTAGTCTAGAGATATGCAATCAGCACAATATTAAACTAAGCATAGTGGAATCTGACTCTTTGGTTTTGTGCAATGCTTTGAAAGGAAAAGGAAATATTCCTTGGAATATTGCCTATATTATCAGAAGATGCAGAGAAATTATGGTCAGGCACATGGATGTTTCTCATACTTGGAGGGAGGGGAATATGGTAGAAGGTTTTCTGGCTTATATGGCACCATCTAATCAAGATATGTCTTCTCTATTTTCCTTGGGTTCTTTTCCGATGTAGGGGATAAGGTTTGTAGTTAATGATTCTCTAGGTTTACATTATTTTCGTCCCCCATGAGGTTTTGTTATTGGTGTTTTTATAAGGGCCTTTTGGAAATCAATAAAAATGCAACTTTTCAGTCAGTCAATAACAAGCTCACACATCACATGGACTATCTTCTTATTTATCTCAGCCACTTGGTTAGCTAATGAAGTCACGTTCAGTTGAAGCATAGAGGAAATATCCTATGCAATCATAACACTAACATCCTAAATAGGATGATCCATATGAATTTTCCATGATTACAAGACTTTCTGCATATCATCGACCATATCTCTATGAAAATTCACTTCATCACTCAACAGTTTGTTCTCAATTACATCCACTTGAATTTCATGATGCGTTTTTGGATGAATCTACCATATGATCTTCTCTAATAGAAAGACACCATCAATTTCAACCTGGATTGTTATAGGAGAAGGTTTTATGTTCATGAGATTTTCGATTATAGAAAATAATGTCTCTCTAAATTCTTTGAAATCATAATGAATCATGAAAGTAGGAGGTTCTTGTAAGGGTTAGTGAATAAAAGGATAGAAATACTAAGGTTCCTTGGTAGAGATTACATATAAAGCAGAAACTTATTTCATTTTAATCATAGTAGATAGTTCTATTCCTTTAATCAAGGCTTATAGGGTATCATTCAAATCAATGTTACTAGGGAAAATTATACAATGTATCCATAGTTCATTGATCAATATGGTTAGGAATTTCTACACCTTATAGACTAGGGTTTAGCTCCCACAAAACTAGTGCATCTCTCACCGAACAATGATATTCACTTCCTTGATTGGGTTTTAAAAGATCATCTCCAATACTCTCACCCATTTCTTTTCTAGAAATCTATAATGATTTTTTCCATTCATTCCTAAGAAGAAATGGATAATTTAAATATTACCTTGTTCTTACAAACGTTCTTCAACTGCAACTTCATTGTCAAGAGAATATTATTCTTCTGAAGGCTTTTCATGAACAACCTTTACATTTACACTAACAACAAAATATTTTCCAAAATATGGTTCTTAATCCAAATGAACAATTCTTTCAGTAATAGATGATTCCACTTCACCTATGTATTGTGGAATATATATGTTGTCCTCCTTATCAATGAAAGTTTATTATATAGATGAAACAACTGCCTCTTCACCCTCTTAAACAAGACAGTCAAAAATTTCATCTGGTCCAAAACCAGATCAAAACATTTCTACAGTTTTGAAGGATGTTCATCCAGATTAAACATTTTATATATCCTTTCATTATCTTCCACCCAATACATTTTCTATGGATTCCAACTAATTTTCATCCTTTTGACTATAACCTTTGAGATACAAAATTCACAAACATTGATGAATTCTTCATTTGGTCCAACCATTCCTTTAGCATATAGAATAGAAGATATTAATCTTGAGTATAACAAAGAGGTTGAATTTGAGGTTGTCTTTATCAACTCACTCATATGAAGTACAACATACTTTCATAGGTTAATGTTGTGTTTATTATTCATAATATGTATCAAAATTACATCCTTTTATTTAAGGTTAATATATATATTTTTCTCAGACTAATCAAATTTTGAATAAACATAAATAGTAATTTTGATTCATCATCTAACTCAATAGTAATAAATCTTATTTTATTTCTATTTCAATTCTGGCTTCCCATGTCCTCTTTTAAAACAAAAACACCACTATGAGGAGGAATACCTTTCTAGTATTCCTCAAAAAATCCGTCATGAGATATCCCAAGGAATGAATCCCAAAACCATGGGGAAAAATACATCATTGGACATTAATCCATCTCCTCATAAAAAAACCATATTCTGTATCAAATGAGAACTAGACAACCTAATATAACTGATCAACAAGCTTCAGATAAATTGTCCTTGTCTCCTTTGTGAACCAACACATCCCTCCATATTCATTATGTACTTTCAACACTAAATACTAACTTTATATAATCCATTTATGATATATTTCATTTTCCGTAACCACTATTCAATGAAAATGTTTTTGGTTCAGTGGTCCTCCGGGTGCTACCTTTGGTGATCATTTCACGTTCTACATAGATCTGTGCTTCTCAGGAGTTGAAGAACATGGGAATTTAATTGTGAGAATTCAATGAGGGTTTCAAGAGAGAGAGATATATATGAATGATGTATTATGGTTTGATAGAGACGAGATTCATTTTAGATAAAAGAGAGATCAAGTGATGAAAAGAGTAAAAAATATTATGTTTTTATCATCTAAGGATATCAAACATCACAAATTCCAAAGTGTCATAAAATTGATCAACACAGTGATACAGGTAATAAAATAAAAATAAACTAAAAATGTGTCATTATGGTGAGACCGGAATAAGTTGTCATGGTGAGACCGAAACATGTTCTCATGGTGTAATCATTATCGTGTGTCTACAAACGGTGAGACTGTAATACGTGAGAGATTAAGTAAAAGATAGTAACTGAGAGACAGTAACTGTGAGACCGTAAAAATGAAAAAACAACTTCAATACAATAAATTATAGAACTGTTAGAGTGAGATAGAAATATTAAAATATTGACTTGAGAAACCATAAACTGTGAAATAGTATGTTGTAAAACAGTACACTTTCTACATAATATTTATAATTCCCAAATCAAGTATGATTTAATCTATCCTTTCGTAATTTAATGTTTTGATGAATATATCTGCAATTTGATATTTTGTTCCAATGAATTCCAAAGTGATATCAAATTTTTGATAATGGTCTCTCAAAAAGTGATGTCTTACATCAATATGTTTTTTTCCTACAGTGTGGAATAAGATTTTTGGAGATGTTAATAGAACTTCTATTCGCACAATTTATAGATACATTCCTGAATTTATATCCATAATCTAGTAATGTTGGTTTCATCCACAAAATTTTTCCACAAAAACAACCAGCATCTATATATTCATCTTCAATAGTATATAATGCAGTAGAGTTTTTTCTCTTACTATATAATGATACTAGAGACATTCCTAAATGGTTACATGTTCTAGATGTTATTTTTCTTTTAAACATGAAACCACTGGAATCGGCATCATAATAACTATCTTACTCAAATTATCTTCCTCTAGGATATTCATATCTTATATTGGGTGTATGTTTTAGGTATTTGAAAATCATTTTAATATCAATATAAATGAGATTCCTTAGGGATTTCTTGAAAACAAGCACGCATATATACACAAAACATTGGGTCTTATTGGTAGTAGTTATATGTAGTAAGCTTCCAATAATTCCTCTGTATGTTCTTTGATCAATAGATTTTTCATCATCAATAATATCCAAGTTACATGTAATACTCATTGGAGTATCACTACTTTTAGTGTTTTTTAAGACAAATCATTTTAAAATATATTTAGTATATTTTATTTGGTTTAAAATAATAGATTAACTATTTTAAATGATTATACATACAAGAAAGAATTTTAGTTCTCCCATTAAAATCATTTCAAATTCGTTTTGCAACATTTTATAAAATTCAATACGTGATGAATTTTTTGAAGATAAATAAAATCATCTACAAAAATATGAACAACTAAAACCTCATTGGAAATTCATTTTATAAAAAGGCTAGGATTACATATAACATTTGTAATACCATAATAAATAAGAAAAGTAATTAATCTATCATACCAATCTCTTAGAGTTTTTTAATCCATAAAAATATTTTTATATATTGAAAACATGATTTGGAATGTGATGGTTTGTGAAACCATGGGTTTTTCAACAAATACATCCTCATTTATGTACCCATTTAAAAATTCACTCTCGATATCCATTTTATATAGTTGTAAATTCATATGTGGATAATAAGAAAGCAGGATTCTGATGGCTTCATGTCTTGGTACTGGTGTAAGGGTCTACTCATACTCAATTCCTTATTCTTGACTATGTCCCTTTAACACAAATGTAGTCATATTTATAACTATATCACCTAATTCATATACTTTATTTTAAAAAACTGACTTAGTTCAAATAGTAAATATGCCTTTGGGACTGTCAAAGTGTTTCCAAACCCTTTTCATTTCCAACTGATTTATTTTTTCTTTTATAGCCATCACCAAAAATTCATCATAGATGGCATCATTAATGTTTTTTGGTTTATTTAGTGACAAGAAAATTTGATTTTCAACCAAATTTCTAAGACAAGATCTTGTTTTAGATCCTTTATCTAAATATCCTAAAACATCATCTAAAGGATGTTTCTTGAGTCTAACTGCTGTAGAAAAAGTGGGTCTAATGATTTAAAGTTCTTCAACATTTTTGAGATCATTTTGACTTGAATCTAGAGAATTTCTAGAAGTATAGGTTTATGTTTATTATTTTAATGGATGGTTAGAGAATTTAGAATTTATTTCTAAAGTTGACATATCATCTTCTAGGTTCTCTAGAGTGGTCTTAGTTATGTGTGGATCTGTCTCATAAAACATTACATAGAAAAATTATTCCACACATTTAGTTCATTTGTTAAACACTATATATGTTTTAATATAGATTTAATATCCTAAAAAAATTCCTTCGTCACTCATGGATGAAATATTATCATGATTTTCCTTAGTATTAAGGGTATAAACTATTCTAACATAATCATTGAAGTAGATTAATTTGGGTTTTCTATTTTTCGATAACTCAAATGACATTATTTTAATAATGGATATTATAAACACAATATTAAGGGTATAACATGTTGTATTGATTGATTTACCCCAGACAAAATAGGTATGTAATATTAACTTTTCATGGTTCTAGAAATCTCTTGCAAGGTCCTATATCAACTTTCTACACCTCCATTTTATGTGGTGTTCTAGGGGAAGTTAATTTAGGTATATAACCATTTTGTCAGAAAAAGGATTCAAAATATTTATTTTTATACTTAGGTCCATGATAAATTCTTAAGGATTTAATTCTATGTCCACCCAAATTTTCTATAGTTTTATCATATTTGGTGAAATGAGTGCAAGTTTCACTTTTGTGAGCCAGAAATAATGTCCAAGTATATCTAGAAAAATCATCTATAAGAACAAAAATATAGTTCTGGGAATTTAAAATAGAAATTATATATGGCCCAAAGAAATCCATGTGATATAACTTGATAGGTTGAGAAGTTGACACTTGTTTCTTTGTTTTTATGGAAATTTTTTATTTCTTTCCATTTCGACAATGATTACACACTTTATCATTTGGAAACTCTTGTTTGGGTAGGTCTTTTACTAATATATGTCTGGTTATATTTTGAAAAGAGTGATTATTTCAGTATCCTAGTCTTTTATGACAAAACCACTACTCTTTGTAAAACACACATAAAATTGAATTAGTTTGTGAAACTAGAGAATCTAGCTTAACAAAGTATACATTTTTATTTTTCAATGAAAAAAATATTAATTCATTTTTATAATTAAAAACATTAAAAGAATCATATTATAATTTAACATGAAATTCATCATCACATAATTGTAAAATACTAAGAAGATTATATTTTAGTCCATCAAAAAATGTGTTTTGGAAATAAAAACTGAGTTAGAGTCACTGATTTTTCCATGGCCAATGATTTTTCATTTGGTATTATCACCAAAGGTGGCATGTACACCATAAATTTATGTTATGTTCTTGAATCTTGAAAACTCTCCCATCACGTGTCTTGAACACCCACTATCCAAGTACCATAATCTTTTATAGGAGCCCTTTAAACAATTTTCCTACAAAATATTCAAATAAATATAGACTTTGGTGCCCATATTTTTTGGGTCTAGTAATATTAGTCACTAGTGCTTTTGGAACCCACATCTTCTTCATAGGTTTTCAACAAGCATTATGTATGTACTTGAAAAATAAACTCTATTTGGTCTAGAAAGTCATAAAATAGTAGAGAGTGTATCATAATTTGAACTAGAAGTATATTTTCTAGAACTATTTGTATGGTAGTATGTTTTAGATTTAGAAACAAAAATGCTTCTTCCAAAATTTCATTTACTAGGTTGATAGACAATACCCGTAGTGTATTTATGGGAAATCAATTTATCTTGAATTCTTACCAATGTATCTTTTCCATTAGTAACCCTTTCAAGGTCCTTTTTTAGTTGTTCATTAGATTGATTTTGTTCATTTTTTCTTTGTGTAATTGAACATTTTTCTCTCTTCTTATAGTAAGTTTAGATTTAACAGTTGAGGTAAGAGGATGCTGTTTTTTTAATGGCATGTATATGTATTTTAGTTCACTACATGTCTCTTCGTGTATATTACAATACTCAAACATTTCATCATTAGACATATTTTCAGAATCACTTTCATATCTAGAAAAAAAAAAAAATTTTACATGTTATTTTAGTGTTTCCTCAGATGTGTTTATCATAAAACACATATTGGCCTTGTTAGCACATTCACCATCTGACGATTCTGAGTCACTTGAACTGTCCTCCAAAGCACTCCATGATTCCGTTATTTCCTTTTTAATCTTAATAAATTATTCCTCATATTTCTTGTTTTAATTGATCTTGGGACAATCAAAATTTAAATGTCCCTTTTGCATATATTCATAACATGCTATCTAATTAGACTTGCCATTTCTTTTCCAATATTTCTTCCAACATCCTTTTTGATCATATCTTCCTTTGATGTTAGGATTTCTGAATAATTATTTCCTTTTGTAAAATTTCTTAAACCTCCTAGATGATTAATCCATCTCCTTTTTCACTATCATGTAATGATTGTTTACTTTTGGAACTTTCTACAACGACTTGATGATTCTCTTTTTCTTTGTCTTTAGAATTGGTAGTCTTGAATACAACAGATTTTTTATTTGTCTTATCATCCTCTTCCTTATTGACATTCAACTCCTCTTCATACAACATTAGTTTCCCAATGAGTTCTTTGACAGGAAATTAGCTAATTTCACATGACTCACTAAAAAGGACATGGGTTCCTCTCCATCGATCAGGTAGGCATATGAGAATCTTCATGATTTTTCCTTTGGTAGTAACTTATCTTCCAAGAGAAATCATTATGTCCAAAAAAACATTGAACATGACATACATTTCATAAATTATCTCGCCAAGATTCATTTTAATGTTATAATATTTTCTATCATATGTATTGATTCTCATTTATTTTACACTAGAAGTTCCATCATGTGATATAGACATGGTATCACAAATTTCATGAGCAGTTTTAAAAGCAGATATTCTGTAAAAATTATTATCTCCTAAAAAAATATAACGCATTAATGGAATTGCAATTATTGTTGTAATCAGTCTTGGTTGGGTCATCCCATGTAATTCTATTAGTAGAATGAATAATATACTCGTCTATAATTGAAGACAAAATATCAAATCCCATACATTCTAAATGCATTTTCATTTTAAACTTTTAGTGGGAGTAATTAGTTCCATTAACATATGGTGGTATGTTAGTTGTTTCACCTTTCAGTCTATCATTCATAATAAATAAATACTTTGATATAACTCTTTTCATACCAATGTTGGTTGTTGCACATTTCAGTCGATCATTCATAATACAGACCCTTAAGTACAACTAAAATTATATATGAATAGTTTCAAAAACAATGTATTAATAGGAATAAAAACTCTTTTCATACCAATGTTGGTAAAAGTAGAGTACTCAAGGGGGGGGGGGGGGGTAAATATAGTAACTATAGAAATTTCTGTTGAAAATTTTTATTAATAAGGATCACTAATAAAAATAAATATATCCCAGTAGATCAAGGTAATATAGTTATAAAATATTGATTGTTCAAATGACCTCTCAGAATATTGATCAATTCTCTATGATGTCGATATGAGTTATTGATACTACTTTCAAAGCTATTCTATTAAGGAAAAAATTTATATCTTCTATCCCAGATTAACTATCAAAGTAAAATCTAGAGATTTCAGAAATATATATTAATATAGATAAAAAATAAATTAAATAACACAATTGATGAAACATGTGGTTTGGACTGAAAATGATCCCAAATCCACTCGAATTGGTGATCACCTATCACTAAGTAGTTTATATTAATAAACATTATCCACACCCTATATTGGGATTAAAAAAGAGCATTGGACTATCTAGGTCACATGAAATCTTCCACTGTTCTTCATGGGTATAAACTACGAGGTCATAGAAGGACCTCTTACACACTTATATGTGGAAGTAAACAAATGTAAAAAACTTATGAGAGGAAGGATATCTTGTATCCTTCAGTTTTGTGAGGGATACAATGTGCGTTTTAAAACAGATTCACACACAAATTGAAATCTAAAAATAGTTCACAATAGAGAAAAGATGAAAAGAGAAGGTTATATGTGCTCTGAGTGTTATTCTATGAATATCTGGACTTCTAGGATGAAGCAGATGCAGGTATCATGTCCTCTTGTAAAATAATAGAGTATTACAAGTCTGCCAATTCAATGGTGTAAGCTGTATAGCTTATTTTCTTCTGGAAGGTTGTACTGTGAAGTTGTTCTCGGCTTTGATCTATGGTAGTGTAGACTTTTGAATAAAAAATTCTTTGGGTGTTCTTTAGTTGTATCTTCTTTCATGTATCGGTTCACTTGTGAAAACATTATCGCGCGTGTACAAATCTACTATTGTGTTTAGATTTTAAGCTCAACTTATCTTCATTTTTAATTGTGGGTGAACACGTTGGAGCAAATATAATTCATGTATTATACACCTCATTCCTCGTAATATTAGGTGACATGTATAAAAAGAAACAATAATTACGTTTTTCCCTTTAAGTGACTGAAATATAATTGTTAGAACATTAATTGAAAATGAAAAAATAAGTTAATAAATATACCACAGTTTATCTATAAAGTGTAGAAATTGGAAACAGTGTCACTAGGAAATGATGTCTTCTTCATTGTTTTTGATTGTTGAGACAATCATGATGGAATATTTTCATTGAGATCCAGAACCGCTATCTGATTTGGTGTTAGCATCACAGTGTCTAGTCCTTTTCCAAAATTCGAATGGTGTCATTGTGATGGTATATATAAACTGATGTATCAAACTTCATATGATCTGAAACTGGTTACTATGTCTGGTCATGTTGTTTGGGTCACGATGTCTGGGTAACGATGTCTAGGTCACAGTGTTTGGGTCAGAGTGTCTAGGTAATAGTGTTTAGGTCATAGTGTCTAGGTTATAGTGTCTATGTACTTTTCCATAATACCATAACCGGAGGTAGACTCACGGTTTCTCATACTTATAAAAATATCTGTACATAGACCTTAAGTAGTAATATTCACAAAATGAATTAGACTGAATAATTCCTAAAAAGTCATTATAGAACAAATTAAATATATTTTAAAATTTTGAAACATGATTTATAGAAATTAGGATATTGGGTAATTTTATTTAATGAATAAAAAACCCAGCATCTCTATACATGAATTGAGATAGATTTAAGGGGAGTTATAAGACTTACAGGATGGACATAATTTTTTATCATTAAAAAATGATTAAAACTTGAGGATTCCAATAAGAAGATTTTGACTTTATCCAATGATCATGGCTTATATCATCACAATAATGAAAAAAATGATATAATTATCTAGTATATACATATCCATGGACATTCATAAAATGTAAATATATAAAAATTAAATACATTGTTCATGGAGATGGTAGGTCGTACGTATGCATGAACACTATTTTAATTTCTCTATGAATGGAAGGAATGAAATGTAAAAAATAATAAAATTTTATATATTCATTATTATATCTTATAAATAATATATATTTATAAAAACCATCCTTATTACTATCCATGAAAAATATAAATGAAAAAAAAATCAAATCAAAACATGGAGGTGGTAGACCACAAGTATGCACACGGAACGTTATTGTAATCCAACATATTGGAAGGTAAGAAGGTAGATGTGATATTATAATTTATAGTGTATATTTATATCATAATCATCATATATAATAATTATACCTATAATATCACCAAAACAGAAGCTACTAAAATGGTTCTTCGTGTCGGGTCACCATATGACCTCAAGCATGCCACCCTTTACTCCATAGGTTACCGACATGCAGTGAGTGTCTAATGGATCACATGGGGGGAAAATAACTTCATTTCTAGACCATGAAATAATAGATAACATATTTAATAAATAAAACATTAAAAAATAAATGATAACATTAATTACTAAAAAAATTCAAAATAGAGTACCAACTACAACTAAACAAGTAAATATGTGATGTCGAGATAACAATGTGATAGTGAATAAAAACCCAAAATACATACAACCATATGAGCTAAAAAATTGGTCTAAAAAAATGTATGGATCATCATTATTGAAAGTCCCAAACCCAACTCAATTCTGTATAATTGGGATTTTTCCATTATCCTGACATGCAACCCTAAAAACTGCTCAGGTACCCAATACTGACCTTTGCAAGGTGTGAGTAAAAATTAGTAAGACACCACCAACGGTGTATAGAAAATATCTAGTCTATATAGATAGTGCATTCAGATACTAAATAACAGAAAATATGAACCCAAAATTTAACTCGGGTGTCCCTGGTAAGGAATATTCATTTTAATCATTCGAATCATTATTTCCAGATTCATTACATATACTGACTTAATTACTTAATTAAATTTCATCCCATGTTCCATGTGTTAGGAATTTACATATTTACACAATGGACTAATCCATTCAAACATTATGTATCAAAAAATATGTCAAGATACATATCTCAATAAATAAAATCTCATCACGACAATCCATTACACATACTGTAGAGCATCTGTCCAGGAATACTATCACTCATTCAATGGAGCATAAGTCTAGGTAGTATGTACCACATACATTGGGGCATCATTACAAGATGTTTTATCTATCTAAACCACTAGGAAATAGATAATTAGTCTAGAAGCCAAACCCATCCATTCTTGGAGTGGGTTAGATCATCTGTCCAAACCTACATATTGGAGGATCCTTAGTCCTTTACCATACACCCTAAATCCATGTGCACAATCTGTTTAATTGATTTTCCATGTATAAAATATCAAAAATCCTACCCAACCAGTGCACATAACATTCAAAATTCACATTTCATTCAACACCAGAAAAATAATCATGCCTTATCCATTTATCAAATTTACCATTTATAAAAAATTTATCCTAAAACCATTAACAATATGTGAAATAATCCCTTATGTCAAATTCTCAATCAATTACAATAACATAAATTTGATTTCCATTCCATGTTAACCAATTAAACATCATTCACATTCCATATTCAATCAACATGTAAACTATCATAAATACCTATCCCATTAACACATTTAATATTTACATTTCATAGACCATTTAATCCAATTCACTTTCTCATACCTAACCCATTTATCATAATAAAAAATTCTACTTCATTAACATATTTAACACATTTAACAATTCACATTTCTTAAGACACACAAACATTCTCGTTTACATATGTTATCCCAATTTACTCATTCAACACTCACATACCATAAATAATCAACCACTTATCCTCCAAAATCAATCACTCATTTAACACAACATCATTAAGCCAAAAACCCCTTCTGACATACTAAAAATTGGACACAATTTCCATTAGTTCCTATTCATCATTAAAACAAATTTGTCAACATATTTACCAATATATCTAATTCGACACAAATAAACCATATTCTTAGCATAACAATCTTCCAAGTTCTGAAATATTTGTGCACCACATGGGTGTCCCTAAACTAGTCTAACTGTCCTCAATTCATCCCACTAGGATAATGAGCGGTTCAATTACCCATTTAACCATCCCTTTTTACCATATACCACTAAATAAATTAATTTCACAAGAATATTTAACCAATAATATAACTACACATGCACAAATCAACATAAAAACTATTGGATATAACTCGTTGACCACCTACCTCGAATATGAAGGCAACCACGTGATTAATATTATCCATAGTTCTAGATTCAAGAAAACATTGAAGCATCAAACTAATATCCATCAGAATAAGATTTTTTTTGGATTCAGAAGAATAATAATAAAATCACAAGACCTATGTTGTAGAAGATAATCCATAGAAGTATTAGACTCACCTGAAGCTTCGATTCGCAACCAACGACTCTCCAAAAGGCCTCGAAACAAAAGATATTGTTCCTTGGTAGGCCATGGGAGTCTTTTTTTCAAATGGGTTTTAATAAAATAATGGGTAATAAATTTTAATTGAAAACCTAACAATACTAAGGGAGGATTTATTAAATTTATACTTTTTAAATAGATCATCGTTGGCTACACGGTTTTCCAAACCGTGCACCAGCCTCTATCCAAGAGGAGACCATGCCTCATAGTTACCAAGGTATCTCACAATGCTTAATAAACCATGAACCAACAATTTTATTTGGATTTGTTCAATATTATATTTTTAGGACTCCCATCTTGCATGGTTTACTAAACTGAGCATCCTCTACTCTTAGATAGCATGGTTTTGGATCATGATTAACTTTAATCATGGACCAACCATGGATCCAATATAATATGGAAAATATATTCCTTATCATGAGTCTTGTACACCTAGGACACTCTTGAGGCCCCTCATATTCCAAGTATACATTTAATTAACCATATTTAAGGATTAAAACCGAAATTTAAACAATGGTGTATCTTCATAAACTACATGATCTTACAACCTACCCATTTTATAATATCTTGTCCATGATCCACACTCCCAAGAATCACAAAACTTCTAAAGTAAGGAGACTAGGATACTAAGACCACATACCCATCTCATGTTCGCATGTTTCTACTTAAACATTACCATGTTCCCACACAACCTAAAACAAAGGAAATTTCAATCCCTACAATAATTTCTCAATATGATCCAAATTGTGAATTGAATACTCCTTAATGGTCACATCAACCCCAAACCATACATTAACCACCATAACTCCATATGGGAAACCTATGAAACACTACATAAATTGCAACATTGTTAAATTTCACACCAAACATGATTCCATAATGTAAGACCGAATTATAATGCTATAGGTGCAATCCTCTTCGCAAATCATGGTCCAAATCTCCTTGTGTTATTAGTTCCGTATTTTGAAAACTGAAATAGTGATCCAAAATCTACACCACCAAAATAAAATACTTGACCTCTTTGTCCACATTTCTCATCTTACATAAATACACAACTTGAGGCCTCATGGTTCCATTCTATAACCAAAATCCAATATACAACAAAAATTCTCATGGAATTGTACCGATCAAACTGATGATATCATTCGTTGTCGAGTTTAATTCCCCTCAATGGTGCTTAATTATGTCCCATCTACCTTAAACAATTGTAAAATCATTATTTTACCATCTTTCCACTGTGGTGATCTCCACCAAACATTTTATCCCACGCCTACAACAATCTAATTGATGGAACCTCTGCTATTAATAAAGTAAACTGAAACATTAACTCAACTTTCAAAACATACCTAATGAATTTCCAACTCAGAAAACCCAATCATCCATAAGGACTAAACCCTATATTGGCATCCATCATTGCCATCGAAACCACTCAGGAGGACATCCTGGCACCATTCATCCACTGACTATGAACAACTTGATCACACTCAAGTTAACACTCAATTTCGAAAATCCCTCTACACTACAAACATCAAACCTATGGTGGGTCACAACTTACCAAATCTATTCCTTTTTACCATATCATTTGGGACCACCCCCATTTTATTCTCTTAGAACATCCATCTCACACTATTGGGACACTACCTTTTTTCACATTCCCAAGGAACATACCAACTTGAGGCCTATCAATGTCATCTAATTCACCTACTGAAGTCATTCCCTGACTTCTCGAATAACTCCACCCTCATGGAAGGCACTACTGGCCAAAACATCATCATTATCCACCACACCCACCAAAATTACCAAGAAAACACTACTGCTATCCATACACAGATTAATAACTAATAGGTTCTTATTATACCAATTTCAAAATTCAAAATGTAATTTTCTCATAAAAAGTCATTAAAAAATAAAAAAAACTCCACAATCACCCAAACAAACCTACCAGATTCTATACCCAACCTCCAATGATGTTATATATCCCAAACTAATCTTTCCACAAACCGTTTCCATGTCTTGTTATGCCCATAGAACGATTTAACAATGGAATCTAAAATTACATTTTGAACCACCTCGAGCCCAAACACAATTCTCTCCTCACTCATCCACCAAGACTCAATACAAGATCATGAGATGAACCCAAAAACATGGATGTGACCATATACATTTTCATGTATTAACCAAAAAAACACACCTTGATACCCATTCTTGGATTACATGAATGGAACCCAGAATGTTTTTTGAGATCCAATCCATTCCATGCACCCCACTCATACGATGTCGATGGAGTACATACAACATAAAGTTCTACATGTACAACACCATGAAAGTAAACTCCATGATGTCGCACATCCAACTAGAACAACTTCACATCATTTGGTGTAAATCCACAACTATCTTAGAATACCCAGGATAAAGTAAAGATCTTGTGCATGATCTTCACGAAATAAAAGTATGCTATGATTTTGTCGATGAACAAAACAACAATTAATCCATCAATATGAAAACCTAAAACTATGGGAGAACATGACAATCCATGATCTTTGGGCTTCCCTACTCTTGAAAATCTTTTCAACAGCTAACCACCATAGATCAGGAGTGATTTCCAACCAAGACTCATCGCCACTCTATGATCATCCACCAATAATTCCTGAACCAATGTTTCCTTTGGCACTAAATCCAAAACACCACTGATGATCATTTGGCATGACCCTGGACGTTAACAACCAAAACCCAACAGTTAATCATGCTAATAATAACTAATGGTCTCTTGAAAAGACACACTTATTACTTTTGGTTTCTAGGAGAAGGACATGTGTTATTCCTAAGTCAATTGTTTCCTCATCCCGATCGGAATTATGCTGTACTAGTACATACTCACATCTAGACCTCATCAGGGTCATGAAGGTTAGTTTTCTACAACCACACACTAATGCTAAATTTATATTACAAAAGATAAACACCACCAGATCCTAGGTTAATGCCTAGTTGCTCCCCTAACATTTCCTCTTGGTTTGTCAGCCACATCAACCTCAAGGAATCATAAAAATATCACCGTATCCATTCATAAAAATGATCCCAACAAGATGAACACCCTTACCTTGGGTATCACCTTCACAAAGAAGGCATAAGACCACAATTTAGTCACCACTTTCTCAACCTCCCAAAACCAAAACTGATACTTCCATTAATCATCATCCATATAGACATCTTAGAAATCTAGATGATAAAACCCTTCACATCTAACCTTACAACCAACCACTAGAACTCAAATAACATTATCAAATAAAAAAGGCACAACCATACCAGTTACTAGAACATGATGGTACTCATTTATCATTGATTATATTATAGATACAACCCCCATGATTAATTTTACAAAGAACCTACAACTCTAGGATAACCTCCCACTATGATACCCCCAATATTTCCCAGGACTGCCAATCATTATAAAAAATCATGTCGCGTCTTCCAAAACCATTGACCTTCCTACATATCCCTCTTGGAAAGCCCCACATCGGTCCAAATACAATGCATCCACCTATGTCTCACTCACTGAAGAACACTCACATAATTTCCGACCACACTCATAGGTCACATTAGAGGGACAAACTATATCATCTTCACAAATAGGTTTAAGGATAACAAGTCACTAGTCACTCTCTCTTAGACCAAGCATCAAAATTCCAATAAGTTACAACTCATGGATGGCTCTCATTCTCCCATTCTAAAACACTTAATCTTATGCACCCAGAAAAGCACCCACTCTAAGTTTCACACAAAGCCTACTTGCTCACATATGTCGGCACCATGATCCATGAAACCCACTTTAGGGTCCAAAACACGACTCACTATGTCTGAACCCAATGGGGTCTCCACAGTCAGAAAAAAAACATCCAAAAAAATGGTTCATAACCAAGACATTAATTCTTAATTCCAACATACAACCGACACAATTACAACTCACAAGGGATACCACAATATCATTATTAGGAAAAATTTAATAACCTCAAGGTCACATCCCTACAAAAAGCATAACAAAGAACACCCCACTTTTTAGAACCATTTACACATTCATTGTGAAAATATTTTACCTTCAGTAGACTTTCCAATTTTTCAAATCTTTATATTCAATATATTTAATCACTCAAAACCTTCATTAAGAATAATTTGTCTTCTATTTTACCATCATATCTTAAATAATCCTCTTTTTGACACCATTACACCTTTAAAATTTATAAAAACATAAAAATAATTATCGTGTAAATATGATTTCATTAAGTATACTTTTACTTAACCATTAATTAAAAATCTTAAAATTTATCCATTTCCATTATATATTTATAAAGA
This sequence comes from Viscum album, assembly GCA_963277665.1. NCBI lineage: Eukaryota > Viridiplantae > Streptophyta > Magnoliopsida > Santalales > Viscaceae > Viscum > Viscum album. The sequence continues at coordinate 216,169,254 of OY728164.1, forward strand.
ATTTTCATCAAGTTTCAAGGAATGTAAAATGTATCCTACACTTCAAGTCATACACACCCATATTATGTGTGACTATCATTATTCATTCCACCTATATTCCTAGGTCCCTATATGATGCATGAATGCACAAAATTGTGTAATTCCAACCATTAGAAAAATATCATAAAATTGTCACATCACACAACAAGTGCATCACACAATTGGGAAATATCTTTTAATTGTAACAACACAAAATAAGAAAAACATTCCACACACCAAGTAAATAGGTTTTCCCTTCATACAAGAGTTAGCTACTCCCATCCACAATATCATATTATAGACCCTGACGCATCTTAATCTCCAATCTACCATTCATAAATAGTATGTCACATAACATACCCATTATAATACCACCTTGTAACATCCCCAAACCAAATTCTATAAACCTGTGCTATATGTCGGGTGATCACATGACCATAAGCGCACCTCCACATATACCGAAGGATTTCAACTAGTAGGGAGGATATAATGGTTCATATGGGGAGACAATACACTCTTTAAAAAATAATTAAATAGAATAAATCATATTAAATAATGAAGAAAATAAATATTAAACCAGAACATTCATTTCTAACCATTTTTTCAAACAGAGTACATTCCACAACTAAACAAGTAAATATGCCATGTCATGATAACTGTTCCAGAGTGAGTAAAACCCCAAAATAAATACAACCAGATGAATTCCAAAATGGGTATCGATCCAATTTTGGATCCTCATTCATGAATGTCCCAATCCCAACTCAATTACCTCCCAAATGGGTTTTCCCTTGTCCTAACCTGGAACCATGAAAACAACTCGGGTACCCAAAGACGGCCCCAGAAGTATGTGCATACAATTTTGTAGGAAACCACAAACGGTGTCTACAAAAAAAATATAAAAATATAGTTAATGAACATAGTAAATAAACCACAATATGAACCAAAAATTTAACTCATGTGTCATTGGTTAAAAATATTCATTTTAACCATTTCCATCATTATTTTCAATTTCATTACTTATACTACATCTTCACTTATTTCAGTTGCATCACATGATCCCTGGGTTTGGAATTTAAATAATTTACTAAATGTAATAATCTTGTCATACATTATACATGTGGGAATAATTAAACTCTCATATCTTAATAGGGAAGATCTTTCCACAACAATCAATTATATATACCTTGGATCATCAATCAAGGAAGTCGATCACACTTACCATGGAGCATCAGTCTAGGATGTATATCCTACTAACCATGGAGCATCAGTCTAGTTAGTTTAATCTAATGAACTCATTAGTTCCTAGAGTATCTATCTGACACCCTAACCCATGCATTATAGGGCTAAGTTAGAGCGTCAGTCCATCCCTACCCATATGAGTAGCTTCGTGCCCTTAACCCATACCCACAAGCCACGTGGACATACTTATTCATCTATCTAACAAATATAGAATATCAAAAATCATTACCAATTAATACACATGACACTCACATTTCACATTTCATTCAACACACGAAACATCATCAACCCTTATACATTTATCATATTTACCATTTACAGTTCATTTCTGAGTAAATCATTATCGTTATGGAAAATGATCCCTTATTAAATATTATCAATTAATTTCATTATCATCAATTTAATTTTCATTCCATTTTAACCAATTAACCATAATTTACATTCCACAGTCATTTGATATATAAACCATCATAGATATCTATCCCATTAACACATTTAACATTCACATTCCATATCCCTTTTAACCAAAATCCCTTTCTCATACCAAACCCATTTATTATGTTTAATAATTCTCATTCATTAACCAATTTAACACATTTACCAATTCACATGCCTTAACCAACTTACACATACTCAGTTCAATACCTTAACCCAATTTACTCATTCTTCATTAACATACCTTAGACAATCAACCAATTACCCTTCACAATCCATCACTCATTTAACCCAAAATATTGAACTAAATAACCCATTATGCAATAATAATAACTAGAACAAATTTCTATTAGTTTCTCTTCATCATTAAAAAATGTTCTATCTTATTTACCTTGGGATCTTATTAAACACAATTCAACCCTATGCTTATCATTACAATTTTCCATGTTTGGGAATATCAGTACACCCCATGGGTGGAACTAAACTTGTCTAATCATTCCCAATTTATCCCATAGGGATCATGAAGTGTTCAATTCATTATTTAGAAAAAAAACTTTTAACAAAAATTTACTGGGTAATTTAATTTAACAAGAATAAGGAACCAATAATACAACCGTATAAGAACAAATCGACATGACGACAATGAGATATAATTTTTCGTCCATATACCTCAAATCTGAATACAACCACAAGCATTATATTATCCTTAGATTTAGATTGAAGAAAAATTTGAATTTCCAATATATAATCCTCAAGAAAATAGTGTTTTAGGTATTTGTAATAATAAGAATGAAATCACAAGTCCAAATATAGAAAAGAAAAAAAGAGAAGGATTAGAATCACCATGAGTGTCAATTTGAATCTAAAGGAACTCTAAACAACCTAGAAATAAAGGAGAATGACCTTTGGGGGTCTTCTGAGTCTTGATTCATCACAAAGACTAAGGGTAATTAATTAGGAAGAAAAATCAGTAGAGAATCTAGAAATAATGAGGGTTGAAATTAGTATATATCCATTTTTATGAGGCTCACAATTTGGCCACATGGTTTTCCAAACCATGTGACAGCCATGCACCTACCTCTATCCAAGAGGATTACATGTTGCACGATTACCCAGAGATATCATATGGTTTGAAAAAAAATATGAGAAAACCATGTAGATTGGATCTGTCCAATACTACATGGTTAGGCCTCCCCTCTTGTAGGGTTTACTAAACCATGCATCCCCTCCTACAAGCTATAATGGTTTGGGTGCACTGTCAACATTAACCATGATAATAACCTATAACCTTCACAAGATGTACAATTTTCATTCATCTCTTATGTCTCAAAAACCCGAGACACACCTGATTCCATTGATATAGCTGGTATACATTTAATTAACCATATTGAAAGGATAAAAATAGAAATTTAAATAGGGATTTATCATCACAATTTATAGGATATTACAACCCCATATTTAATAGCCATCTATAAAATAATGTGGTGTAAATTTAATTGTATCCCTTCTTGATGAGAGTAAGCCATATGTTCATCTGAGTAATACCATCACATCATATATGTTAAGAAAATGCTAGATAATGGTGATTTCATAGTCTTAATAACATTTCAGTGTATTTATGATAAATAAGTTGTTATTTTTATATATATACCATATACATTGATGATATAATAATAATTTAAAAGATATTTATTAGTTGTGGATATTACCTCTCCTTTGAATGAAATCCTTGATTTGTCCACTTAAGGGTCGTAATTTTGGTCTTTTTAATTGAATAGAACCTATAGAAAGTGGATATTAATTTTTATAATGGATTATGGTATTTTAATTTGATAAATAACTATCAATTTGGTTTAAATAATTAAGACATGAGGTTATATTTTATAATTGGGGAAAGGGGAAATTTTATAATTTCATAAAAGATTAAAATATAATTAATTCATTATCAAGAAAAATGTATCCAAACAGAATGAGATTCTATCATATAGTATTTTATGGTTGAAATATCATGAAAATTTAAATTTCTATTAGGTTTTGGAGTGTTTCAAATTACATCTTTGGGTTTAACACCTTAACATATTTTATATTTAATTGGATTAATTAATTTTTAACTCTTAAAAGACTATAATTTTATATATAAGGTGAAAAATAGATCATAATTGGACATGGGATTAAATTTCAATTCATACATTTTCGACCGTGTTCAATTTCTTGATTTTAGTTTTTTTAAAATTATTAATTAAAATATATTTTTGACAAATTGTTATTAATGTTAAATTTGACATTATCCATTAAATGTTTACTCCAATACACCATGAAAATGTTTTATTTAGAATATATTAAATTTATAATTTATTAATATTAAATAATCAGCTAAAAAATTTATGGAACTCCATAATCTTGTCATATAATATCATTTTTATTATTTTATTATCATTTATTTATTTTTATTTTAAATGAATAAATATATTGTTAGTATTGCATTATAATTTTAGGAAATTATAAATTCACTAAAATATAATAATAAATTATGATCAGGAATATAATTTCATTATTCACAAAATTACAAGTAACGTTCATTCACTAAGTTATGTTTTCCAAATATTAACACAATAATTATTTTAAAAACTAAGAGAGTGATATTTTATATCTTGATTTGATTTGTATATTATATAGGTCATTTTCATTAACAAGTGTCTATTAATCAATTGAAATTTTATCCTAAGGTGATAAAGGAATAATTACATTCTTCTATTAAGAAATAAGATGACATTTTATTATCTTATATATATTTTTAACCTAGGATATCCTTATTTAACTTTTACAAAAATGATAAATTTTATAACTGTTACTATTCATCACACCAAAAATAAATGGGAACTATTTGATTTTTTCCCTATTGATATTATATATGTAATCCATTTTTTCAAATTCAATAACTATAATTGGATGAAATTAATTTGAATATATTATCAACAAAATCTATGAAAATGTTTTTTAAAATATAAAATTTTGTGTAAAATATATATATATATATATTTTTTAATAATTTCAATAAATAATAATAGATTAATGATAATGAATTTTTTTTATATATAAAAAATAAAATAAAATAAAATAATTTAAAAATATTGATTAATTAGATTTTTGTAATAATATACATTACATTCCTAAGAAAAGACTTTAAAAAAAATAAATTTGCGTTATTTTGAAAATGAATTTTATCATATCAATTGATATCTAATAAATTTATTAAATACATCTGTAAACCAAATATGATTCATAATTTATTAATTTTTATTCTTACAAGCCTGCACAAAAATAAGGTGGAAATATTAAATAATAATTTAATACAAATTCAAGGTCTATTTATACACTATATTATGTGTAACACAATATATCAAGGAAAAAAAATTTCATAATGATAAATATATTATAAAATCTCATAGTTTTATATTCTACCCCACATATAATGAAATTTACCTTTGAAATCAAGTTACATTAACAAAAACATATGAGTATAATTCTACATCCTCACATCCTTAGGTTCCCACGCAACTTCCTCGAATTAAAGGTTTAACCAAAAAACATTGTCATGGTTAGTGTATTTGTTTAATAAAACCTTATATATACAATCCATTATATTAAATTACTATTATTTATAATATAAATCATACTTTTGGAGTATGACCTCTATGTTCAGCACGTGTGAAGGATCATGAATGAAATTCCCCAGGATTGATACATGGAATAAATCATGAACTTGAGAGAGACTTACTGGAGGTATAAGTTAATAATAAAGCACCAATATATTATCAAGAATATTGAATAAAATGATATATATATATATATATGTATCTTATCTAGAAATTATTTCCAAATCCCCTTAGCATGTTCTAAACAAATACTCATACAAATACCTTGTCACCAACTTCAAACTGTAGATCATTTTAATGTTTTTTCAGCATAACTGTTTTGTTGAATATGAATTAAATTTATTTTTTGTTGAATGGATATAATCTTATCATAAATTTCATCATATAGTTCAGGTTCCAATATCATTATTTCAACCAAATTATTTCTGATTATTGGATTTCTACACTTATTTTTATAGAGAGATTCATAAAGAGTCATCAGATATCTCAAGTAAAACCTATTGTTATAGGAACATTCCACTAAAGGATTATGAAAATCCGAAACATTTTTTAAATCCATTAATTATTATCAATATATGTATTCTAATTTTGGAATTTTCATCTTAGGATTCCCCGCTTTTTAAGGATAATTAGAAGTACTAAAACAGAACACTATTTTCAAAATGTGCTGAATACATTTCTTGAACTAATATTTAAACCATTGATCCCAATCAAAAATAATAGAATATATTACTATTTAAAACTATACATTTTATTTAATATATTTTATAGAAAATTACCAAGTGATAAATCTACATTGAAGGAATTTATGTGTGATGTCATTTTATGAAAATCAACTATAACCGATGTAAAATTATCCCCTTATTATTTTTTCTAGAGTCAGCTGATAAAATCCATATTCATGTTTTTATATTTCCATTATGGTATTTGTAATTCTTGGACATAGAAAAAATTATGACTATCTTTTTTATCCCCGAATCATTATTTTTTGCATTATTATTCCACACATTAATATATGGTTTTTCAATCATTTGAGTATGTTTTTATTTCTCCCCTTCCTTCAATATTTCATGATACATACATTAAAATTATCAAAATATTGGTTCTTTTTTATCCTCATTGTATATAATATAGCATGATCATTTTAACTAAGTGTATCTTCCACCATATCCACATTCACATTTTGGTAATGTATTGAGTAGTCACAATCTTTAATCATCTCTAACTATCCCACATAGTTCACATTCGACTCTTTTCGTGTGAAAATATACTTTAATGATTTTTTATCAATATATACACATAAACTCCCATAATGAATATGACTCCATATCCTTAATTAAACAATCACATAACAATCTATAAATCAGGAGTTGGGTATTTTTTCTCGTAGACCTTTATTTGGAGTTAGGAATAATCTATAACATTGTAATTTCTATATGGATGCATTTCAATACCTTATTAAATGAATAACTAGAGATTGAAAACCCTTACATACTATAGGTTATTGTATTAAAATGGGTGATAACTATTCATCTTTTTGATTTTTTGATGGTTTATATTCATTCATCAGTCTAATGGAACATGGGTCCCTTATTTTTTAACATAGTGGGTAGGTTAGGATGCCCTAATAAATAATTCAAAAATCAATTACAATTACCATTCGGACCAAGGAAGCCATGGATTTTAGTTAACATGGATGGTCTATGAAAATATTTAGTATCTTTGGTCTTTAATTGATCCACGGATATACCTTTGGTTGAGATTATGTCACCCAAAATTGAAAATTTTTTTATCTATAATTAACACATAGTAAATTTTACATAAAACATTTCAAACATTTCAGTTTTCATTGTAATATTTAGTTGATCTCCATGCTCTTCATTTATCATTGAATATATTATAATATTCCCTATATAGACTAATAGAAACTGACCAATGTAATCACTATATATTTTAATCATTTAATCTATAATGATAGATAGGGTATTAAAAAATGATTAATGGAATCACTGAAATTCATATTTCCCATAACAAGTATAGAATATTGTCTTGGGAATGTCCTCATTCATAAACCTCAATTTATGATAACAATAATGATTGTAAATCATGGATATGTATTAAGATCCATGTAGTTGATCAAACGAGTCACGAGTACAGATAGAGAATACTTTTTCTTGATAGTGATCTTTTTATGTTCTCAATAATAAATATAGTGTTGCATTTAACAATAATTATTCATAAAAAGTGAACATATGGAGCCCAATATGATACAGTTGTCTGAATGAAAACATCCTCAAGATTCTCCTAAAATGCTTATTCAATTCCATAAACTCAATCAAATACATTAAATATGGATTCTTTTAAATATTTGAATCACTAGGTATTGGTTCTATTAAAAAACAAAATTTGAAATTCAGTGGATCACCAAAAAAATCCTTTGAAAATACATTCAAATAATCATCATAATACATGTGTATCATTGATATTTGGTTCTCCCCAACCATGTGAGATAAAAACATATTTCTCATTGTAATCAAGACCAATATAATTTATGTTATTTCAATTAAAAATTATTATTTTCAATCACCCATATATTGGAATATATATTAGTTAATAATATCACATTTTAGTTCATTTTTTAATAGATATCAGATTTATGTAGATAAATCCTATCAATAACTATGAAAAAAATAAAAATTGACTATATGGAAAATAAAATGATTTTATGAATAAAAATACCATATAATTAAATAATAGAGTAACTACAAACTTGAAATGTGACAGTCATTCCTTGTGTGTTTTTATAGATAACTCAACACCTAATCATTCAGGTGGTAATGCGACTCCATTAGAATGTTATTCCAATAAATAAGTGTGGGTATAACTTAAGGAAATAAAATATTTTGAAATTTTAATTGAATTATTTGTGTAACATTCAACATGTCATTATTTATTTAGATATTTTCTATAGTAATCTCATAAGCTTGGGCTTCTCACCATGGAATCTTTTTTAGTAAGTTCCCTTTATGCTTGGGGAACATATTAGAATACTGACCCAATATCTTTAGAATTAAATCAATTTACTAGGATGAAGTCTCCCTTACCTTTGTACTCATTTCCCTGACAAACTTTTTTTCTACATTTAAATTTAAATATTATTCCTTTTATGTGTCGAGAAATGTTTTTCTTTCGACAAGTATCACATGTGGGATTCCCCTTTCACTTATTACCCCTTTCCATTTTCCCATACAATTATCTTCATTACTTTCATTCCATTAAATCAATAAGAGATGAAGAATTATTTTTTTATCATGATATAACATGATAAAATATCCTCATATGATCATAATGTTAGGGAGACTAGTTCCATATAAAGTTTTTAATTAAGCACATCAAATATATCGTAAATGATCAACATAGTATTTCATGGTTAATCTATAGTATTCCTTACTAGCCTTGTAATTCTACATTTATACAAATCATATTTCTCTTATTTATTTTGTATCTGGATTAATAATGGTCTTTCCCAATCCTCTCAATGTTCATGATGAATTTAATTTTTCAAAAAATCATCCATAAAACCATTCCACTCCATGTTCTCAATTTTCCCCTCATCATTAGTGTCTTGGATCAATGACCACCATTAATCGTCTTCCCTAGAGAGACAATAAATAAACACAACAACCTTCTCCTTTCCATTACTTCCCAATGAGATATATATCACTTCCATAGAAATTATACACTAACCATCTATATATAGATTTTTGGACCCATTTAATTATGGAAGTTTCATATTCTTAAGCAGTTAAAAATTATTACAGTGCATTTTGGATCAATTAGATTCCCCATACGAGTAAGGTTATTTCTTATAACTCTATTTACATTCTCCAGTATAGTTTTAATTTTTTCAATTCTAGCTCTAGATTCATTATATTTTCACTGAGGAAGATCCCTACATGGTGTAGGCACATTAATTTAATTCCCTTTCCCACTATAAGGAACCATTTATATAAAAGGAATAAACTAGAATATAACATAACATTATGAATCATAATTTATAATTTCAAAACAATATACACAATTATGAAAATGAAAATACTTATGCATAGATAATCTTATAATAATAAACATGGTTTCATTAGGATTTTTATCAAAGGCATTTATGGGGTTATTTTCACCTATTAATTACTTTTTTATATATTTTATATAGTTTCTATTAAAAATTCCTCATATTCCATCTGTAAATACCCCAACCCTAGTAGTATAGATTTGGTGGTCACTTTTTTACATTTTCACTACATACAAGTGATCCTATCATAATAAACTAAATAGAATTTTAGTCTCTGAAGACACGATACAAAAATTAATTTCAGTTTATTTTTTATAACATAAAATATAACATATTATTTTCTTTAATAACACCATATTCCCCTTTATAATATCCATATATATCAGTCATAAAAATTTCCTTGTGTAAGATCCCATTTTCAATAGACAATCCTTCATTGAGGTTTGGTTAAACCTATCCTTTAGTTTTGTTCTTATTGTTTTAAGAAACTAATGTATAAACTTTTCTAGGGTATGGAATGATTTTTCTATTGAATATTATCTAAATACCACGATGTATATTTTTCATAGTCACTCGAGTCATGATATAAGTGTGTCTACGTTCAAAAATTGATTCTCCCCAAGCACAGGTGTAAGTGAAGGCTTTTGAGTATTTATAATGGTGTTTGAATTGAATTCTTCCTATATGTGATATTCATGTCATGTATTTAATACATGATATGAATTCTTCACTCAAAATAAGATCTAAAATAGATTAATGAGATGAATTCCCTACAATCTATTAAATTGTGGCACACTCCAAAAATGTTTATCAATATAATTGTAACTGGAAGTTGCATGTTATTCGGTGTTTATTTAATTCAATATCGGAAAGTGTTTAAAGATGTGAATTAGTCATGAAAAACTAATTTTATTAATCTGATGTATGTTTTTTTCATTCATATGTAGCCACCTCTCGCAAACACTTGTGTGACTCTAGGAAATTTTTTGGAAAGTTTCTTTCATACTAGATGTCTTGGTCAAGTGTTTTATCTCCAAATTTCATTGTGATATCTCTTTAATTAATTATTCAATAGTGTTCTATATTGAGATTTATTATTTCATCACATGATAAATGTATTTGATTTAGATGAAAACCACATGATCTGTTTCTATGTTTACGTGTTTGTAATACTATGTGATCATGATGAAAAATTTATCACATTACCTAAAGGAATAATGGGAAATGATAATCTTATGTTTGGAATACTCTATATATACCTTTGGATACAATTGTGTAGTTAATTATATATTCACTACCCATAGGTTGATCCTAACCTCGAATAATAATGAACAGACTATTGGTTTGGAACATGAAATAGCATAAAACAAGACCTTAAGTCATTGTTTCTGATAGGGACATATTGTAAAATGGATTACTTTTTTGGGAAATCTATTGTGATACATTGATATGATATTTTTATGATGAAATATATATATTAAAATATTGCGACATTAATACTAAAATGTTTATATAAAGGGATTATCGAAGTTATTGAAGTACTTATATAAAGTTCTTAGCCCGGTTATGCTAAAATTCTTATATAAAGGGAATGAATTGGTTATACTAAAATTATTATACAGAGGGATTAGTATGGTTATGTGATTAGTGCATGGACTTGTAGTTTGGGTTTTCATGGGGATTCAACAAAATACGTGTTATTTTAGTATGATTTCGAAGTAGGTTATTTGTTATATTTCATAAATTTATTAATTAATACATACGCAAATTGTAATATTGCGTGCAATTAGTATAAGATTGTTTTTTTAGAATTAGTGGTGTAGAAATACTATGTTTTACTCACTTCCTATTTAGGCCTTACCTTGTTACCTAAGAACATTAGAAGGATTCATATTTGGAAAAATGAAAAGGAGCACGTTTTTGTTTATTGCGTATAGGATGGTTTGGAGCTTGTAGATGGTACTAATGTGGGGATCAGAACCAGGGTCATTAGTGTATTCATCGAGTTTTTTTGTAACATCTATATTTCACATTTATACTTATAGAGAGATAAATTCAATCTTGTAATTAAATTATTTTTCATATTGTTGGATTGATGAGTTTTCTTCATAGATTATTATATCTGGTATTACTGTACAATTTAAATTATTTATAATACTATGATATTTATTCCTCCATTATTGAAACTCTATTCCATGGGGTATTGATTAAACACTAGGTTCATTACACCCCTATAGTTTATTAGCATCGTCTAGTATAAAGGGAGGCATACTTGTAGTTTAGTGAACAACCTGGTTTGGCCATGTGAGAATGTGTGGGATTGGGGAACATTACAAATATTAGATGCTCATGTTTTTTTATATATTTATTTATTAGTTGGGAAATCTTGAAAAGATATTAGGAACATGATGGGCCGATTAGTTGTCGTGTTATTGAGAGTATCTTACACGTGGATAGGGAAACGGATGAGTACCCATGGATGGAATTATTTTTCATATTTTACACATATTAATTAATGTTTGTAGAGATAATGAGCAAGTGGTTCTCTATTTTTGTCACCCATTGAGTTTAACCTTTTTGTTATCCAGTGCAATAAGGACTGTGTTTGTCTTTAAGATATAATTACTCTTTATCATCATTGGATTTGGAATTTGGGGAGTGGTAATCCTCCTACTCCTTATATATCTAAATGAGAGATTCATGTTGCCCCTAGGAACTATATGGATTTCCATCTTCATGGAAACTTCTTGAGTTCATGTGATCCATTGAAAGGGGTACTATTAAATCTTTATCTTGATAATTGATATGAATATACTGTTTCAGTTTCAGTATCTTCCTATATTCAATAGAGAGGGAATCCCCAAGAAGTTGATTTCTAGATCGAGTCAGTCAAAAAGAACTTTAATTACCTCAAGACACCTATAGATTGAATGGTGAATCTTATTGCATACTTGCTCTGTGGAATAGACAAGAATTAGCGTGAATGATTAGACAAATATGGGACGAAAGAGTAGTTATCCTAGAAGGTCATAGATATGATTATTTTGAGGAACTTCTATTGTGAGACATTGAGGTATGAGAATTCTCACAAGTTCATGCACCTGAATGAAGTGGGAATTTCAATGATCATCTATATTTGATGTTTCACCGAATTACAGCACATTAAAACATCTCTAGAAGCTGATGAGATTTCCAGTCGAGTCTTTATTATCATGGGATTCACTATGATATAATATCATAAGTAATTTTCTTTGTCATGATTATAATTTTAGACATGATTAATCAGGCTCTTATTTTGGAAGGGATTATGAGAGGGGCCCCATTGTAGCAGTGAAGCTCTTTTAACTGGCCGAACTATGAGATATTCAACTTATTGTGACACTACTAAGAAATATTCCTTTAATAGAACATGAAATCATTAGCAATAGAAAAAATATTAGATAAAGTACGCCTTTACCAGTCATAATAGATGCACTAATAAAGGGATCCTTTTACCAAGGCTAAAAAAGCACTGAAAAGGGTACCCTTTATGAGTTCTTTTTTAGCACTGGTAAAGTTACCATTTATCAACGCTTTTTTAGTGCTGATAAATGGTAGCCTTTATCAATACTTTATTTTTAGCGCTAATAATGTTCTAGAATAAAATCAAACGATTAAAAAAATTAAAAATGTAACAATTTTTTTAATAAAATAATTATTTTTAAAAATGAATAAATTGAATTTGAATATATATAATTTATATAAATTAATGAAGAGTATATATAAAATATATAAATATGTCATATGAATAAAATTAAATTTTTAAATAAAATAAAAATTTAACAATATAAAAATAAGAAAAATATAAAACATTTTATTAATTAAATTGTTATTAAAAAAATTAAAAAATATTAATATACAAATATTTAAATCATAAATATTAATAAATAGTATATATTAAATGTCGATATATAAAATTAATAAATTTTTATAATTAAACAAAATCATAAAAAATGGTGAAATTAAAACATTATTTAGAAATTTATTAAAAAAAAATTAATAAAAATTAATATAAATAATATATATTAAAATATTAATTATAAATAGTAATACATAATATATAATAAATAAAAAGATAATAAAATTTAATAAAAAATTATAATTAAAAACATATTAATGTCTTATTCGTTTTTAATATTGATTTATTTTTCAATTAAACATATATTAAAGGTCGTTTATATTTACTTCAAATACATATATGCAATTACTTCATTTTTATATAAAATAAAAACACACAAATATTTATGCAATTAATTTTATATATAGAAGTACATACATTTTATATTTAAGTAATTTATTCAAATTTAAGTATATCTTAGAATTTCAATATAACATGATACATATAATTTAAAATTTTTTTAATCGTTCAATCTAGTTTCCTTGTTTTTAATATTAATATAGTTATGTATGGTTTATTCATTTTTAATGTTTTTTTTTTATTTTATTATTTAATTTTTAATTTGATAATTTTTTTATAATTTTTTAATATATATTTATTTACTATGTCTCGGTATTTTCAATATATATTCATCTTCACTTCAATATATATCCATGTTTTTTATTAATTTATTTTTAATTAATAAAATATATCCATTTTTCAATATTTTCAATGTGTACTCATTTAAAATCACTTAATTTGACTCATTTTTGAAATGCATGTATTTATGATTATATATAAAATAATAAAACCCAAAATATAATTATAAATAAATATTTAAAATTAAATATATTTATTAATTTATATTTACTATATATATATAATCATAAAATTATAATTATATATTTAAGTAATTATTAAATTTGACTAAATATATTTAAATAATGAAAGTATTTAAAATATTTATATTTATATAAATTTATTAAATAAATAAATATATAATTAATTAAATATATTTATAAATCTAAATATATAATTACAAATAACTATAAATAAATATTTATAAATAATATATTATAAGTAAATAATTATTAATATATTTATTAATGCATATTTATTATATTGATAAAATTATATATTCATAATTATAAATAACAAAATATAATTGTTTTCAAAAAGTATCAATCTAATGATTACTAAATAATTATAGATTTTATTAATTTTAAAATTATAATAAAAAATTAACTATTATATAATTTCATTTTTTTTGTAATTGTAATTAAATTTATAAATCATTTATTAGCACTAAAATGTAATTATTGATAAATAGTTCTTTTAACAGTACTTTTTAGCACTGATAAATCTCGATCATTATTAGATCTACAAAATCACTGTTAAATATGCCTTTTCTCATCACTTATAAATTTAGTGTTTATAAAAGGGATATTTATCATTGAATTTTTTGAAACTGATAATAAAAGATTCCCCATTATATTTTAAATTTCATTAACCATGGCTCATTCGGTCTTGATTCTCATGATCTCATGGAACTCCCATGTTGCCAGTGAGAATATTCCATATTCTCTTGGAAAAATCAATGGTAGAATCTTATGTAGGTTTTATCTAATTTTCCTCTACCATTGTTTGATTTTGTAGGGTTCGTAGTTTGAGTTTTTGTGTTTTTCATAACCATGATGAACCTTTTATCTGATCTATATATCTCTCTCTCACTTATGTATACCTACACAATTCCACCCATAATTTTTAAAATCGATCTATCTTCATACGATAACCTCGTGAACTACATACTCATCTGTTGTTGTAGATGAGGGAGATTTTTTTTTGTTTTAGTTAAATTGTTTATTTTCAACATTTAGATAGTGTGGGTTTTCTATGTTTTAATATTATTTCCATATTACTACAATAACGTGAAGATGGAAAAATGTTAACATTAGATTGGAATAATTTTATAGTGAATGTTATTTGATATGAATAATATAAAGTGGGTTAATATACACATTGTATTAATGTGAATAAGTTAATCTAGTTTAGGGATATAATGTTTAAAATTTTAATTTTATATTGGTTAACATTATTATTATATTAAATATATATGATTTAATAAGGAATAATTTTTTTTAATTTTTTTGAAATCAAAATAAGAATAAATTTTCAGTTTTTTATTTGATCCAAAATAAAAATGAATGATTTATTTTTAATAAGAGGTGTGTTTATAATTGAATCATTTGTTCCTAATATTAGCACTTTTACAGAAAAATATATTCACATAAAACAATACAATTATGAAAAAATATCATATTCACTTGGATAGGGAGATCATTATATGATATACCATTTATATACAATATCAATGAATGGTTTCCATTAATTTTCCATGTCCTTTAAATTTAAAACTACATAAAATAATTTTGATTTTTATAAACAAATAGTTAATAAATTTTATGAATTTACATTATTTTACTTTTATAAATGAACACATGTCATAGAAAAAAACCTATATTATATTCTTGTAGAAGATTTTCCATATGTGGCGTTATCTATAAATGTTAATATATATGAGTACACTTTTCTATCAAACAATCTTATAAATAAATTTATTTCCAAATCTCATAAGCATGTTCTAATCAAATATTCTTACAATTACCTTGTCATCAACTTCAAACTGTAGATCATTTTAATGTTTTTTCAGCATTACTGTTTTGTTGAATTTGAGGTAAATTTATCTTTTTTTGAATGGATATATTCTTATCATAAATTTCATCATATAGTTCAGGTTCTAATTGCTTTATTTCAACCAAATTATTTCAGATTATTGTATTTCTACACTTCTTTTTTTAAAGAGATTCATAGAGTCACCGGATATCTCAAGTAAAAGATATTGTTATAGGAACATGCCACTAAAGGATTATGAAAATCCAAAAAATCTTTGAAATCCATTAATAATTATCTATATATTTATTCTAATGTTGAAATTTTCATCTTACGATACCCTGCTTTTTAAGGATAATTAGTAGTTCTAAAACACAACACTATTTTCAAAATGTGCTGAATACATTTCTTGAACTATTATTTAAACCATTGATCCCAATAAAATATAATAGAATATATTTCTATTTAAAACTATAAATTTTATTTAATATATTTTATAGAAAATTACCAAGTGATAAATCTACTTTGATGGAATTTATGTGTGATATATTTATAACAAAATCAACTATAACCGATGTAAAATTATCCCCTTATTATTTTTTCGAGAGTCAGTTGATAAAATCAATCTTCATGTTTTTCTATGTCCATTATGGTATTTGTAATTCTTGGACATAGAAAAATTTATTACTGTCTTTTTTATCCCCATATCATTCTTTTTTGCATTATTATTCCGCACATTAATATATATTTTTTCAATCCTTTGAGTATGTTTTGATTTCTCCCCTTCCTTCAATATTTCATGATACATACATTAAAATTATCAAAATATTGGTACTTTTTTATCCTCATTGTATATAATAAAGCATGACCATTTTAACTAAGTGTATCTTCCACCTTATCTACATTCACATTTTGGTAATGTATTGAGTAGTTAAAATCTTTAATCATCTCTAACTATCCCACATAGTTCACATTCAACTCTTTTCGTGTGAAAATATACTTTAATTATTTTTTATCAATATATATCACATAAACTCCCATAATGAATATGACTCCATATCCTTAATGAAACAATTACATAACTATCTCTAAATCAGTAGTTGGGTATTTTTTCTCTTATACATTTATTTGGAGTTATGAATAATCTATAACATTATAATTTCTGTATGGATTCATTTCAATCCCTTATTAAACGAATCACTAGAGATTGAACACCCTTACATACTATAGGTTATTGTAATAAAATGGGTAATAACTATTCATCTCTTTGATTTCTTGAAGTTTAATATTCATTCATCAGTCCAATGGAACATGGGTCCCTTTTTTTTAACATAGTGGGTAGGTTAGGTTTCCCTAATAAATAATTCAAAAATCATTTACAATAACCATCCAGACCAAGGAAACCATGGATTTTCGTTACCATGGATGGTCTATGAAAATTTTTAGTAACATTGGTCTTTAATTGATCCACGAATATACCCTTGGTTGTGATTATTTCACTCAAAATTGAAAAAAATTTATATATAATTAACACTTTGTAAATTTCACATAAAACATTTCAAACATTTCAGTTTTCATTGCAATATTTAGTTGATCTCCATGCTCTTCATTTATCATTGAATATATTAGAATATTCCCTATATAGACTAATAGAAACTGACCAATGTAATCACTATATATTTTAATCATTAAATCTATAATAATAGAGAGGGGATTAAAAAATGATTAATGGAATCACTAAAAGTCTTAATTTCAATAGAAAGTATATAATATTGTCTTGGGAATATCCTCATTCAAAAACCTCAATTTATGATAACAATAATGACTGTAAATCATGGATATGTATTAAGATCCATGTAGTTGATCAAAAAATTCATGAGTACAGATAGTGGATACTTTTTCTTGATAGTGATCTATTTATGTTCTCAATAATAAATGTAGTGATGCATTTAACCATAATTATTCAAAAAAATGAACATATGGAGCCTAAGGTGATGCAGTTGGCTGAATGAAAACATTCTCATGATTCTCCTAAAATGATTCATCAATTCCATAAACTCAATCACATACATTAAATATGGATTCATTTAAATATGTGAATCACTAAGTATTTGTTCTATTAAAAAATAAAATTTGAAATTAAGTGGACAACCAAAAAACTCCTTTGAAAATACATTCAAAAAATCATCATAAGACATGCATATCATTGATATTTGGTTCTTCCCAACCATGTGAGATAAAAAAATCGTTATTATTGGAATCAAGACTGATATAATGTATGTCATTTACATTATTAATTATAATTTTCAATCACACATATATAGAAATCTATATTAGTTAATAATATAACATTTTAGTTCATTTTTTAATAGATATCGGATTTATGTAGATAAATACTATAAATAACTATGAAAAAAATAAAATTTGACTATATGGAAAATAAAATGATTTTATGAATAAAAATACTGTAGAATTAAATCATAGAGTAACTACAAACTTGAAATGTGACAGTCATCCCATTTGTGTTTTTATAGATAACTCAACACCTAATCATTGAGGTGGTAATGCGAAACCTTTAAAATGTTATTCCAATATATAAGTGTGGGTATAACTTTAAGAAATAAAAGATTATGAAATTTTAATTGAATGATTTGTGTAACATTCAACATGTCATTATGTATTTAGATATTTTCTATAGTAATGTCATAAGCTTGGGCTTCTCACCATGGCATCTTTTTTAGTAAGTTCCCTTTATGCTTGGGGAAGAGATTAGAATAATGACTCCATATCTTCAGATTTAAATCACTCTACTAGGATGAATTATCCCTTACCTTTGTACACATTTCCCTGACAGACTTTTTTTCTACATTTCAATAAAAATATTATTCCATTTATGTGTCGAGAAATGTTTTTCTTTCGACAAGTATCACATGTTGTATTCCTCTTTCACTTATTACCCCTTTCCATTTTCCCATACAATTATCTTCTTCACTTTCATTCCATTAAATCAATAAGACATGAAGAATTATTTTTTTTATCATGATATAACATGATAAAATATCCTCATATGATCAGAATGTTAGGGAGAATAGTTCCATATAAAGGATTTACTTAAGCACATCAAATATATCGTAAATGATCAACATAGTATTTCATGGATAATCTATAGTATTCCTTATAACCTTGTAATTATACATTTATACAAATAATAATTCTCTTATTCCTTTTGTATCTGGATTAATAATGGTCTTTCCCAATCCTCTCATAGTTCACGATGAATGTAATTTTTCTAAAAATCATCCATTAAACCATTCCATTCCATGTTATCAATTTCCCCTTCATCATTAGTGTCTTGGATCAACGACCACCATTAATCGTCCTCCCTAGAGAGACAATAAATAAACACAACAACCATCTCCTTGTCATTACTTCCCAATGAGATATATATCACTTCCATAGATATTTTACACTAACCATCTATATAAAGATTTTTGGACTGATTTAATTATGGAAGTTTCAGATGCTTAAGCGGTTAGACATTATTACAGTGCATTTTGGATAAATTTGATTCCCCATATGAGTAAGGATATTTCTTATAACTCTATTTAAATTCTGTAATATAGTTTTAATTTTTTCAATTCTAGCTCTAGCTTCATTATATTTTCACTGAGGAATATCCCTACATGGTGTAGGCACATTGATTTATTTCCCTTTTCCAATATAAGGAACCATTTATAAAAAAAATGAATAGACTAGAACATAACATAACAATATGAATCATAATTTATAATTTCAAAACAATATACACAATTAAGAAAAAAAAATACTTATACATAGATAATCTTAAAATAATAAACATGGTTTCATTAGGATTTTTATCAAATTCATTTATGGGGTTATTTTCACCTATTAATTACTTTTTATATATATCATATGGTTTATATTAAAAATGCCTCAGATTCCATCTGTAAAGACCCCAACCCTACTAGCATAGATTTGGTTGTCACTTTTTTAAATTTTCACTAGATACAAGTGGTCATATCATAATAAACTGAATAGTTTTTTAGTCTCTGAAGACACGATACAAACATTAATTTCATTTTATATTTTATAACATAAAATAAAAAATATTATTTTCTTTTATAACACCATATTACCCTTTATAATATCCATATACATCAATCATAAAAATTTCCTTGTTTAAGATCCCATTTTCAATAGACAATCCTTCATTGAGGTTTGGTTAAACCTATCCTTTAGTTTTTTTCTTTTTGTTTTAATAAACTAATGTATAAACTTTTCTAGGGTATGGAATTATTTTTCGGTTGAATATTATCTAAATACCACGATGTATATTTTTCAAAGTTACTTCAGTCATGATATAAATGTGTCTACGTTCAAAAATTGATTCTCCCCAAGCATACGTGTAAGTGAAGGCTTTTGAGGCTTTATAATGGTGTTTGAATTGACTTATTCCTATATGAAATATTCATGTCATGTATTTAATACATGATATGAATTATTCACTCAAATGAAGATCTAAAATAGATTAATGAGACGAATTCCCTACAATCTATTAAATTGTGGAAACCATTTTTAAATTTATATATACCTTGGTTACACATTTCTTACATCTTGAACAATTTTCACCTACTAACTTGGATCCATTCAACAACATCTTTAGAATAATTGATGGGTTATAGTCTTTAACATGCACCACATATATAATGTTTTCATTTTATAAAATTTTTTGGGACTCCCATGGAAATAATTTCCTAGGAAATACTCCCAAACGGATAAGGTTATTATGATAAGGGACCAATCTAAAACATCCCATAACATTGTGTTTTATGTCGAGAATTTATTTTCATATTTTTTAGGATGATTAATGTTTATTTTTTTAGATAATTAGGCCATCACCCATACATAATGATATATTGTATCAAATGTTTGGCACATTCACTTATTATCAATTTCTATAAACAATATTATAATATTTTAAATTTTCATTTAATAAAATATATTCTAAATTTCAATCATGAACCCATAATTATCCCTTAAAATCATTAAAACACCATGTGAATTTTTTAATACAATTGATGAGGTCAAAAAAATTAGTAAGAGAAATATAATATTATAGAATTAAACATTCAGGATCATGAATACTTATATGAGATTTTTCATTTTCAAAATTAAAATTTGGTCTGGAAATGAACGTTTTATTACCAAAGAAATTAAAATTTCATCCCAAATAGTTTCTTAAATAATTATATAGTATATTTAAAATGAAGAATAAAACAACCTAATATTAATTTACAAAGATGAAAGGCTTATAAAAAATTTATAAAAGTTATTTATTTCACCCATATGAGGTATCATATTCTTTCCCCTGATATAACATGACACAAGAAGTGAATCTGATCTATCCAAAAGTGACATTTCAAGAGCATATCATATAACCGATGTCCTCTCAATGTACTCAAAATGATATAAAGATGGGTAGAATGGTCGTGTTGAATGTGAGAGTACACCAATATGTCATCCACAAAAACCACTACGAAAGAATCCAAGTATGGATGGAACACTCGGTTCATCAGTTCCATGAAAACTGTAGGTGCGTTCATAAGACCGAACAACATAACCATATACTCGTATAGGCCGTACTATCTCTGGAAAGATTTATGGGGTAGATTAGATGATATAACAGACAACCGATGATAACCAAATCACAGACCAGTCGTTGAGAACACATGGGCTTTTGAAGTTGATAAAAGAGATCATTGATCTTCGACAAGGGATATACGGTTCTTGACCTAAAATTGGTTTAGCATCTGATAATCCACACAAATCCTGAGGGTGACGTCTACCTTCTTCCCAAACATGATAGGCGATCCCCAAGGAGAAGTACTTGGTTGGATAAATCCCTTTTCCTACAACTCCTCCAACAGCTTCTTGCACTCCTGCAACTCATCTGTAGCCATTCTATAAGGTGGAATGGACACCGGTGCCACTCCTGGAACGAACTCAATAGAGAAGTCTACCTAACTCTCCAAAGGAAATCCTAATAAGTCCTTTTGAAAGACATCTATTAAATGATAAAACACTAGAGTAATGTCTTACATTTAAGTCCCTGGGACATCCAAATAAAGACTAGAAATTTGGGATGTAACTCCTCCTACCCCCTGATGCTCAGGTCCAGCTCGACATGCATGGACATCCCAGTCGCCTCTATGAAGAATGTATCCATCTTCTTGTGATACGAAACTCATCCTATTACGATAGAAATTTACGACTACCTGGAAGGGAACTAACCAGTCCATTATGATAATGACATCATATCTTGTCATCTCATGGACATAAAGGTCCCATAAGAAGTGATACCCTGCAACCTCAAAAGGGCACTCTCTGCACTGACATACGCTAACCTTTCTAGTCACCAACAGTGTGTCTAGAGTCAAAGTATCATCAGATTAAAAGATGAATAGCCCAAGCCTATCCAAAATAGTAACAAATATGAAGCTATGAGTGCCACCCGTATTGAAAAGAGATGAAGATAAAACTGAGGCTACAAAGATCATACCTCGAACTGTAGAAGTGTCGGGATCCTGATACTAATGGGTCTGCTCCACTGCAATGTTCTGGCATATTCTATGGCCCTCTGACCCTGGATGACCACTCTGAGCTAATCCACTCTACTGTCGCAGGTAACCCGGTGATTGACCACCATGGTCGTGACCTCTACCTCGGCACTCATGGCTAGAAGAACTCCAGTTCCTAGACTGGTGAGAAACTGGGGATGCATCTCCTAAACGTGGTGTCATAGAAGAACCCCTACCAACAGCTGTAGGTGAGAAGACCATACAAAAACGCCGATGATGGAACATCTTGCCTCAAGTTCGGCACTCCATCGGGTCTCTATGGTTGAGAGTCCTAGTAATCCCGCTCATCACGCATTGGTAGAATATAACCTGGCCACCCTATGATACATTATGCCAACTCTAATCTCCACGATAAGACTCTCTACGGTGCTTCCTGATATCAATATGAGGAACATTAACTATTGAATGTCGAGCCACCCTAGCTCACTGATCTCGAATCCCTTAGATCACGCTCAGTGATCATCACATAGTTGACGATAGATTATATCGAAGTCCACATGAAGACATTCATCTGTGAGAAGATTTCGTGCCTCAGAACATCCTCGAACATCCATGCAAGGAACAACTCATTTCCTCTCAGAATAGGTGTGAAACTCTTCAGCTTAGTAAAGAGAGACGATTAATCCATAACCGAAAGAGTACACTTATCTAGACTTATAAACTCCCAGGATCGATCGACCTTCATGGTCTCTGGGTAGAAGTACTCATAGAAGATGTGTAAAGACCCGTAAAATTCAATGGAATTTTTTTCTTAATTTGCTTTTCGATTTTACAAGAACGCGGGTTCTGACGACACTTGATTCTGAGGCCCGGTGTGCCCAGAATTTCTAACCGAAGATTAGCTCAGGTACGTTTAGTGAACGAACGAGCGAGTTTTTATAACATTTGAACTGGTGCTCGGAATCGAATTCTGAGGGCACCGATGAATTCGTAGCGATGGTATTTGCTTAGGAACACCTTTTTCGGAGTTGTGTTTTCCAGAGAGAAGTTGATAAAAATTGTGGAAGTTAAAATAAAAATTGAGCTTCAATTTTTATTTTTACTTTGTAATTAAAACCTTTTGGTAGAAGTTGGGTAACCACCCAACTTCCCATGAGTGGTTATGAGGGTGGTGGGGCTCACACAAAACCCACCCCTTCATATTCCCTAACTCCATCAACTCACCATTAAAGTTGATAACTTATGTTAATTAATTAGGTGAGTTTAATTTGAGTGGGTTAATGAAACTTTTTAATTTCAACATAAGTCATGTAAATAAAATAAGGGATGTTCTTATTTTATTTTGGATGGAACTTGTTGCGTTGGGATTATTTGGGAGAAAACGGAAAAGCTCTTGATGATCTTCTTCCTCGGTGAAGAACACGCAGAACGCAAAGAACGCCGGATCCTCGGACATCGACGACGCGATGCCGACGAATCATTTCTCTGCGACGTGACTCTCTCCTTCTGTGACATATTCTTCCATGACGGTTATTTCCGTGACGATACCTCGCTCAATGAATTTGATGAGGTAGGGGTTTATTTTATTTGTTTGTTCATGATTACTCTCGTCACTTTCTCCTTCCATTTTGAACCGCATGTTATCGCGATAACGGGAGGAGGTTGGACCGCACAAACACAGTCGTCCCTCCTCCCCCCTTTTGTTTGATTTTGGTTACGGCTCGTGCAAGGCAGTGCGATGCCAAAGCACCAAGCGGGAAATGTTAAAGGAAGGGCGGAGAAGCACGGCGTCGTCGCGCCGTGCCAATGAACCTTGAAGGAACCTCGAAGACACCGCGACCAGAGCGGGGCCGTGGTGGATCAGGGGAACCGGCGGCCGGTTACGGGCCACCGGTGTCGGAGTAGTGGGACCAGACCATACAGGTCACATGGCGGCAACAACAGGCCGGCTGGAGCGGGCCAGCTGGCCATAGGAAGAGTCGGGGGTTCGAAACCCCCGTCTAGCCGGACATGAGCGCCCCCCCACATGGGGGGCGCAGATTACAACGGGCGGGGGGAAGGCCCCCCTCCCCACCCCCCCCTCCCGCACCCCTGTCCTCTCGGATGAAACGGCCAAGCCACCTGGCTGGCGCCAACACACCGGGCCGGCTGCCCAGACCGGACCGCCAGGCCAGGTCGGGCCGAGCCGGGCCCTCAGAGCGAAAATGCTTATAACTTGAGCTTCAGACGTCCGATTGACATGCCATAGACCTTGTTGGATTCAACTAAGTGAGACAGACCTTTTGGCTTACGCCGATCGAGGTTTTGTTGTAGTTGGAGTATTGTCGAGTTGGTTTTGACTTAAAAAACCAACCGGGCCCTTGGAATGAAAAAGCCAATAACACTCAGACCGGGCGTCCGATTGGCGCGCCGTATATGAAGTTGAGTTCCTGATGACGATACAAAACATTTGGATTCATCAACTCCGGATTATGTGTCAGTTGATGTATCAGACCTTCGGCTCGTGTAGTGGACCGTCCCGAACGAGCTTGCTGTGTACGAGAACCCTAGAGCTGGCTGCCACTGCGATGATGATGGCGACTGTGCAGAAATCCACCGTGGATTAGGCGGTGGTGACTACAACACTCAGCAATCCTATATGGATCAGTTCTACCGATCCTGTGTGGGTCAGATCCTGGGTGGGTCAGCGCTCAACGTTCATGTGTGGGCCAGCGCATACAGATCATGTGTGGGTCTGATACTGTGTGGGTCATTGCGGGGGTTAGTTACCTAACGATCCATTGTGGGTCATTGCGGGGGTTAGTTACCTATCAATACTTTGTGGGTCATTGTGGGGGTTAGTACCTATCAATCCTGTGTGAGTCCAATAGATTAGATAAATCAGTGACTACATCTGATCATCTATATCATCTTACGAAGAATTATACCTGTGTGAGCTGAATCTTAACTTTAAATCCTTATCTTAGATAAGATTTACTTGATATCCTGTGTGGATTACGTTGTGATTTCCTATGTGGATCGGGTTGTGATTTCCTGTGTGGACTGAGTTGTACTTGAGGTCGGATGTTGGAGCCTATTGAGAATTGAAGACTTAGATATATGTATGGGCATATACCTAAGTAATGTCGGATGTTACTTCGTGATTGTATCCTTCCTTTAGAATTATCCTTGTTGATTCTGGGGGACCTACGGGGGTCTCGGGGTACCTACTAAGTAGCTTATACTCACCCCTGCATGGGCTATGCCCGCACTACATTATGTTGGTTGCAGACGACGGACAACGCTAATCGTGGTAGAGGCACGAGGAGTAGGTCGGTACCCGGAGGTGGACCATTGGGCGGGGCGTACTCGGAGTGGACGGCTGGACCCAAGGAGCTGTGGAGACTATCTATACCCACCCTTCATGTGGGACTACCAGTGGATGGCTCGATGCTGCGGCTTTACTTTTCAGTTGTTGTACACTCTTTCAGTTGTACTTTACTTTCAGTTTGGGTTTGTATTCTGGCTCACTTACTTTACCACACTTTCTTTTGTACCTATATTTTACTTAGTGTTTACTTCTACTTGCTTTCTCTGTGGTGTTTGTTTACTTTAAAAAGGAAATGCCTTCCCTTTTTACCGGGAATTACGCCTTGGTGCTAGTCGCCAGCCCTTGGCCTATGGAAGGCGGACTTGGGGTAGTCACGGCACGAGCCCTGAGGACAGGTCGTGACAAGATGTTCCAAAACTCATCCCAAGATAAACTCTATTGGAATCCTAACTGTGAGATCACCTCCCACCACCTCATGGTGGAGTCTCAGAGCATATCGGCCGCGAGATTCTCCCCCTTCTCTGGAGGTAACTCCAGATGCTTGAAAATTTTCAGTGTGGCCTCCAGGCATGACTCTACTTCCTGTGGTCCTCCATCGCCTGAGAAAGTAGTAGGATTCTATTGATTTTAAACCCATGGAAACTCTACCGTTGATGGAGTAGGAGGAGGCTCTCCCTGGAAGGACTACATCATCGTCAAAAAAATTTCCCTATACTTCACATCGGTGCCTTCAACTAGTATAACTATTGGTGCCAAGGCTGGCACAACAGGAGGATCAACAAAAGGTCCCTAATCAACCATATTTGGTGTCTAATCACCATCTGGCAGCTGATGTACAACCAGACGGTGTCTCAGTGTCATGTCTCTGAAAGGTCAAAAGAACGCCATAGATCAGTATTATTAAAGACTGAGGACAGAAGAGTTCCAGAGTGTAACAGTAGAAGAAACCATTCATGTTTTTCAAAACATTACTACACTGAGTGTATAAAAACTACATGACGTGTTCTATTAATCCATTCACATGGTCGTGTACTTATGCAACAAAATGTATTGTAACGCTCCAACCACACGACGTGTTTTCCCCACACACAGTGTGCACTTGAACATTATTCCCCTACATGTGTCTCCTTACACGAATATCCCACATAGTCTTCTTAATCCTAGACTACACGGTGTGTTCACAAATGACAGGACGTGTACGAGACAAGGTCTCGACGACCCATGTTGTTAATTACATGGACAGCTAGACAGTTCACTCTATACGGCGTGCTCCCTGAGAGCACGACATGTAGTTGATAGTTTTCCCTAACCCGTGTTGTTTGTGACATGGCTGGGGACTTAAGTGACATGGCATGACGTGTGATAAAAGGATACAACGTGTATAGTCAAAGTTCCATCCATCCATGTCGTTAGTCACATGGGTAGACCCATGGTCTCTACAACATGGAATGTACTCACCATACACGGCATGTTCGTGAAGATTTTTCACAACCCCGTGTATCTGCCCAAACAATCAGTGACAATGTTTAAAATCTACATGGCGTGTATTCATAAAGTACTCACCGTGTAATCTTTTTTTTTCAGGAATTAGCTTCGAAACTGCTCTAATGCCCAGAAAACACAGAAAACAAGTGATTACGTGGAAAATTCTGAACCGTGAGGGCCCATATACCAAGCGAATCAATTCTTGGCATCCCATACATTTCATAAACCAGGGAAACATGTCAATGATGCACGAAGTTCTGATTCATGTAGCCCCATACCTCCTCATGAATAAAAAATTGACTTTCATATAAGTAAAGCACAAATACAGACAAATTTCCTATCAAACAACATATATTATATCAAAGGATCTATCAGAACAGCACGAAAAATCTACACAACGTATATCACAACAACATGAAATTTCTAATTCAACCATGATGGCATGGCTAAAATGCATGGTATGTGATTTCTAGAATGTTTCTATATGATGCATGAGATGGAGTACCCGCATCTCATCA
This sequence comes from Viscum album, assembly GCA_963277665.1. Lineage (NCBI taxonomy): Eukaryota > Viridiplantae > Streptophyta > Magnoliopsida > Santalales > Viscaceae > Viscum > Viscum album. The sequence continues at coordinate 216,197,169 of OY728164.1, forward strand.
GGTTGAAATAGAAATATAACCTCAAAAATATCAACAATATCAGCAAAAATAATGTGAGTCAATCTCAGTGAAATCATATCAATTGTAAAAATTAAAAAACCTGATGAAATTGCAATAAACGAGGTTGATTGGATTTTACCTATACACGAGTTAGCTACTCCCAGGAACATCTTATTACCAAGTACCTATTTCATCCTATCCCCAACTATAGGCTCCAAACAATGAGTCAAGAGAAAATAATTCCACTGATACAACATGGTAACATCCTGGTTCTGGAAGCCACCCAGGGGCACCTCGTACCCAGTTGGTCACATGGTATAAAGCACAATTCCCCAAACGGCAGAGGCTACCGACTACCAGTGAGGGCTTTGGGTGTGAATGTGGGGAAACTATGCCCTTATTGGCAGAGTACACAGTGTAAAGGGGAAATAATAAACAATAACAGAAGAAATATACAATCCATACACAAGTGAAAAGTGGAAGACTAAACAAGATAAACAACACAAGTACATATATATATAGAATGATGCATGATAAATATGTCTAGGAAAGAAGCAAACAAAGTCACAATGCTAAATAAAAAATAATAATCCAAAGTACAAAAGAAAACATATTAGTAACTCCTCAGCATCACAAGCCCTGGATTGGTCCAATGCTCTCGTGATCTAATTCAAGTCAAATACTTGATGTGGAAGGGTGATTGCCCTTGTCTATACCTGCAACAATATAATCTGTTTGGGCAAAAAAGCATGACCCAAACAGGGTGGGAGACTAAATATCAGAAGGCAACCACCCGAAGATCTGTGACTAACAGTCAGTGAGTATATGGGAGGTAATAGTACAATAACAAATAAATAGTAAGCGGTAAACATGATGATACACAACTGTTACAATCCACAATCAACAAGTAGTAGTGATGGAAAAAAGCTAACCACAAATAGGAAAACCCTCTAGGAAGTACTCACAACCATCCCCTCTGGTCTTATCTAAGAAGTACCCAGAACCCTCTGTGTAGTACACTCAACCTAACCCCTCTGGTTTGGTCGTAGGAATTTTTATGACTCTCTGAAGAAGAACAATCAGTCAATTCCCCTTATAGTCTAAGGTAGTCAGGGACTCTCTGTGGAAGATCACACGATCGATTCCCCTTATAGCCCCAGGGTCTGGAGAATCTTGGAAAAATCTCGCTCGGTTAATTCCTCTTATAGACTCAGGTCTATTAAAAACTCTCTATGGAAGATCACTCAGTCAATTCCTATTATATCCTGGAATGGTTTAAGGAAATTCAAACAAAACAAAGACTCTACGAGGAAGGTCACTCGGTCTTCCCCCATAGAATCTATAAAGCTCAAGATTCCTGGAGGAATCTCCATCGGTCTATCCTCCTGCGGTATATAACATGAGAAGCTCACACGGTCTATATCCTATAGTCTATAATGTCCAAGACTCTCTGAGGAAGCTCACTAGGTCTATCCCCATATAGTCTATAACACCAGGTTCTCATGGCCCTATTCTAGTCAGTTCATAAAAATGATATAAGGCCAATGTAATCCTACATTGCTACTTGGCTAAACATCCTACAGAATAACAAGCATGCCAGGGAACAACACTCCATCCTATGATCACAAGGCATTGAAAATAGGTATAACAGCCAAAGGCTGAACAAGACCAAATGGTCGTAAAAAAAAATAAGGCATAGAAAAACATCCAAGCATAGAAATTAGAATTATACATATCAAAATTACCTATACAAAAGCATACAATCAATGAATGAAAACATAAAGGGAAAAACAGTGAACACACAATACCCCGTAAAAGGGTATTGGTGGAATTTACACATAATACTAAAAGTCATTGAACTGAAAGGCACAAACCACCTACCTTGATGCTAGGAGATCGATATACTTGAACCATGAGGCTTGAATCTCTTTAGAATGGTGTAGATATATGAAAACAAACAAAATTTTCATCTCATTATAACTTGAAAAAGTGGAGGAATTGGAAAACCAATATATAGGAGACGGACGAAATTACCGCTGCGGTCCCAACGCATTCAATGATGGTCAATTTGAAGAACGAATGGAGGCTTGGGGCACAAAAGAGATTCGCGGTCGTTTAGGATGCTCTCGGTAGAAGAATCTAGAGAAGAATTGTGTTCTGGGGTTTATAAGTGACCCTGATCTGTTTAATGAAAAAACAAAAATTACACGACCTATAATTTTGGAGTACATAGTGTGTACTAGGATATTCCATACTCCTCTTTAATTGGCCTCCACATCACCCCACACGACCGTGTGTGCGGCCTGGACACGACCAGCACATGACCTCATGCGGTGTCAAAGTACACATCGTGTACTTATAAAGTACACGACGTGTACTTATAAAGTACATGACGTGTACTTCAAAACGTTCCAAAAACTCCTCTTTTCTCAAAAAATCTAGAAAAAATTAAAAATTACCTGAAATGAAGTTCTGAGTTCTTAAAATTGTTATACTATTGAACCACATTTTAATTACTAATTCCAAATGTATGTCTCAGATTTTTTACATTTAATTCATATAAGGGGTAACATTACGTGTTACTCAAATTTCTTAATGTGCCTATAAGGTATGCAAAAGACGCTAAAAGTTTATAAAATTTTATATAACTAATCTTAATATATAATGACTCTAATGAATTACATTAAACATATATTGGTATTATGTATCTATATTTTCCTAAAATCAATTTAAATAATGTAATTAATTATTTAAATAAAAATACGGCTTTAAACAATTACATAATGTTTTTTAGTATTCCTCAATAAATTGAATTATTTTAAAAAAAATAACAAAAATTCACCCTAAGCTAATATTGATATTATGATTCAAAAATGATGTCCATTTTGAAAAATATAATTTATAAAATTCCAAAAAGTGGGTATTACTATTCATAACTGCTAGTTTGATTGGACATGGGGTGATTGAACTCGAAGTTTTATACAACGCAAACTATTTCATTATTCAAAGAGAAACATGTCGTGGAAACTTCGGGTGCAACATTCTTCCCAACATCAAATAATTTCATCCTCAAAATTTCTAGAATACAAATGCATAAAATTTTTTGAGTTGTTCTTCATCATAAGTTCCTTTGTTTTCCATGTTGCATCTTCCATCTTATGGTTTCTCCATAGAAATTTTACGTGAAAAGTCATCTGGATTCTCAACACCTATTTTCTAGTATCAAGAATCCTGCCAGACTCTTCACAATAAGACTAATTGGGTTCCAGTCCTATTTCTTCATAGGTGAGTACATGCATTGGGTTAGGAATGTATTTTCACAATAGTTATATTTGGAACCCATCATGCACTTTGGAGAGACTTGGAGGCATTTCCAAATGGTAAGCAACAACCCCAATTCATTCTATAATTTATAATGGTCTGATGCACTTGGGACTTAATTTACCATTCTTACCAAATCATTCATCACCCTTCCATTGGGATACCTTTAAGAAAGAATTATATCCTACTTGAAATTGAAAATCCTTCTTTCAGTTGTAGGCCTAGATCTTTTTGCTACTTTGAGCTTCTTTGATGTGTGTTTGGATAACCTTTAACTTTTCCATTGTTTCCTCAACAAGTTTTCGGCCTACGAATTTTCTTTCACAAACATCATCCAAAAATATTGGTGTGCCACATCTCTATATATATAACACTTTATATGGTTTCATATGAATAGTTTAATGGAAGCTATTATTATAGAATCCCACTTTTTTATCACATAAACATTCAATAAATTTTACAGAACCGAGGATCCTTAAGGTTTAGTGTCTTGGAAACCAGAAACATAAAACATGAAATCATATAACATTTTTCTTAAATAATTTAAAGTCTTATCCTCATGTTCATCGTAGGTTCATTAATGAATCTCATAACCTGTGGACATACATCAAAAGAAGGGGTGAGCAGAAGGCACAGTAAGGGAAACAAGCGAAACATTTTACATGTGAACTTGAGATACTTCAATAATGTCATGAAAAGAACATTAAGGCATGAGAAAGAAATCATGAAATATATCATAATAAAAATAACATTTTTCTTAACTTGAAGATGTGTCTACAAAATTTAATATTGAAAATCATTTCGTTTCACCATGTTCCATCCCCAAGGTGTCATTAAAAATAACCAAGGTTATTCACCAAGGTATCAGTCTAAAAGGTAATATCAAGAGATTAAGTTTTTAACCAATGCATTGGAGCGCTATCTGGAAGCACCATTGACATTTATTTGTTATCATGTGTTCCACATATATCATCATCATTCATTTCATAAACAACCCATATAGCATAAAATAAATGGGTTTCATTTCATAATCGTAACGTTTTAAAAACTGCTATTAAGATATAGAACATTTTGATATATATTTGAATACCCATGTATAAATAAGAGCTTTGAGAATTCACATAATAACATGAAGTAATTTTGATAAAAAAAGAGATGCATTTTGAGATGAAAATTCTGCAAAACAATGACTACGTTACAGGGTTTTAGAAAATGTTGAAAAGATAGGGGACACGGGTCAAAAATTCATAAATGACCTATAAAACAGTATAGGGACAGAATATAAGGGATTTAAGAACATGGTAATGAAATTTGAAAATATACCATATTAACTTACGAACATTAAAGGAAGATAAAAAATAAGATTTCTCTTATGAAAATTCGGCATCCTAACGACGTCACATAAACTTCAACCAAAAATGAATTGATGAGATCAAATAGGGTCTCTCATAATCTAAACTTAATAGATCAGTATGATAGATATAGAGATCATTACACAACATAAAAAAAGGAACTTGCAGGACTTGATAAGGAATTAGAACTTCGAAAAAGGAGAATGGTGAAAGGACCACATAAAAATTCGGCATCCAAACGACACAACTTAAAACTTCAAAATACTGATTTGAAGAGATCAAATGGGGTATCTCATCATATGATCATAAATTATCAGTATGATAGATATAGATATCATAACCCAACATAATAAAATGGAACTTTAAATACTTGACATGAAAGTAGAACTTGAAAACAAGAAGGGTGAAAGAACCACTTAAAAATTCACCAGCCTAACGACGCCACTTAAAACATCAAAAAAAATGAATTGATGAGATCAAAGAGGTTCTCTCATAATATGAACATAAATGATTAGTATGATATATTTAGAGATCATACCCCATCATAATAAAAAGGAACATTCAAGACTTGACATGGAATTATAACATTGAAATAGGAGAAATGTGAAAGAACCACTTAAAATTTCGGCAGCCTAACAGCGCCACTTAAACATTCTTAAACGAAATAATGAGAATAAGAGGGGGACTCTCATAATATGAACATGAAAAGGGAAGTAATAATAATATAAAATAACATCCTCCAACATAAGATCATGGAGAATAAATGAAATGACATAAAATAGATTACTTGAAAAGAAAGAGAGAGGTCAGATCCCTTACCTTAAAATGTAACACTTAAAACTCAATCGTTGGGACCTTGAAGGCTTAGTGGAACCTTGGGAGGTAATGATACCAGAACCATGTTGGTGGATACTTTGGAGTGGAATGGATGAGAGTATTTCCTTGTATTTATAGGGAATGTGCGGGGACAAGACATTAATGGCCAAGGGACACCTCATTGGTGGTTTTGGAAAAACCATGGGCTTTCCCATGGTATTTTCCCATGGTATTTTCCACTTGGGTACCCCCATACAATAATTCATCACCTTTGGCATTCCAACCCTTAAAATATCTCATGACATCATGATGACACAGTTATGATGCCATTAAACATAACGAAACCCTAAAACTGTATTTTTACTATTCAATGAAAATTCAACATTCTCAGAAAAATCCCAAAATTTCACATTAACCAAATATCAATGCTCTGATTTCAAAATTGAACTCCATTTTATAAAAATAATTTTTCTAAATATTTTTAATTTAATTTTTATATAAATATAATATTCATCGAAAATTCATTTTTTCAGAAAAACCCCCTAAAATTACCTTAACATAATATCGATGCTCTGAGTTCAAAAATGAAATCCATTTTATAAAAATAATTTTCTAAATATTTTTAATTTAATTTTTAATTAAAAAACACTATTCAGCCGAAAAAACTAATACTTGAATAATAATTTATTAAACCGTTATTTAACCATTTTATTTAATCACATTACTTAATAAAGGTGCCTAGATTATATTAAGACTTTCATTATGTGAGATTACCAATCCATTTGGACACATTACCAATCCTAATCCTAAAATCACCATTCATAATTTACTATTCATAAAAAATTAAGTTGATCTTATAAGACTCTAAATTTCATACTGAACATAATTGTGAAAGACCATTTTTTTAAAATCATTACACATTTTTATTTATTTAAGGTTTACATAAACATTTTTAAAATATAATTTCTCTAAAATTCATCAAAATATTCATACTATATTTATCTGGACATTTGAAAATTAATAAACTTCATCATAAGAAGAAATCCCAATTTTTATTTAAAACAAAGGATTACACAACGAAGTTATGGTCTCCTTACACATCCCCTTATCACACCAGCATAGAACCTAAGTGTAAGGTGTGCTAAGGTGAGAGAATATGAGGGAGCTTCAGCCAACATCACACCAGAAGTAATTTCTATCAGTTTGAACTTCTCGCAAAGGAGATTCTGTTCTAGCTTCACACGATGAAGTTCAGCTTGGGTTTGGTCCAGAGCAAAGCCCAGTGGTGCTACCTCCTTCCCAAGTTCTGTTTAATGGGCATGGATCGGTCCAAGAGTACTGGGTGAGGCCATAAAATATTCTTTCTATATTAATTAACCAAGATCACTTGTATTTAGAGACAAAAATAGAAACGTTTAGTTCATATCAGTCATATTGTCCAATGGTCATATAACAGTCAAAACCCAACGGTCTCATTTTAATTATACTCATGTTATCAAATGAAACATTTTTTTCGAGTATAAAAATAAAATAAAATAACACACAAAATTAGGAAACAAGATTTATTCAAAAATTTTGGGTCGTTACAGTCTTCCCCCCTTAAGAAATTGCGTCCTCACAATTTTTGAAATTGGGTTTTGAAATTTCATTGAATGTCCCACATCGGAAAAGGAGTCAGTAAAACTATTACTTTAAAAGAATAAAAGGGAAGAAAAATGGTCACCCCAGTTAACCCACACTAGGATTCCATGTAGGAATAAATGGACATGGAGGAGAAACAAAGGGTCAAGTACTGGGGGAGAGTGACAGAAAACATGATTATGATAAATTTAACCATGAGAGAATCCCAAACATATGATGTGTGTAAACGGTCTTTGATTACCTAGTAGGAAACATAAACCAAAAACATTTTTCTTCTGTTTTTTTTCATAATTTTGAGGAACTCATTTACTACATAGAACAAAATCATATGGAAATATACCTACCTTCATTTAGAGTTTCATTCTTTAATATGTTTCTACCCAAAACTAATCTTTTCTCCAAATGATGGACATTCCAAACTACATGGTCTCATCAAAACACAAGAATCATCTTCATGAGAGTTACTTAATCCAAAAACGATTAACTATCAATTTCTTCTATCTTTAAACATTATCCCAAAAACATAAAGGGTAAGAAAAAACAACTTTTCAAAAATAAAGAATCCCATAGTAAAGAAACTACTTTTAAATCTTCAAGGTTCTATGTTACTTACCCAAAGTTCATCATAGACCATTCCATAAATAGTTGTCCTTAAATTTCATTGAAATAAACCAAACTAATATTGAAACCCATGCACATGAAGGATTTTATAACATAGTCTTCCAAAATAAACTTCATAGTTCATCTCCAAACAACATAAACCACTCCTAACATTTTATAACAAAAGTAACTAACCTAAACATATTTTCCCCAAGATAAGTTAACCATTTACATAAGTATCTTATATTACCATAATTTCAACTTAAATTCATCGATTCATCAAAATATAAGTAAAAATTACTCCTCAACTAAAATTCCATAGTAATCTATTTACCTCTATCATATAGGGTTCCCAAAATAGTGAACATCTTCTAAAATAATAATCATCTTTTAATCCACTAATCATCTTTGTCATATTAATACGGCAATCGTCGCATTTCCTGTCACATTGGTTGTTGGGACATGTTCTTCCATTTCCCACAATTAACTAAGAAGAGAAAGTATAATTAGGGGCTTAAATACTCAGAAAATAATCATGAAAAGGAACATAAAAATTATAAGGATAACTTTTAGAAGGAAAGTATACCATAACTTGTGATTCCCTAGGTTTCCATATTACTTATCTACGATTATATATTCTTATGTGAATCTTTATTTTATTTTATCATTGTTCCTTTAGAAATGGTTCATACTAAGCTTATTAATTTACCATAGAATGTATGTAGAGACCCGAAACTTGACGTACATTGACATTACATTACATTTGCGGAATACTTAGTACATACACACAAGGATCGTAATAATTTAGTGTCTTTGGAAACTCGGAATGTAATCTTCTAATCGTGGTGAATGATCTTCAACATCTCCTATAAAGATCTTCCCTTTTTTTAACCTAAAACCTTTCTTTATATCCTGGGGAAAAAACATAAAAGGGTGTGCTCAAATTCTCAGTAAGGGTAAACAAAAGAAATATCAATCATATCGTATTCATAAGAACATAACATTTTGGAAATCTTAACCTGCAAAAGAGAGCATAATTTCATAACATGGGATAAATCATGGCAGTGAAATGTAATCACAATAATAATAACTTAAAACATGAAACTTTGTGGCATTCACACATAATCATAGAGAATCATTTCTTATTATTCAAGACTCATTGACAAGACTATCTTAGTTGACAAAGTCCCTTTCTGAATCGAGTAACCCTCGTTTCAGTCCTGTTTCACTGAACCGGTATAACCTACCGTTCCAGCCCTGTCTATCTCATGAGATATAAAATCTTTACCCAATGCATTGGAGGGAGATATAGGTCCCACCCATCTCATAATGATACCATTCTTATGTGTGCCACAAAATCAAAAATCATACTTCATTGCATAACCCATGTAATAAAAATGGGAATCTTAACATCATGACATCATAAAACAATTCATATAAGATAAAGTAATTCATTTAAATAATTCCATCACAATATAATCAAATCAATGTAATAATGGGGATAAAAACAGAAACATTTATTATCTTAGATGGAAAATAATTTTGATAAAACACATGAACTCCATTCTTGAAGAAAATATCCTTTCTTATTCAAAAACATTTTTCCTTTCTTAACATGTCATAAAACTTTAAACTAAAAGAAGTTGATTAAAAATAAACTTGAAAAATTTTAAAGGAAGCTTCTTGGAAATAATGTTTTAAAAATTCATTCATGCCGTATATGTTAAAAAAAACATTCTTCGTACTTTTGTCGGAAAAGTCAAAAAGCACCTCGTATGAAAAACGTCAAAAGATTCCTTTCATATTTTTTACTAAAAACTCACCGAAGGGTAAAATTGTATTTAAACAATTTTAGTTGGATAGAAATAATATTAAATATTGAGGAAACATGGATGTGGATGATAAAATACACCCTAGTAATTACCAAAGTAAAAACAATCTCAGATAAAAGTGAGATTGTGATATTTCCCTTACCTTAGGTCTGATTTGCTTCGTATGTGTTTGAACCTCCTGTATAATGATTTAAATAATGTCATTGACTTATTACAGAATCATATTCATTGTTATGATATCATATATGGTTCACTTATGACATTATATTACCCGTTCTTTTGTAAATTCCATGTTAAAGAAGCGTTTTGGGTAAAATCGTTTCATTTATCGTAGGTGTTTTGACTTTTTGTTCTTGACATTATTATTACTTATATCATGATTTACATACTTCCAGAATATAAAATATGATTTATATATCATATATATTCAGTATATATATATATAATAGATAGATAAATGAAACGAAAAACACCGTTCATGGAGACGGTAGTCCGTACGTACGCATGAACGCTGTTTTTCTTTCCTTATTGTCTTGAATGGAAGTAAGTAGATGACATACATATATATATATATACATAAATCCAGTATCATTATTATGTCATATATTTCATTATTACTTATTATATATACTTTATAATCATTCATGAATGGTTAATCATTAAGAATGAATCTCATCGCGTCGTGGAGACGGTAGTCCGTACGTACGCACGAGCGATGATATCATTTCCATAATTATTGAATTGAATTGGAGTGGATTATACAATATATCAGAATCAATATGATGTTGTATAACTATGTATAGTTATTATTTAAACCATTATACCCATCCATGTAAGGTGGTGGTGGAAAATAGATTACACCACGGCGTGGAGACGGTATTCCGTACGTACGCACGCGCGGTGATTTCTTTTTCCGTAGGATGGATAGATGGTGAAATAGGGTTGTTTCATACATAAAATAACATATCATTATATGAGTGATACTGATGTTATTACTTCATAATGAAACAACATAAGAAGAAGAAGTGGAAGAAGAAATAAAGATGAAAGAATTGGTAACGGTAATTACCTCTTCTTTGAAGAGCCTCTTTGAGACCTCCTCTTAGGGCACTAAAATTGGTCTTTGAGGAATACCAGAACCTCTAGGATGTTTCTAGGGAAGTGGAGAAGAGATTTTGTAAGGGTTTGGCCGAGATTTAGTGCTCAAATTGGTGTGAGGAGGAGGGGGAGGAGGTGTCCTTTTATAAGGGAGGAGAGGGGCACCTTAGGAATACCTCAAAATATTATTTTATATTAATGTCAAAATCGGTTTATAATGGTTCCAAAGGGTCTTATTTCGAAGATAATGTGGGTATGGGTCGAAATCATATCAACAATAAGATTTAGACAAGTTTAGGGTATTATTTTAACCTTATCAATTAGATTTAACTCTAAGTTAAATAATTTAACTTTTACCGTGTCTTTTTGTTTTCTTTCACTATATGGTTAATAAACTTACTATAACATGCCAAAAGAACACCAAATTGTTTATTATTAATACATATATCCTTATATAAGTCATTTGGCCGATCCTTAGATTTTTAGGAATAAAATAACAATTAATAATATAATATTTGATTTAAAAACTATTTTGTGTCAATTTTGACACTATTTGATATATGATTTTTTTGAAAGTCATAACATAATTATATGTTCGAACCAAGTTGATTAAATAAACACTAATATTTCATAGTAACCTATAAAATTAGTGGAATTCATAAGAAGTCTCAAATTACATTCATTTGATCATTTATAACATCAATTATGTTAATATTTCCTTAAAAGGGTAATTACTGCATCATCGTTGTGTCATAAATAAATTAATTTATTTAAAGTATAAAAATTATAAATAAAATATAACTATGTAGGTAATCTTTTTAGCTTTCTAATGAATATTTATAGTCCAATTTATCTTATGTATATCCCAATATTAAAAATGTTTTAGTTATTAAACTTTGATTTTAACTATTTTAACTATTCATTAAATAAAATAATATTAAATGTCATAATCTAATCCAAGTGGACCTAAATGGTCATATTATATTCATAAGGTTGTTTTTGGTAGAATTACATTTATCCAATAGAATTAGGACATGTGTTAGGGTAATAGTAATATCATATTTACCCTTAGTTACCCTATTTACTATTAACCGTGGTAAAAAAAAGTAAAAAATTACTATTCACCAAAAATTAGTTTCATCTCATTGAACCACATTTTAGTCCTTGATATTAACCGTGTCTATCGAATTTTCAAATTTCCATTCAAAGAAGCGGTAAAAATAAGTTTTATGCAAAATTCAGTTTTTAACCTACCACTTAGTGGTTTCACTATTCATCAAAAATTGAAAGTTTTCAGAAAAATACCAAAATTTCATCCTAAGCTATATTTCATATTCCGAATTCAAAAATAAATTCTATTTTACCAAATTCATAACATAGAATTTTCATTAATTAATTTTATAATTAAATCCCGCTGTTAAAACAAATAGCGTGTTTTTAAGAAACAATATCTACCAAAAGATTGACACTTGATTATGTCTGGTTTAAATGTGAAATTACATCAAATGAACAACATCGTATTAAATTGTAAAAATATATTCTAAATATACTTTAAAACCACTCAATTTAATGATTTATCGCTATTAATTATTTCGATTAAAAAATTTGTTTTTAATTATAATCTAGTAATTTTCATTATTCATCAGAATATAAAAGTTATCCGAAAAGTACCAAAATTTCACCCTAAGCTAATTTTGATATTACAAATCCAGAAATTAATTCCATTTTGAAAAATAAAATATACAAAATTTCAAAAAGTGGTTATTACTATTCATAACGGCTAGTTTTAATAATATTTTAATAGCATATTGTTGTTTAATGAAACTCGTTATTGCGTACTACACACGCTATCGAGGAAGGTCGTGATTGCGTGTAATGCAAGGCAAGTCAAGGATGTGTGTTGTGAAAGCTCCTTTTGATGTAGCGTAAAACACAAGACATTAATAAAATTAAAAAGAATATTTTTCATAAAATCTCGGGCTGTTACATTCTACCCCCCTTAAAATGAATTTCGCCCTCGAAATTCATCGGGGTTATAAATGGTTTATTATTCGAAAGTTTCTTTAATAGAAACCCACATCGTAAAAAGGAATATCAAAACCAATATTTAAAAACAAAAGTATGAAACGTAACGGTTACCCAAATAAACTAGTCACTGGGTTTCCACATAGGTGAAAATATGGATATGGAAGAGAAATCTAACCATCATGTTCTGATGGAGAGTGGTAGAGAACATGGCTATAGAAAAGTCAGCAATCACAAAGCCATAAATTTGTGACGATCTAAGGTACCATCTGATTCATCATATATAAGATCACTAGGACAACATTTTTGGTTTTCAAGATCGTTTCCCTAATGTTAAAGTATTTGAATTAGAATAAATACTTACTTTATATTGGTACAATCTCACTGTTGTTCGTGCCTTTAAAAATTTCCACTTCATCTCTTAAATAAATAAAGTTGAATTTGTTATTCGTGAAATGTTAGCAGATCATGTGATAGAATGACGGGTCATTCCATCTGTCTCAAACAAAAGGTTAGCAAAAAAAATTATATACATAAGTCGATCTATAGTGTGATTAATAATATATGGTTCCTAAAATGGAATTATACATCATATGTCATACAACTTAATATAATAAAACTAGTTTCTTCTAAACAGGGACTTCCTGTAGGCCAGTGGTAGGCGATAAAGGCCAGTCGCACTTCGGTTGTGGGTTCGATTCCCACATCCTTGTCCGACGCGATGGGCTGTCGCCCGTCCTGCAGGTTGTCCTTTTTCTAAAACTATATTAATATAACATCCCATCAATAATATCGAAAAAAAACTTCTATCATTAAACAATACTAACTTATGTCCAACATAATCCATTCCAATCTTTAGGCTCATCCATAGTGAAAATGATTACCAGAGATTTAACACCATCGTCGATCCCCATATATGATAAGATATGTCTTGTTGGTCACATTCCAAACATTCAAATGCCTTAATCTAGTATTTTGTTGAATACCCATTGAACCTTAGTGAAAACATGAATGCAGTTAAAAGTTAACTATTTCCACATACCACAATCCAAAAATTCTCTATACTCAAACCATGATATAACCTTCTCCTAATATCAGTCATGAGATCATGAATACAATCAAACACCTCATTATCTTATTATTCCTTCATTATGCGCATATCATCTAAATTCCAAAAATATCTGAATAACCTTTCATGGATAGTGGTACCATTAATCATACACTTTCATAACTCAAGGAAAGACAACAGTGTAACAATCCTTATATGTCTCTTTATTCCATAGTACCATGAGAGTTCTTATACAACATTACACATGATAAACATGTAATCATTCCACTACATTCTTAAATCATTGACCGAGCTTCAACAATTCTTTCATCTCACATATCATTTCTAGTCTCTTCATCATCATCAACATAAATACTTCCCATACGACCATACTGATTATCTTCAGGAGACTTTCCCTTAGGGCATTGGTTTTCATAATGCCCGTACATTCCACATTTAAAACATTTAACCATTGTTGATGTCGTAGCAATACCATTATCCTCATCCCTGGTGTTAACTGAACCTTTTCCTTTGCACTTACTGGCTTTGGGTCCTTCTTTTCCACACCCAAAGCATCTTCCAGTTCCTTTGAAACATTCTCCTTGATGCCTCTTCCCACATGATTTACATATGGGAAATTGAACTTTCTTTCCTCTATGATCATCATGAAACTCCATCTTTCTCTTATTAGCCGAGTCAGGAAACTTACCAAATTTTACTTTATTAATCATATTATGAGATTTCTGATTCGGCATAATAATGATGTTTGGACATCCAAATCCCATTTCATTTGGTTTCTCATGAAAAATATCATTCCATTGTCCAGCATATCCTCCATTATCGTAAATCACCTTGTTTCCATCCATTTTCTAAAACCCAAAAAAATTAGTGTGAGAGGCAAAAATCATTCTAGGGAAAACAACATAATAAAGGTGGAGTATCCTCAATATCTAACATATTAGGTTAAATTCTATGATTGTTACCGTAGTTCTAGGACTATATCCTATACGTATACTTATCCTTAGGGACATCCCTAGACATACCGTAGAAATATCTCTAGGGATCTCACTAACGTTTTTCGCATCCTAGTTTCCAAAGGTTGACTAAACCTTTCCTCTGATACCAACTGTAGAGACCTGAAACTTGAAGTACATTGACATTACATTACATTTGCGGAATACTTAGTACATACACACAAGGATCGTAACAATTTAGTGTCTTTGGAAACTCGGAATGTAATCTTCTAATCGTGGTGAAAGATCTTCAACATCTCCTATAAAGATCTTCCCTTTTTTTACCTAAAACCTTTCTTTATATACTGGGGAAAAAAACATAAAAGGGTGAGCTCAAATGCTCAGTAAGGGTAAACAAAAGAAATATCAATCACATCGTATTCATAAGAACATAACATTTTGGAAATCTTATCCTGCAAAAGAGAGCATAATTTCATAACATGGGATAAATCATGGCAGTGAAATGTAATCACAATAATCATAACATAAAACATGAAACTTTGTGGCATTCACACATAATCATAGAGAATCATTTCTTGTTGGTCAAGACTCATTTCCAAGACTATCTTAGTGGACAAAGTCCCTTTCTGAATCGAGTAACCCTCGTTTCAGTCCTGTTTCACTGAACCGGTATAACCTACCGTTCCAGCCCTGTCTATCTCATGAGATATAAAATCATTACCCAATGCATTGGAGGGAGATATAGGTCCCACCCATCTCATAATGATACCATTCTTATGTGTTCCACAAAATCATAAATCATACTTCATTGCATAACCCATGTAATAAAAATGGGAATCTTAACATCATGACATCATAAAACAATTCATATAAGATAAAGGAATTCATTTAAATAATTTCATCACAACATAATCAAATCAATGTAATAATGGGGATAAAAACAGAACCCTTTATTATCTTATATGGAAAATAATTTTGATAAAACACTTGAACTCCATTCTTGAGTAAAATATCCTTTCTTAATCAAAAACATTTTTCCTTTCTTAACATGTCATAAAACTTTAAACTAAAAGAATTTGATTAAAAATAAACTTGAAAACTTTTAAAGGAAGCTTCTTGGAAATAATGTTTTAAAAATTCATTCATGCCGTATATGTTAAAAAAACATTCTTCGTACTTTTGTCGGAAAAGTCAAAAAGCACCTCGTATGAAAAACGTCAAAAGATTCCTTTCATATTTTTTACTAAAAAATCACCGAAGGGTAAAATTGAATTTAAAAAATTTGTAGTTGGATGGAAATAATATTACATATTGAGGAAACATGGATGTGGATGATAAAATACACCCTAGTAATTACCAAAGTAAAAACAATCTCAGATAAAAGTGAGATTGTGATATTTCCCTTACCTTAGGTCCGATTTGCTTCGTATGTGTTTGAACCTCCTGTATAATGATTTAAATAATGTCATTGACTTATTACAGAATCATATTAATTGTTATTATATCATATATGGTTCACTTATGACATTATATTACCCATTATTTGGTAAATTCCATGTTAAAGAAGCATTTTGGGTAAAATCGTTTCATTTATCGTAGGTGTTTTGACTTGTTGTTCTTGACATTATTATTACTTATATCATGAATTACTTACTTCCAGAATATAAAATATGATTTATATATCATATATATTCAGTATATATGTATATATAATAGATAGATAAATGAAATGAAAAACACCGTTCATGGAGACGGTAGTCCATACGTACGCATGAACACTGTTTTTCTTTCCTTATTGTCTTGAATGGAAGTAAGTAGATGAAATACATATATATATATATATACATAAATCCAGTATCATTATTATGTCATATATTTCATAAGTACTTATTATATATACTTTATAATCATTCATGAATGGTTAATCATTAAGAATGAATCTCATCGCGTCGTGGAGACGGTAGTCCGTACGTACGCACGAGCGATGATATCATTTCCATAATTATTGAATTGAATTGGAGTGGATTATACAATATATCAGAATCAATATGATGTTGTAATAACTATGTATATTTATTCTTTACACCATTATACCCATCCATGTAAGGTGGTGGTGGAAAAAATAGATTACACCACGGCGTGGAGACAATATTCCGTACGTACGCACGCGCGGTGATTTATTTTTCCGTAGGATGGATAGATGGTGAAATAGGGTTGTTTAATACTTAAAATAACATATCAGTAAATGAGTGATACTGATTTTATTACTTCATAATGAAACAACCTAAGAAGAAGTAGTGGAAGAAGAAATAAAGATGAAAGAATTGGTAACGGTAATTACCTCTTCTTTGAAGCGCCTCTTTGAGACCTCCTCTTAGGGCACTAAAATTGGTCTTTGAGGAAGACCAGAACCTCTAGGATGTTGCTAGTGAAGTGGAGAAGAGATTTTGGCAGGGTTTGGACGAGCTTGAGTGCTCAAATTGGTGTGAGGAGGAGGGGGAGGAGGTGTCCTTTTATAAGGGAGGAGAGGGGCACCTTAGGAATACCTCAAAATATTATTTTATATTAAAGTCAAAATCGGTTTATAATGGTTCCAAAGGGTCTTATTTCGAATCTAAAGTGGGTATGGGTCGAAATCCTATCAAAAAACAAGATTTAGACAAGTTTAGGGTATTATTTTAACCTTATCAATTAGATTTAACACTAAGTTAAATAATTTAACTTTTACCGTGTCTTTTTGTTTTCTTTCACTATATGGTTAATACACTTACTATAACATTCCAAACGAACCCCAAATTGTTTATTATTAATACATATATCCTTATCTAAGTCATTTGTCCGAACCTTAGATTTTTAGGAATAAAATAACAATTAATAATATAATATTTGATTTAAAAACTATTTTGTGTCAATTTTGACACTATTTGATATATGATTTTTGTGAAAGTCATAACAGAATTATATGTTCTAAACAAGTTGATTAAATCAACACTAATATATCATAGTAACCTAGAAAATTAGTTTAATTCATAAAAAGTCTCAAATTACATTCATTTGAGCATTTATAACATCAATTATGTTAATATTTCATTAAAAGGGTAATTACTGCATCATCGTTGTGTCATAAATAAGGTAATTTATTTAAAGTCTAAAAATTATAAATAAAATATCATTATGTAGGAAATATTTTTAGCTTTCTAATTAATATTTATAGTCGAATTTATCTTATGTATAACCCCATATTAAAAATGTTTTAGTTATTAAACATTGATTTTAACTATTTTAACTATTCATTAAATAAAATAATATTAAATGTCATAATCTAATCCAAGTGGACCTAAATGGTAATATTATATTAATAAGGTTGTTTTTGGTAGAATTACACTTATCCAATAGAATTAGGACATGTGTTAGGGTAATAGTAATATCATATTTACCCTTAGTTACCCTATTTACTATGAACCGTGGTAAAAAAAGTAAAGAGTTACTATTAACCAAAAATTATTTTCATCTCATTGAACCACATTTTAGTCCTTGATATTAACCGTGTCTGTCAGATTTTCAAAATTCTATTCACAGAAGCGGTAAAATTAAGTTTTATGCAAAATTCAGTTTTTAACCTACCACTTAGTAGTTTCACTATTCATCAAAAATTGAAAGTTTTCAGAAAAATACCAAAATTTCATCCTAAGCTATATTTCATATTCCAAATTCAAAAATGAAGTCTATTATACCAAATTCATAACATAGAAGTTGAATTAATTAACTTTATAATTAAATCCCGATGTTAAAACAAATAGCGTGTTTTTAAGAAACAATATCTACCAAAAGATTGACACTTGATTATGTCTGGTTTAAATGTGAAATTACATCCAATGACCAACATCGTATTAAATTGTAAAAATATATTCTAAATATACTTTAAAACCACTCAAATTAATGATTTATCGCTAATAATTATTTCGATTAAAAAATTTGTTTTTAATTATAATCTAGTAATTTTCACTATTCATCAGAATATAAAAGTTATCCGAAAAGTACCAAAATTTCACCCTAAGCTAATTTTGATATTACGAATCTAGAAATTAATTCCATTTTGAAAAATAAAATATAAAAAATTTCAAAAAGTGGTTATTACTATTCATAACGGCTAGTTTTAATAATAATTTAATAGCATATTGTTGTTTAATGAAACTCGTTATTGCGTACTACACACACTATCGAGGAAGGTCGTGATTGCATGTAATGCAAGGCAAGTCAAGGAT
Source organism: Viscum album (assembly GCA_963277665.1). Lineage (NCBI taxonomy): Eukaryota > Viridiplantae > Streptophyta > Magnoliopsida > Santalales > Viscaceae > Viscum > Viscum album. The sequence continues at coordinate 216,216,141 of OY728164.1, forward strand.
GTGTGTTGTTAAAGATCATTTTGATGTAGCGTAAAACACAAGACATTAATAAAATTAAAAAGAATATTTTTCATAAAATCTCGGGCTGTTACAATATACCCAGACAGTGTCGTAACCAAGTGTACAACAAGGCTTGTTGTCGTGTACCAGTTCTCGTTTGAGTCTAGATCAAAGTGGTGTTTTTGGTATTTACCCCTATGTACATCTGTGCCAGAGCCACCTCTACCTGCTCGTATCCAGACAGGGATGTATTTGTTTGGAAACCCATTACTCAATACTCACCAAAATACTAGGATGATTTCCTATATATAAACTTTTCAATAATAATTTTCCTAAAGTTTTCTTATCCTAATTTCCTTAAATAACTAAACAATCCTTTGACACCAACTATAGCATCCCGCCTTTTTATCGCATAAACTTTCATTACATTTTACAAAACTGAGGATCTTTAAGGTTTAGTGTCCTGGAAACCAGGAACTTAAAACATGAAAACATAAAACATTCTTCTTAAACACTAGAAAGGCTTCTGCTCATGTTCATCCTAGGTTCATTACTGCATCTCATAACCTAGGGATATACATTAAAAGAATGGGTGAGCAGAAGTCCCAGTAAGGGAAACCAACGAAACATTTTACATGTGAACTTGAGATACCTTAATAAGGTCATTAAAAATAACTTTAAGGGCTCAAAAAAATCATGAAATATATCATAATAAAAATAAAATTTTTAATAACATGAAGACATGGCTAGAACAATTAATATATGCAATCATTTCATTTCACCAAGGTCCATCCCCAAGGTGTCATTAAAAATTAACAAGGTTATTCACCTGGGTATCAGTCTAAAAGGTCATCTCTAGAGATTAAGTCATTACCCAATGAATTGGAGCGTTATCTAGGAGAACCTTTGACATGTCTTTATTATCATATGAGACACATATATCATCATAAATCATTTCATAAACACCCCATATATAATAATATAAATGGGTTTCATTTCATAATCATAACGTTTTAAAAACTGCTTTAAATACATTTTCTTTATGTCACTTTAAACCCATGGAAAGGGAAATTGGTTATCATGTATGTAAATCCCCAGAATTAAAAAATAGAACATTTTGATATATATGTGAATACCCCTGTAGAAATAAGAGCTTTGAGTATTCCCTTAATAACATGAAGTAATTTTGAGAAAAATGGAGAGGCATTTTGAGACCAAAATTCTGCAGCACAACGACTACGTTACAGGGTTTTAGAAAACGTTGAAAAGAGAGGGGACATGGGTCAATCATTCATAAATGACCCATAAAAAAGTAGAGGGACAGAATATAATGGATTTAAGAACATGGTAATGAAATTTGAAAATATATCATATGAAATGAAGAACAGGAAATGAAGACAAAAAATATGATTTCTCTGATGAAAATTCGGCAGCCTAACGACGTCACATAAAATTCAACCAAAAATGAATTGATAAGATCAAATAGGGTCTCTCATCATATGAAAATAAAATATCAGTATGATATATATAGATATAATTACCCAACATAATAAAAAGGAACTTTCATGACTTTATATGTAATTAGAACATTGAAAAATGAGAAAGGTGAAAGAACCACTTAAAAATTCAGCAGCCTAACGACACCACTTAAAACATCAAAATAATAAATTGAAGAGATAAAATGGGCTCTCTCATAATATGATCATAAAATATCAGTATGATATATATTGATATCATACCCCAGCATTATAAAAAGGAACATTAAAGACTTCACATGAATGTAGAACATGAAAACGATAAGGGTGAATGAACCACTTAAAAATTCACCAGCCTAACGACACCACTTAAAACATCAACAAAAATTAATTGACAATATAAAATAGGGTCTCTCATAATATTAACATAAAATATCAGTATGATAGATTTATAGATCATACCCCGACATAATAAAAATGAACATTCATAACTTGACATGGAATTAGAACATTGTAAAAGGATAAAGATGAAAGAACCACTTAAAAATTCTGCAGCCAAATGACAAAACATAAACATTCTTAAAACAGAATGATGATAATAAGAGGGGGCCTTTCATAATATGAACATGAAAAGGGTAGTAATAAAAATAAAAAAGAACATCCTCCAACATAATATCATGGAGCATAAAATAAATGACATAAAAGAGATTACATGAAAAAAAAGAGAGGTCAGATCCTTTACCTTAAAACGTAACTCTTAAAACTCAATGGTTGGGACCTTAAGGGATTGGGGGGAACCTTGGGAGGACTCATTGGGAGGTAATGAGACTAGATCTTCGTTGGGGGAGAGTTGGGAGTCGAATGGATGAGAGGATTTCTTGGTATTTATTGGGAAAGTGAGGGAACAAGGCATTAATGGCCAAGGGACACCTCATTGGTGGTTTTGGAAAAACCATGGGCTTGGCCATGGTATTTGCCACATGGTTCCCCCCATACAATAATTCATCACATTTGGTCGGACAACCCTTAAAATATCTCCTGAAATAATCATGTCACAGTTATGATATAAGGCCCCAGCCTTAAACCTTATATAATCTTGAGTTATCACAAGATTACACGTTGAGGATCTTTTCAGGTTTAGAGTTTTAGAGAATTAGATCATAAAACTTGCATTACATTCAACATATAAACAAAGTGGTTACATAATGATAGTATTATTCATTCCCATCATTGGAAACATATTTAAAATAAACATGGATTCTTTCATGACACTTCCTTGACACTATCACCATATCATGTACCTTTCCCTTGACCTGTGAAAAACATTTCAAAAAAACATGGGATGAGCATAAAAAGCTCAGTAAGGGATATAAAAATATGGAAAGGAAACATGGGTACATATATACATAAGGATGAGATCATAATTTAGCCATAAAACATAAGCACTTTAAAATACCTCATCAAATCATGAATAAATCATAGAAATCATAAGACATAAAGGTCACTTGAGCCATTCATAACATTCTTACGTAGGGAGTAACCCTCTTGGTTAAGTTTGTAATACCCATCACAGTATATTCCCTAAATCACTTCGGAGAAACCTTAACGTTTCACTCCTTCTCGTTACCCAATGCATTGGAGAGCTATATCGGGCTCACCCGCCCTTAGTTTATCACGGAACCACCCGTCTTCATAATAATGCCCAAGAACCTCAACATAATCGTATCACATAAAACATGAATAAAAGAAACATAACATTTCCACCTTTCAATCACAAGATATCAATACAACACATTGATATAAAATCATTATGAAAACCATTTTCAATACAAAAATAAAAGAAAAGTAAAACATGGTATTTATTTTTCTTTTAAAAAGAAGTTATGGCTTGTAGAGGAAGCCGAAACTCAAATAACGGTCACGACGGCGGAGAAGTCGTTGTCGCCGCATACGTACGACAAAAACATTCCCTTTTGTCGTTTAGTAAATTCTTCGTATAAAAAATATTCCTTTTGAATAAGCGTAAAAGTAAAAGGGTTTTATACACCGTATAAAAGAAAGTTGTGTATAAAATAAAATATGCCTCAATGAAAGGAGATTGAGACGAAGTCACATACCTCGTATTCGACTTGACCCGACCGTTCTTTAATCTCCTGAATAATAAACATGAGTTAATATCTACTTGCTTATGAACCTTTTTCAAGTTCATTATTCCTTTTATACCATGTCATGAACATCATGTAATCATTTAAGTTAATAATGTTCATTTTGTCGGTATTTGGTTCTTAAGTCAAAAATAGACTTATTACACTTACATGTTGTTAATTTGGTCAAAGTTTCGTTATATCCAGAATGATATTAATGATTTGGAAAACATATATATCATATATATTCATCTTATACATGTGTTTATAATATTACATCACATTTAGAGGTATGAAATGAAATGCACTGTTCATGGAGACGGTAAGCCGTACGTACGCATGAACACTACTTCCATTTCTATTTCGTATTTTCTGGAATGGAATCATAATGATATAAGAGTATATAATAATTCAAGTATAATAACATATATAATATAATTAACTTTATCCTTTACACATCCCACATATGGTATTAACGAATCAAATCACTTTCAGGGGGCGGTAGTCCACACTTCCTAAAATGAAGATATCGTGTTTACCCATAATGGAAACCATAAAGGTATGCCCAAAATGAAAAAAACAGAAGCTTAAGAAAAACATAAACATATAATATATCATATATAAAAATAGTGACATCATAATGGCCACCTTTGAAGGTGTTAAATGAGTATTGAACAATCATCGTTTCGGGAGGCAGAATTTCGCCATCCATGGAAACCGTATGTTCTTTAACCATTTGATGTAGTTGTGTGAGAGTGTAGATAAAATAAATCTTATAACAACATCCTAGTATATTGAAGATACTTGTTTTGTTACAAAAGAAGTAAATAAAAATAGTTTAGTGGGTTGGAGAAGCAAAATAAAACAAATGAACATGAGAGAATAAATTATCTTTAAAAGTGTAACTTTTTTTGATTTGAGCCTAAAGGCTTCCTTTGAAAGGATTCTTCCCAAAGGGAATCCTCTAGGATGAGGAGAGGGATGTGGAGAGATTAAATGGGCAGGGTTTGGACGAGCCAAAGGCTTGAGGAGTGTGTGAAATGAGGTAGAGGTGGGGGCCTTTTATAATAGGAGAGGAGGGGCACTTTTGGAATGTAAAGATAAGTTACTTTATTTTAAAAAGAGTATCGGATTCAAAATGTCCTGAATTGCTATAATTATATGATGAGGTGATAAGTCTTCTAAATACACTCATCCAATTGTTTTTGGCCATGTGTAGGTTTTAGATATTTCATTATCTTTCCATTTTATTTAAATCATTAAATAATGAGGTCATTGCTTCATCATCATGATGTCATAAATAATTTAATTTATATAAAGTCTGAAAATTATAAAACAAATACTATAATGTAGGAAATCTTTTTATCTTTCCAATTAATATTTATAATCAAAAATCTGATCTTTATAACCCCATGTACAAATTGTTTTCGTAAAACATATTATGTTTGTGTCATTTTTAACTTTTACATTAAATAAAAAGTTATTTATGTCTTTTCCTAACCAATGTGGATCCATGGGGTCCCCAAGTTGACCCATGGCTTGTCTTGGTCGGCCATGACACAACCAAGGAGGGTAGGACATGTGTAAAGCTCATCTTAATTTATTAAAGCATTATTTTTACCTTAAACTAGACTAATTACCACTAATCACGATTAAAACTTAATAAGTTATTATTCACCAAAAAATTATTTTAATCTCATTGAACCACATTTTACTTCTTAATGACAACCATGTATGTCAGATTTTTGAAATTCAAAACACAATGATGGAAAAATTTCATTTAAATAGAAAATCAATTTTTATAAGTACCACTTAGTGGTTTCACTATTCATCAAAAATTAAAGTTTTTCAGAAAATTACCCAAAATTCACCCTAAGCTATATTTGATATTACGAATTCAAAAATGAAGTCTATTTTACAAAATTCAAATCATATAATTCACATTAATTAATTTAATAATTAATTCCCACGACCAGAGCAAATAGCGTGTTTTTATAAAACAATAAGTATCAAAAGATTGACACAAGTTTAAGTCTAATTTCAAAGTGAAATTTATTCCAATGACCACCATTGGATAAAATGGTAAAAATATATTACAATTTAACATTAAAACTAATTCAAAATATAATATAATCATATAAATAAATTAGATTAAAAATAATTTTTGATGTAAAATGCAGTATTTTTCACTATTCATTAAAAAATGAACATTGTAAGAAAAATACCAAAAATTCACACAAAGTAAATTTTGATGTCCCAATCATAAATAAAAATTTTATTTTGACAAAATTAGCTTATAAAATTGTTAAAAGATGGATTTAAAAAGGTTTTTCCATCAAAAGGCAGTAAAACAATCTTTTAAAAATATTGGTGTATTCAATGCATAAGATTGTATTTATTTTCATTTTAATCCTCTATAACACTATCTTAATCATTAATAGACATAGATAAAAATATCTATTATTCATTACTTAATTGGGATGTTACATCCTTCCCCCCTTTAGAAAATTGTGTCCCCGCAATTTATTTACTTATCGAATAAATGAGGGTACTTATCCCTCATTGCATTTTCAGATTCCCATGTTTCCTCTTCAATCATGTGGTTTTTACACAAAACCTTTACCTGGTGAATCACCTTATTTCGTAACACATGCTCCATGTGGTCAAGAATATGGACCGGTTGTTCCTCATAAGATAGGTTCTCTTCCAGCTGAACTACCACTGGACTCAAAACATGATATTGATCTGGCATATACTTTCTCAACATCGAAACGTGAAAAACATTGTGTACCTGAGATAAACACGGAGGTAAAGCCACTCAGTATGCAACTGATCCAACTCTCTCCATAATTTCGTATGGTCCAATGAACCTTGGACTCAACTTTCCTTTCTTACCAAATCTCATCACACTTTTCCCTGGAGAAACCTTGGGAAAAACATGATCACCTACCTCGAAAGATAGATCCTTCCTCCGGTTATCCGCATAACTCTTCTGCCTTCTCTAAGCTGTTCACATTTGTTTCTGAATCAGCTGAACATTTTCTGCCATCTCTTCTACAAATTATGGTCCCATCAACTTCCTTTCACCCACTTCATCCCAGAAAGCTGGAGTTCGACACTGCTTCCCATATAATTCCTGAAATGGTGCCATCTGTATACTGGAATGAAAACTGTTATTATATGAAAATTCAACCAAAGAAAGATGTTGGTCCCAACTTCCCTGATAATCCATAGAACAAGCTGGTACCATATCCTCCAATGTCTGAATTGTTCGTTCTGACTGCCCATCTGATTGAGGATGAAAAGCTGTACTAAAATTTAATTCAGTACCCAACGACTTCTGAAGGCCTTTCCAAAAGTTATAAGTAAACCTGGGATCACGATCCGATAAAATGGAGAGAGGAACTCCATGTAACCTAAATATCACTTAAAGATACAAACAGGAAAGTTGATATAGGGAAAAAGTATCTCGTATAGCAAGGAAATGAGCAGATTTGGTCAAGCGATCAACAATAACCCAGATTGCATTATTACCACGAGATGTCTTCGGTAATCCAACAACAAAGTCCATGGATATATTCTCTCATTTCCACTCTGGAACTGGTAAAGGCTGAAGCATCCCTTTCGGTAACTGCCGCTCTGCTTTAACCTACTGACAAGTCAAACACTTCACAGTAAAATCAGCAATATCTCTTTTCATTCCATCCCACCAGTAATACTCACACAGATCTCTATACATCTTAGTACTACTAGGATGAACTGAAAACGGAGAACTATAAGCTTCACATAACAATTCTCTCTTCAACTGTGAATCACAAGGCATAAACAATCTCTTCCCAAATCTCAAAACACAATCATTATCAATATTGAATTCAGGCAACTTACCTTTCTGAACCAGCTCTACCTTTTTCTACAACTCACTATCTTTCTTCTGTGGTTGCTTGATTCTATCTGATAGAGAAGATCTCACTGATACCTGAAACAAAACAGAAGGACTTCCTGCACCAACAACTTCTATGCCAATTTTCATCAAATCCCTAACCAAAGGATCACGTTCCAAACGAAACATTGTTAATGAAGCATTACTTTTTCGACTCAAAGCATCAGCCACTTTATTTTCTTTTCCCGGATGGTAATGAATTGTATAATCATAATCCTTGATTAATTCTATCCATCTCCTCTGTCTCATGTTTAACTCTTTCGGAGTGAATATATACTTTATAATTTTGTGATCGGTATATATTTCACACTTTACTCCATACAAATGATGCCTCCAAATTTTTAAAGCAAAAAACAACAGCAGCTAATTCCAAATCATGTGTAGGGTAATTTACCTCATGAGTTTTCAACTATCGTGAATCATAAGCAATTACCTGATCATTCTGCATTAGGACGCAACCAAGTCCTTTCAATGAAGCGTCACTGTATATAACAAACTCACCATTCCTAGAAGGTAGTTCCAAAACTGGAGCATTCACAAATATTCTATTCAATTCCTGAAAACAATCATCACATTATTTTGTCCAGATAAACTTAACACCCTTCCGAGTTAGCTTATTCATTGGACTAGATAACCGTGAAAAATTTCTAAAAAACCTTCGGTAATAGCCCGCCAAACCAAGAAATCTACGAATCTCGGTTACATTTGTGGGTCTTGGCCATTCTTCCACAACTTTTGTTTTTGCAGGATCAATAGTAATTCCATCTTTAGAAACAATGTGACCAAGGAAAGAAATTTGTTGCAACCAAAACTCACACTTGCTAAATTTACCATACAGTTTCTTTTCTTTTAAGGTTTGCAAGATAACCCTTAAATGTATTTCATGCTCCTCTTTACTTTTAGAAAACAGCAAAATATCATCAATGAAAACCACCACACACTTATCCAAGAACTCATGGAAAATTCTATTCATTAGGTCCATGAATACAGCAGGTGGATTTGTTAGCCCAAAAGTCATTACTAAAAATTCATAATGGCCATATTTCGTACGGAACGCGGTCTTCGGAACGTCTTCTTCTTTTACTTTCAACTGATGGTACCCGGACCTCAAGTCAATCATTGAAAAATAGTGAGCTCCCTGGAGCTGATACTACTTCATTTGATGGCCCGACGTCTGCCGAAGTAGTTTCAAAGGATTTCACCACCCCTTTATGCTTGTAGTCTAACTGCTTCCCATCACTCAAGCTCTTTGTCGGACACTCGTTCGCATAGTGACCCATCTCATTTCACTTATAACATTTCACTAACTGTAAATCAAATTTGTTCTTACCTTCACCTTGATCCTTTTCAGTGCAATAACGTGCCTTATGTCCCATCTTACCACATCAGTAGCACTTTCCAGAATTCAGAAGACTTTCCCCAGTATGCCTTTTGCCACATTTATCACAAACTTGAAACTTAGTTCTCTTAACATCAGACTTTTTTGAATAATTCTTACCTTTCTCCGGCCACCTCGGTCTCTTCTTCTGCTGGTTGTTATAGAACACTTGGTCATCGGAAAACTCCATTTCCACCTTCTCAGCACATCGAACAAGCTTTTAATAAATTTTAAACTCACGAGAAGCTAATGCCCTTCGATATTTTGGCTTTAATCCTGAGTAAAAACGATTGATTTTACTATCAAGGTCTCGGATAAAATTTGGAGCATACCTTGCCAATCGAGTGAACCTTTCTTCATAGGCATCCACTGAGTCTTCCTCTTGCCTCAATTCCAAGAATTTCTTTTCCATCCTAAGTCGAACATCCTTAGAAAAATACTTCTCATGAAACCTACCATTGAATTCATCCCAGTCGAGAGCATCAATCTCATCACCGTCCCTGATATTTTTAACCATCGACCACCACTGATCTGCCTCACCCTCCAAACGGTAAATGGAAATACTAACCTTTTGATTGTCTGATCACCCCATGACAACGAAAATCTTCTCCAGTGCTTTAATCCAACCTTTAGCTAGCACAGGGTCAGATGATCCTCTGAATGATGGGGGATGTTTCCTCATGAAATGTTCCACCACTGACATGTTCCTCTGCGGTTGATCTGGATGATCTCGTGCATGGATACCACCACCATTTATCGCTTGAGTCAACTGCGCCATTACTCCAAAAAACTGTTCAGTTCCAATTCCGACCATTTATGTATGATGATTCAGAAGTTTATTTCCTTCAGTATGCCTTCCTAGCACCGCTTCCCTATTTCCTCTGCGGAAAACCATTCTGAAAAAACATGTCTTAGATGAAGCAACATGGTAATCTTCAAATGCTATATCATTTAAAAAAAATTGGATAATCATTTAATAGAATTCTAAATCCTAAAGTTATCTAAACCGACCTTTGATACCAATTATAAGGCCCCGGCCTTAAACCTTACATAATCTTGAGTTATCACAAGATTACACGTTGAGGATCTTTTCAGGCTTAGAGTTTTAGAGAATTAGATCATAAAACTTGCATTACATTCCACATATAAACAAAGTGGTTACATAAAGATATTATTCTTCATTCCCATCAATGGAAAGATATTTAAAATAATCATGGATTCTTTCTTGACACTTCCTTGACACTATCACCATATCATGTACCTTTCCTCTGACCAGTGAAAAACATTTCAAAAAAACTTGGGATGAGCATAAAAAGCTCAGTAAGGGATATAAAAATATGGAAAGGAAACATGGGTACATATATACATTAGGATGAGATCATACTTTACCCATAAAACATAAGCACTTTAACATACCTCATCAAATCATGAATAAATCATAGAAATCATAAGACATTAAGGTAACTTGAGGCATTCATAACATTCTTACATAGGGAGTAACCCTCTTGGTTACGTTTGGAATACCCATCACAGTATATTCCCTAAATATCTTCGGAGAAACCTTACCGTTTCACTCCTTCGCGTTACCCAATGCATTGGAGAGCTATATCGGGCTCACCCGCCCTTAGTTTATCACGGAACCACCCGTCTTCATAATAATTCCCAAGAACCTCAACATAATCGTATCACATAAAACATGCATAAAGGAAACATAAAATTTCCACCATTCAATCACAAGATATCAATACAACACATTGAAATAAAATCATTATGAAAACCATTTTCAATACAAAAATAAAAGAAAAGTAAAACATGGAATTTATTTTTCTTTTAAAAAGAAGGTATGTCTTGTAGAGGAAGCCGAAACTCAAATAACGGTCACGACATCGGAGAAGTCGTTGTCGCCGCATACGTACGACAAAAACATTCCCTTTTTTCGTTTAGTAAACGCTTCATATAAAAAATATTCCTTTTGAATAAGCATAAAAGTCAAAGGGGTTTATACAATGTATAAAAGAAAGTTGTGTATAAAATAAAATATCCCTCAATGAAAGGAGATTGAGACGAAGTCCCATACCTCGTATTCGACTTGACCCGACCGTTCTGCAATCTCCTGAATAATAAACATGAGTTAATCTCTACTTGCTTATGAACCCTTTCCAAGTTCATTATTCCTTTTATACCATGTTATGAACATCATGTAATCATTTAAGTTAATAATGATCATTTGGTCGGTATTTGGTTCTTAAGTCAAAAATAGACTTCTTACACTTACATGTTGTTAATTTGGTCAAAGGTTCCTTATATCCAGAATGATATTAATGCTTTGGATAACATATATATCATATATATTCATCATATACATGTATTTATAATATTACATCACAATTAGAGGTAAGAAATGAAATGCACAGTTCATGGAGACGATAAGTCGTACGTACGCATGAACGCTACTTCCATTTCTATTTCGTATTTTCTAAAATGGAATCATAATGATATATAAGTATATTATTATTCTAGTATAATAAAATATATAATATAATTAACTGTATCCTTTACACATCTCTCATATGGAATTAACGAATCAAATCACTTTCAGGGGCGGTAGTCCGCACTTCCTAAAATGAAAATATCGTGTTAACCCATAATGGAAACCATAAAGGTATGCCCAAAATGAAAAAAATAGAAGCTTAAAGAAACCATAAACATATTATATATCATATATAAAAATAGTGACTTCACAATGGCCACCTTTGTAGGTGTTAAATGAGTATTGAACAATCATCGTTTCGGGAGGCAGAATTTCGCCATCCATAGAAACCCTATGTTTTTTAACCATTTCATGTAGTTGTGTGAGAGTGTAGCTCAAATAAATCTTATAAAAACATCCTATTATATTTAAGATACTATTTTTGTTACAAAAGAAGTAAATAAAAATAGTTTAGGGGGTTGGAGAAGCAAAATAAAACAAATGAACATGAGAGAATGAATTACCTTTAAAAGTGTAACTCCTTTTGATTTGAGCCTAATGGCTTCCTTTGAAATGATTCTCCCCAAATGGAATCCTCTAGGATGTGGAGAGGGATTTGGAGAGAGTAAATGGGTAGGGGTTGGCCGAGACAAAGGCTTGAGGAGTGTGTGAAATGAGGTAGAGGTGGGGGCCTTTTATAAGAGGAGAGGAGGGGCACTTTTTGGAAAGTAAAGATAAGTTACTTTATTTTAAAAAGAGTTTCGGATTCAAGAGGTCCCACATTGCTATAATTCGAGGATAAGGTGATAAGGCTTCCAAATCAACTCATCCAATTGGTTTTTTCCATGTGTAGGTTTTAGAATTTTCATTATCTTTCAATTTTATTTAAATCGTTAAATAAATAGGTCATCGTTGCATCATCATGATCTCATAAATAATTTTATTTATTTAAAGTATAAAAATTATAAAACAAATACTATGATGTAGGAAATATTTTTAGATTTCCAATGACTATTTATAATCAAAACTCTGATCTTTATAACCCCATGTAAAAATTGTTTTCATAAAACATATTATGTTTGTGTCATTTTTTACTTTTACATTAAATAAAAAGTTATTTATGTCATTTCCCAACCAAAGTTGATCCATGGGGCCCCCAAGTTGACCCATGGCTTGTCATGGTCGGCAATGAAACAAACAATGAGGGTAGGACATGTGTCAAGATCATATTATTTTTTTAAAGAATTATTTTTACCTTAAACTACACTAATTACCACTAATCACGATTAAAACTTAATAAGTTACTATTCACCAGAAAATTATTTTAATCTCATTGAACCACATTTTACTTCTTAATGCCAAACATGTATGTCGGATTTTTGAAATTCCAAACACAATGATGGCAAAATTTCATTTAAACAGAAAATCATTTTTTATAAGTACCACTTAGTGGTTTCACTATTCATCAAAAATTGATGTTTTTCAGAAAATTACAAAAAATTCACCCTAAGCTATATTTAATATTCCGAATTCAAAAATGAAGTCTATTTTAAAAAATTCAAATCATATAAGTCAAATTAATTAATTTAATAATTAATTCCCGCTGCCAGAGCAAATAGCGTGTTTTTATAAAACAATAAGTATCAAAAGATTGACACCAGTTTAAGTCTAATTTCAAAGTGAAATTGATTCCAATGACCACCGTTGGAAAAAATGGTAAAAATATATTATAATTTAACTTTAAAACTAATTCAAAAGATAATCTAATCATATAAGTAAATTAGATTAAAAAGCAATTTTGATGTAAAATGCAGTATTTTTCACTATTCATTAAAAAATGAAAATTGTCAGAAAATTACCAAAAAATCACACAAAGTAAATTTTGATGTCCCAATAATAAATAATAATTTTATTTTGACAAAAATAGCTTATAAAATTGTCAAAATATATATTTAAAAGGGGTTTCCATCAAAAGGCAGTAAAAAAATATTTTAAGAATATTAGTGTATTTCATGCATAAGATTGTATTTATTTTCATTTTACGCCTCTATAACACTATCTTAATCATTAATAGATATAGATAAAAATATCTATTATTAATTACTTACTTGAGATGTTACATATGATGTCATTAAACATACCGAAACCCTAAAACTGTATTTTTACTATTCACTCAAAATTCAACTTTCTCATAAAAATCCAAAAATTTCACATTTACCAAATATTAATGCTCTGATTTTAAAAATGAACTCCATTTTATAAAAAAAAATTCTATAAAATTTTAATTAAATTTTTAAATAAATACACTATTCACTGAAAAAATATTTTTTCAGAAAAAACCCCAAAAATTACCTTAACATTATATCGATGCTCTGAGATCAAAAATGAAATCCATTTTATAAAAATAATTTTTTTTAATATTTTTAATTTAATTTTTAATTAAAAAAATTATTCCCCTAAAAAAACTAATACTTGAATAATAATTTATGAAACCATTATTTAACCATTTTATTGAATCACATTACTTAATCAAGGTGCCTAGATTATATTAATACTTTCTTTAAGTGAGATTACCAATCCATTTGGACACATTACCAATCCTAATCATAAAATCACTATTAATATTTTACTATTAATCAAAAATTATGTTGATCGTATAAGACTCTAAATTGTGTACTGAACATAATTGTAGAAGACCATTTTTTGAAAATCATTACACATTTTTATTTATTTAAGGTTTACATAAACATTTTTAAAATATCGTTTCTCTAAAATTCATCAAAATATGAATACTATATTTATCAGGACATCTGAAAATTCTTAAACATCATCATAAGAATAAATCCCAATTTTTATTTAAGACAAAGGATTACACAAGGTATTTACGATATCCTTACATAGCCTCTTATCACACCAGCATAGGACCTAAGTGTATGGTCTTCTAAGGTGAGATAATCTGAGGGAGGCTCGGCCAACATCGCATAAGTAGTAATTTCTATCAGTTTGAACATCTCGCAAAGGTGATTCCGTTCTAGCTTCACACGATGAAGTTCGGCTTGGGTTTGGTCCAGAGCAAACCACAGTGGTGCTACCTCCTTCCCAAGTTATGTTAGATGGGCGTCGATCGGTCCAATACAATTGGGTGAGGCCATCAAATCTTCTTTCCATATTAATTAACCAAGATCACTTGTATTTAGAGACAAAAATCGAAATGTTTAGTTCACATCAGTCATATTGACAAATGGTCATATAATAGTCAAAACCCAACAGTCTCATTTTAATTATACTCATGTTATCAAATGAAACATTTTTGTTGAGTATAAAAATAAAATAAAATAACACAGAAAATTAAGAAACAAGATTTATTCAAAAAATTTGGGTCGTTACAATCTTCCCCCCTTAAGAAATTGCGTCGTCGCAATTTTTAAAATTGGGTTTTGAAATTTCATTGAAAGTCCCACATCCAAAAAGGAGTCAGTAAAAATATTACATTAAAAGAAAGAAAGGGAAGTACAAAGGTCACCCGAGTTAACCCACACTAGGATTCCATGTAGGAAAACATGGACATGGCGGAGAAAACAAAGGGTCATGTTCTGGGGGAGAGTGACAGAAAACATGATTAGGAGAAAGTTAACCACGAGAAAATCCCAAACTTATGATGTGTGTAAATGGTCATTGATTACCTAGTAGGTAACATAAACCAACAATATTTTGTTTTACGTTTCTTTTCATAATTTTGAGGAATTCATTTTCTACATAGAACAAAAACATAAGAAAATATTCCTACCTTCATGTAGAGTTTCATGTTTTAAAAAGTTTCTACCCAAAACTAATCTTTTCTCCAAATGATGAGCATTCAAAACTACTTGGTCTCATCAAAACACAAGAATCATCTTCTTGAGTGTCACTTAATACACAAAATATTAACTGTCAATTTCTCCTATCTTTAAACATTATCCCAAAAACATGAAGTGTAAGATAAAACAACTCTTCATAAAGAAAGAATCCCATAGGAAGGGAAACTACTTTTAAATCTTCAGGAATCCATGTTACTTACCCAATGTTCATCATAGACCATTCCATAAATAACAATCCTTAAAATTCCTTTAAATAAACCAAACTAAGATTGAAACCCAAGTACAAGAAGGATTTAATAACATAGTCTTCCAAAATAAACTTCATCGTTCATATCCAAAAAACATAAACCACTCCTAACATCTTATAACAAAAGTAATTAACTTAAAAATATATTCCCCAAGATAGGTTAATCATTTCCATAAGTATCCTATATTACCATAATATTACCTTAAATTAATCGACTAATCAAAATATATGTTAACCATACTCCACAATGAAAATACCATAGTAATATATTTACCTCGATCATATAGGGTCTCCAAAATAGTGAATGTCTTCTAAAATAATATTCATCTTTTAATCCCCAAATCATCATTGTCATATTAACATGGCAATCGTAGCATTTCTTATCACATTGGTTGTTGGTACATTTTCTTCCACTTCCCACCATTAACTACGAAATGAAAGTATAATTAGGGGCTTAAATACTTAGCCAATAATCATTGAAAGGAACATAAACCATATAAGGATATCTTTTTGAAGAAAATTATACCATAACTTGTGTTCCCCTAGGTTCCCTTCTAGGTTTTCCATGATCATATATTCTTATGTGAATATTTATTTTATGTTATCTTTGTTCCTTTAACAATGGTTCATACTAAGCTTATTAATTTACCATAGCATATCCCCTAGGGGTGTCGTAACCAAGAGTGCAGCAAGGCCCGTTTTCGTGTACCAGTTCTCGTTCGAGTCTAGCTCAAAGCGGTGTTTTTGGGTTTTACCCCTATGTACATATGTGCTAGATTAACCTCTACCTGCTCGTATCCAAACAGGGATGTATTTTCTTGGCAACCCATTACTCAATACTCACCAAAATACCAGGAATATTTCCTATATATAAACTTTTCTATAGCCTGCTTCCTAACATTTTCAAATCCTAATTTCCACAAAAAACTAAACCATCATTTGATTCCAACTATAGCATCCCGCCTTTTTATCGCATAAACTTTCATTACATTTTACAAAACCGATGATCTTTATGGTTTAGTGTCTTGGAAACTAGGAACTTAAAACATGAAAACATAAAACATTTCTCTTAAGCACTTGAAAGGCTTCTCCTCATGTTCATCCTAGGTTCAAAACTGCTTCTCATAACTGGGGGACATACATCAAAAAAAGGGGAGTGTAGAAGGCCCATTAAGGGAAACCAGCGAAACATTTTACATGTGAACATGAGTTACTTCAATAAGGTCTTGAAAAGAACTTGAAGGCATCAAAAAAAAAATCATGAAATATATCATAATAAAAATAAAATTTTTCATTACATGAATATGTGGATACAAAATTTAATATCTATAATCATTTCATTTCACCAAGGTCCATCCCCAAGGTTTCATTAAAAATTACCAAGGTTATTCACCAAGGTATCAGTTTAAAAGGTCATCTCTAGAGATTAAGTCTTTACCCAATGCATTGGACCGCTATCTGGGCGCACCCTTAACATGTATTTATTATCATGTGAGCCGCATATATCATCACCAATCATTTCATAACAAATCCATATAGCATAAAATAAATGGTTTTCATTTCATAATAATAACGTATTAAAAACTGCTTTAAAGACATGATCTTTATGTCACTTTAAACCCACGAAAAGAGAAAGCGGGTTTCATGTATGTAAATCCCAGAATTTAAAAATAGAAAATTTTGATATATATGTTAATAACCATGTAGATATAAGATATTTGAGTATTAACTTAATAACATAAAGTAATTTTGATAAAAAGAGAGAGGCATTTGGAGACGAAAATTCTGCAGCACAACGGCTACGTTATAGGGTTTTAGAAAACGTTGAAAAGAGAGGTCACATGGGTCAAACATTCATAAATGACCCATAAAAAGTAGAGGGAAATAATATAATGGATTTAAGAACATGTTAACGAAATTTTAAAATATACCATAAGAAATGAAAAACATGAATGGAAGACAAAAAATATGATTTCACTTATGAAAATTCGGCAGCCTAACGGCGTCACATAAACTTCAACCAAAAATGAATTGATGAGATCAAATACGGTCTCTCATCATATAAAAATAAAAGATAAGTATGATAGATATAGAGATCAGACCCCAACATAAATAAAAATAAATTTTCAAGGCTTGACATGGAATTAGAACTTTGAAAAAGGAGAAAGGTGAAAGAACCACTTAAAAATTCGGTAGCCTAACGACGCCACTTAAAACATCAAAATACTAAATTGATGAGATCAAATGGGGTCTCTCATCATATGATCATATAATATCAGTATGATATATATAGAGATCATACCCCAACATAATAAAAAGGAACTTGAATGACCTGACAAGAATGTAGAACATGAAAACGAGAAGGGTGAAAGAACCACTTAAAAATTCAGCAGCCTAACGACACCACTTAAAACTTAAAAAAAATGAATTGACGAGATAAAATTTGGTCTATAATCATATGAACATAAAAGATGATTATGATAGATTTAGAGATGATACCACAATATAATAAAATGAAACTTTCGATACTTGACATGGAATTAGAACTTTGAAAAAAGAGAAAGGTGAAAGAACCACTTAAAAATTCTGCAGCCCAAATGCGCCACTTAAACATTCATAAAACGAGATGATGAGAGTAAGAGGGGGCCTCTCATAATATGAACATGAAAAGGGAAGTAAGAGGAATATAAAAGAATATCCTCCAATATAATATCATGGAGCATAAAATAAATGACATAAAAGAGATTACATGAAAAGTAAGAGAGAGTTCGGATCCATTACCTTAAAACGTAACTCTTAAAACTCAATGGTTTGGACCTTGAGGGCTTGAGAACCTTGGGAGGACTCCTTGGGAGGTAATTAGACCAGAGCTTCGTTGGGGGAGAGTTGGGAGTCGAATGGATGAGAGGATATCTTGGTATTTATAGGGAAAGTGCGGGGACAAGGCATTAATGGCCAAGGGACACCTCATTCGTGGTTTTGGCAAAACAATGGGCTTTCCCATGGAATTTTCCCATGGTATTTTCCATATGGGTCCCCCATAAAATACTTCATCACCTTTGGTCGGACAACCCTTAAAATATCTCATTACATCATCATGACACAGTTATGATGTCATTAAACATACCGAAATCCTAAAACTGTATTTTTACTATTCACCGAATATTCAACTTTCTCAGAAAGATCCCAAAACATCACATTAACCAGATATCAATGCTCTGATTTCATGAACTAACTCCATTTTATAAAAATAATTTTCTAAATATTTTTAATTTAATTTTTAATTAAATACACTATTCATTGAACATTCATTTTTTCTGAAAAAACCCCAAAAATTACCTTAACATAATATCGATGCTCTGAGATCGAAATTGAAATCCATTTTATAAAAATAATTTACTAAATAATTTTTTTTTTTTTAATTTAAAAAAACTATTCACCTGAAAAAACTAATACTTGAATAATAATTTATGAAACCGTTATTTAACCATTTTATTGAATTATATTACTTAATCAAGGTGCCTAGATTATATTAATACCTTATTTAAGTGAGATTAACAATCCATTTGGACACATTACCAATCCTAATCATAATATCACTATTCATAATTTACTATTCATCAAAAATTATTTGGATCTTATTAGAGTCTAAATTTCGTACTGAACATAATTGTAGAAGACCATTTTTTGAAAATAATTACACATTTTTATATATATAATATTTACATAAACATTTTTAAAATATACTTTCCCTAAAATTCATAAAAATATGCATACTATATTTATCCGATCAGTTGGAAATTCATAAACTTCATCATATGAATAAATCCCAATTTTTATTAAAAACAAAGGCTTACATAAGGAAGTTACGGTCTCCTTACATAGCCCCTTATCACACCAGCATAGGACCTAATTGAAAGGTGGGATAAGATGAGAGAATCTGAGGGAGGCTCGGCCAACATTGCAAGAGTAGTAATTTCTATCAGTTTGAACTTCTCACAATGGTGATTCTGTTCTAGCTTCACACGATGAAGTTCGGCTTGGGTTTGGTTCAGATAAAAGCCCAGTGGTGCTACCTCCTTCCCATGTTCTATTAGATGGTCTTCGATCGGTCTAAGACTACTGGGTGAGGCCATCAAATCTTCTTTCTATATTAATTAACCAAGATCACTTGTATTTAGAGACAAAAATCGAATCATTTAGTTCACAGCGGTCATATTGACCAATGGTCATATAATAGTCAAAACCCAATGGTCTCATTTTAATTATACTCATGTTATCAAATGATACATTTTTTCAGTATAAAAATAAAATAAAATAACACACAATATTAGGAATGAAGATTTATTAAAAAAATTTGGGTCATTAGAATTATTATAGTAAAATTCTACCAGAGGTAAATATTGATCCTACATACCATGAAATTCATGTAAGAATGATCTAAAAATATATTCTAAGGTATAAATAGTCTATTCTGATTGTCCATCAGTTTTAGGGTGGAAGGCAGTGCTCAAACGATGTTCAGTATCATGGGCCTTCTGATGACTTTTCCCGAATCAGGATGTAAAACAGTTATCATGATAAAAACAATTGATAGGGTTAATCCATGAAGTCTTAAAACATCATTAATATATAGTATTACTAAACGTTCATGTTGTAAATATTCTCTTATAGAAATAAAATTATCTAACTTAGTAAGACGATCAATAATGACCCATATTGCATCCTTCCTTCTAGGAGTCTTTGGTAGAACCATGACAAAGTCCATCGTAATATCATCTCATTTCCACTCAAGTATGGTAAGAGGTTGCATTACTCCTCCAGGATGTCATCTTCTAGCCTTAAACTATTATGAAACCATAAATCTTGACACACAAACAGCAATCATTCTCTTTATGTTGTCCCACCAAAAAATTTCCATCAAATCTATATACATCATTATTTCTACCAGGGAGTATTGAGTAATTGGATCTATGATCATTATCCAACAATTCCCTTTTTAGATCAGGCATGTCAGGAACACAAGGTATCTTCTCCAATTTCAAAATATCATCCTTATATACAAATTCTATCAATCTCCCATCATTTATAGGTTTAATTTTTTCTTGAAACTCCTGGTCATCAATCTGATAAGATCCATTTCAACTCTAAAATTGTTTAAAACTTCGTGATACTTTCTACTCAATGAATCTGCCACCTTATTTTCCTTCCCCGAGTGGCAGTGTATAGTAAAATCATAATCCTTGAGTAGTTTAATCCATCATATTTTCTCCATGTTGAGTTATTTTTTTGTGAAAATATACTTCCAACTCTTGTGATCATTATATATCTCATATTTTTTCCATAGAGATAGAGCCTCTATATCGTTAATGCAAAGATTATAGCTGATAACTCAAGATCATGAGTGGGATCGTTTAGTTCATGATTTTTTAGGAGTCGTGATGCATAATAAATAAATCATTCATTCTGTATAAGGATAGAACCAAGTAATTTCTTTGACGAATCACTTTAATTAACAAACCTATCATTCCCCAATGGTAGAGTCTTGATAGGAGCGTTGACTAATCTTCTCTTCATTTCTTGAAAACATTCTTCACAATATTTTTTCCCAAATAATTTAACACCTTTACATGTGAGCATGCTTAATGGGTAAGAAATTAAGGAAAAATCTTGGAAGTAACACTGATAATAATATGCTAAACCAATAAAACTACGTACCACAGTTATACTATTCAGTGTTGTCCATTCTTTAACTCTCTTGTCTTATAATGGAAAATAGAGATTCCATCCTTAGATATAATACATCTATGAAAATAAATCTCTTGAGGCCAAAATTCACACTTTCTAAATATCCCATATAATTCTTTTCTTCTAAGAGTATTTAGAATAGTGCGCTAGTGATTTTTACGATCATTATAGCTTTTGGAATAAACCAAGATAGCATAAATAAATACCACTAAAAATTCTTCTAGATATACCTTGAAAACTCAATTCCTTTGTTCCATGAAGACAGATGGTGCATTAGACAGTCCAAAAGGCATTACTGTAAACTCGTAATGCATATACCTGGTACAAAATGTTGTCTTTAGAATGTATTAATTCTTCACACAGATATGATGATATCCATATCAAAGTTATATATTTGAAAATTGTTGAGAACCATTAAGTAGATTGAATAATAAATCAATGTGAGGTAGGGGATCCTTTTTATTTATTGTTATAGAATTGATCTCCATACAGTCAATGAACGACCTCATAGAACCATATTTCTTCTTAACAAAAAGAATAGGGGATCGTGATGGAGAAATATTAGGGAGAATAAATACATTATTTCTCAATTCCTCTTGTTGTATATTTAAATCCCCTAATTCTATATTGTCTATTTTATAAAGGGTCTTCGATATGGGCCTTGAACTAGTAATTAAATCAATGTGAAACTCAATTTCTCATTATGGAGGATGTCCTGGTAAATCCTATGGAAACACATCAATATATTCTTCCACAATAGTTAAATCCTCTATTTGAACATTCCTTTCCTCACCCATAGTTATTTAATTCTATCCCTCCCCAATAATTGAATGTAGTAGAGATACTGGGAGTGAATCTTGATAAGAATCATATGGCGATGTTTCTGCTCTAACGATATGGTATTCCCTATCTTCATAAAAAAAATTAACAACCTTATTCTTACAATAAATTTTTTCTTCATGGTATGAAATAAATTCCATATGAATAACTATATAAAATTCACTCATTGGTATGATAATTAAATCAGTTGATAAAGCAGGTTTATATTTCCAAATTATAATTGATTCACAAAACATTATTGCAACGATACTTTCCATGGGAGGTTTTACCCACAAATACCATATTAAATAAAATTTTAAATGTCTAATTTTCTTATAAAATTGGGATGATATGAAATAATGTGATGATACAGAATCAAATAAAGCAATGGCGAAATTTGAGGAAACCATTAAATTACCTGACACCACATCATTCGGAGCTTCAAACTCAGTATCAATGATTCCATAAGCTTCTCCTTGCTCCCTAGGTCTTTTTTAGGAAATTTTCCTTTCCTAATTGGACATTCATTTTCATAATTCCCCATTTATGTACAATTGTAGTATTCATCAGTGAGAGCCTATTTATTTAACCTAAAATCACGAGATTGTTGGCCTTTTTCACCACATTTGAAACAAACCCGCATCACCTTATGGTAAGTACAAGGGTGTTTCTTCAAACATTTAGTGCAGGCTAGAAATTATATTTTCCCTTATTCCCATTATTTCAATTTCCAGAGTGTTCAACAGATCTCTTCATCTCTGGATTTTCACTAATGTCTTAAGACTTAGAGAATTTCTTTTCTGTATTGATAGCACAAGAGACAATATCTTTGTACGATGAAAATGATTGTGAGACTAATGATCAATTGAGAAACTATTTTAAATCATAAAAGAATCGATCAATCTCAGTCCTTGGGTTATGTATATAATCTGTTGCATTCCTTGATAACCATGTAACGATAGCCTCATACATGGCGAAATTCCTATCCCCCTTTTGCCTTAGACTCAAAATTGTCTTCTCATATCTTATTGATTGTCACGAAGAAATTATTTTTCTAGGAAATGTTCTTTAAACTCCCTCCATTCCATATATTATAATTATTCATCCATCGTTGTGATTTGAATTAATTACCACCATTGATCTGCATCACCTGTGAGGTTATAAACATCCATGAAAACATCTTCCATTTGCTACTCCCTGAATCGTGAAATATTTTCTCAAAAGAACTTATATTTTTCATAGCTACAAATGTATTTCTCGCCCCATTGAATGTGGCTGGTGGTTGCCTCAGGAAGCGGTCTAACATTGATCCTCTGCATTGTGGATCAAGGTGCTGCATATGGGTAAGGTTATTATTCATAAACTGAGTGATTTGTCCCAGTATGGTTATAAGTACTTCATAATTGGTTTCATCACCATCTCCACAATACTTATCTTGAGTGGGAGGGAAATACCTTCACGGGTTAAGTGTAATGAAACAGTTTCCATTCCTTCCACAAGGATAAATTTATAAATAATGGCATACACTGAATTAGAATATGAATCACAATACATAATTCCAAACTAGTAGAATAGATGACATAAATTGAAAAGTTTATGTATATAATCTATAATAATAATTTTTTTTTCATTGAACAAGTATTCACTCATAATAACTCCATAATGATTTGGAAATAAAATTTGAATTATATTAAGCATGTCCCCCTGGAGTGTCAATACCATGAGTGTAATAAGGCATGTTGTCATGTACCGGGATACCCCAGGTCAAGCCCGAAACTCCTTGTTGGAATTTTCACTCCTAGGTACATCTATGCCAGATCCACCTCTACCTTTTTGTATCATGAAATGGATGTATTTTCTTATAAAATTCATAAAATCTCTACATTACAATAATTCTAGTTAGTTATTATATACTAATAATCAGATTTTATCTTAGGGTAATGTTCTATAATCATATTTATTCAAAATATAGTTTCCATGGTTTGTACTAAATATTCTCAGATACCAACTGTAATTCCCCAACCCTATTTACAAAGAATTGGTGCATTAATAAATTACATTGGAATGATCATAAGTGATGAAGTCTCAAAATAAGTATTAGTATAGTATCCTTATAAGTGATAGATAAAATCAAAATATTTACATTAAATCATGAAATGGAAATAAACAATAAAATTGTGTCCCTTTTGAACACACTCATAGCCCCTAGCATATTCCTACATGTTAGTTGTAACATACTTTTTTGCAACCTGGAAAAAATAAAACACAGAATGTGGTGAGAACAGATGCTCATTAAGGATAACAATATGGAAAAAAACTATCATAAATAATCATTAAAAAGGCAATGTATAAGAATAAAAAAAGCCTTTTAAATTTAAAAATCAACAAAATATGGCAAATATAAATAAAATAATTCCATTTACTTACTGACATAGAAAATCTAATATTCTAATAATCAAATTTAATATCAATAGACAATTTTATAATGATGGAATGCATAATGTCGGACATCATAACCACATTGTCAAGGCCTCGTTCCATGACTACAAATAATATTTTGTCAAGGCCTTGTGCTAAGACACAATTTTTTCCCACGAGGCCTAACAATGCATCACAGAGCTATAGTGGAATCCACCTGTCAATTACTAGGTCCAATGTATTCCTCATATGAAAAGGATTAAACATAACATAAACACTAATATAAAACTACCATGAAAAATTTTAATACTTTAACCATAAACCATTAATGGTATAACAATGAAACATCCACATTCAAACATATCACAAAACCTTCAATACAATATGAAATATTTTATTATAATAAATCAACTTCAAACTCGTGTAAAATTCCTCAATGGATGTTGACATAGATGAAATCAAAAATAATGGAGAGAAATATCAATTTCCATTTTGAAATAATTTATAAGTCACATAATTATAAAAATAACATTTATTTTCAAAATATTCTTATAATCTTCTAATGTAAGAATTGAAGATGGTATAAGGGAAGAAAATAACCACACTTGTTGTACAAAATAAAAAAATCATTCCTTCCATAATTTATTTGAAAATGACATAAGGGAACATGTTTGGAAAATAATGGAAACATTCCTTTATTAAAATTTTATAAAACCAAAAACAAGGGGATTAATGAATTTAACCCATAGTTTAGAAAACAGTAAAAAAATTTCGAAATACATCTTTTTGGAACATGTATGTGGATGATTAATGAAATGACCCGCCAGTTATCATTGGATTGAGAGCTCAACGAGTCATTACTAGACCTTAAGCGGCATCCCCAAGACGCCAAAGGCTGGTAATAAATGCCAAAGGGTTTCAAATACAATTGGGGGACAATTTACCATTTATGAAAATAAACTCATCCATTAACCATTCACTATATGATGCATGAAACAATAAAATACCAATCAAAAAAATCATTTATATTAAACAATGTCAGAGTACACAATAGCGGAAGACTAAACCAAACATCAAGGTATACAGAGTAACAACATGAGACTCCAAAAGACACCAAAACTCCATGGTCCACAAGCTCCAAACTCCAAAACATCTTCAAAACATCACCACGAGCCATTAGTAATGAGATGTTTTACCTTTAACAGTGTCTCAGAATAAAACATTTACAAAAGCACCAAAGTGCCTATGCGGGGGTGAGTATAAAACTCATTAGGTTTTCCCCAATGACTTCACTACTCACGTGACTCGGATAGAAGAGTTTGCTACATTTATATAAAAACAGTTTATGTAAAACATTTTCATCAAAGAAGTTTATAACTTAAATATAAAAATGTTTTCCAAAACCATCCATGCTCAAAAGCATCAAAGTGAAATTTAAACCAGATTTTCCAACAAGTTACTTTTTCAAAAAAATAACGGAACAAATTTCCAAAACAGTTCTCAAACGTTTTATTTTGGCATTCCCATCCATTTCACAAACCCGTGAAATCAACCATGCGTGCATCATTATGACAGTTCCATACTCACGAGTGGTCTCTTGTCGATCTACCAAGTCATCACAAGGTAATTCTTCACATGTGCCATTACACCTTTGGCATCGAGCACAAGGTCCTATTTCAACCATGACTCATACATATAGTTACCATGTGCAAGTACACCGTTGGCACCGAGTACAAGGTCATATTTCCACTATGCCTCATATATGAAATATGAACACACACCACACAATCACAATAATCATACCAAAACCATCCTTTCAATAAAATAACATTTATTGAAAACCATTTTCATCAAAACCAAGTGTGTTCAAACAATTCAAACCATTTCAATAATGCTGCCTTTTTATTGAAAAACAAATCCATCAACAACATTCAATAAAACACACATTTTATTGAAAACACATTTTCGTCAAACAATTTCCTATTTCAGAAATTTAATAATTTAAAATAAAATTTTTAAATTCAAATTGCCATGTCACTTTGCACACAATTCAACCATATTACACAATTTCATTAAGACCATAAATAATCAGTAAAGAAGATTTAATCCATGCTTTTCACAATAAATTCCATTCAAATAACCAATTTAAAACTAAGACAACCAATTATAGCAAGAGGAGTTGAGATTAAAGCCCCCTACATCAACAAATATGGGGAAACCAAGCCACAGACGAAGAATGCTCATGAACACCGGGACATAACTCCATAAAACCCACCTTAAATGCATTCTCCTAACAAAACCAAGACCAAATCATGTCATATTTGGAATATATACCATTAGATATACCCATAACGGTCGTAGATCTAATAAAACAGGAGAAGAGGAGAGGTAGATCAATGTATATCTAATAAACCGATCAAGAACGATACCTTACCTTAAGAATCCAGCTTCGATTCACCAAGAGAAGCCTTCAGATCGCCTCCGGAATGCTTGGTAGAATAATTCCAACCATCAAGAGAGAGTAATCCCATGTTAGGGCTTCATAGGATGTTTAAACAAATAAATTAATGGCAAGACAAGTTAGATCCAAAATTTGAGGATCTATCTTTAAGTGACTGCATGGTTAGTCCACATGGTTTGACTAATGATGCACTAACCATGCATCGGCTTCTGCCTCGTACATCCTTAACGCTTGGTTTGGCCGCACGGTTAGAAAAAATATGTGCCGACCGTGCGAAATCCACTACCTCCAAGACTCACTGCACAAGGTTTGGCCACACAGTTAGACAAACCGTGCGCTGACTGTGCGACATCCCCTTTTCCTCAAAACAGAATTACATGTTTCCCAACAATCCCATTAAACACCCTTAAAATTAAAACCATGAAAAGCATCAAGAAAGTAGTTACATACCAGAATCCGGGGGTACTACATTCTTCGCACCATTTTCCCTTCCATCCCCGGAATGTATAAAACCATTTCTTGACTAAAAGAGTTCTGGACACTGCTCCTTCATTTCTTTCCCGTGTTCCCAAGTCTCTTCCTGAATCTAACCATACGGCCATAAAACCCGCACTAGACTGATACTTTTTCCACGAAAGACTTTACCATGTCTATCCACTACCCGTTCCACGATATGTACCAACGAAGCATCTGGATCTAGTTAATCATGATCCCATATGATCACATGGTCAGGATCATGTTGATACTTCTTTAACTGAGATACATGGAACACATTGTGGACTGGACAGAACCGTGGTGGTAATGCCAACTGATATGACTCATCACCAACCCATTCTAGTATCTCAAAAGGTCTTATATATCGATGCAATAATTTTCCCTGCGTTCCAAAATTATTTTTTCCAAGACATGGAGAGATTCTCAAAACGAAATGATCACCCACAACAAACAACAATAGTTTTGGACGGTGATCTGCATATGATTTCTAAAGACTCTGAGCTGTCTCCATCCTCTTTCTAGTCAACTGAATTTTCTTCATTGTTTATTGGACAAGGCTCGGCCCAACTAGTGAAGTCTCACCTATTTCCACCCAACAAAGTGGATAACGACATGGACGCCATACAATGATTCAAACAGAGCCATGCGTATCGAGGATTGATAGATGTTATTGTATGAGAACTCTATTAAGGGTATATGATACTCCCATCAGCCACCAAAATCCATTACACAAGCCCACAACATGTCTTCCATCATTTTTATTGTTCTCTCAGATTTCCCATCTGTCTGAGAATGATACGCCGTACTCATCGTCAACTGAGTCCCATGGGCTTGTTGTAAGGATTTATGGAAATGAGATGTGAACCGCGGATCTCTGTCTGACATGATTGAAACTGTTATTCCATGTCTCTTTAAAAATTATTTGATATAGATTTTTGAAATATCTTCAACCATATGAGTTTCACGAATAGGGATGAAATGGGCCGACATGGTTAGACGATCCACTATCACCCAAATGGAATCGTGTTTTCGGACCATTCAAGGAAGAACTGTAACAAAATCCATTGCTATATTATACCATTTCCACACTAGGATAGGTAAATATTACAACATACCTACTGGCTGTTGATGTTATGCTTTAACATGCTAGCAAGTTAAGCACCGCAGGACGAACTCGGCCACTTTCATTTTCATGAAGCTCCACCAAAATTGTGCCTCCAATGCCTTTATACATCTTCTATGTACTTTGGTGTACAACCCATCTTGAATGGTGGTAAGCATGAATTAGTTGTTCCTGAGCAGTTTAAGGTACAACCATCCGATCTCGAAACAACAAAAATGAACTCCCATCCAGCTTACATTTTTTAAAGGTCTCCCCACCATTGAGTTTTAAACTCATTTCAAAACATTATAAATCAGATGTGTGTTCCTTCTTTACTATATCCAACAAATCAAGAACAGTCTCAACTGGAAAGAAAACTGCAACATCAGCACGGTATTAACATTCCAAATGGATGTCAGTTAGGACCGACATCAACTTCCACTCATCTAAAGATTATTTCACCAACTGAGAATACAGATTCCTTATTAATGCATCAGCCACAAAATTTCCCTTACCCAGTGTATAAATTAAGTCAAAGTCGAACATTTGAAGATACTCTATCCATCTTCTCTGCCTCAGATTCAAATATCACTCTAAGAAAATGTGTTACAAGCTTTTTTAATCCGTAAACATAGTAAATTTCTCACCAAAGAGATAATGTCTCCATGTTTTAAAATCATGGACGACTGCATCTAAGTCTAAATCATGTGTTGGGTAATTATTCTCATGCACTCTCAACTACCTTGAGCCATAAGCAACAACTTGGTATCCTTGCATATGAACACAACCCATCCTTGTTCCAAAAGCGTCACAATACACCACATAACCCTGTCCGGATTCCCGAAAAATCAAGATAGGTGATGATGTAAGGAGAACATTCAACACTTGAAAAGATTTTTTACATTCCTCAGTCCATTGAAATGCGCTGTTTTTCTTTGTCAATGCTGTCACAGGCGAATGTAGTCGCGAGAAGTCATGCACAAAGCGTCAGTTTTAACCAGATAGACCAAGAGTACTTCATATTTCGAAGACATTATTCAGAGGTTTCCAAGAAAGATCCACATTTATCTCTTCTGGATCCACTGAAATGCCTTTCTCAGAAACAACATGGCCCCGAAAATGCACCTCTTGTATCCAAAAATCACACTTTGATAATTTTTCATACAACTGATGGTCTCGCAAGATTTTCAACAATATCTCCAAGTGTTGCTCATGCTCAACCCTTGTTCTTGAATACACCCATATATCATCCACAAACACCAAAATAAAAGAATCCGGATATTGCAGAAATATCTGATGCATCAAAGCAATGAAGACCGCTGGTGCATTTGTTAGACTGAAAGGCATGACTACATATTCGTAGTTGCCTTATATGCTTCTAAAAGCTGTCTTTGGAATATCCTCCTTTAGAACATGGAACTGGTGATATCCAGATCGCAATTCAATCGTGGAGAACCACTGAGCTCTCCTTACTTGATCGAACAGATCATCAATGTGTGGATCTTGATATCTATTCATTATCGTAACTTGGTTAAGTTTATGATAATACACACATAGCCTCAATGTTTCATCTTCTTTCTTTACAAACCTACTACTTTTTCCCACAAAGACACACTTGGCCAAATGGAACCCTTGATTTCCTACTCCTCTAACTGCACTTTCAATTTTCATAACTTTATTGTTGTCATCCTATAAGAAGGAAGTGAAATAGGACTGGTCCCTGATAGGAGATCAATCATAAGGTCCACTTACCTTAGAGGTCGTAACCCTGAGAAGTTCTTGGGAAAGACATCTAGAAATCAATCCACCACAGCTGGAAAACTATTTTCCTTGATCTCTTCCATTGATTCCAACGACAAAACCTCTAACTGATACGAGATCATGTCAACAGTTGGTGCCAACCAATCTGTTGCACCATCTTTTCACTCTTCTCCCCTCTAAAGAAATGTCTAACGCATTTCTTCCTCACAAAACTCACCATTCACGTATAGTAATTGATGTGGGGCATACATGTCGCCAACCAATACATTCCCAGGATTATTTCATAATCATCCATCTCATGAACTGAGAAATCCCACATCAATTCAATGTCTTGCAAAACTAAACAACACGCCCAACATAGGAATGGTAGACACTCTCTTTGACCTATAAGATTTAGTATGTTCAAAAGAGAAGACATCATTTCTACGTGTAAATCCAAAAAATCAAAAATATGATAACTAAGAAAAGAATGGGGAGCACCTGTATCAAACTAATATTTCCACAATGTGGGAATTAAATGAACCGTACCTCGCACTTTGGGGGATCATGACTGATCATCCTCTACAACGTGCTCAGTTCCAAGCAGATGTGTGCTTTCTATGCTGTACTCTTTATTTTCCTACTAACACATCCATTTCTGAAGAGTTTGATGAACACCCGACATCAAAGATTTATGGAAATATCACTGAAGGTGTCCCATCATATTAAAATTATGGAATTATCCAGGTTTTACCTTACAATCCCGCTTGATGTGGCTCGTAGAGACTCACATAAAACATCATGGCTTACTCTTGGGTCTCGGAGGAAGTTTTAGTAATATTATGCTCCGATTATGATGTGTTCTTCCTCCTTGATAGAAGTTTTCTGATTCCCTCTTTCTCTTAGGGTTAGAGTTCTCAACTCCTCTATTGAAGATAACCGTACATCATCCACTTGGACTTTCAGCAGTGATAGATATTGTAAACAAGGTATCCGGTTGCAGTGCCAACTCAACAGTTTTAAAAGCCTAAGCGATGCTTTGGACCAACTGTTGGTTCACCTGTGGTTTAGGTGAAACCACATTCTTACTAGCCTCTTTCAGCTGATTTCTATAATGCCTACCGGGTGCCATTTCCTAAACCAACAACACACTTTGTCAATCTCACACTCTAACAACTGTTGGCTTAGTATTTCAAATTATATCACATCGACTATGACAACATTTTCATCAAACAACCCTTTTCCATGTTCAACCATTTTTGAAAACATTCAACATACTTTTTTGAAAATCAATCCATTTTCAAAAAACACGAACTACCCTATTTTCAAAGTCTTTCATTTGAAAATCAATTCTGCATTTTTCACAAATTTACATATTTATACCAAATCATAACTCATACCTCAGCATGAAATATGCAGTCCTAGTGGGAATTCATTCATCTACAATGCATGTCATGCTTTTCTCATTGTATAAACCCACAACAATGTGATTTCCTACATTCTAGAAATGTATCCAAATCGATTATGTACCCAACACCCTGGTAACCTGAAGTTCAACATAAACGGGTTAGCTACATCCTTTAATGATATACATTTCAAGTTCCGATAATCTTACTCTGGTCTAAGATGACCACCAAGAAATACACATGAAAGAATTTCAACTCCAAAACCAAGAACATCTACGACCACTTGTTACGAAAGGACCGAACAAGCTGATACCATTTGTAATGACCCGCCAATTCGCATTGGCTTGAGAGCTCAACAAGTCATTACTAGGTCGTAAGCGACATCCCCTTGATGCCAAAGGCTGGCAATAAATGATGAAGGGTGTCAAATACAATTAAGGGAATATTTACCATTTATGAAAATAATCTCATCCAATAACCATTCACTATATGATGCATGAAATAATAACATACCAATCAATAAGTTAATTTATATTAAACCACATCAGAGTACACAACACTGGAAGACAAAACCAAACATCATGGTACACATAGGAACAACATGAGACTCTAAAAAGACACCACTACTCCGTGGTCCACAATCTCCAAACTCCACATAGTCTCCAAAACGTTACAATAGGCCATTAGTAATGAGATGCTTTACCTTTACCTGTGTCTCAGAATACACCTTCTGTAAAATCACCAAAGTTCCAAAGAAAGTGTGAGTATAAAAATCAGTAAGTTTTCACCCAATGACTTCCTTACTCATGCCACTCGGATGAATGAGTTAGCTACATTTATATAAAAATAGTTTATATAAATAATTTTCATCAAATATGTTTATGACTTAAATATAAACAAGTTTTCCAAAACCATCCATGCTCAAAAGCATCATAGTGAAATTTAAACCATCTTTTCCAACTTGTTACTTTTCTAGAAAAATAACCGATAAAATTTCCAAACCATTTCTCTAACATTCTGTTTTGGCATTCCCAACCATCTCACAAACCCGTGAAATCAACCATGCATGCATTGTTATGACAGTTCCATATTAATGAGCGTTCTTTCGTCGATCTACCAAGTCGTCACAAGGTAATTATTCCCATGTGCCATTACACCTTTGGCACCAAGCACAAGGTCCTATTTCAACAAAGCCTCGTACATATAGTTACCATGTTCATGTACACCTTTGGCCCCGAGCACAAGGTCATATTTCAACCAAGCCTCATATATGTAATATGAACACACACCACTCAATCACAACAATAATTCCAAAACCATCCTTTCAATAAAACACCATTTAATGAAAACCATTTTCATCACAACCAAGTGGTCTTAAAAGATTAAATCCATTTCAATAAAGCTGCCTTTTTCTTGAAAAACAAATCTATCAAAACCATTTCAATAAAATAGTCCTTATATTGAAAACCTCTTTTCATCAAACCATTTCCAATTTCAACAATTTCATAATTTAAAATCATCATTTTAAATTCAAATAGCCAAGTGACATTGCACACAATTCACCCATATTTCGAAATTTCATCAAAACCATAAATCATCACTAAAAAAATTTACCCCATGCTTTTCACAATAAATTCGATTCAAATAAACAATTTAAAAATATGAAAACCAATTCTATCATGAAGATTCAAGAGTGAAGTCACCTACCTCAAAAAAATGGGTGAAACCAAGCCACAGACGAAGAACGCACAAGAACACCGGGTGAAAACTCCAAAAACCCTCCTTAGATCTATTCTCCTAACACAACCAAGACCAAATCATGTCATATTTGTAATCCATACCCTTAGATCTACCCATAACTGGCATAGATCTAGGAAAATGAGAGAAGATGAGATGTATTTCTAAGTAGATCTAAGAAAACGATCAAGAACGATAACATACCTTCAGAATCCGACTTCGATTCGCCAAGAGAAGCCTTCAGATAACCTCCAGAACGCATAGGAGAAGTCTTACAACCTTCAAGGGAGAGTAATCCTGAGTTAGGGCTGCTTTGGAGGTTTAAATAAGCCAATTAAAGGAAAAACGAGTTAGATCCACAATTTTAGGATCTAACTTTAAGTGATCGCACGGTTATTCCGCACGGTTTGAAAAACTGTGTGCTAACCATGCGCTAGATTCTGCCTCGACCATCCTTAACGCTCAGTTTTGACACACAGTTAGACAAACTGTGCGCCGATCGTGCAGAAGCCACAACCTCCAAGACTCACTGGGCACGATTTGGCTGCCCGGTTAGACAAATTTTGCGCCCACCGTGTGACTTCCCATTTGCCTCAAAACATCATTCCAAGATCTCACAACTCTTCCATTGAACACCCTTAACATTAAAACCATGAAAAGCATCATGAAAGGAGACACAAACCCGAAATCAAGGGTACTACAATTAAGAATTTTTAGTATATACTCAACTATAAACAACCTCCGATAATGAAGGGATTTTAGAATTAAACCTTACCATTATCTTTTCATTGATCGAGGGTACATTAAACTCTTATATTATAGTTAATCCATTTTTTTAAAATTATAAAATAACCACATACATATTTATGAGATCATATATGATCTTCTAATATTTCTCTGTAAAAATATTTCAGTAGTATCATTATTTTGGTTGTTAACTGATTCGTTTTCGTTTATATGTTTTGTTACATAAGTATTGTTTATTACAGATAGGATTTATTTTATTCATATGAAGAATGATATTATGTTCTTAAAAAAAATTAAACATAAAATTGAAATTATTATTGAATTGTTATGATGGGGAATGAAATCTCATCGCGTCGTGGAGACTGTAATCCGTTCGTATGGATGAGCGACAATATCATTATATTATTGGTGAAATTGCATGTAATTGGATGGTAAATTATATATAAATAATAATTAACATGTTATATTTATTATATAAATCAGTTATACTTATTATTATACCCATCCAAACAATTATGTGTTTATTAATAAACAACACCATGACGTGGAGATGGTAAGTCATACGTACACATGTATGTTGACTTTTTCATTCATAGGATAGATAGAATAATTTATATTGTTGTACCATATTTATAATAAAATCATAGTATGTAGAAGTTTGTGGAGTTATTATTTTGTTATAAAAACTACAAATATTGGAGAAGTGGAAGAAGAAATGAACATTGAATGATGTGATGAAATTATTACCTCTTCATCAGGTGTTTCATTTTGAGTTGATCAAAAAGCCTCCATAGGTTGGCTTTATGACAAAATTAATGCCTCTAGGTATAATTTTGTGTAGTTGGGAAGATATTTCATCATGTTTTGGCTGATCCAAATTTCATCGGATGTGTCAAATTAAGATAAGGGAAAGTACCCTTGTATAAAAGTGGTTAGGGGAACCTTAGAAAAAGTTTGAAATATTAATTTATTATAAAATCATATTCAGTTTATAATGGATACTGAAGAATTTATTTTGAGGCTAAGGTATGGATAGATATAAAAACTCTCAACAAAGTGGGGTTTAGACTGTTTTAGGTCATGATATTAGTCTTATCTTTTAGGTTTAGCTCTTAGATAATAGTTTAACTTTTACCATGGGTTCTTATACTATTATAATAAATGGTTAATAAACATACTATAAAAATAAAAGAGAAACCCGAGTGGTAAATTATCGATATATCTAACCTTATCTTAGTCTTTTTGCTAAACTGTAGATATTTATGAATTTTATATCAATATGTAATATATAATTTCTTGAAAAAACTCATATAGGACTATTTTGACACTATTTAGTATTTGGTTTTAGTGAAAGACCAAAAACATTATCAGAATATATTTAACCAAAAATAAAATTTCAAAGCTATCTAAAAAATTCGTGGAATAAATCAAGATTATAAATTTAAAATTAAATTAATATTTATAATATCAATTATTATAATCATTAAATAATAAGGTAATTAATGCATCATCATTATGTCATAAATAATTATAATTTTTTCATGTCTAAAAATTATAAATATAATAAAAATATGTAGGAAATATTTTTTTATTTATAAAGAATATTTATAGTTGAATTTATCTTATTTATAACCCTATATTAAAAATGGTTTAGTTATTAAATATTGAATTAAAAAATTTTAACTCTTCTTTAAATAATACAATAATAAATGTTTATATATAATCTATGTGGACCAAAAGGATCATATTTTATTACTAAGGTTGATTTCGTTTGAAATAAACATAACCAATAAAATTTAGACATGTATTAGGGTAATTATAATACGATTTTCAACTTTAATTACCCTATTTACTTTTAACCGCGGTAAATAAAATTCAAAAGTTACTATTCAATTAAAATTATTATTATCATATTAAACCACATTTAACTTATTTATTTCAACCATGTCTCTCAGTTTTTTCAAATTTAATTCAGAGAATCGGTACAATTAAATTTTATGAAAATTTATAAATGTGCGTAAAAGGTAGGTAAAAGTCATTAAAAGATCAATAAAATTGTATATATTTAATCTTATTATAAAATGACTCCAACGAATTACATCGAACATGTATAGGTATTATGTATCTATTTTTAACTAAAATAAATTTATATAAAATAACAAATTATTTAAATAAAAAGTCGATTTTAAACAATAATGGAGAGATTTTCACTATTCATAAAAAATTGAATGATTATGGAAAAGTACTAAAAATTCACCCTAAAATAATTTTGATATTATAAATCCTGAAATGAAGTCCATTTTGAATATTAAAATTTATAAAATTTCGAAAAGTGGGTATTACTATTCATAACATCTAGTTTTATTTGTCGTGATGTTTTGAAACTCGATGTTTTGTCTAGCACTAGCAATTTCATTATTTAAAGAGAAAAGTACCATGGAAGCTTTGAGTTTTACCCAGTCGTTAATTATGAAACTAGTAATTTTTTTCAAATGTGACTATTTATCAAGAAGAATATCCATGGTTTTGTTTTTTTATGGAATAATTTTATCATATTTTTTCCTTCCAATTTATGTTCAATATTATGTTTTATTGACCTATGTTTTTATTTATTCAATATGCCTAATTGTTTATGTTCAGGACATGTACGTCTATATTACATACCCATACTAAGCATCTTAACTCACCCCTTTTGTATATAATTTTTTTCACCATGATTCGAAGATGAATTTTCTGAATGACTTTCATGGAAAATATGGGATTTATGGATGTTCCAATGGATTTTCAATATTTTATTAACTTTTAAAGTTTTAATGTAATACTTATGTTTTTATCTTTTATTCCAACAATACAAAACAATTAGGTCCTTTAGGATATGACTTCCTTTTTTATAATTAAAATATTATAAAGTAAGAAACTAGATCCGGGATACAATGGTAGATGTCTTTATAGAAGTGATTCATAATTTATTTTCAACGTGTATGAATCAGTATCATGTCAATCCCACACATGATACAACCTGTATAACTTAAACAAAATGTTTATTGTTTCAAATGAAATTTTTGTAAAAAAAAGTGGTGTACTCGAAAAATAGGAAACACATTAAGATTATTTTTATAATTTATGTCAATGATCCAAAAGTTATATGAGACATTTAGGAATCAACCTCACCTCATTCTGACACACACTGTGACTGTATGATTCAAAGTGTGTCTTTCTATTCAAAATCGTCTTTAATTTTTGCGTAAAACAAATTGAATACTCAAAATCAATAAAACTCATTTGAATAATTTTTTCACATTAGGAAAATGAATCATTATTCAATTTTGAAGTGCATGAATCATCCCCAACTCAAATAGATACATGATGATCGTGGTATGACTCAATGTTCTTTTTTTTAGATTAAAATGAAATTTTATGAAAAACCATAATCGTCATAATCAAAACAGTGAAAAAAAAATTTGATTGTTTTGATTCATTAGGAAAATGGTATACAAGGAATTTGGGTCATTTAGAAATCATCATCACCTCAATCCAACCAATAGTGTGTTCGGAATGACTCAAAGTACATATTTTTATTCAAAATTGACATTAATTTTAATCAAAAAACTAACTTACTAAAAACATTGAAAACACATTTAGGTTGTTTTGAAACATTATGAAAATGATCTATATATAATTCATGATTTCTAAGAATCAGTCACCCCTCAATGTGACTCAATTATGATCGATATGACTCCCAGTACACCTTTTAATTCAAAATTGACCTAATTTTTTGTAAAAATATTACTGACATACTATATAATAGTGTTTTTCTGGTATTTGTTTTGGAAATTTTATTTTATTTATATTTTTTATTTATATATGATTTTACTATATTTTGTTATTGTTTTCTATTGATACAGTGTGTTGTTACATCACATTGCATGCCCGATTTAAGGTGATGCAAACTTTTGAAACATCACACTATAGTATCACCATTTAACAATATTAATAAATTCAATGATAATGTATACTTTTAATAGTACATTAAAAATCACTAATAAATCATGCCTTTATCAATATATTTATTAGTACTAAATAAAATTATTTTATCATCACATTTAAAAGAACTGATAAAGGTGTGATTTAGCAGCATATTTCTTAGCACTAATAAGTAATCCCTTCACCATAACTAAATAAATCTTGATAAATAATTCATTTATCAGTTCTTCTAAAAGCATGATTTATCAACGTTTTTTGTGCTAATAAATTACCCCTTTATAAGTGATTTTCTATAGAAGATAAAATCCTTGGACGTTTAAGCAAACTACAGCAGTAATTTCTTTTCTAGCACTGATAAAGGAATATTCTATTGTTGTTAGAGGCCTATTTTTTAGAAGTGTAATAAGAACCACTATGATTGTCATCACCAAGTAAATAGCTGGTAGAGAATCCATTAGAGTGGGAAACCATCTCAAGATTGTGTTCTCAAATATTGCTATCAATGTGGAATGATTGGCCAAAAATAGGCCATGGTGTCCATAATCTTCAATAGAATTCCATGGATCTTCCAATATAGGCAACCTATAGAGTATTTATAGTGGAATGTATCAACAGAGTAGTGGGAAGGGATTATGGTAAGTACCAGATTCTAAGAAGGACTCAACTAGCTCTCAATAGACTGGTATCTGGAGTACCATTGGATGTTTACGTCACGGTAATAGATGTGGTTCCCTAGTCTTAGAGAGACATTATAGTCTAGAGGGAGAATCACACGGGAGGTAAAAAGGAGCCCAAGGTAGAGGGGAAATTCATATACACTCTATAGCTTGGAAGTATAACCTTCTAATATTAGAGGTATTATTCATGTATCATCTAACCTTTCGTTTATTTAATTTGGTTTTGTAGAATAACCTTCCATTATATCATCGCTTTTAAGGAAATGGATTGTATTCGGTTATGGATGTCTAGGATGGTGTCTCGACAATTGAAATTCATTTGGAAGTACTATCAGATAATATAAAATTTCACAGAAAACAATTATATAAAATGGTGGTTATCACTTATTTAGGGAGTTTTTTTAATAGAAATGATAGGTTTTAGTTTGATTCTGTGTTCTGATTGGATACTTATATACCCGGATCACATAGACTATTATTAGAGGATATTAAACTTTCTATATAAAATAGTTAGTTATTTTTATCAAGGTGAATGGGATCTTGAGATTGATTATGAATGACCAATTCTGTATATTATGTATTGTCACATGGCTTAAATAAAAGGAATTTTTTAAGATAAAAGAAAAATGTACCAGGATACCATTCCTATAGTGGTAGATTATTTTCAAGATGTTTTTTTCCAAAAGAGTTCTACAATTTATCACATGGGAGGGAGACTGAGTTCTTTATCATATTGGTTCTTATAATAGATCCATATTATAAACAACCTTATTGTATGGTGAAAAAATATATTCATTAATGGATCTTTATTTAGATGATATGTAAGCTAAGGGTTTCATATAACCTAGTGAGTCACCATGGGGTTCTCCCTTGCTTTCATCCTGGGAGGATTAAATGAAAATTAACTTATGTATTGAATATTGGAGATTACACCTTATGACATTTAAGAACCTATATATCATTTCATATATGGATGATCACTTTTATTTGTTAACAGGATCCAAGATTTTCATTAAGATTTAATTGAGAATAAGGAACCATTATTATCAATTGATAGCATTAGACATACCTAAGACTAAATTAAAGGGAAGGCATGGAATGAATATTTTATGGGTATTCCATTATTATATTATACATGATAGAAGTATTACTGGCCTTCAAGAACCATATTTTACATCCATTCATGGATCGATTTGTTAGTGTTTTTTTAAAACATATTAGTGATCTCCTATTATATATACAATCATGATCAATATCTAGACATTTCCTTGTGAAAATTGAATGAACAGTAATGTTATTCAAATCTAACCAAATTTAGTTTTTGGATTGATAAGGTGCATTTTTTTGGGTCATGTTATCTTAGAGGAAGGAGTAAAAGTAGACTCGGAGAAGGATTCATCAGTAGTTTCTTGGTCATGGAAAAAGATTGAAATCCGTTTTTAGAGATTTCATGGTATTTGTGGGTATTAATGATGATTTATCCAAGACATCTCCCATCTTGAAGAATAAATTTCATGGATAACCAAAAATGGTGTGAATATTGTTCGGTAAAACTATTGTGATATACTACTTCATGTCTTTAAAAGTAGGATGAACTCAGTAATGATTATCACATTTTCTAAAATGTTCATGGATTTTACTATGTGTTATGATACATCTAGAGTGGGAGTAAGATCAGTTCTGATACAGCTAGACTGAGTTGTATTATGTGATCCAGATAGATGAAACTCTATGAGTGGAATTACCTTACTTGTAATCTACATTTATCTGTGGTGATAAAATCCATGATATGATAGATTGACTATCTTTTGGGATATCAGTTGGTTGAATACATGGACCACAAGAGCCTCAGGTGCATATTCTCCTAATGGGATATAAACCTTCAGTAGATGAGGTGGGCTGAGTATATGTACTTTTTGTAATTTGATCTAGAATATACACTTGTTAATGGAAAAATCATTACTAATGCCTAGATTTGGAAGTCAGTTCAAGATTCTATCGATGAGCTGAGGATACTGGCTCTATTTGATGATATGCATCTAGTTGTTCAGGTGTATTAGGGATGAGTGACTTTATCCTTTACATCTATTTTACATATAAATTTTGACTATATAAATGTTGTGTATATATATGATTCATAGATCCTATGTCAAAGGGATAGATTATATAGTGTGGAGTAACCATTAGGATGGCCTCTTAGTAGTGGAAATTTTATTATTTTCTATGACTTTGTATAGCTTTCTATAAGCTTATATGAGGAGATGATGAGGGAGTTTCACTTTTCATGGTGGGTGGTACACCATCATCTTATAAAGATGTGCCATAATCTATATATATAGTACTGGTGGATATGAATAGAGAAATAGATAGTATATTTCAGGACCATATTCATTACCTATTAGCTGGTGATGTTTAATAATCAGAGTCCAAATAGGATATTGAATCCTATGTGAATTCTTGAATGGAAATGAAATTATGATGCTATGAAATTCATAATAGGATCTGCTAAGATTTCACATATAATGATTGAGTATGGGTGATCATATATAAAATTATTA
This sequence comes from Viscum album, assembly GCA_963277665.1. NCBI lineage: Eukaryota > Viridiplantae > Streptophyta > Magnoliopsida > Santalales > Viscaceae > Viscum > Viscum album. The sequence continues at coordinate 216,257,544 of OY728164.1, forward strand.
AAGGTAGAATAATTATTTACCTTCACTGATACATTCACTATTGATGATCTGGGTAGTCTCTTTGGGTGGGATATTTTTCAACTCCAGGATGTTTATTATAATACTGCTTCTAATGGATATACTTGTTTCAATTATAGGTTCTGATAAGCTCTTCAAAAGGATCTAGGATCGTAGGTTCTTCTATGTACAACCTATAATCCCCATATTTATTCCCATTATGAATAGTTAATTCATATTGAAGATTGTATGTTATGATCATGTGTACTTGATTTCAGTGGTTTATGTGATAATTATACATAACTCATATATTTTGGTATAATAAAAACATGCATAAATCAATATCAATTACACCATAGTTGGAATTGGTTTGAAATTCATATCATTTACCTATTTACTTATTATGGGAAAGTGATTTAGTGCTCATTGGACATAGTCTCACATAAGAGATGTCTAATAAGGTTCATTTGATCTAGAAGTGGATAATTTCATCACAGAGGATGAAAAAAAATCTTCTAACCTGTGGAGATAACCTATGGAGTTTTATGAGGTTCATCATGTCTTCATTCAGCTTTTGCATAGGTTGGGTCAACACTACATAATAAAATAGGGAAATATAACTCCTTAGGTTTTCATGTTGTTTGATATATTGGAAAGCGTCTATCCAGTGGAAAACCTATTAGAGCTTCGATAATGCTACAATACCATGCACATTTTCTTTCACATGTTAAATATTCTTTGAATGCATCTTTATCCATGTAACATAATAAAAATTGATGAAATCAATGTTTCTATAAATAAATCCTTTGAGGAGTATCTGATGTGGATTTTGGATTTTAGCGGAGAGTATCTCTGGGAAAGACCATACTCCAAGTGACAGTACAGTGGTAGTATTATTGTGTTCAAAAGGATACCTAGGAGAGGATAATTATGTGTCAGAAAATAGTCTATAATTGTTATCTAGTAATTCATATTAATTCATGGAGAAGCATGAGTATGATTTTTTATATGGTGGGGAGGTTGTAAGATCCCATCTTTTCCTGGTAAATCTATCTTTGTGTTTTTGTGAACCTGTATTTTAGTTGGATTCTTATTATTTTAATCCTTGGTAGATGAACATATTCTTTGTGATTAAGATATTTTCCACATAAAATGACTTCTTTTTTGGGGATGTATATATATTTTTTATTAGTGGGGTTCAATTTTAAATGTGCTTAAGGTTGCAAAGGTATTCTACTCAGGCTTGAGTGGAGTTGAAGGCTTTCCATTATTTCTACAGGAATATATAGAGACTAGTGATTATAAAAAATATTAACCCCATGTATGTAAGAAAAAACATCAATTCATCATTCTAAAGAATCTATGAAAATGTTTTCAGACATGAATATTATATAAGATTTTATATTGATACATTATAGTAAAAGTTTGATCGGTGTGTTTTTAACTAAAGTTGAATTGTTTTTCAATGGATGTCCATTTCCTATTGTGGAAGTGTTTCACTGTGAGAATTTATTGAGAAAAAATGGTTTTTATATACATTGCACATAATATTTTTTATCAACTATTTTGGAGCCTCCAATATCAATCCCAAGGGGGGCCCTATGTGATTTTTTTGCGATTCCATCCCCCCAGACATCTCATTCTAGATTTTGGAATCCAGATATCCCTCTGATATCTTTCACCTATGTTCAACATTTCCATATCCCATTTTTAGTGTTACTTTTGTTAAAAAATATTGGTAGGGTATCTAAAAAAATCCTTATAGTATGTTTTTTTTAATGTTTTTGTACTACTATGTGATCATACTGACATAATGTGAAAGTTAAGTAACCGAATAATGGGTGATGATAATATTGTTTTGGGACTTCTCCTTGGATCTATTTGGATCTAAAATGGTTGAGACTTAGCCTTTTGATAACCATAGGGTGATACTAACGTTTAATGATATTGAATTATATATTGGTTTATGACATTAATTAGAATGACATGATACCTTAGGTTTTTTCTTGGGATAGGATTAATTTTTAAAATATATTAATTTTTTATTAAAATTTAAATTGATACATTGATATAATATTGTTATGCTAAAATTCCTACAAAAATAGATTATTCCGGTTATTATGAAATGCTTATATAAAGTGCATCGACCAGTTATGCTAAAATGATTGTACAGAGGTCTTGGTCTATTTAAACAAAAATTATTATATAAAAGGATTAGCCCTGTTTTTCCAAAATCAATATGTACAGGGCTTGGATTGTTTAAGATGAAATAATTATTCATAGAGTAAGGAATATTTATGTGACTATTCTATTGGATTGTGGTTGTGGTAGGAATGGTAATGTGATATGATCAATGTTATTCCAGTATAATGATGAGGAGGGTCAATTTTAATATTTTATTAATTTATTAATTAGTACTCATATTTATTTTCTTATTACATGAAATGAATATCAAATATGTTTTCTTAAACATAGTGGTGTTGAAATATTGAGTTTTACCCATTATGAAATTGGTTTTACATTTATTACATTATCATATTACTTGGATTCAATATTGGACAAGGTAAAATTACCTTGATGTGGATTTTTTCTTACTGGATGGTTTTGATCATAGAGACGAGACTGATATAGAAATTGGAACTGTGGTATTTGGTGTCTTTTTTGAGTTTATTTTTTATATATCTATTTTATATTTATGTTGACCACAATATAAATTCCAAACTATCATTACATTATTTTTATTATTGTTGGATTGATGAGTTACCTTCAGTATTTTTTTATCGGCTGTTTTTTAAAATTTTCCACTATTTTTGTTACTCAAATATTTATTCCTCTATCATAAAATATTTTTTACTAGGGTTATAATATCTCTACTATATTATTAATACACATAATATTAGCCTAAATACTCAAAAATATTGTGAGGCATGATTTAGGTGTTATGATTAACCTAGTTTGTCAATGTGATAGAGTGATGGATCAGGATATTTTACAGTGGTATCCTAGGGAAAAAAAGGAAATGAGTGATCTTTAATTACCATTATGAGTTTTAATACATCAGAAGCCGAATAAGGCATGAATAATATGGAAATATTATGTTATGATCAAACAATGTCATATAAATATTCTCATGAGCTAGAAACTTATCCATTGATATTATAATAATTAAAATAATCACATATAATTCAATAAGTTAGTTCATATTGACATAATTAAATATACTTAACATCTGAAACCTAATATCAAAAACTCATGATGATAAATCTTAATCAAAATATTCACTAATCATTCCAATACATCTTACATAAATGGTTGTGGTCTCAACATAAAACCCAAAATAGTTTGTCTGATGATACCAATTGATGCATCAAGGGGCTTTGCAATTATGGGTCCCACCCATCACTTATTAATTCAAATGCATTCCATGTTTGAATAAATAACATATAATAATAATCATTCCTTTAAAATAAAATTTTTCTCATATTAAATGATCTAGAATACAGAATTTCAATACATTCCCCAATCAAACTAAGAGTTAACCATCAAAAATGAATAATGATGGTTTTAATAAAATATTTCTTTTGTATATCCAATTTAAAATTTAGTTTTTTTATTTATGATTAATAGAAATACAGTAAAATAATACTTCAAAACATTCAGCAATAAAATAACCATTTTAATTTCTAAAATAACTTTTAATTAATACGAAATTTCCAAAATATTAATCATAACAACTTCTATGAAAATAACATTTTAAACATGTAATGGAAGCATCAAAGAATTTATCGATCATGATGGTGGGATATTATTTTGATTTCCTATATGTTAAATATAATTCCTTTCACTTATTAAAATATTAATTCATTTGAAAACTAAAAAAGTATTCTTTTTATAAAACATTAAAATTATAACATCAGTAATAATTACATTAAACCTTCGTTATAGAGTACTAAATACTATAAAACCAACAGATTCTTAAAACAAGAACATCACGTTTAATATAATATAAAATATGAAGTATAAATAATATAATATAATGTAACACCCTAAGAATTTATGAGTTAATATTTTAATATAAATTCAATCCCTTTAATATCTTTTAACGAAGGCAACAATATATTTAAACAGAACATGAAACTATTTCAAAATATTATTCATCAAACATGACATGAATTATCATGTTGTTAGGTTGGGAAGTAAGAATAAGATTAACAAAATTATGAAAAATTATATTTATTTACAAATTTATAGAATAAATATAATAGATAAATATTTATTGTAAATAAAATTTCAACCTATTGAAAAATAAAGGAAATATATTTTTTAAAAAATTTTATTTTTCTAAAATTCAATTTAGTTGTGATTTGAAAAAAAAATTTAAAATAAATGTTTCAAAAGTAATAAAATTTATTTTTAAAAATTAAATTTATTTTTTAAATCATCATATCAAAATATAAATTTGGTGAATTTTTTGGATTTTTTTTGAAAATGTTTTTTTCCAGTGATTAGATAAAATAACGATTTTTGTAAAATCGTAATTTTTTTATAATAAATTAATTAATTTATAAAAACCATTATGATTTTATTTTTATTTGAAATAATAAAATTATTATTTATTATTAATTTATTATTATTAATTACATATTAATAACATTTATAATATATTTTATTATAATTTTATGTTTGGGATTAAGAACGCGTTTTTATGAATACTATTTTAAGTTGCGAAATCTTTCCCCAATTTAATTAATCAAAATAACCCAGAATAATGAATTATAAAAATTTAATGTATATATTAAAAATTTTAATTTTAATTTTAGATTCATATAATGATTATTTTTATTCATAAAGATCACATAAGATCAGTTTTTTCCTATAAAATACATTTCTTGAAAAATGTTTTTTCGTCGCATATGTGGTTTTAATATTAAAATAAATTATTCAAATTCTATGAATTGGATTTATTAAAATTGATTCAATATATGGTATAATCATAATTTATGTTATAAAATATATCCAACAATTTTTGTTATCCAAATGATTATTAAAAACAGGAAAAATTAATTACCATGGTTAATGTGAAAATAGGTTTACCGGGGTGTTTAAATAAAAAGATAAGGGTTAAAATGATATAAAAGTTTTTAAAAAAATAATTTATTGATACATATCTACTTTATAACCCCTATAGTTATATATTCATCTTTGTAGGATTATTATTTCATGATAAAAATGTGGGTGTTATTTTATCTTTTCAAGAATCCCTTGTGTTTAATCTCCCCCATTTATAAAAGGTCAGAACCTCTCTTGTTTTCTTAATATCTCCAAAACAATTTATATTAACCAATAGCTACCTAAATGTATTAATTAATTACATTACCACATAATAGAGTCCTTATATTTACTATTAAGTGCTTCTTTTAATGCTTTTGTTATAACTCTAACGATGCCCTCTAAAATTTGGTAAAATTGATAAACATGCAAATTTGTTTTATTTGATCACACACATCATTCAAATAACATTAAAATATGATAATATAATAAAAACTTAATCCATATATAATGATATTTCATTATCTTAATCTAATAACCCATATCCGTCTCCACATTCATCAAATGGGAAAAGAAATTATCGATCGTGTGTACGGAGCACTACCAAGTCGTGAACCGATGTAATTCATTTTAAATCTCCAAAATTAATTTTTTGATATTATTATTTATTTAATATATTTAAATTATATATATGATAGTTTTATACTTTTTTTAATTATATAATCACACATACCTTCTTACTTTCCATTCTGTGGGGTATATGATAATATTGCCCTTGTGTACAGTGGACTACCACCATGCGAAGCGATGTAATTAATTTTTGAAATATGATTTACATGTAAGGTGATATGGATAATGTTAATGAATTTATTTAATATTTATTAACATAATATTATTTTTTAAATATAATATCACAATTTAATTATAACCTTCTACTCATGTGGAAAACAATATTGTCGCTTGTGTGTGTGTGCACTTCCACATCGATGTTGTGATATGAAATACATTTAATTTTATTCATTTAGGGATTGTAATAAAGATGTATTTAATTAATATATATTATATATACGACTCAATAATGATTCTGGAAACATTAATTAATATTTTTTTTCCATTCGTTTATTTTTCCATGAAAACATGTGAACATCATTTATGTGCATGCACGGTCTATTGGAGTTTTTTTCCTAGAACCAAATTATATGTACATTTTATTAACATGTATTAATTATTTTGAATATTAATAAACTATTTATAACATCCTGATTTTCATTTTTCATTACACGGTATGTGAAATTATTTTAAGAGTCGTTTTCACACTAAAATTTCATAACAGTTCCACGTTACAATGAGAACTGATAAGTGTGATGACAATGTTTATTAATATATGTTATATAGTTAAACGATATAATTTTTGTGAAAAATGTTATATTCTGTTAGGTTTATAGAATCATAGGACATTGAGGCACCTTCTCATGGTGTAAGACCTTGGTAATATCCTGTTTGATGTTATGAGCATGATACCCACCAGTAGGAAATCCACATTTCTAACTGTCATTGGTTGTTCTTATTTGTGGATTTTTGTATTGGTACTTATACAATAAGATTATTATTAATGATTATTATGAGTTAAAAACTTATATGTATTGATGAAAACATTGATAACATATGTTTTTGGTTAGTTAGGATATAACATCCCATCTTTTTATAACATAACTTTCATTTCATTACACGGAACTGAGGATCATTAAGGTTTAGTGTCTTGGAAACAAGGAACATAATACATAAAAAAACATAAAACATTCTTCTTAAACACTTGAAAGGATTCTCCTTTAGTTCATCCTATGTTCATTATGCATCTCATAACCTGGGGACATACATCAAAAGAAAGGGTGAGCAGAAGGCCCAGTAAGGGAAATATGCGAAACATTTTACATGTGAACTTGAGATACTTCAATAAGGAAATGAAAAGAACTTTAAGGCATGAGAAAGAAATCATGAGATACATCATAATAAAAAAAACATTTTTCATAACTTGAAGATGTGGCTGCAACATTTAATATTGACAATCGTTTCGTTTCACCAAGGTCCATCCCCAAGATGTCGTTAAAAATTACCAAGGTTATTCACTAAGGCGTCGTTAAAATGGTCATCTCTAGAGATTAAGTCTTTACCCAATGCATTGGAGCGCTATCAGGGCGCACCATTAAATTTTCTTTTATCATCATGTGAGCCACATATATAATCATCAAACATTTCATAAATAACCCATATATATTAAAATACATGGGTTTCATTTCATAATCATAATGTTTTGAAAACTGCTTTAAAGACATGATCTTTACGTTACATTAAACCCACGAAAAGGGAAAGAGGGTATCATGTATGTAAATACCAGAATTTAAAATAGAACATTTGGATATATATGTGAATACCCCTGTATAAATAAGAGCTTTGAGTATTCAATTTATAACATAAAATAATTTTGAGAAAAGAGAGGCATTTTGAGATGAAATTTCTGCAGCATAACGGCTTTGTTACAAGGTTTTAGAAAACTTTGAAAAGAGAGGGAACATGGGTCGAACAATCATAAATGACCCATAAAACAGTATAGGGACAGAATAAGAAGGATATATGGACATGGTGATGCAATTTAAAGGACATACCAATTGAAATAAAAAACATGGAAGGAAGACAAAAATTTGATTTCTCTTATGAAAATTTGACAGCCTAACGGTGTCACTTAAACTTCAACAAAAATGAACTGAACATATAAAATAGGGTCTCTCATCATATGATCATAAGAGATCAGTATTATAGATATAGATATCATACCCCAACACAATAAAAAGAAACTAGAAGGATTTGACAAGAAAATTGAACTTGAAAAATGAGAAGGGTGAGAGAATCACTTAAAAATTCGGCAGCCTAACGGCGTCACTTAAACATTCATAAAACGAAATGATGAGAGTAAGAGGGGATCTCTCATCATATAAAAATGAATAGGGCAGTAAGAGGAATATAAAAGAACATCCTCTCACATAATAACATGGATCATAAAAGGAATGACATAAAAGAGATTACATGAAAAGAAAGAGAGAGGTCGGATCCCTTACCTTAAAATGTGACTCTTAAAACTCAATGTTTTGGACCATGAGGGCTTAGGGACATCTTGGGAGGACTCCTTTGGTGGTAAGGAGACCATAAAGTCGTTTAGGATGGTTTTTAGTCGAAAAGATGATAGGAGGGCTTGGTATTTATAGGGAAAGTGAGGGGACAAGGCATTAATGGCCAAGGGACACCTCAGAAGTGCTTTTATCAAACCTATGTGCTCTCCTTTGGCATTTACCATGGAGCTAGGCCACATGGGGCCCCCAAAACAATAATTCATCATCTGTGGCCGGCCAACACTTAAAATATCTCATGAAATTATCATTACACAGTTATGATGTCATTAAACATACCAAAACCCTAAAACTGCATTTTTACTATTCACTGAAAAATTCATCTTTATCAGAAAAATCCCAAAATTTCACCATAACCAAATATCGATTCTCTAATTACATTTATGAACTCAGTTTTATAAAAATAATTTTCTAATTAATTTTAATTTATTTTTTAATTAAAAACACTATTCATCGACAATTCATTTTTTCCAGAAAAAACCCCAAAAATTACAATAACATAATATCGATGCTCTGAGTTCAAAAATAAAGTCCTTATAAAAATAATTTTATAATTATTTTTAATTAAAATTTTTAATTAAAAAACACTATTCACTAGAAAAAACTAATACTTGACTAATAATTTATGAAACCGTTATATACCCATTTAATTGAATAACATTACTTAATCTAGGTGTCTAAATTATATTAAAACTATCTTTGACTGAAATTACTAATCCATTTGATCACATTACTAATCCTAAGCGTAAAATCACTATTCATAATTTACTATTCATAAAAAATTATGTTGATCTTATTAGACTCCAAATTCCTTACTGAACACTTTTCTAGAAGACCATTTTTTGAAAATCATTACACATCATTAATTATTTAGGGTTTACATAAATATTTTAAAATATCCCATTATCAAAATTCTTCAATAATATACATCCTAAAATTATCCGGACATTTGAAATTTCACAAAAATCACTAAAGGAAGAAATCTCAATTTATTCAACCCAAAGGATTACACAAAGAAGCTAGGGTCTCTTCACATAGCCCCTTATAACACCAGCATATGACATGAGTGTAAGGTGTGCTATGGTGAGAGAATCTGAGGGAGGATCAGATAAAATTTCCCTAGTAGTAATCTCTACTAACTTGAACTTCTCCCGTAAGAGTTTCCGTTCAAGCTTGACATTCTGGAGTTTGGCTTGGGCTTGGTCTAAAGCGAAGCCCACAGATGCAACCTCCTTCCAAAGCTCTGATAAGTGGGCTTCACGAGGGTCGAGTCTACTGGATGAAGCCATCGACTCCTCTTTATGCATTAACCATTAACATCTTATTAAATCATTAAGAGTATGTTAATATACTACTCATAAAGATTGGGTCATTACATTCTTACCCCCTTAAGAAATTTCATCCCCGAAATTTATACTTGAGGCCTAGTCGAAAAGGTGAGGGTACTTTTGCTTCATTAATTCCTCAGGCTCCCAAGTCGCTTCTTCATATTTATGATTCCTCCACAACACTTTCATAAGGTGGGTAGTCTTGTTTCGTAGCACCTTGTCTCTACGGTCCAAGATCTCCACTGGCTGCTCTTCAAAAGAGAGGTCTTGTTCCAGTTGTACCACCTCTGGTTTCAGTACATGCGAAGGGTCGGGTATGTAGTTCCTAAAGAGAGATACACGGAAGACATCATGAACGTGAGCTAGGTTCGGTGGAAGTGCTAGACGATCGGCCACTGCTCCTATGCGATCAAGGATTTCATAGGGGCCAATGTACCTACGGATGAGCTTCCCTTTCATCCCAAACCGCATGACTCTCTTCCATAGAGAAATTAGAAGGAATACTTTGTCACCAACACCAAACTCCAAGTCCCTTCGACGATTGTCAGCATAGCTCTTCTGCCGACTCTAAGCAGCCTTTATGTGTTGTTGGATGGCATGAACCTGTTCTGTCATCTCTTGCACAAGATCAGGCCCACGAATCTTTCTCTCACCAGTTTCATCCCAACAAGTAGGAGTTCTATATCGCTTTCCATATAGAGTTGCATAGGGTTCCATCTGAATACTCTAATGGAAGCTGTTGTTGTAGGAGAACTCAACTAATGGGAGGTGTTGATCCCATCCACCATTAAATTCCATTGAGCATAATCTCAGTATGTCTTCGTGTGTCTGAATAGTCCTTTCAGATTGGCCATCAGTTTGAGGATGATAGGCCGTACTAAAATTCAATTCAGTATTCAGAGCATGTTGAAGACTTATCCAGAATTTTGATGTGAATCTTGGGTCACGATCAGACACGATGGATAGTGGTGCCCTATGCATCCTTACCACTTCCTTCACGTATATCTTGGAAAGCTGATCCAGAGAGAAATCTTCCCGAATATCGCATTGTTTCCTTCGATTTTTTTGGGAGACCAGTTACAAAGTCCATAGTGATATTATCCCACTTCCATACTGGTATGGGTAGCGGTTTTAATACCCCCTTAGGAAGTTGGCATTCTGCCTTTACTTCCTGACACACCAGGCACCTTGTAGTGTAATCAACAATCTCCCTCTTCATGTTATCCCACCAATAATGATCACGAAGGTCTCTATACATCTTAGTGCTTCCCGGATGTATAGAGAAAGTAGAGCTATGAGCTTCATCCATTAGTTCTTTCTTTATCTCTGGAATAGATGGAACACATAGTCTTGTACAATATTTCAATACACCTTCTTGATCAATATTGAAATCAGGGAACTTCCCATCTTTTACGGCCTCCAACTTCTCCTGTAGCAAAGGATCTTCTTTTTGAGCCTTCTTGATCTTTTCTAGTAATGAAGTTTTAGAAATCATTTGGGATAAGGTTGATGATGTCCCATTCCCTATAATTCCCATGTCCAGTTTTACTTGATCATTAATCAAGGGATATTTTAGGATCCTCATTGTTTCCAGAACAATAGGATCTTTCCTGCTTAACGCATCCGTGACTTTGTTTTCTCTTCCAGGGTGATAACGAATTGAAAAATCGTAGTCTTTAATAAGCTCCAACCATATCCTTTGTCTCATGTTCAATTCATTCTGTGTGAAAATATACTTTAGAATTTGGTGGTCAGTGTATTTATCACATTTCTCCCCATAAAGATAGTGCCTCCATATCATTAGAGCAAAAACATCTGCCGCCAGCTCTAGATCATGCGTAGGATAATTCTGCTCATGAAACTTCAACTGTCGAGATGCATAAGCAATTACCCTGTCATTTTGCATGAGGACGCACCTGATCCCTTTAAGATACGCATTTCAAAAAATAACGAATCCTTCTCCGATAGAGGGTAGTGTTAACACAGGTACAGTAACCAATCTCTTCTTCAACTCTTGGAAACTTTCTTCACATTCCTTTGTCCAGATGAACTTAACCCCTTTTCGAGTCAACTTGGTTAGTGGATTAGAAAGCCATGAAAAGTTTTTCACAAACCTCCTATAATATCCCGCTAAACCAAGGAAACTACGAATCTCAGTTACAGTTGTGGGTTGAGGCCACTCCTCCACAACCATTGTCTTTGCAGGGTCAACCGAGATTCATTCATTGGTTACGATGTGCCCCAAGAAAGCCACTTGTTGTAACCAAAACTCACATTTGCTGAACATCCCAAAGAGCCTCTCCTTCCACAGAGTTTTCAATATATCCCTCAGATGATCTTCATGCTCCTCGTGACTTTTTGAATATATCAAAATATCATCAATAAAAACTACTACAATGTTATCAAGGTAGTTCTTAAAGACTCTATTCATCAAATCTATGAAAATAGTAGGATCATTAATCAAGCCGAAGGGCATAACAGTAAACTCATAATGCCCATATCTTGATCGGAAGGCAGTATTTGGATTATCTTCCTTCTTCACCCTCAGTTGATGATAACCAGATCGAAGGTCAATCTTAGAGAAGAATTGAGCCCCGCGAAGTTGGTCAAATAAATCATCAATTCTTGGAAGAGGATATTTTTTCTTCACTGTGATCCAGTTCAGTTCTCTATAATCAATGCATAGACGCATTGATCCATCCTTCTTCTTCACAAAGAGAACTGGTGCTCCCCAAGGAGACACACTCGGTCGGATAAACCCCTTCTCCAACAAGTCTTGGAGTTGTTTCTTTAACTCTTCTTGCTCCACATTTTCCATTCTATACAGAGTCATTGATATCAGTTGAGACCCAGGTACGAGTTCAATGGATAACTCTACCACTCTTTCTGGGGGAGGTCCATGTAACTCCTCAAGAAATACATCCATGTATTCCCGAACAACCGGAACATCTTCTATTTGTATGATCCCTTTTCCTCCTTCATCATCACCGATTAACTCCATAATGAAAGCTATAGGAGGTGCTTCTAGATAGGGATCAGTTCGGGATATCTCTCCTCGGATGATAGCTGTAGGTCGTTCATTAAAGACTAATGAGACTTCCTTACTTCTGTATTTGATCTTAGCATTATACTTTGAGAGCCAGTCCATCTATAGTATAATGTCGAATTCCATCATAGGAATGACTACTAGATTTGAGATAATATTGTGCTCACCAAAGTAAACACTAGAGTCTCTAAATACTGTTGATGCAAGGATAATCCCACTTGGAGTCTTGACTGACAAATCTACCTCTAGAAGTTCAGGGATTGATTCTATATTCCTTGAAAACATGGAGGAAATAAAGGAATGCGTAGAACCAGAATCAAATAAAGTACTTGCTAGTTTTGAGAGGACAACAAGAGTACCTGCTACCACATCGTTCGGGAGTTCAACTTCAGTTGTTGTGATAGCGAAAGCACGACCTTGCTCCCTTGGCCTCTGCTGTGGTTGATGGTGATTCCCCTCCACCTCCCTCGGATTTGGACATTGGTTAGCAAAGTGCCCAAGCTGTCCACACTTGAAGCATGTGACTTCGGGTAGGGCCAGAACCATCTTTCATCTGTCGTTAGTGTTGGGAAGCTGAGGCTTCACCGCACTATGACAATTCCGAGCAATATGGCCTCCTCTTCCACACTTGTAGCACTTTCCACTTCCGTTCAAGCAGTTCCCGAGATGATTCTTCCCACATTTATTGCATGTGGTAAGTTGCATTTTCTTTCCACCTTTTCCCCTATCAAAAGACTTCCCTAAACTGGGCTCCAATAATCTCTTCTTTTCATTTGGTTTATGAGACCACTGTGTCTCACCAAACTCTATCTCGACTTTCATAGCACTACGAACTATTTCTTCAAAGCTATCATCGTCCTTGTTGGCTAGATTCTTTTGCAGATGAGGTCGTAGTCCACCAAAGAATCTATCAACCTTCCAATTAGGGTCTATGAAAAAGCTTGAGGTATAATGGGAAAGCCTTGTGATGTTCATCTCATAGCTTCCGACAGATTCGTTCTCCTTCTACTTCAGCTCGAGAAACTATTTCTCCATTCTCGTTCTCATGGAACGAGGGAAATACTTGTTAATGAAAATTCCCCGAAATTATTTCCACTCCATATCTTCCATCTTTCCTCGTGGCTTCATGTTTTTGATCAGTGACCACCACTGATCAGCTTCTCCCTCTAGGCGGTAAACAGCAAGGGTGACTTTTTCTTGTTCCAAACAATGAAGTACAGAAATGATCTTTTCAATGGAGGTTATCTATTGTTCCGAAACCAATGAGTCAGTAGATCCACTGAATGTTGGCGGTTTTTGATGCATGAAGGACTCAACAGAGTGTTTTTCCCTTCGTGGTGAGGTCGGCCTCTCACCTTGATTCAAGTTATTACTCTTAACTTGAGTCAGTTGGTTTATCATTCGCATGAATGTTTCCATTCCGGCTTCAATCGGAGGGCCGTCAGCACATGGTGCATTGCGGTCACCATCGGCACAGTTCCTCCTATTGCCCGCCATTTTCTAAAAGAATAAAACCTTAGTAAGAATCTTATTTCATTTATGAATCTTTTAACTAAGAATTCTTGATTAGACAATTAAACTTTTTTATAAATCCTTCATAATGATTCATAAAAAGCCTGTGATTAACCAAACATATCTTCCGGGAGTGTCATAACCAAGAGTGCATCAAGGCCCGTTATCGTGCACCAGTTCCCATTCAAGTCTAGCTCAAAGCGGTGTTTTCCAGTTTTACCCCTATGTACATCTGTGCCAGAGCCTCCTCTACCTGCTTGTATCCAGACATGGATGTATTTGTTTGATAAACCACTTACTCAATACTTACCAGAATACCAGGAAGTTTTCCTATATTTAAACTTTTATATAGGGTTCTTCCTAATGTTTTTATATCCTAATTTTGACAAATAACTAAACCATCCTTCGATACCAACTATAACATCCCGTATTTTTATAACATAACTTTCATTTCATTACATGGAACTTAGGATCGTTAAGGTTTAGTGTCTTGGAAACAAGGAACATAATACATAAAAAAAAATAAAACATTCTTCTTAAACACTTGAAAGGCTTCTCCTTTAGTTCATACTATGTTCATTATGCATCTCATAACCTGGGGACATACATCAATAGAAAGGGTGAGAAGATTTCCCAGTAAGGGAAACAAGAGAAACATTTTACATGTGAACTTGAGATACTTCAATAAGGACATGAAAAGCACTTTAAGGCATGAGAAAGAAATCATGAGATAAATCATAATGAAAATAACATTTCTCATAACTTGAAGATGTGGCTGCAACATTTAATATTGACAATCATTTCGTTTCACCATGGTCTATCCCCAAGGTGTCGTTAAAAATTACCAAGGTTATTCACCAAGGTGTCGTTAAAATGGTCATCTCTAGAGATTATGTCTTTACCCATTTCATTGGAGCGCTATCAGGGAGCACCCTTAAATTTTCCTTTATTATCATGTGAGCCCCATATATCATCATCAAACATTTCATAAATAACCCATATAGCATAAAATACACGGGTTTCATTTTATAATCATAACGTTTTAAAAAATTCTTTAAAGACATGATCTTTACGTTAGTTTAAACCCACAGAAAGGGAAAGCAGGTATCATGTATGTAAATCCCAGAATTTAAAATAGAACATTTTGATATATATGTGAATACCCATGTATAAATAAGAGCTTTGAGTATTCACTTTGTAACATAAAATAATTTTGACAAAAGAGAGTCATTTTGTGACGAAATTTCTGCAGCATAACGTCTATGATACAAGGTTTTAGAAAACTTTGAAAAGGGAGGGAACATGGGTCGAACAATCATAATTGACCCTTTAAACAGTAGAGGGACAGAATAAGAAGGATATATGGACATGGTGATTCAATTTAAATGACATACCATTTGAAATTAAAAACATGGAAGGAAGAAAAAAATTTGATTTCTCTTATGAAAATTCGGCAGCCGAACGACGTCACTTAAACTTCAACAAAAATGAATTGAAAATATCAAATAGGGACTCTCATCATATGATCATAAGATATAAGTATGATAGATATAGAGATCATAACCCAAAATAATAAAAAGGAACTTGAAAGATTTGACATGAAAATCGAACTTGAAAAATGAGAAGGGTGAGAGAATCACTTAAAAATTCGGCAGCCTAACGACGTCACTTAAACATTCATAAAATGAAATGATGAGAGTAAGCGGGGATCTCTAATCGTATAAACATGAAAAGGGAAGTAAGAGGAATATAAAAGAACCTCCTCTCACATAATAACATGGATCATAAAAGGAACGACATAAAAGAGATTACATGAAAAGAAAGAGAGAGGTCAGATCCCTTACCTTAAAACGTGACTCTTAAAACTAAATGTTTTGGACCTTGAGGGTTTAGGGGCACCTTGGGAGTACTCCTTGGGTGGTAAGGAGACCCGAACTTCGTTGAGGATGGTTTTTGAGTCGAAAATATGAGAGGAGGGCTTGGTATTTATAGGGAAAGTGAGGGGACAAGGCATTAATGGCCAAGGGACACCTCACAAGTGCTTTTCTCAAACCCATGTGCTCTCCTTTGTCATTTACCATGGAGTTAGGACACATGGGGCCCCCAAAACAATAATTCATCATCCTTGGTCATACAACCCTTAAAATATCTCATGAAAGAATCATGACATAGTTATGATGTAATTAAACATACCGAAACCCTAAAACTGCATTTTTACTATTCACTGAAAAATTCATCTTTCTCAGAAAAATCCCAAAATTTCACCTTAACCTAATATCGATGCTCTAATAACATTTATGAACTCCATTTTATAAATATAATTTTCTTAATAATTTTAATTTAATTTTTAAATAAAAACACTATTAATCGAGAATTCATTTTTTCCAGAAAAAACCCCCAAAATTACCATATCATAATATCGATGCTCTGAGTTCAAAAATAATGTCCTTTTTATAAACATAATTTTCTAATAATTTTTAATTAAAATTTTTAATTAAAAAACACTATTCACCTGAAAAAACTAATACTTGACTAATAATTTATGAAACCGATATATACCCATTTTATTGAATCATATTACTTAATCTAGGTGTCTAAATTATATAAAAACATTCTTTGAGTGAAATTACTAATCCATTTGATCACATTACTAATCCTAAGCGTAAAATCACTACTCATAATTTACTATTCATAAAAAATTAAGTTGATCTTATTAGACTCCAAATTCCTTACTGAACACTTTTGTAGAAGACCATTTTTTGAAAATCATTACACATCATTAATTATTTAGGGTTTACATAAATATTTTAAAATATCCCTTTATCAAAATTCTTCAATAAAATACATCCTAAAATTATCCGGACATTTGAAATTTCACAAACATCACTAAAGGAAGAAATTTCAATTTATTCATCCCAAAGGATTACACAAAGAAGCTAGGGTCTCGTCACATAGCCCCTTATAACACCATCATATGACCTGAGTGTAAGGTGTGCTATGGTGAGAGAATCTGAGGGAGGATCAGATAACATTGCCCTAGAAGTAATCTCTAGTAACGTGAACTTCTCCGGTAGGAATTTCCGTTCAAGCTTGACACGCTGGAGTTCGGCTTGGGCTTGGTTCAAAGCGAAGCCCACAAATGCAACCTCCTTCCCAAGCTATGATAAGTGGGTTTCATAAGGGTCGATCCTACTGGATGAAGCCATCAACTCCTCTTTCTGCATTAACCATTAACATCTTATTAAATCATTATGAGTAAGTTAATATACTACTCAAAAAGATTGGGTCATTACATAGGATATGTTTGGTGTGTCATGAGTAATATTTCATTAATGAATAATACTATATATGATTTAGCTCTTCTGTTCTTTAAATAAAGTTAATATCTCTATCACTTTGATGGAAATGATATAGCCTAAATAAATCCATCATCATGGTTTGATATAGGTAGGTTCCAATTTTTATAAATTCCATGAAATAAACATTGAGTATATTGGTTGATGGAACTAGCATGTAACCAGGTCGATTTGAGATATTGTGATTAAGGGATTATACATCATACTAAACATATGAATGACTAAACAATTAATTAAAGTATTAATTTATTTATTTATGGGTGCCTTTGCATGTTTCTAGACACTAAATGTGGACATTAAGAGACTTCTCCTAATGTATCTAAGAAAGAGGCTGAGAGGGTCACCAACTATGTATATCCAGAATGATAGTTAAATAATATATATAATTATAAATTATTTAAAAAGATGAATACATATTATTCCATACATGTGATAACAAAAATTCATGCATACATTATCGCATATATCAAATCACTACTAATTTTAGAGAATATAATGTGAGTGTAATATTTTATAAAGATTGATTTTTTAGTGAATATAATATGAATATAATTTATTAGCAAATATTGAAGTGATATTTATTTGAAAAATAAATTCTCACTATGTAAGGGATGATAAGTATTGTGGAGGAATTAAATACTATGTTAAATGGTCCAGTGAGAAATAATAATGTTAAATATTATTTTATGAAATATTATTTAATTATAATTTTCATGTTAAGTGGATGTTGATAAATAATGATATTATTATAATTAATTGGCATGGGGTTTCACTAGAATTAAATAAATAAATAAGGCAAAGTTAATACAAAATTGGACGATAATAGTGTATAAAATGGCCTTTATCAGCACTACAAAAGCACTGGGTACATGTGGAAGGATAAAAGCCCTTGTCTTTTATTAGAGCTGTAAATGTCTAGAAAAAGGGGTCCTTTATCGGAGCTAAAAAAAGTCATAATAACTTAGACAATTATTAGTGCTTTTAGATTTGATGATAAAGTATTACTTTATCAGATCTTATAGAATCACTAATAATGGTCATTTTATCAGCCCTCATTCATGAACTGATAAATTATACATTTATTCGCACTTTTAACAACACTGATAAATGGATATACTGCATTGTGTTGTGGTAGAACACTACAACACCACTACATTGTGGTGTTATAGTGCACCACAACACCACAATCACACCAGATAGAAAAAAAAACATGTCCTGACATAGTATATAAATGAAATGAAAGTTACAACACAAACAAAAGAATACAACACTATATTATAATCATTTCAATCATTTGTTTATAAAATTAAATAAATTCAAAAACATTTATGTATGTTTTCCTTTTAATTCTATCCCAACACATGTTATGTCCAGGGAAAACACCCATGATCAAGAAAAATATTGAAATTGCATAGGAAAAAATTCTTATGTTAGTAATAATATAATGACATAAATTAACAGAAAGTGTTAATTGTTATGAAATTAATGTTAATTATAAATAAAAAGATGCACTTTCAGTTATACCAGTCACACCATGTATTGAATAAAGGTGTGGAAGATTTCAAAATGTCCAGAATAAATGGTGGTTATATTACATAATGTATCAAAATAATATTAATGTGTTCACTCAATTTTGAGTACGTCATTTTCCATTTTTACTAAATTTTAATTCTATAAAAACACATAATTTTGATTAATTATGACCACATCATTTATTATTTTGAAGTGAAATAGATTCCTATATATGAAAAATAACTTATTAATAATATTCCTAAATTATCATGAAAATATGAGAACGATTGATTAGTTTTCACTCAGTGACACTTTTTGAGCTAAAATGTAAATTTCAATCCAATAACTGATACGTCGAGTCATATCGGGAACATCATGTATCTTATTTAGGTGAGGATGATTAATAAACATAAAAAAAACTTATGTATCATTTTCATAAAGTATCAAACTAATCCAATTTTTTTGGGTCAGTTTTGAGTTTAACAGTTGTCCATTTTAGTAAAATTGAGGAAACTTTTAAATAAAAAGATGCACTTTGAGTCATACTTGACCCACTATACATTAGATTCAGGTGAAGCTAATTAATACATATCAAAAAATAATTTTGAATTTTTTTTCAAATTTATGAAATCAATCAGAACGTTTTTGCTCAATTTTTAGTATGTAACTCATCTTTTTTACTAAAATGTCATTTCAAAATTGGAAACACACACTTTTGAATCATTCCAAACACATTATGTATTAGATATATGTGAAACATATTAAAACATGTCATGAATAATTTAAGAATAATTTTCCTAAATTATCAAGAATATAAAACTGTGTTTTATTGGTATTTATTGATTTAGACTTTTAGAAATAAAATATCAATTTTAAACTGATAACGGACACAAAGATTCATACCGAGCACATCATGTATCATATTGAGGGGCAGATGATTCATGAACATAAAAATGAATTATAGACCATTTTTATAATTTATTAAAACAATATGAATTTTTTTTCTTTGTTTTGTGTGGGTCGTTTTACCATTTTACTAAAATTGATGACAATTTTAAATAAAAAGACTCATTATAAAATATACAGGTCACACCGTGTATCATATTGAGGTGAGGATGATTCCTATACATCCAATAAATGTATTTATTTTTTTCGTAAAGTATCATAATAATATGAATGTGTTTTCTTGGTTTGGATTACATCATTTATATTCATTACTAAAATGTCATTTAAAAATTCAAACATGTTTTTTGATTCATTTTGATCACATTGTGTATTAAATTTATGGTGAAGATGATTCCTACACATCACAAATGACATATTGATAATTTAATTAATGCATTTAAACAATATTAATTCGTTTTCTTAGTTTTGAGTAGTTCAGTTGGCCTTTTTACTAAAATTTATGACTATTTTAAATAAAAACACGCAATTAGAGTCATACCAATCACATCTTGCAGCATATTAAGGTGAAGCATATTCATGCACATCTCAAATCAATTATGTATTTTTTTACAAAAATATGAAAACAATCTGAATGTTTAATTTGGTTTTGAGTAGGTTAGTTTTCTTTTTACCAAAATTGATGTCAATTTTAAATAAATACACAATTAGAGTCATTTTAGTCACATCATGCATTGAATTTAGGTGAGGATAATTATTATATGTTCCAAATAGGAGATATATTATTTTTGTAATGTATAAAAATAATATGAATTTTTTTATTGGTTTTGATTATGCCAATTTTATTTTTTACTAAAATGTCTTTTAAAATGGAAACACCCATTTTTGAATCATTCTGATCACATAATTTATTATTTTGACATGATACTGATTCCCCCATGTCGGAAACTATTTATGAATTTATTCCCTAAATTATCATGAAAATTTGAGCGTATTTCATGAATTTTTAGTCGGTGAAAATTTTAAATGTAAAATGTCTATTTTAAAATGATAACAGGCGTATTTAGTCATATTGGGAACATGATGTATTAGATTGAGGTATGGATGAATATTACACATCAATAATTAATTATGGATCATCATTTTTTGTATCCAACCAACAAGAATATTTTTTCTTAGTTTTGAGTATGAAAATTGTATTTTTTTACTAAAATTAACGTCAATTTTGAATAGAAATAATTACATGGAGACATATCGGTCCATTTAATTTATTTTTCGAATTTCCAACAATTTAGGGCATGCTTAAAAAACCAAATAAATTTAAAAAAATAATCCACTTGTATAAGAAATAAGTTATTTTGAGTAATACTAAAAAGAAATAAAGTAAACATAAAGATTAGATAATACATTAATTTAATGGACAATTACATTACTATGAAAATATAAATATCACCTCTATGATTGATCAATGAATGGAACTTGATGGAAAGTGATAAATTTTAACACTGCATGGTTGATTGGTTTTGAAGGAGATGAATTTGGTTGATATTTTAGTGTAGAAATGCATGAAATATAGAAAAATCACCCCAACTAGAAAAAAAGAACACACTTATATAAGAAAACAATTATTATGTGAATAATAGTAAAAGAAATAAATTTAACATAATTATTAAATAAAAATAATAATTTTACGTGCACTAATTTTGTGATGGATACATCAAGATTTCAAATATAATTGAGAAGAGGTAGCTTAATTTCTCTTCCTACAAAGGCAGTGATGATAATGTGAAAAAAAGTGATTAATGCAACACTGCTTGGGTAAAAAGGTTTTTAGGGAGAATAATTATATGGTTGTTTTGGTGAAAAATTCATGTAAAATCGATAGACCACCC
Source organism: Viscum album (assembly GCA_963277665.1). Taxonomy (NCBI): domain Eukaryota; kingdom Viridiplantae; phylum Streptophyta; class Magnoliopsida; order Santalales; family Viscaceae; genus Viscum; species Viscum album. Next base: position 216,279,321 of record OY728164.1, read on the forward strand.
CAACTCGAACAAATGAATCCACCTGTATAAGAAAATATTATCATGTGAGTAATACTGAAAAAAAATCATAAATGTGAAAAAAACAATAATTCTATGGAAAATTATTTTACTATGAAAACATAAATATTACATTTGTAATTGAGTATAGATAGAATCTCTTATCCTTCTTCATTGTTAGGGGAGATTAAATGAAAGAAATTGATCAATACAACACTGTAGGGGAGAAAAGGCTTTGAGGGGGAAAAGTCTAATGATGTTTTGGTGTATAATGTCATGAAAGATGGGCAGACCACCCCAACTCTAATAATATAATCCACATGTATATTTAAACTATTATTATGTAAGTAATAGTAAAAATATATAAATTAAACATTAATATGAAAATGTATAACAATTCTATGTAAAATGATCTTATTGTACAAACATCAAGATTAACTCTATGATTGAACAAAGATACCATAATTTCATTTCATGAAATAGAATGACACATGGACAAAAATATATTAAAATAAACTAACACTTTATGGAATATTGAAAAATAAATAAATATTTCATTACATAATATTTTGGTAAAATTTAGAAATTATATCATAACATTACTTTTACATCATTTCAAAGGGTTAACTTTATAATATTTTGTTCTTATGAGGGATTGGTAACATCATCATCAGTAGTACACATTGTCTGCAAATTTAGTCAAAATTTTTTATGTAATGATATTAATGGCCTATTTTGTTGTTTTTTTGGTAAAATAATTTGTTATAGGAGTGTTATCCTCATCGAAAAAAAAACATTTCATGTGTTGAATCGAAACACCACCATTGGTTCCTATTTCTATCATCTTAAAATAATTAAGAAATATAAAAAAATTGATCATTGGGTTCCATGTTGAATAAGAACAAAGTGTTTTCTTATTTTCTCATGGTACTGAACTTTGATGTCTAGTGATACCACTCTTATTTGAAAAGAATTTACCTTTAGTAATCTAGTGCACAAACACATTTTTGTCCATGCTCCTTGGACTTTCGTAATGAAGTCAAACCTTGTAGAATCCCCTCATATAATTTTCTATTTTCATCACTCTTAGGACGAAATATAATAGAGAAATCGATGTTCTCTTCAAGTTGAGAGAACAATGTCCTTATTCAAAAAGAATTTATCAAAGTTTCATCTATACCCTGATTCACCACCCCCCTAATGGTGTTATCTTCATTAAATATCCTTCACCATTGGAGGAATTTATTTTATTGTGGAAATAAATGTCACTAAAAAAGTGAATTTTGAATAGAATTTTAGTGATTGAATCCTTGTATGAGAATAAAAATATATCTTTACTAGGGAAGACATTCTGGATGTGGTTAAAAAACAAACTATTATAATGGAAAGTCATCATTTTATTCATTCAAATAATTTTAGTATGGTGAAGAAAATTGTTAATTGGATTTAATAAAATAATTACTCCACTATGGTCTGTGTTATCCAAATAATTTATTCAAAGGATAATGTTATAGAAAACAAATATTTATTTCATTTTCTATGATGAATACCCTCCCTAAATATATATAGTTAATTGGAAAAACATATCTATTATTTCTTCACATTGGTTCCACATGAGATGTTTATTTTTATTTATCACACATTAAGGAATGGGTATTTGAGAAACCGACTCACATTATCTACTATATAGAAACCTCTCCACCACCCTTTTAGAACAAAAAACAAAAATTACTATCCCTCCATATAATATATAAAAAATATTTTTAATTTTAATCCATTACAATTTTTAAAGGTCCTAGTTTCTATAATATGTCCTAAATTATTCAATATGAAGAAATATTTCAATAGAATATATGATTTCATTTATGTAATTAATAATTTCTAATATTTATTTTCTATTTAGCTTCTTCAACTACCTATTCCTATGACTAATTTACCACTTTAATAAATTAAAAATAAAATAATTATAATTCTATAATAAATATATTACAATAAATTTAATTTCACACTAATTCTTATCCATTAATTATTACATGCATCATTTTTGGTCAATTTAGCAAGCAAAACAAAGGATTGAATAAAATGATACCGTGGACTGTTACGAAAAAAAATTATTTTTTTTATAGTTATAATGAAATTATTTTTTTATGGTTCTATAAATGTAACATGAAAATTAAACCCTTTCTTAATAAACCACTTTAAATTTTAAAATAATTACTAAAACAAGCATGTTATAGATTATGTGTTCGGGAATCATACCTAAAACATACATAGATGAACATTGAATACATTAACTCATAGTGGAACTATAATTACAATACGTTTAGTATTAAGAAGAAGATAAAATATTAAATAGGGATTAATGATTAAGATCACTATATGGTAATATATGATGAATAATTTGAACTATTATCAACCAATTATCAATATAAATTAAAAACTAAGAATTATGTTTACGGTGAATGATGGGGTACATATGTAAATAGTGAAAAATTTTGAATCAAAAAAAATATAAATTCAAATAAAGGTTACCAAAATTAGTAGTCAATGAAAAAATTGATCATAAACAAATCATTCTATTCATAATCTAAAAGAGAAATAATAAATAATTATTTAACCATAAATAATTCATGACATATTCAAACAATAAAAATATGAAATGAAAAATAATCAAATAAAATCACAAGGCCTACCTCGTTAGGTTGATGAAAATATGCTTCAGAAACCCTAACTACATTCAATCACTAGATGTCCAACAATGTTTGTGGAACTGGAGGTAGTTAAGTGGTGCGATTTATGCTACGATTAAACAAGCAGGAGCACTAACAGTGGGTGGATTATGTGGAAATATTCTGATATTGGGATTGGTTTGCAAATTTTTATGGATTTAAAATAAGCTGTGAAACCTTTATTGGTACTTATAGGTAAGTACTGATAAAGAGTCCTTTTTTCATATCTTATGTTTTAAGTACTGATAAAATCCATATTTATCAGTGTTAATGTTTTAGCATCGATAAGCATTCATTTTATCAGTGATTTTTTAGAACTGATAAATCCAAATATTTATTACTGCACATAAAACACTGATAAAGGTACACCTTTATTAGAACTTGTTACTTCTACACTGAAAATTTTTTGTTTATAATTATAGATAAAAAATTGGTAAATACATATATCCTTAATTAATATATATATGGGAATATAGTAAATATATTACCCTTTAAATATATTTATTATAATTTTATAATTATTTATTTATAATTAGAGAAATATTTATGAAAAAAAATGTTTATATCTAATTTTAAGTGAATGCATATGATTTTTTGTTACAAATGAGTGAAATACATTAATTTTAATAAAGTACACTTTAACAATATTAAAAAATTGTATAAATTTTCCGTGTGTGGTTTGTGTATAAAAATGAATTAGTTACATATATTTGAAATCAATATAACACACATTTGATCTATGTTAAATTAAAAAATTAAATGATATACTTAATTATATGTCCATTGCACTATGCAATGAGTCGGTATTTTAATTCATATTAATTATCAACTATATACCATTATTCAGTAAATATTTTACTATTTCATGTAATGCACATAAATATATTGTAATATATAAATAAATTTTTTATACATTAATATATATCTATATATTTAATACATATAATTTATTAACATTATTTTTCGTAATTTTCAAATTAATAAAATGTTTAGTATTAATTTATGTATAATCAATTTATTTATTTTTATTAATAATTATTTAATTAATAAAATATGCAATTTTTTTAATAAGAATATTTTTTATTTTTTATTTATTTCATTATTTCATATTATTTGTTCGGACCTTTATTATCACTAAAAAGCATTGATAAAATCTATCATTATCATTGTGAGAAATAAAGAACTAATAAATGGTACCCTTTATCAGCACTAACAGAAAAGAATTGATAAAGGGTTCCATTTATCAGTGATATAAATAATGTCCTGATAAAGGGTATCATTTATGATTGCTAAAAATAATGTGCTAATAAAGGTTCGGTTTATCCATATGTAAAAATGTGCATATAAAAGGTTAAATTTATCAATGATATTTTAGTGGTAATAAAGAATCCATTTATCATCAATTGTTATAGCACTGATAAATACCAACACTGATAAATTATGGTTTTGTTGTGTTGTAAGTTGTGTCATTAATTTATTTTAATGCTACAATAATATAAATCCAATTATGTTATTCATCCCATACACCAAATTCATTTGTCTTGGTTTTGAATAATGGATTTGGAGAATTTCCACAAGCCTAGAGAGATCCCTTTTCGAAGAATCCTTCCAATAATGGAGATAAATACTCCTCCATCAGATCAATAAGAACTCTTTGGAAGAATTTCTTAAAGTCGCCAATGTTGGAAAACACAAGTGCAAGGGTCTGTTATTGTAGCACCGAAATATTTCTTCGTTGTTTTTGGGGGAATCCTGGAACACCTGTGGATCACCACCAGAGGATATCTACAATTGGTTTATATTAAAAATGATGGTGCCCCACATATCAATTAAAATATTCATCAATGAAGAAATAATTCCATAAAAGTAAATCATTATATATTTATATTAATTAATAATATTATTTTATGATTTTCTATCTTAGTTCTTGCATATTATTTCATTGTCTATTTTGTTTATTCAATCTCATTAATCCTGATGTTCATTGTTGCATTGATCATGGATTTATCATCAATTGGGAAAAAAATAAAAAAATTTCACCAGCCATCACATGCTTCTGATGCACCTAAAACCGATATGTGGTATCAGAGAAGTCATATAATTATTTAAAATAATTTAATTAACATTTTTGATTAACACATTTGTAATTTATTTTTTCAATTCAAGTTTAAAAATTTTTATATTCGGAATTGTGAGATATGATTTTTCCTCCTTGGTTTCTCAATGATCTAATCAAATTGACTAATTTTATGATAAAAATAAAATTAAGAATCTCATCTGCTGGTTCCAAGTTTTCTAGCCAGATAACCCCAGACTACATACCATGAAACCAGATATACACCTCATGTTTCCATATTCAATGGTTCATTATTTATTTGGAAATTAAATAAAATATTGTATGCATTAATGAAATGATTTAAATGTACCACATGTTAACTACATTAGAATGGTGCATGGTCAACTGGAGTACATTTCATGTATCCCATGTACAAGGCGAGTAGTCCTATTGATTCAAATGTGGGATATGTATTTCAATACATGGCATACGAGACTGGTTACTGTACAATTCAGAGATCACTTGGAATGTGGCCCATTGGACACTTCATGTACTCCAATTTCCAAGGTATGATATACATGGAATGTCTTGGTTATTTTACATCAGATAGATGGTGATGGTTGTACACGTTTTGTTATCGTATGTAAACAATGTGTACATATACCAAATCATACAGATTTAAAATTTATTTATTATACTATGTAATCCTTGATACATGTTCTTGTGTGATATCATTAAATTTATGGGACACACCATGTGATGTGTCTTTAAAAATTATATATATATATATTTAATAAATATTTAGGCAATGTGAAGATCTTCATGTCTTGAATGATTCAAATTACAGTTTCTACTCTATCAACGCTGAATCAAAAAAGTGACCAAAAAATCATGTAATTTTTGTAATCATCAAGTTGATATAACACATAATGGAATCGCGTGATAAATCTTGTATTCCATATATCAGAAGAGTAAATTGTATACAAGTATAATAAAATTTAGTCAGATCTAGAATGGTAATCGTTGTGTTTCTTCCAAGTTAAATTTATGTACAATGTTAATTTTAAATGAATTTATTTAATTTTTTTGAAATAATTATGGATTATAATCTTAATGATATTCAGATAAAAATTTATGTAAGTTCTTGATTATGTGTGGATCGACCATTTGTGTGTTTCCAAGGATTTGGGTGCTCGGAGGAGGATTAGAGGAGGTATGGAGGGACTAGAATGCTAAAACAAGGAAGTGAGGATATTTCATGTCGTGTAAACATTTTACAGGATTTGAAATTGTGTTTCACAATGTGTAAGTTTATAGGTTTGAAAAATAAATAATGTTATTTGTAAATTATTTTTTCAGGAAAAATTGAATTCAATGGATTATATAACATGAAAAGGTATTACACGTCATGTAATTCCCTCATGCTGTTAGTTTTACAACATTTCCAGCTCTATAGGTTTTCAATCCTCATGGATGCAGTGGATATCTTTAGATCCCCTATGACCCGATGACCCCGTCTTTGACATTTTGGGGATCCCATCATCATGGATCCATTCCTAGCTTCGGTCTCCAATTTTTGGTGACACGGGTTGATCCAAGGAGTGTTTTTGGTACGTTTTCCATCAGTTTCTTCTGATATTATCTCTTAATCCTCCATTTAATATTTCCATGTGATGAAGGATTGTATCTCATGTTCTAATAGGGCTTTTCTTGTTTTTTGGTTTGTGAGGTTCTGTCATTGTGTCCTCAGGTGGATTCAATTCTTGTAGGAGAGGTGATCAAGATCCATTATGTTGGTCTATTTTTGTGACAAGAATGTTGAATCACATTTTAGGTTCCAGATACATTTCCTCTCTATTTATGTACATGAAATCATAAATCTTGCATGATTATTCCCCCTGAATCACAATTAAATTTACCAAATATTTATTTAAACTGATATAAAGAACTGGTATTGATCGCATGGTGATTTTCATGTTTGTACTAGGATAACAGGTTGACTCTTGATTTTCTTGATAGTGTGATATCTATGATATAATTATTTTTCTTGCTTTATCATGTGAAAGTGGTATAGAATGTCAATCAATAATTAATTGGTAATTAATTCGACAATGTAATTAAAGAGGCATGTCGAATGAATCTTGCTATTGTTGAAGGAATTTGATGATAATAAAATTTTTATAGATATGGATGTGTAATTGAATTGGTTAAAAAACCTGAAACATGTGGATTCTTATTCATAAAAAATTAAAGTGTAATCGAATTAATTGCATAATTAATTTCTGTTATCTTGATATAGCTTGTTCCATTGGTTTCCCATATTTGGAACCTTTGATTAATGAGTTTGTTAATTAAAGATGTAATGATAACCAATTTTTTTATATAACATAATGCCTTATGGGGAAACATTTCATGTTTTCCTATAAAGGAAGATTTTCATAAGCTCTAGAGCCATGAGATCTCAATGTGTGTAGGCCTAATACCTTACTTCAAGGCCAAGATAATGGTTTTCATGTTTGTTTCCAATTTCTTGTGATGTGATCTGATCCTGGGATGGAAGATATTGGAGGTATGTATTGTTATGTGGGGTGGAGAGTCCTAGATTTGAAGTGATCCTGTGATGGCTAAAAATAGAGGGCAATTAGGGTATGTGTGTGAAGGAAAGCCTTCTTGTTGTGGAAACATTTGATTCCTAGAGTAGAGATATGAATCTATTTAGGAATTTGTGTGTTAGGTATGACACTAGAGATGATGGAACAGGTTAATGTTTGTCATACCCATTGATAAAAAACTAGAAGTTTTCTGAATATATTATATGGATGACGACCAAGTTGTTTATTTTTCTACATTCTTTTCCACACTACTTGAGGCAAATTGATGTTCCTAGATTCTTTCTTTGTTTGGTATATTATGATATTTTGTTAGAGTAACTAGTAATATGGAAATAAATTTTGATAATTAATGAATAATGTTGAACCCGTGGAGTTTGAGCTCTCTAGGATTCAATGATGAGGTCATATTTTTGAGAAGTCATTGAATCAATTTGCTTATGTCTATAGGTTATGGATCTTTTGTGATGATATTTAAATGTAATGTGGACATTTTAATTGGTAATTAATGTTTAAATAATTAATTAACGTAATGTGTAACTGATTAAAATGAGTAAAATAACATAATGTAGCTCATAAATATTTGTTTTATAAGGGGATAATTGATCATATCAGTTGCAAATTGGTGTGTGAGAGACATTATCTATAGTTTAGTATGAGACTAGGTTATCCCCATAGAGTGGTTTTGAGCTATATTATATCATGTTATTTTTGTGTTTTTATATGCTACTCCATCCTATCGATTAGATAAACTAATACCCTGGGGATTTTGAGACCTCATGGATGTGTTTTCCAATATCCTAGTGGGAGGATGATTGGATGACTACCCTCGTTATCCCCACTCACTTCTCTTGGTATTTACTTATGCTGGTATTCATGGCAGTTATTTTTCCACATATATATATATATGTATAGGGATGTAATGTCTTGTGGTAATTTCAAAAACATATATTATGAATATTGTTTCTCAAGGGATAATATAGGTATAACGTGTATAAGATATCATGGAGTGAGTATCCTTACTTAGTATATGAGTTGTAATGGCTAGAGGTATAATAAATGATTTATGACATGTATTTGTTTGGTTTTGGTGGCTCCTAGAATCTACTTGGACACTTTTGTTTAAGTGGAAATGGTGGTGTGTTGCTCAAGATGCATGTTGTGGTGTATTTCCCAGGAGTCACTGGGCTAGCGTTTTTGGAAAGAGATGATCAAGATGTGTGATGCTCGGGAAAAGAGGAAAACTAATGGGGAATTGGTAGAATGGTACCCTCAATATTTATTTTTATATTTTATATCATTTATACATTACATGGAGAGAGTAGCCATGATGACAATTATAAATTAGTATACCTATTTAGGTGACAAGTTAGTTTCATGTGTTGTTATATTATGATTTAACATGATTTATTTATATTTTAAACAATATTCTCCAAGTAGTTTATAACTGATAACAATTTTATATTCACCATATATATATATAAACTACATTATTGGTTATATGGAGAAGGTTTGAGATCGGGTTGGGTACTAAAAGCTTGGGGTTCATCAGGAGCTCTTTGGAATTTTTTTTCGCTATCATCTTTATTTTTCTTTTGGAACTTATTGTTTTTCCTTTCATTGGTAGTATTTCATGCTAGTCATTACATTTATTTGCCTTTATTTTATTTTATATTTTTTGTTTATCCAGGATTTTGGTGGTGTTTCTCGTATCTCTCTCTCTCAGATGTGTTCTCTTATAGGGTAATGCTTCTCATATTTTTTTCTATGAAGCCATCACTACTAATTTCCAACCCATAGCCTTATAGAGGAGGGGCGTAGGTGTCACTATCTCTCTTCTCCATTTTTGTTCCTTGGAGGGGTACTCTTTTTTTTGTAGGGGGGCATTAAATAGATGTATTAAAGCTCTCGTTAAAGGATAGGATAGATTTTGATGTTAGGAATAGTTGAGGTTGAATATGGTTGTGGGGAAATGGTGTTATCTAAGTTAAGAAAGCTTAGTAAATTTGGGAGGCTGGATTAGACATGGGTATTTTGGGACCCATATGACCTGATGCATGAACATTTATGCTTATAGAGGCTACTAAAAGAGGTTATGTTGGTTTCATGGTAGAGAGCTAGGATCAAATAATGTATCATTATTCCTTTTACAGTGTTTGAAATTGTAAAATTTGGAATTATTAAACCGTAGACGAATAAAATAAAAAAATTATTTATTATTACAGTCTTCTATATTCATTTTTTTGGAGCTATAATTTGTTTTTACTTTTCAGGTTATGGCTTTAGGTCGAAGACCGTGTTAGGTTTTTGTAAAGTATGTTTAGGTGTTTATGCCAGTAGATCATTGCAGAGTGGTGGTTGATGATGAAGTAGCATAGAGGAGGAAACTCTAAGAGTATTAGTGCCAGATTCTATATATGTTTGAGGGTTTCATTTTATATGTAGTAATTGAATATTGGTTCGAAGTTGTTGAGAAATATTTCAATTTGATTCGTACATGGATAGAGCACTGGGTATCATTGGTTGTGGTGATGTTGTGTGGGGTTGCAAGGTGGTTGAGGTACTTGTTCATTTGAGATCACGAGGAGTCAACAACCACATGAGAGAAGTTCTGATAGCAGTTAAGATCCATGTTTTTTTCATCATCCATAAAGGTGGAAAGTATCCATAATATGCATATGCTTCAGTAGGGGATCTCTAATTTGTGAGAGTTTTTGGATCTATATTAGGTACCTTCTATGATATTCTTTAGACCTGTTTTCAGATAAGAAGACAAAGGAGTGGCATTTCTAGGTATCTTTGCATCCAGATATCCATCACTAGATCTCCAAATTTATTCAAAATATGTATCTTTGGTGCTAGCGAGAGTTGATTTCATCGAGAAGATATTATACTGAAAAATATCGTCATGAGAGGGGAGTCATCAGGATTCATCATGATGCACATCTATGGTATGGGGTTCCCAATTCTGAGGACATATGAGATTTTTATAATCTAGGGGTATGTCCCATGCCATAATTTTTAATTTTTATAGGGGAATCATATCTTAGGTCTATTCCAAAGGACAAGACACATGTTTTTCTTTTTTATATTGTGGTCATTAGTGGTGAGTGTTTCTGAACATTATGAGTAGTCTGCAGGTGCTAATTATTCTACATGATTCTTCACTATAGAGGTAGTTCTAGTCGAGGAAACATCAAAATCTATCTCTAGTTTTGGATCAATATAGATTAGATGGTGCAGGTAGAGTAAAACACCAAGATGCTCCCCATACTTAAAGATAAGAGTGTGACCATGTAGGTGGTCAACAGTATGGTTAGGGAGGCCATAGAGTAGGCCATTTCCAACTTCATGTTTTAGCATTTCCTGTCCTGGGTGAGCCATACGTCATCTGAGGTACCATTTTCTTGTTTTATACATGGGTTCATTACATTTTTGATCTAGAAGAGACACACTACTTCATATCATCTTCCATTTTCCATGATTTTTATTTTCAGGTAGAGAGGCTTATAGTGACCTTAGCGTTTACTATTCTAGTCCAAGGTTGAGTATACTTGTTTAATATATATTGAGACCATGAGATAGTGCTGGGGAAACACCTCTTTTGGGGAGATTATCTACATTTATGAATAAATCCATATGACATCATCCTATTTATGGATTAGTTGTATTTGGTTTAGGATGTTGTGGATTTCTTCCATAGGTAGGTTTTGTTCTTCGATGCTGATGGAGAGGCAACACTATTTGTAGGCAAGAGAGAACCATGGATGGGTCATAGGAGTGTTCCATACTTATCATCCATGGAGGATAATCTGATGAATTTTTTGGTAGGTTCAGAAGTCTCCATTTTCTAGGTTCGTATAATATTACCATGATGGATTTTCCTAGGATTTTGTTGCATTACCCCCTTGAATGAATATTGAATTTGGTAACAAACAACTTCTAAGTTTGTCTCCAATATTGATTTCTCTGTATAGGATGGAACCTTCTGACTTGAGAGAGGTGCATATACCGCTTGACGGTCTGTTGTAGTGGGGTTTTGTTCGGTTGAGTGTGTCACAATGGGGTGACCTGGTTTTGTTCATGAATAAGTCAAATACAATTTTGTGGTTGTGTATCTATTATCATCAATTGAACCAAGTTATAGTCAAGATCTGTTATCATCTTCTGTGAATTGAAAATTTATTTAATCAACTGAAGGGTAAAATTTGATTCTTGAAGATTGACTTATGGTTAAGATATCATCAAATGTGTGTAAAGGATGAGGATATCTCAAAGACACCATTCAGTTTTCATCATGGGAATTAAGAGTTGGTTGATGGTATTTGGTGTAAATAATTATCTAGTTATGTTCATGGGGTTGATGAATGCTATGTTCCATGTGTTCTTGGATAAGTTCATGGTGGTTTTCATCGATGAAATCAACGTATACTGTATGTATGAGGAGGAGCATGAAGAGCATAAGATTACTGTTTTAGAAGTTTTTCACCATTAGAAGTTGTTTGGGAAGTTTCTGAACTATGTATTTTGGGACCGAGAAGTCTATTTTTGGGGTTTTTTGTATCCATAAAATGAGTATATATGGATCTTTCAATGATATATGTAGTTTTTTCTTGAGAATCCTCCATTATAGTGGTGGAGGTGGAGAGTTTCCTTGGTATTTTGTGAAATTACATGAGGTTCATAGCCAATTTATCTTAGGTTTGAACACCTAAGTTGGCCTTGACTAGAAATGATCTAATTCTATAGTAGGATGATTAGTCTTAGGAATCCTTTTGAGTATCTGAAGGGGATGTTGTTCAATTATCCAATTCTATGTTTTCCAATAGAAGGATTTCAGGTTGTGGTTTTCAATAATTCTTTTCTTCATGATTTGGGTTGTGTTCTCATGAAGTAGATATTTTTCATTTATTATGTTACTCAGTAGTTGGGTCCCCATGAGCGTAACTATTACACCATGATATTGAGTTTGCAGTGGTGGATTTTTCCATGATGTTTTGATGACATTACATCATTGGTGAGAATTTTTCAGTCTTCACAGATCATAAAATCCTGAGGTTTGTTTTCTCCCAACGTTACTTGATCATGAACCAACATAAGTGGATGGAGTATTTATAGGAAAAAGATATTATGATATTATATACACCTAGTAAGGGGAATATTGTTTCTTATTTGTTGAGTATGAAGTCATATAAGTATTTTTGTGTGAATCTAATTATTACTGGAGGGTGATGGAATAACATTCAACATTACATATGAATATAGTCAATGTGGGGGGAAGTGATTTTATATTTTGGGTTATGGTGCAATCAACTCATGTGAAGTAGGTGGAGGAGTCCTAGTCGAGGTATCATGAGGTGGAGGTCTGGAGAGACCGAGTATTTTAGGGAGAGGCCCCTAATTGTTGGTTTGAGGATGAACAGAATCGAGTGTTGTTTTTGGGTAGGCTTTTCATTAATTTAGTATAGTGTAAGATGGTTGTCAAATTGTTCAATAGATTTCCGTTAGTGGTACACCCTAGAGGAAAATTATGTACCAATATTTGTGGGTTATTTTTGTTGGCCCTGGTTGAATCATGAAGTTGTACAGTTTTTGTCATGGTGATTGGTCTTCCTAAAGGTTAATGTTGAGCACCATGTTCTTTGTCATTAAAGCTGTCATTAGAAGTTCCTCAGTGCAAGTGGGATGATATATAAATATACTTTTTTATTGGTTTACCTTGAGCTCTGGGAGGCTATGATGGTATTTGGTTGTCAGTGGACCATTTGAAAAAATCATCACTCTTTATAGCAATCATGGAGTAGATATCATTAATGGTTTTATTGAGGAAAAATCTGGGGGTGTTGGTGAGAATCCACAGGGTCCTGAAGAAATTTTTTTTATTGAGATCCTAATTTTACCTCTAAGGGTTGAAGAGGTATCCATATTGATTTTGGTTATCAGTTAGGCCTTAACACTACTTTTTACCCATGGAAGGATGGTTAGGCATAGTGGACTATCCAAAATCATGAAGACACATTTCTCTCTTGTATCCTGGAAGTTGAGGGTTCGTCGATGAGGAACCTACCTTTGATCGAGATCACATACAAAAATAGTTTTAACCCCACAATCATTGTGGATCCTATTGAAGCCTTTTATGGATGCCCATTCAAGTCTCTGTTGGGATATGATGGGATTACAGAGTCAGTTATTTATGGGATGAAATTAGAAATGATCAGAACATAGATGGTTCAGGTGATTTTTGAGAGGATAATGGTTGATCTAGATTATAAAAAAAAATCCTATTTGGATCATAGAATGGTACCTCTTGAGTTCGACATTAGTGATCAACTATTCATGAAGGTGAATCCATATCATTGGAAGCGAAGGCTTGGTCATGGGACAAATATTTCTCCCTGGTTTATTGGTAATTTAATGGTTTTGGGTCACGATGGAGTAGTGGCATATTATATAGTTCTTTCCCCACATATTAGTTATATTCATAATGTTTTTCACATGTCACAGCTCCATCACTATCTCCATGAAGACTATAATGTCATCTACTAGGGTGAGAACGATGTTGGAAATGATACTACCTTAGATAAGTGGTTTGTAGAGATCTAGGACCGCTATGTGAATGTCATGTGTGGGTGTCCTATCCCCTTGGTTTGTTTCTAGTAGAAGCATAGTGTTGTGAAGAAAAGTACATGGGAACATGAGTTGCAGATACACACACATAATGTTGTTGAGGAGAGTACTTCTGTTGTGTGGGTGTGTAAACCCCTTGGGTGTTCTATCCCTGAGATGTTTGGTGTTTATCTATTCCCCTTTACCATTTCTTGTTTCATGGTTGTAGATCTTTTATGGTTTATGATTTTACTCTTTCTCTTGTCACTTATTATGTCTTACTCTATTTCTATGGGAGGTGAAGATGTGCGAGGTATGCCACATACTTCCTGTGTTTAAATTCCTATGGTTATATGAGTCTACTATCTTATTATATATGGAGAATTCTCGATGAGTAGTTCATATACTCACCATGTCGATCCCCTTGTGCATATATGGGGGTGCTTGATCTCTTATGGTTCTAAGATATTTGATAGGTATACCATGGAATGATTATTTAGATGACCCCATTTTCCGTTTCCTCTCTGGGATGATTATGGATTCTCAAGGATGATAATGATTGGAGGGTTATCTAATGTATGGTATTAGATCTCCACGGATTGAAACTTTGTTCATTTATGAAGTCTGAGGTTCTTAGAGGATTCTTGGAATAATTTCGGAGGGATTCAGCTGCTAGAAGATGGAACCAGTGTGAATTCACACCCTGTAGAATTTTTACACAACATTGTACAGGGTTTCAGAATGTGTATGTTTTCATGGATTATAAAAAATAATGTGAATAGGTGATGATTTTATTAGTGAAAACCATATTTTGATGATTACACGATGTGAAAGGGGATTAAGAATCATGTAATTCCCAGATTTTTTAGGTTTTAAAACATTTACATCCAGTCATGATGTCAAAATCTACATCTACAATGTCTCTCTCTTGATTCCAAGTGACTTGGTGACCCTCTCAATAATGTTTTGTGGATTACATAATCAAGGATGGGTTTCTAGCCTCCATCTTCAATCTGTGGTGACCTGTGTTGATCCAATGTTTGTTTTACTTCGTTTTCTAGTAGTTTCTTTCAGTTTGATCTTATATTCCTCATGTTCTTCTTTTCATGTGGTGGCTGATGATCTTCCTATTCTAATAGAGTTTTTCTTGGTTGTTTTTTTGGTGTTTTTGTGTCATGGTATCCTTAGGTGGAGACATTTTCTGTAAAATATGTGATTGGGATCTATTAGGTTTGTTTGTTATCATGCAAGGAATGGTAAAACACTTATGATGTAGGGGATTCATTTCATCTATATATATTTACATGAAATTTTATAGCAAAATCATTTAGCACCATGTATCGCAATGAAATTAATCAAATAATTATTTGAATCAAATTAAATGATTGGTATCGATTGCATGCTGATGTTGATGTTTGTACAATGATAATAGGTTTCCTCTTGATTTTCTAGATAGTGTTATATCTAGACAATTATTTTTTTTCTTGGTTTAGAATGTGAAATTGCTAAAGTATGTAAATCCATAATTATTTGATAATTAACTGGTCAAAGGAATTTAAGAGTAATATTTAATGAATCTGGTTGTTGTTGTTTGAATTTCATTATAATAAAATTGATAAAAATATGCATATTTAGTTGAATTGGTTAATGAAATCAATGTATGTGTAATCTTGTCGATAAAATAATTAAAGTCATTTTAATTAATTTATTAATTAATTATTTATATCTTGAGATAGATTAAGTTTCACATTGTTGTAAACTATGATTAATGATTCAATAAATTAAATATGAAATAAGAACCGATTGTGTGATAATATATAATGCATTGTATGGTATAAGATATTTGATTGTTTGTAAAGGTAGAGTTTCTTATGCCTTGTAGTTGTGGGATCACATTGTGTGTAGCCTGAATGCCTTTCTTGTGGGACAAGATCCAAATTTATATGTCTTTTCCAACAATTTTTGATGTGATGTGATCCTCGAATGGATGATCTTGGAGGGATATTGTAGTATTGGGGTGGTGAGGCCTAGATGTGAGGTGAGCCTAGGATGGATGATGCTAGAGGGTAGTTTTGGTATTTGGGGGAAAATAGGACCAATTGTTGTTGTAGTAATTGACCCCTAAAATGGATATATGGGTCAGTTTATGCTTTTGGGTGTAGGGAGGACACTAGAGATGATGGAACATGGTGAATATAAGCATTCAAATTTTATTTGAAATATGGATGTTGGTTGAATTTACTGTTTGGATGATGACCAGGTTGTTTCATTATTATCATTTCTTTCCCCACCACTTGTGGAACATAGATGTGCTTGGTTTTTTATTTATTTGGTATCTGAGGATGTTTTCATTGAGAACCTGATAATATGAAAAGTAATTTTGATAATTAATGGATATTGTTTAACCCATTGGATAGGATCGTGCTGGGATGAAATGCTGAGGTTATAATTTTGAGAATCCATAGACTCAGTTTTATTATTCCATGTTGGAATTTAACTTTATTGTGATGAGAATGAAATGTAATATGGAATTGATAATGGTTAATTGATGGTTAAATAAATAATTAACTTAAAGTGAAATAGATGATAAGGAATAAAGTAACATTATTTAGATCATAAATGGTTGTGTACTTATAAAATATTTGGTCTTAGTTGTGTAAATCGGGAGTCTGAGACATGATAGCTGCAGTTGAGTTTGAGACTGACATATGCACATAGTTTGTTTGTGATCTATATTATATCATGTAATTTTTTGGATATTATATGGTAATCCACCCCATCGATTAAGGAAACTACCAACATGGAGATCCTGAGCTCTTGGGGGTGTTTCCCCCAACATCATAGTGGGAGGATGGATAATGGACAACCCCCTCTGTCCCTTCTCTCTTCTCATGGTATTTACTTGTTCTAGAATGCACGATGGTTAGGTTTCCCCATAATTGTGTGTACAGGGATACAATTTCTTGCAGTTATTTCACAGATATTAATTTTGGATATAGTTTCCAAATCTCTAAGATAGGTATAATGTGTATTAGATATGATTACATGAGTATCTATACTCAATGTATGGGTTGTAATGGATTGAAGTATATCAAATGATGTATAATATATGTTATATGAGTTATGGTGGCTCTAGGAAACTACAGGGTTAATTTTTTGTTATTCGTACATTGTGGTGTGTTCCATGAGGTGCATGTTGTGGTGCTTTTACCAAGTGTCTACTGGGTAACCAATTTGGAGAGAGATGATCCAGATGTGCGATATTGGGGAAAAACACAAAACTAGTGGGGATGTAGTAGAGGGGTACCATCAATATTCATTATTATATTTTATACTCTTGTATGTGTTACATGGTGAGAGTGTCCATGGTGTGGTTGGGAACATTGTATACTTGTTTAGGTGACTTGTTAGTTTCCCTTGTTGATTCACTATGCTTTAGCATGTTTTGGTTACCTTTTCTACAAGAGGATCTAGGGAGAATCCAATTTAGTATACTGCTATTCTCACCCTACATATATATAAACCAATTACTCGGTTAGTTGGATAAGGTTAGAGATAAGGCCAGTTATTACTAGCTTGGGGTTTTGCAGGAACTATTTTGGATTCATGGTCATTGGCATCTATAGATTTTTTTTGGTACTTGGTGTTTATCCTTTTAGTTGTAGTATTTATTACATTTAATTACATTTATGTACCTTGGTTTTATTTTATACGTGTAATATTTTCAAGAGTTGGATTGTTTCTATATTATATCTCTCTTTCACATGTGTTCTCTTTGAGGTTAATGCCTCCTATCATTGTGTTTACAATACCCTCAATGGTTGTCACAGTCTTGGGGCCTACATGTTGTGAGACAGTAGTGACAATATCTCTCTTCTCCCATTTTCATCCTAGTAGTGGTACACAGTGTGGTGAAGGGGTCATGACAATTATCATCAAATAATTTTTTAATTAAAGATTATAATTAATTGATTCGATTAAAAAGTATCTTAAATAAACAAATATGTAATAAATGATAGTTTAATTAAATTATTATTTTTTCATGCATATCAATGATCATGAGCTAGACCATAACATTGTATGTGATTGGTTTTATTTTATTTATTATTAAATAAAATTGTTGGTCAGCATACCTTCTATTCTATTATTATGTATGGCCTATGTGCCCATGGATTCATTTATATAAACCAATTTTCCTCTCACATGTGAGAGATTAAAAGCCATTTTTAATAGATGGAGCTCCCAAGATAGTGGAGGTGGTTCAAGATCAAAGCCGAGGTGAAACCAATCCTTGGAAATACATAGGTGGATAAGTGAAAAACTGCAACAAAAACCTAAACTGGTTTAAGGTGTTTTCCCCTAGGTCAATGATGATGTTTTTAACCAATAGAGAAAGTAACCATAAGTATAATCTCATGATCATACTACTTTATGCTTTTAATTTTTCATGATGAATTTTTATTGATCAAATAATTTAAAAAAGATAATTAGTAGGAAAGAGAAAACTAAAATAAATTGTCTTATTCATAAATTTTATCTATGATATGGACAATATCATAAGTAAATCCAATGAATATTTAAATTAATATAATAATGATAATAATTGGAATTTTAAAAATAAAAAGATAAAATCCCTCAACAAAATATGATGTTGGTATAGGCTTCCACTACTTCTGTTAAAATTTAACCAT
This sequence comes from Viscum album, assembly GCA_963277665.1. NCBI lineage: Eukaryota > Viridiplantae > Streptophyta > Magnoliopsida > Santalales > Viscaceae > Viscum > Viscum album. The sequence goes on from OY728164.1 coordinate 216,298,009, forward strand.
AGTACAAAGTTCGTGACTTGCCCAACATGGGGTGATTTAATTTATCAAGTAATTTTAACATCATATTTTTGGTTGGATTAATATAGTTCATATCAAGGGATGACTACCATTAAAGACATGATGTAAATGACAGGAAAATGTTGATAAAATCCATTTAATGATTTTAGGATTGGAGAGTCCACTTAATGGATCAATGAACAATAAGTTAATTCATTTGGAATTTGGAATTCCTACATAAAACCATTCATGTTTCTCAACCAAACAATTTTGACATAATTATAAGAGGAATATAGATCCATTCTACTTGAATTTCCATAGAAAAGGATATTCTAAAACTAATTTTTAGAGCTTTGGGGATTTAATAATACAGCGGGATACAAATAAATTAAATATTTATTTATTTGTATAAATTTTATCAGATAAATTACAAAAATGATGATAATAATATTCAGAAGAAATAAAATTAAAATAAAAAAAATATATCATTGTGAACAATACATGACAAGGGAAACATTCTCATCATAAGAAATTTCCAAGAGTTGAAAAGGAATCCATGGGTCATCATTCACTGGGAAAGGAAATTATTTGTCTTGGAAGAACCTTTTCCAATTGTTCATGCAAATGTGGCATGTGGTGAAAAGTTTTCTCTCTATGAGAAACATCTGAATGATTCTAAATATTTTCATTGTTTTATGATATAATCCATATCCAATGAGATTTTGAAGTGACATAAGGATATGGAATCCCATAGAATGATGTCTTTCTTATGAGATCGATTTCAAGAGATGGTGAGACAAGAGATGTAGGAGATCTTCATTCACTTTTAAAGCTAATCATGGAGATTTTGCACTATTTGGAACTCATTTAGTCAATATTATCAACTAGATTGAATGACTAGACATATTTGGGATTAAATTTCTGGATCTTTTAAGTATTGATTTCATACATTCGTAATTTCCCAACACCTTCATGAGATTTGTTGTTAATTAAAATATGAGCAATAATAAGAAAATTCTTTCATAACATCCTACTTTTATTCACTAACTAGATAAGGACAAGTGGTATGATAAACATGAATTCCTTATTGTGAATAAACAATGTAAGAAAATATATATGGGGAAAAGACTTATAAATAGTCTATGTTTCCGAACCACCATCCTTCCATGAAGAAGAATATACAGAGGTGGGGATACCGAAATGGAGGAAGAATTTTTTTCATATGGATTGTTAGGCCACTGGAAGAGGAAATACACCATAAAGTAAAGGAATGTAAAGGTACAATCTTTATCAAGTGTAATATTTCCACATGTACACATTGGGTATTAGATACAACTTTCGGTGCTCACATATGTATCCAAATGAAGTTACCAAGTTCATTTGACCCTCATCCTAGTTGGTGAGGGATCATAAGTGCATCTAGGAATCCTGGGATCAAATACAGGCATAGAAATAATTTCTGGGGGGGGGTACTGTCGCAGTACTACAATGGGAACTGTGCAGTACTATAGTAGGTACAATAGTGAGAACAATAGATGGAACAGTTTGGCACTGTATCAGCTGGGTATTTGCCCCCATTTGGGCCTTCGGGCAACCAATTTGGTCCCCAAGTCCATTAAGTCCTTCTGGACACCCAAGCCTTCAGGCCAGTAAGGCGTTCGGGGCACTTCAAGGCCATCAAGACATTTTATGTGTAGATTAAAACCATAAAACCTACAAGAAAGAAGCTATATAAGGAGGATGATCAAGGTGCTTTCGCCATAGTAGAAGCTACACAGATTGCATGAATGAGAGGGTATGGAACCTACCATTGGGACAAGCCTGTGCTAGTTTGGGATAGCCTAGCCGAATATCCATGTGAATGTGTAGAGATGATGCATGATGAAGATGTTGGGGAGGAGCAGTTGCAAGTAGTTAGTCTAGGTTGTATTTAATGATTGAATCCTATGGGAAATGAATTACACTAACTCCTACGAGACATGTAATACTTATTCCTATAGGTTTTGTAGGGGTTCCACATTACCCCTTGAAAGGTGGATTATGAGAAATCTATAAAAAATGAAGACCTTTGGGAAATTGGATGGAATTCACCCAGTAGATTAGGAATGATTCCCGAAAGATAAGTGGATCTTAGAGCTACTAATGGGATGTAGATGGATACTCTTTCCATTATAGACAACCACCTATTAATGAAAAATGAATTATTATGTATTTTAAATATTGTTATTATGTACCTACAGTTACCAAAAACATAATTTATTTATCGTTCCTAGATATAGATGAGTTTATTTTCATGTTTGTAAATAAAATTTGTTTCTTCTATAATGAATATATATATTATGGTATGAAACATTTTAATAACAGTCTTCAGGTATTATGTAATGAAAACCCATTTTTTGGAAATTGGTAATGAATCATGTCTGCAAGACTCATATAACACATAGTTTTGGCATCACCATCTTGGTCATGCAAATAAAAATCATTTAACAAATATAATTCATGATGGTTATTTATAATCATCCGAGATGTAGCCACTACATAGATTTTATTATTGTTTATAGGGGAAAATGAACAAGTAATCAATTGGTGGATAGGAAGAAAGGGCCATAGAGCATCTAGGATTGGTATAAAATGATGTATGTGAACCATTTCTAGTAGAAGATAATGGGGGGTATTCTTACTTTATAAATTTTACGGGTGACTTTAGATGATGTGGATATGTCTACATAATGATGTATAATTGTGAGTCCTTTATAAAATTTATGGAAATAAAGAATGATGAAGAGAATAAATTTGGTAAAATGTTAAATAATCTTTGATCAGATCATGTTGTTGAAAATCATAAATAAGAGTTCATCAACCATTTATGGGAGTATTGGATTCTATCTTAAATCACTAAACCTTATACACTAATGTGGAATGGTGTTAGTGAAAGGATAAAATGTACCTTGTTTTACATGGTAAGTACGATGATAAGTCATGTAGATATTCCATTATCCATTTAGTGGTATGCATTAATAACTACAATATACAAATTAAATGGAAATTTATCTAAAGTGGAAAACATAATTCCATTCGAGTTATGGAGTGTAAAGACACTTGTTTTTATGCATACACATGTTTGGGGTTTTGATGAATTTTTTAAGTCCATCCCGAGAAACAAACTAGCATCCTTGGGAATGAATTGTATAATTATTGGGTATCCCAAGCAATCAAAGGGATACTACCTATACAACTCCTCAACCAATAAAGTGACTATCACCAGAAAAATCATCTATCTTTAGAGGGAGCACATCGTCAAAAAGTATAGTAGGGTTATGTTTTGACTTGGATGAAGTTTATGATTACGATACACAAGAGTTGGAAAAGGAATAATTTCCACAGGTCCCCATGGAAGAGGTTGTTCTTGAAAAACAAGTATTTTATAGGATTATAAGAGAAGTAAGATAACAAAAATGATGTGGTTTCATAATCACTACGGATTTTCATTCATTGTTGGATTAAAATGATGAACCTCTCCACTAAAAAGAGGTATTAGAAATCGTTGAAGTAGTGAGATGGAATGAATCCATGAGTTATGAACCGTATTCCATGTATTAGAACCATGTTTGGTTTCTTGTCTATGAAGCAATAGAAGTAATGATAACTGGGAGAAAATTTGTATTCATTATAAAAATGGACATGGAAGGTAAATTAAATACTTATAAATATAGGATATTAACTAATGGGTTTAAATAGGTTCAAGGAGTTAACTATGATGAATCCTTTTCACTAGTTCATAGGATTAATTCCATATGGGTAACACCCCAGGTAAATAAAGAATATGACATTTTCATATCTATCCATATTTGTGAAAAAAATATTAATATGACTTTAATGGGGATTCTATTCTCGATGGCGTACCCAACACGCAACAATGAGTTTCATGGGAATCTTACGTTGCACTCTAATAATAAAATAATCTTATTTTAAATGGTAGTTAACATGTAGCCATTGTAATGGCGGGAATGGATAGAAATAACTAAAATATGATTATATATGTTTTTAAATGTTTTTACATTTATCCAATAAAGGATAAAGGCTTAAAATATGGAAAGAAATCAATTTTAGGCGTATATGCCCTAGTTTTCACTAAAGGTTCACATATCACCTTTTGATGTTGAACCATCATTAAATATAGTTTTTTTCACTCTTAAAGATTCTTTAGGACCAAATAAAACTCTTATTAAGAATAGGGACATCAAAATTTACTTTGTGTAAATTTTTGGTATCTTTCCGATAAAGTTCATTTTTTAATGAATAGTGTAAAATGTTGTATTTTAATTCAAAACCACTTTTTAATATAACTTATTTATATGATTAGATTATCTTTTTAATTGGTTTTAAAGTGATATTAGAATATATTTTTACCATTAAATCCAATAGTGGTCATTGGAATTAATTTCACTTTGAAAACAGACTTAAACCAGTGTCAATCTTTTGATACTTATTGTTTCATAAAAACACGCTATTTGCTCTAATAGCTGAAATTAATTATTAAATTAATTAATGTGACTTATATATTTTTAATTTTTAAAAATAGACTTCATTTTTGAATTTGGAATATCAAATATAGCTTAGGGTGAATTTTTGGGATTTTTCTGAAAAACATCAATTTTTGATGAATAGTGACACAACTAAGTGGTACTTATAAAAACTGATTTTTCCATTTAAATGAAATTTTTCCATCTTTGTGTTTTGAATTTCAAAAATCCGACATACATGGTTTTCATTAAGATGTAAAATGTGGTTCAATGGGATAAAAATAATTTTTTGGTGAATAGTAACGTATTAAGTTTTTAATCGCGACTAGAGGTAATTAGTGTAGTTTAAGGTAAAAATAATGTTTTAATAATATGAAATGAACTTGACACATGTCCTAACCTCATTGGATGTGTAATGGCCGACCAAGACAATCCATGGGTCAATTTGGGGACCCCATGGAGCCACTTTGGTTGGGAAATGACATAAATAACTTTTTATTTAATGTAAAAGTAAAAATGACAGAAACATGATATGTTTTACTAAAACATTTTTTAAGTGGGGTTATACAAGTCAGATTTTTTATTATAAATAGTCATTGGATATCTAAAACGATTTCCTACATCATAGTAATTTTTTTAAAATTTTTAGACATTAAATAAAAAAATTTATGTATGACATTATAATGATGCAACGATGACATCATTATATGACGATTTAAATAAAATGAGAAGATAATGTAAACTATATGACCTACACATGTCAAAAACTTATTGGATGGGTGGATTTCGAACCCTTATCACCTTATCCACGAATTATATCAATTTGGGTCCTTTTAAAACCGAATCACATTTTCAAATAAAGTAATATTTCTTACTTTCCAAAAGTGCCCCTCCTCTCCTCTTATAAAAGGCCCCCACCTCTACCTCATTTCACAAACTTCTCAAGCCTTTGGGTCGGACAACCCCTGCCCATTTACTCTCTCCACATCCCTCTACTCATCCTAGTGGATTCCCTTTGGGCTGAATCCTTTCAACCAGTATCTTAAATATACTAGGATGTTGTTATAAGATTTATTCTAGCTACACTCTCACAAAACTACATTAAATGGTTAACGAACATACGGTTTCTGTGGATGGCGAAATTCTGCCTCCTGAAACGATGATTGTTCAATACTTATTTAACACCTTCAAAGGCGGCCATTATGATGTCAATATTTTTATATATGATATATAATATGTTTATTTTTTCCTTAAGCTTCTGTTTTTTTTTCATTTTGGGCATACCTTTATGGTTTCCATTATGGGTAAACGCGATATCTTCATTTAAGGAAGTGCGGACTACCGCCCCCTCAAAGTGATTTGATTCGTTAAATACCATATGTGGGACATATAAAGTATGGAACTATGATATTATATATGATATTATACTGGAATTATAATATACCTTTATTTCATTATTATTCCATTCTATAAAATACGAAATAGAAATGAAAGTAGCGTTCATGCGTACGTACGGCTTACCGTCTCCATGAACGGTGCATTTAATTTCTTACCTCTAAATGATTATGTAAGGTTATAAACGCATGAATTTACTGGATATATATGACATATATGATATCTACATCATGAATACAATTCTGGATATAATAAACATTTGGCCACATGAACAACATGTAATTGTAAGAAGTCCACTTTCGACTTAAGAACCAAATATCGGCAAAACAAATATTTTTAACATAAATGATTACATAATGTTTATGACATGGTAATAATTGATATAAAAGGAATAACTAACTTCAAAAATGTTCTTAAGGAAGTATAAATTAACTCAAGTTTATTATTCAGGAGATTAAAGAACAATCGAGTCTAGTCGGACCCGAGGTAAGGGATCCTACTCCTCTCTTTCTTTTTAAGTACACACTTTTTTGTCAATCCATTTAAAGCTCATCTTTCTTGTTATTTGGATGATATTTTATATTACACTTACTGTAATTTTTATGTTCATGTGATGAGAGACCCTATTCTCTCTCATCAATCCATTTTGGATGTTTTGAGTGGCGCCGTTAGGCTGCCGAACTTTCGTAAGAGATATAACCTCTCTCTTTCTTTTTAAGTACTCTCCTTTATGTCACTTCTTTTAAGATCCTCTTTGTAATGTTGGGGGTTGTTCTTTTATATTACTATTTCTGTACATTTTATTTTAATGTGATGAGATACCTTATTTTATCTCATCAATCCATATTCGGAAGTTTTATGTGGCTCTGTTAGGCTACCGAGTTTTCGTAAGGGGTTTTTCATCTCACTTTTATTCCCGTGAGATTTATGCTACATTTTCCAAAAATTCCATTTAGTGGTGTATGTACTTCCCATTATTCTACTCTTTGTGTAATATAATTTCGTTTATGAGTATTTACATAACTGACTTATTGTCCTTATTTCATGGGGTGTATGTTTTGAAAGATACTCAAGTCGGTAAGGGAACCTTTCACCCTCCTCTTTTTTAAAAGACTTCTTCTCTTGGGTCTTTTAATTTACATATTTTTATGTTGGGATATGTTCTCATATATCCTTATTGATTTAAATTTATGTCCAAGTGATGAGATACACCTTTTATCTCTCATCAACTCATTTTGATGTGATGCCGTTAGGCTGTCAAGGGAACTTTTTAACCCAATTTCGATTTCTTTGAGTTCAACATGTAGTCATGGAATATGTCATCCATTGAATATGTGTGAATGAACTTTTATTGTTTTACACTTAATATCCACTTGTATTGGGTGTACTTATATTTGTCACACATATTTTTGAGATTGATTTGTCTTTAATTTAAGGATTCCTTCTATATAAGGGATTTCTCACAATTGACATTTCTATTGAGGGTTCATTGTTGTTATGCACCAATTCACTCTTATATGGTGTATATACTTTACTTTGGTGTATTATATCATGAATCCATTTTTCTCATGATATTATAATATTCCGACTAAATTTTATTCATCAATTATTGTATTCAAGTGTCTCTAATTTTGGTAAAACCCCTTTAACAAAAATATCGTTTTAAATGTTTTAATTATTTGTTCTTATTAATATCCATGTTTTCAAAATGGTTTTAAGGATTTATTTATATTTATATTAATGGTTTAAAATTTTATGCTTCAAGGTGGTATGAGACACTTTGATTCAAAAATATCTTTATTAAATTTTTTAAATGGTTTTGGAAATGGTTTCTTTTTGAATGGATTCATTATTTCAATATACTAAAATGTTATATTGTGATTGAAATGTGGAAATGTTATGTTTCCTTTATGCATGTTTTATGTGATACATTTATGTTATGGTTCTTGGGCATTGTTATGAAAACGGGTGGTTTCTTGATAAACTAAGGGCAGGTGAGCCCGATATAGCTCTCCAATGCATTGGGTAACGCGAAGGAGTGAAACATTGAGGTTTCTCAGAAGAGATATATGGAATATACTGTGATGGGTATTCCAAAACGTATCCAAGAGGGTTAATCCCTACGTATGAATGTTATGAATGCCTCAAGTTACCTTTTATTTCTTATGATTTCTATGATTTATTCATTATTTGAGATGCCTATGTTTTATGGATAAAGTATGATTTCATTCTTATGTATACATGTACTCATGTTTCCTTTCCATATTTTTATATCCCTTACTGAGCTTTTTATGCTCATCCCAAGTTTTTGAAATGTTTTTCACAGGTCAAGGGAAGGGTACATGATGTCATGATAGTGTCGAGGATGTGTCAAGAAAGAATCCATGTTTTATTTTAAATATGTTTCCGTTGATGGGAAGAATGAATACTGTCTTTTATGTAACCACTTTGTTTAAATGTGGAATGTAATGAAAGTTTCATGATCTAATTCTCTAAATCTCTAAACCTGAAAAGATCCTCAATGTGTAATCTTGTAATAACTCAAGATTAAGTAAGGTTAAAGGCTGGGCCCTTATAGTTGGTATCAAAGGTCGTATTAGATATCTTTAGAGGTTAGGGTATTCTTTAAGCATAAGTGACATTACCATAATGGTTAGGATTTCAGAAAGAGTCCTAGTTTTAGATAAATTGAATGAGTAAGTATATATTAGTGTTTATCTTACTCATTAGTACATGATGGTTTTGTTGATATACTCACACTAACCTTTTTGGTTTTAGTAAATGGCTGGATCTAGCAGGCACCAATGTAACAGTGGATGTGAAGGAAACTGTGACAGTTTTTTGAGCAAGGAACTGAATGATATGGGAGCTGCAATGAGAACTCTTGTTATTATCCTCAACCAACTATTTGGAGTCATGATTGACCACCTAAACCTTGGAGATTTCTCTAAGGCATCATATATAAAAGAATCAAATCCCTACGGATGTACATGTAATAATCATAAAGGTAAGTGTGTTCAAAAACCTATGTGTCAAAGATGTGAAAAGAAACACCTAGGAAAATGTTTCAAAGGGACAGAAAAATGCTATAGATGTGGAAATGAAGGTCATAAATCAAGAACCTTCCATGCAAAAAGGAAACATCCAGTTGGCTCGAGGAAAGGGAAAGAAGTTCTTTCTGAGGGATCAATTAAATGTTTTAAATGTGGTGTGCATGGTAATTATGCAAACACATGTCCTATGAAGAAGTTTCATGAATGGGGTCACCAATAGCGTACCAATATTCGTTTACCAATACCTAATGCCATTCCGATTGAGGATGAAGAAACTGACAATGACCAATCAAAGATATGTACTATTTCATGACTATTGTTTTCCTATTTTGGAATCTTAGGATATGATTCATGATTTTGTTTGTTGGAAAGAGGTATTTCGTAATAAGTTGGAAAGGAATGGATAATGGATCATGAAGAATGTTGAATTAGTAAGATGTCAACATATAATGGCTTCAAGAGTTATGGTGAAATTCTTAAGAGTATTAAGTCTCTTTTGATGATGGGGTTAAATTAGAAGACTTTTTATATTATGTGTAACCTTGATGTTTAATATAGGAAAATTTTATTCAAGTAATATTTATCTTTTCTTTTGTGGACATAGTTATAAAGAACCATTTGGGTTTATATGATCCTTACTTTTGAGGTAATTATGGGTTACTATATTTTATGATTGAAGTGAAAGGCATGAGATAAAATTGAGGTTAAATTATGTTATGGTTATTTTTGATGATTTTATCCCTTTTTTGAGAATGATTTGAGAATTATATAGTTTTGGAAAAAGGACAACACGTAGACCGTGTGACTACCCATCACATCGGACAAAGCTGCGGGAATCCAACCCACAATCAAAGTGCAACTGGTATTTATCGCCTACCACTGGACTACGTGAAGTCCCTGGTTAGTTTGACTGATTCTCTTTTTTAAGAGTAAGTTGATTTTGGGTTATTTATGAAAATGATTAACCAATCATAGAGGATATGTGATTAGGTTAATTACTTTTCAATACGAGACTTTAGGAACAACTGATGTTGTTTGGAGATAAATGTTACGATTTAACTTGGAAGACTATGTGACTAAATCCTTCAAATATTTGGGTTGCAATCTTATATTGGTTTACTTTGAAAAAATTTATGGAAAAATTGTTTATCGGATGGTCCTCGTTGACCTTTGGGTTTTGTTGGACAAATTTTTGAGATTAAGCATGTATTTTATTTTTAATGGGTTATCCTTTTCTGGATTATTTGACCTTGTACTAACCTTTTTGGTTTTGGTTTTGGTTAATGCCTAAAGACATGGGATGTATATAGTTCTCTTTTGTGGATTAGGTGATTCTCTAGAATTTGATTATAATACTCTTAATGCGAACAAGTCTCCCTAAATACTCGTCTTTTGGAAAAAAATATGAGTTTGAATAAAGAATCTAGTAAAAGTTGAAAGTCAACATGATAAGTGATTATGTTTCCTTATGAATAAATTCCTAAATAAAAAGTAACTTAAAAAATTTATGTTTTCTATTAGCTTTTCCTACTGAGGAATCGAATACCGTTTAACCCATCACAAGTTTGTGATTTTTTTCATTGTTAACTTTCTCCTAGATATGTTTACTATCACTCTCCCTCAAGAACATGACCCATTAATTTTCTTCCACTTCCATGTTTTTCTACATGGAATCCTAGTATAGGTTAACTAGGGTGACCTCTGTACTTATATTCCTTTATTTTAAAGTGATTGTTTTACCTACTCTTGTTCCGATGTAGGACGTTCAAGGATGTTTCCAAGCTCAATTTTAAAAATTGCGAGGACGCAATTCCCAAAACGGGGGAAGGATGTAACACCCCAGGTAAATAAAGAATATGGAATTTTAATATTTATCCATATTTGTTAATAAAATATTAATATGACTTTATAGGGGATGCTATGCTCGATGGCGTACCCAACACGCAACAACGAGTTTCTTGGGAATCTTATGTTGCACTCTAATAATAAAATAATATTATTTTAAATGGTAGTTAACATGTAGCCGTTGTAATGGAAGTAATGGATAGAAATAACTAAAATATTATTATATATGTTTTTAAGTGTTTTTAGATTTATCCAATAAAGGATAGAGTCTTAAAATATGAAAAGAATTCAATTTTAGGTGTATATGCCCTAATTTTCACTAAAGGTTCACTTATCACCTTCTGATGTTGAACCATCAGTAAATATAGGTTTGTTCACTCTTAAAGATTCTTTTGGACCAAATAAAACTCTTATTAAGAATTGGGACATCAAAAATAACTTTGTGAATATTTTTGGTATCTTTCCGATAAAGTTCATTTTTTAATGAATAGTGTAAAATGTTGTATTTTAATTCAAAACCGATTTTTAATCTAATTTATTTTTATGAATAGATTATCTTTTGAATTAGTTTTAAAGTAAAATTAGAATATATTTTTACCATTAAATCCAATAGTGCTCGTTGGAATTAATTTCACTTTAAAAATAGACTCAAACCAGTGTCAATCTTTTGATACTTATTGTTTCATAAAAACAAGTTATTTGCTCTGACAGCAGGAATTAATTATTAAATTAATTAATGTGACTTATATGTTTTGAATTTTTTAAAATAGACTTCATTTTTTAATTTGTAATATCAAATATAGCTTAGGGTGAATTTTTTGGATTTTTCTGAAAAACATCAATTTTTGATGAATTGTGACACCACTAAGTGGTACTTATAAAAACTGATTTTTCCGTTTAAATGAAATTTTTACATCATTGTGTTTTGAATTTCAAAAATCCGACATACATGGTTTTAATTAAGAAGTAAAATTTTGTTCAATGGGATATAAATAATTTTTTGGTGAATAGTAACTTATTCAGTTATTAATCGCGACTAGAGGTAATTAGTGTAGTTTAAGGTAAAAATAATGTTTTAATAATATGAAATGAACTTGACACATGTCTTAACCTCATGGTATGTGTAATGTACGACCATGAAAATCCATGAGTCAACTTGGGGACCCCATGGAGCCACTTTGGATGGGAAATGACATAAATAACTTTTTATTTAATGTAAAAGAAAAAATGACACAAACATGATATGTTTTACTAAAACAATTTTTATGTGGGGTTATACAAGTCAGATTTTTTATTATAAATAGTCATTGGAAAGCTAAAACAATTTCCTACATCATAGTAATTTATTTATAATTTTTATACATTAAATAAATTAAATTATGTATGACATCATAATGATGAAGCGATGACATCATTATATGACGATTTAAATAAAATGAGACGATAATGTAAACTCTAGGACCTAAACATGTAAAATAACATATTGGATGGGTGGATTTCGTACCCGTATCACCTTATACACTAATTATTTCAATGTGGGACCTTTTAAAACCGAAAAACATTTTCAAATAAAGTAATATTTCTTACTTTCCAAAAGTGCCCCTCCTCTCCTCTTATAAAAGGCCCCCACCTCTAGCTCATTTCACACACTCCACAAGCCTTTGGCTCGGCCAAACCCTGCCCATTTACTCTCTCCAAATCCCTATCGTCATCCTAGAGGATTCCCTTTGGTCAGAATCCTTTCAAAGAAAGCCTTTAGGCTCAAATCAAAAGGAGTTACACTTTTAAAGGTAATTCATTCTCTCATGTTCATTTGTTTTATTTTGCTTCTCCAACCCCCTAAACTCTTTTCTATTTACTTATTTTGTAACAAAAACAGTATATTAAATATACTAGGATGTTGTTATAAGATTTATTCGAGCTACACTCTCACACAACTACATCAAATGGTTAAAGAACATACGGTTTCTGTGGATGGCGAAATTCTGCCTCCCAAAACGATGATTGTTCAATACTGATTTAACACCTTCAAAGGTGGTCATTATGATGTAAATACTTTTATATATGATATATAATATGTTTATTTTTTCTCTTAAGCTTCTTTGTTTTCATTTTGGTCATACTTTTATGGTTTCCATTATGGGTAAACGCGATATCTTCATTTAAGGAAGTGTGGACTACTGCCCCCTCAAAGTGATTTGATTCGTTAAATACCATATGTGGGACGTATAAAGGATGGATAGATGATATTATATATTATATTATACTGTAATTATAATATACCTTTATATCATTATTATTACATTCTATAAAATACGAAATAGAAATGAAAGTAGCGTTTATGCGTACGTATGACTTACCGTCTCCATGAACGGTGCATTTCATTTCTTACCACTAAATGATTATGTAATGTTATAAATGCATGAATGTACTGGATATATGTGACATATATGATATCTAAGTCATGAATACAATTCTGGATATAATAATCATTTGGCCTCATGAACAACATGTAATTGTAAGAAGTCCACTTTCGACTTAAGAACCAAATATCGACAAAACAAATATTATTAACTTAAATGATTACATAATGTATATGACATGGTAATAAGTGATATAAAATGAATAATGAACTTGAAAAATGTTCTTAAGGAAGTAGAAATTAACTCAAGTTTATTATTCAGGAGATTAAAGAACGATCGAGTCAAGTCGGACCCGAGGTAAGGGATCCTACTCTTCTCTTTCTTTTTAAGTACACACTTTTATGTCATTCCTTTTAAAGCACATCTGTCTTGTTATTGGGATGATATTTTATATTACACTTACTGAAATTTTTATGTTCATGTGATTAGAGACCCTATTCTCTCTCATCAATCCATTTTGGATGTTTTGACTGGCGCCGTTAGGCTGCCGAACATTCGTAAGAGATCTAACCTCTCTCTTTCTTTTTAAGTACTCTCCTTTATGTCACTTATTTTATGATCCTCTTTGTAATTTTTGGGGATGTTCTTTTATATTACTATTGATGTACATTTTATTTTAATGTGATGAGATACCTTATTTGATCTCATCAATCCATATTCTGATGTTTTATGTGGCGTCGTTAGGCTGCCGAGTTTTCGTAAGGGATTTTTCATCTCACTTTTATTCCCGTGAGATTTATGCTACATTTGCCACAAATTCCATTGAGTGGTGTATTTACTGCCCATTATTATACTCTCTGTGTAATATACTTTCGTTTATCAGTATTTACATCAATGATCTATTTCCCTTCTTTCATGGGGTGTATGTTTTTAAAGATACCCAAGTCTGTAAGGGAACCTTTCATCCTCCTCTTTTTTAAAAGACTTATTTTGTTGGGTCTTTTAATTTACATATTGTTATGTTGTTAATATGTTCTCATATATCATTATTGATGTAAATTTTATGTCCAAGTAATGAGATACACTTTTTATCTCTCAACAACTCATTTTTGATGTGATGCCGTTAGGCTGTCAAGAGAACTTTTTAACCCAATTTCGATTTCTTTTGGTTCAACATGTAGTCATGGAATATGTCATCCATTGAATATGTGTGAATGACCTTTTATTGTTTTACTCTTAATATCCACTTATATTGGGTGTACTTATATTTTTCACACATATTTTTGAGATTGATTTGTCTTTAATTAAAGGATACCTTCTCTATAAGGGATTTCTCACATTTGACATTTCTATTGAGGGTTCATTGTTGTTATAAACAAATTCACTCTTATATGGTGTATATACTATCCATTGGAGTATTATATCATGAATCCATTTATTCTCATGATATTATAAATTTCTGACTAAATGTTATTCCTCAATTATTGTATTCATGTGTCTCTAATTTTGGTAAAACCCCTTAAACCAAAATATCGTTTTAAATGTTTTAATTATTTGTTCTTATTAATATCCATGTTTTGAAAATGGTTTTAAGGATTTATTTATATGGATATTAATGGTTTAAAATTTTAATCTTCAAGGTGGTATGTGACACTTTGATTCAAAAATCTCTTTATTAAATCTTTTAAATGGTTTTGGAAATGGTTTCTTTTTGAATGGATTCATTATGTCAATATACTAAAATGTTATATTGTGATTGAAATGTGGAAATGTTATGTTTCCTTTATGCATGTTTTATGTGATACATTTATGTTATGGTTCTTGGGAATTGTTATGAAAATGGGTGGTTTCATGATAAACTAAGGGCGAGTGAGCCCGATATAGCTCTCCAATGCATTGGGTAACGCGAAGGAGTGAAACATTGAGGTTTCTCCGAAGAGATTTAGGGAATATACTATGATGGGTATTCCAAAACGTAACCAAGAGGGTTACTCCCTACGTATGAATGTTATGAATGCCTCGAGTTACCTTTTATGTCTTATGATTTCTATGATTTATTCATTATTTGATATGCCTATGTTTTATGGGTAAAGTATGATTTCATTCTTATGTATACATGTACTCATGTTTCCTTTCCATATATTTATATCCCTTACTGAGATTTTTATGATCATCCAAGTTTTTGAAATGTTTTTCACAGGTCAAGGGAAGGGTTCATGATGTGATGATAATGACAAGGATATATCAAGAAAGAATCCATGTTTTATTTTAAATATGTTTCCGTTGATGGGAAGAATGAATACTGTCTTTTATGTAACCACTTTGTTTAAATGTGGAATGTAATGCATGATTAATGATCTAATTCTCTAAAACTCTAAACCTGAAAAGATCCTCAATGTGTAATCATGTAATAACTCAAGATTAAGTAATGTTTAAGGTTGGGGCCTTATAATATGAATTCTACTTTCTATAGTATCTTACAATGAATATGATATTTGGTATATTGTTTTCAAAACTACATTCTTTAAAGGGAAAATTTAGGAATATATCTATATGACACAAACTGAAGAGTTTTTTACTCAAGGTGATGATAAAAATATTTTGACTCAAGGTGATGATAAAAATATTTTCAATCTAATATTTGTTTTTGATTTATTATACTTCCTTCTAGATTTTTGGACATTGAAAATGGAATGATATGTTATTAAATAGTCTTATGGTTTAAAATTTTTGGAATGGATTAATATGAATGTTGTGTATTACTGAATAACATTTGAAAATCATTTTTTTGGTGGAAAATATATAAAGTAAGGATGGATGAAATTTCATTATTTTATTAAACTAATTATCTGTTAAATATTTATTTTGGCACTTTAGGTATAAAAAATTCTTATGGGATATTATTTTGAAGAGATAAGAGATGAAGTAGAAATTTATTGAATCAAATCCAAAGGATAAAATTAATCCTATAAATTATAAAGATATATTTCCTTATATTTTTTTATATTCTCATTTTCAACTATAAAGGAATTCATCATCATTAAGAAAAAAGACCTTGAAACAAAAAAAATTCATATTCACTGCATATATGATGAATCAAATGGTTATTTAAATCATCACATATATATAGCCTTTAGGACCTCAAATTTCCATTTATCATCCTCTTTCATATGAAAATATATCTCTACAACTCTATATAATTATTTATGCTTTTCTTCCATTACCATATATTCATTTCCCAATAATTTTCTCCTATATAAAATCTTAGTAATGTGTTGTTATTGATGACTATAAAAAATACCATTCTCTATTATTAATAAAACAATTCATTAGAATGTTTTACAATAAGGTTATTTTAAAAGGTCAAAAACTTGATTATTGTGATAAAGATTACATTGTGAGGACACAACTTATTTGTGAGGGAATAATTTAACACCATCAGATTTTAAAACTGGATCGTCATGTTCGATAGAGTGTATGAATTTAAACTCTATGAGTAAAAAAGAATGTAAAAATACTATGAATTTATAATATATTGAATTTTATATAAATTTAATCCATTATGTATCATGTGATGAATACAATTTTAGGATTAAAGGAAATGTGATAATCTATTAAAATAGTATTCTTCAAACATAACATTTATAACATAGGTATTTAATTGGAGGATATGAATAAGAGTAAAAAAATTTTGAATTTTTTTCACATGTATTATATAAATTAAATTGTATTGTATTTATTAGAAATAAAATAAGATCCATTTTAAGGATAAATTAATGTTTTCTAAAATACAATTTTTTTTCTGAAAATATGTTTAGTCACGCATTGCACACATAGTTCAAAATTATTTTTTACCACTTCTATAAAATGTAATTTTCAAAAATAAATTCAATTATTAATTAGTCATATGTAAATTTACATTGGGTACAATTATTGTTTTATTGATAAAATAATCTTTTTCACTAAATAGTGGAAAATAATGATTTTTGTAATATTGCAATTTATTTATCATAAAATAACTAATTTAAAAGAATATTTATGATTTATATTTTATTTGAGGTAATATATGTATTATTTAGTTATATTATATCCAATTACTTACATTTTAATATCTTTTATAATATATTCTAATATAATTTTATATTTTGGATTGAAACTCTTTTTTGGAAAACATTTTTAAAGTGAATTTTGTTTACCCATTTTTAGTATTTAAAATAGACTAGAATGGAAAATTATATTAAGATATTTATATATTATAAATATCTATTTGGAATTTAAAATTCATATAAAATGGATTTATATTTAGACAGTTAATATAAGATCACTATTTCCCTGAAAAATACAGTTATTGAAAACTATTTTTTTGCAGTATCTTTACGTTTTATTTTAAAAAGAATTCTTCCTCTTAGGGGAATTTAATTTAAAAAAATTGATTCCATAATTTTTATTATAATTTTTTATATAATATATTAAGGTAAAAATAATTTATCTCAATAAATAATTATTGAAAAAATTAAAAATTAATTATTATGGTTAAGGTGAAAACTGGTTTACCAATATGTAAAATTAAGAAGATAATAGTTGAAAGGACTTAAAATTTATAAAAAAACCTATTATGGAACTATTTCAACCTTATCGCCTTGAATTTTATATAATTATATATTTTGGAGGGTTATTTCATGATAAATAATTGGTAATCACTCTATCATTCAAAAAACAACCTTGGTGTCCTCTCCCCCACCAATAAAGGCCACCCATATCCTCTGCACTTCACACTTCTAAACACTTTTTTCAAACAATATATACTAAAATATATTCCTTAATTTTATAAAAACATCTTATAGGCCGAATTTGTTTTATTAAAACCCTGCTATGAAGGTTTTAGGAAAAAATCTATAGAGGCTCTCTAAATAAGAGGTAAAATTATTAAAAGTGCGTATATGTTTTATTTCTTCCTCAACCTACTTCAAATATTATTAAAATACTAAAATATAATAACTAGAATATTAAATATATAATGATATTTTATTATTTAAATAAAATAATATATATCCATCTCAAATTTCATCAAATGGGAAATGATATTGTCGATCATGTGTGCTGTGAACTACCACCTTGCAAAGTGGTGTAATTCATTTTCCATCCTCATATTTCATGGATAGATATAATTATTAACTAATAATTTTTATATTATATTTATGAAATTATTATTTTTATTTAATTATGATATCACATATAAATTCTTACATTACATTCTGTGGGGGATACAATAATATAGCCTTTGTGTAAGATATACTAACACTTCACGATGAAATTTGATTCACTTTTCCCTAACACATTGTATGGAAGGTAGTAAAGATAATATCAATGAATATATGTGATATTATTACAAAAAAATACTTTTTGAAACATAATATCATTACAAACATCTTACCATTAAATCATTTTGAAAATACTAATGTCGAATGTGTGTACGTGTGTACTACCACCTCCATGCAGAGATGTAAAATATTTTTCATTTTATTTTTACATACATGTTAATATGGCTGTATTTATTCAATATAAATGTTATATATACATATATAATAATGATTATGTATTGACGAGTTAGTATTTATTTTTCTTTTTTCTGTCTATCTAGAAAAAATGGAAATAACATTTACATATACGTATTGTATACTATCTCTATGAACAGATTAATTCATTCCTTATATCTAGATTTTATAGATTACACCAAACACATATATAATGGATATATATGTGATATTTGTATAATTTTTTAGATTATGTACATTAATTAATGTTTATTAATGTAAAAGGACACCAATTAAAAAAGCCAAACATATATGCCATATGATGCAATTATCACCTAAAACATTGATTTTAAAAAATTATTATCTATAAAAGGGTTATAAAATAAAATAATGAAATAATATATGGTATTAAATATATTATAATTAATTATTAATATCTTAATAATAAATTTATATTTATAAAAAATGTGTTATAGACACCAACGAATGAAATCAGAACTAAGGTATGGGTTTCTCGCCTGACTTTTACTCCAGTGAGTTATATGCCATATTCACCACAGAGATCATTTTTTGGTGTATATACTGATAATTTTTTTGTTTTATATATTTCATAACCTAATATTAAATATATTTAATTTTTATATTTATTATATTTCAAAAGTTGACGTTATGATTAGAAATATCTCAAATTTATAAGACTTCATTTCACAATCTAATCTGTATTTGATTCTATTTATGTTAATGTATCCATTAAGTAAACTATTTGAAATTTAATTCATAAAGTAAATATATATTCATAAAATATATTTTTTTCTAAGAATTTTCAAGTAATAGTCCAATTTCACCAACCTTTTTACTTAAAATTATTTAGAAAAATGTTTTGGATAAAATTTCACATTATTTTTCTCTTCAGTTGAAAATCATTTTTCATCCAAATCCATGATTTCAGAAAAATGTCTGGTAATTTTTTAAACTTTATAAATATAATTTAGAATGGAAATTTTGACTAGTGTATGACATTTTACACAGTGTTATAAAAGTAATATTCATATAATTTTACAAATTATTCTTATATTTATTTTACTAAAAAAATTTATTGAATCAATTTTTCAAATATTAAATATATCATAATTGTCACACCCATTAATTTTTAATAAAATTTATTATTCATTTAATTTACATTCCTGATTTTTTTGGGGGTTTACCACTCATTTTTTTGAAAATGGTGGGTTTTGAATATTTGGGCCAAACCTTGAGCCCAATTCCAGATTTAAAAACAAATTTCATTTCATCTATAATTCCTTCAATTTTTACTATTTTATACCCATTACACTTCCCAATTTCAATACCCTGAGATATTAAAATCACCATTTCCTTTTTGACCACATAGAAATCAAAAATCATGATGGATTTGGGTTTTTGATTAAGGTAATGGGTCTGCCCGTAAGACCATTTCCTGCTTGAAATTAATTTTTTAAAATTTCAATATCTCATTCGTTTTTAACTTTTTTGGTGATTCGACTACCAAATAGAATCCAAGAACATCAGGATCACCCCCCTTATCACTTTTTACCCTTTGGAGTTCATATCCCCTGCAGATAAGGGCGATCTTTCTCAATATTTCTCAAATCAACTAGATTTGATAAGGTAAAATTATTGTTTCATAACTACATATATTTTCAGTATTTTTACACAAATTCAGTCCCCACAGGACCTAATAAAAATAATTCAATCCTCCATACCATTTATGGGTACTTAAAGTTAAAATATTGTTGGATGGGGGCCGATTACATCATGATTTATTAAGTAAGAGAATTCCTTTATGGTTCCTTCCATCCCCTTTTAGTTTTATTTCCTCTTTATTGAATTTACCCAAATCCAGAAGATGGGGTTCTTTCTTAAGGTCAGATTTGGTGTCTTTTGGGACAATTATTGTGTTTTAGGTCTGGATTTATATTCCTTGTGGTGTAGTGGTGGTGCGTTTAAGGTTTCACACCAAGTTTTTTGGGTTTCGACTCAAAAGGGTAGGTGATTCCATGTGTAACCATTTTATGATGAGTTAGCTTGCTTGGTTTATTAATTGAGTATGTTTATATTCTCTTTTGGGTGGTTTGAAAACTGGTTTTTATGCATTTGGTTAAAAATTTAATTTTTTGTTCTATTTTGGCTTGATATTGGGTACTTTTCATGTGTGACTCTTGGGGAAATGTTTGGGTTTATTTTATAACATATGAAAGGGATTT
The DNA here is from genome assembly GCA_963277665.1 of Viscum album. NCBI lineage: Eukaryota > Viridiplantae > Streptophyta > Magnoliopsida > Santalales > Viscaceae > Viscum > Viscum album. The sequence continues at coordinate 216,318,962 of OY728164.1, forward strand.
ATTAGTCATAAAAGGGGATTAAAATTCTGGTTTTTTAATTCCTTATTATCATGTGGGCCTTGAAAAAAGTTTTTTGAATGAGTTTTAGGAGTAAAACATTGTTTTACTTCTTGAAAGTTATTTATGAAAACGTGTGTTTTTCATGTGTATCTTTGTGGTATTATTTGATATATTTTCATAACACTCGAGGGTAGTTTAATACTTGTTTTAGGGCTGAAAATTCTATTATGGATAGGTATTGGTATTATTCTGGTTTTGAATGAGGGTTTAGAAATGGATTTATTGTGCAAAAAATGGTTATACCCTTTGGGTTTGTTTTATAAAAATTGAAAATGTATTATTTGGTTAAAAAAGTTAGGAAAGAGTGTGTATGCACTGTTTGGGTGAGTGTGTTCACCTAATGTGGGTTTTTTAATGGTAAAGTGGTGATTTTAGATGTCAAACATTTTTAGAATGTTTTATAAATTTCTGAAATGTTTTACTAATTTTTGTTTTGTGTTCGAAACATGGGAGTGCAATGTTTCGTGTGAGTTTATTGATAAATTGAATTGTGATTGTGAGAATGGTATTATGTGACATGTGTGTGGACTGTTATGTGAGTTGAATATCTTGTAATGGTTTTATAAACATGTTTAAAGGATTTGTGGAAGTGTAAACAAAATGTGAAAATTGTTGTAGGCTATTTTGGTGTGAGTGTGATTTCAAAATGCATTGAATGAAATATGGAATTTGTGACTTGTGTGATGTACATGGGTATGTTTGGTTAATGTGTGATGTGGATGTGATATTTTCATGTGAAACCTATATTTCTTGGATTTTTTATCTTGTTTGATCACAAAGGGAAAACCCACGTATCTAGGTGGGTGGACATATACTAGTATACTTGTGAATTAGTGGGGTTTGGACTCAGTTTCACTTGGCAAGATTGACACTTACAACTCTCAATAAACTATGATGATGATGATGATGATTGGGGAACCCTAGGTCATGGGTATGATCTCTACTAGGGTCTCGTACAGGAGAACGAATATTTTTTGTGGTTACTCTCACCGAGATATGAGGTACCTGGGACCCACAACCAGCTAGTGCCTAGGGGTTATTTCCTATTACATGTTCTCATCAGATCCTTTGTATATACCATCAGTATACATTATTTGTGGCTGGAAAATTCAGTAGTTTTTTATTTATTTTAAAATAGTTGGTCCTTTAAAATTAGCCAACATGAAAATTGTTTTCATTTATTATTGCATCCTTTAGAAAATTGAAACATGCATTCCTTATTTACCAAACATGAAATTCTTTTTTTCATGAAATTTTTATCACATGGAATCTTTTAGCAGTAGTATCCATCTGGGCTTTCACTCACACCATACATACACCATTGGGTGTAAGTATATTTTCTTATTTTATGACACAAGTTTGGGTATAAGTTTTAAGCCATTGGTTCGGGTTTTTATCGGTCCATCGTGATGTAGTGTCATGGAGATGGATTGAGGGCAGTGCCTCTTTCCATGTGGATGTTCTTGGGATGTCTTTTAGTGGGTTTGTACCATTTTTATGGTCTTTAAACACTGTTTAAAATTGTCTAATTTAGTTGTGAATTTTAGTAAATGATGTTTTGGTTTGAAAAATCTAGATTTGATTTTTTGGATTCATTTGTTGTTTTATGTATACAAACTTTGGTAAACCATTTCCAATTTTCAGTTTTTGATACCCATTAACTTGTTCCAGCCTGTGGGGATCGGGAACGCCCTTCGGGCCTTGTCACGGGCGGGGATTGGTGCCAGTTTTGGTGGCGATTAAATTCGGTTCGTGAAAAAATGATATCAGACCAGGTTAGCTCTATTTGAGTCATGTTATTTGGGAAATAGTCAGTTTTGTATTGAGTTAAGATTGTCGAGACATGAAATTCAGGTATTGGGCAGTGTTCTTGATCACCCCACCTCATGTCGGGATTCATGTCACTAGGGGATGTCAGGATTTATCTATGTCTTTTGGTTTTCTTGGTCTGATGATGATTATGAGAAATGGAAAGAGAGTTGGGTTAATGGTCTTAGTGAGCTCGTAGGGTCAGGCAAGCCATGTGGAGCTGGGGATATTCCCTAGAAAATTATTTTTTATGGTGATGTGAATGGAATATGGCTTCCAAACATATGTCCATGTCATCCAATGAAACTATTTTCATCTCGAATTGGTTTGTTCTTTAGTTTTGAAATCATGGAATGTTGGTTTTAAAGTGACTTGGTTTTACGAATCGTAAAGTTTTTGTGAAATTATTTTCAAATAAACAGGGAATTTTATGATTTATGAAATGGTGGAACTGAATTTTCAACATTATTTTGAAATGTTAAATAGTGTTCTTACACCTCTTTTGAAATTAGGAACCATATTGAAGTTGGTTTTCTAATGTGTTTCCAATAAATTTTTCTAATCAATTAAAGGGTGTTCTAAGGGGATGATATGTTTTCCAACTGATGTGAATAACTTGAAAGTGAGTTCTTTTATAAATTGTTTTGTCCTTATGAATAGTTTTGTATGATGTGAATTGATATTTTGATCTCATTTTTAGCAGTTTTGAGAAAAAAGATGCGTTGGTTGACCATTTTGTTTTTGAAAAGTGGAATGAATTTTCATTTTAACCATTGGTATTTCCCTGAGCGACCACATGCATAGGGTTATATGGGATGATGGATGGTTGATGGCCTGAATGGATGAGTTTAGGGATGAATATGAGGAGGGTGCCTAGTGTGGCACGGAAACATGCATGTGTGAGGCCCATAGGGTACCATTGGTGGATACACTAATTGCTGAACCGTTGGTTTTCCATGAAATGCTTTTAAAGAAAAACATGACTTCTTGAAGAATTGTTTGGGATGGATTATATTATGTGTTTTTGGAAAATTTTGATGTTGTGGGATGTTTTGTGTCCATGAACCCCTCCTGTTCAAACTATGTTTTGGGTTTGTGTTTGATCAGTATGCTGGGAAGAAGGTCCAGTTAGTAGTCTGCAATGATATATGTTTCGGGACACCTTTAAGGTGGTTCCATTAATGAGTTTGGATTTGTTTTATGGCATGTTTTTACCAATGGACCATCTTGGTTGGGTCATTGGGTTCTCTCATTGGATAAGGTACGCCCCCATTATGGTTTAGTGCACAACTGAAGTGCAACCCGGATTGATTCGCCATTAGAGAATCATCCAATTGATCAATGTAAGGAATCATTTCATGATCATTGTGGAATGAGTCTACACCATTTACTTTATTCATTTTTTACATAGCCTCTTTTTGTGTAAGAGTTCTCATGGATGGTTGAAAGATACCTTAGTTTCTTGAGCTACCTGATTCGTCGAAGGTGAAAATTGTCTGGGGTTGTCAGTATGAATAGTGTCTAAGAGGGCCTCAAAGTCCTTCATATTTTCATTGAAGAAGGGGTTTATGATAAACAACCAATTTTGGTAATATGTCCATGAGAGGCTGTTATAGCCACTTTCTAGAATGTTGTGATGTTTGGGGATGCTGTATAAGCCCCCCTCCTTGTATTTTTCTAATAGTCGCTTCGGTCATGTTTGGTGACATGTTGTGATGTCGCGTGCTCATTTGATTATAAGGTGAAATTGTACAATATATAGTGGTTCTATTTTTTCAGAAGTTTTTCTACATTTGTTAGATCTCGACATCCTCTATTTTAGAGAAAGGTTTTTATATGTGTCCTTCATTCTGTTTTTTTTCTCCCCCAATGAAACATGGTGTGATGTTATTGAATTCTCTAAACCCTTATTTCACTGAATTTCAAAGTTAGGGTAAAGTGAGTTTTGAAGTGTGTTATGTCTTGGTGAACCCATCTGGGATTTCATGTAGTTGTTTGTAGAATCAAAGGAAAAAAATTTATTCAGGGGTTTCCAAATCCGAACTGCGAGGCCAAAGATGCTTAAATCCTTCCATATCCATCCATAGGTCCTGGAGAGAAGCTGGCACGTAGTCAAAGGAAATGTAAGTGTTGTTGTTAACCTTGTACAATTAACTAATATTAGTATGAGATATTGGAATATTTTAAACATTTGGTGTTTTCATCTTTCTTTTGTTGTTCCCATTCTGTGGAAAGAGGTGTAGGGCCTCATCCCCTTGTTATCTCCCAATGACTTTCTCATCCCATTTGGTTTACTTTAGGTTTGGGGGAATGGTTTTGGATTTATTTGTACATGTTTAGTGCACATTTAGTAGTAATCATTCACCAGAAAACCATGTAGGTATAAGGATCCACATGCTTAGCGCACAGTTTCCCAAACTGGGCGGGCTAACCGTGCAGTCGTCCAAACTCTTTACGTTTTGCAGTTTTTCTGTGTCCTCCCATATTGGTTAGTTAAGAAAGTTTGTTCTAATGATTGGGAGACCCCTAATGAGTATCATGTATATTATTTTGAAAATGCATAATGGGATTCTACCCCTTGTACCGTGGATTTTTTTCGGGGCTCCACTATTAGTGTCTTGATTCTGTCTTAGAAAATAAATTTAAGTTGTCTCGTATGGATGGGTAGCCCATATGTGTATCCTTGTACTAGTAAATCACTTTTTTCCTTGGTATCGGCTTTGATGTGGGTAGTATAATTCATAGATATATAACCACCTACATCTTCCTTGGGTAAACGTTGAGGTTGGAGAGTGCCCAATGGTTCAGTTATATCAAGGTAAGTATAGCCATGTTCGATGTTCTTGTCTGTTTGGGTAAATTTCATGAAACTTGTTCAGATAGTGTTTGAGGAGTTTTTTTATAAAAAATCATGAAATTTCATGATCATTTCATTAAAGAGTTGTCTGATTTGTTTGTGAAATTTTCCTTCCTTAATTGATCACTAGAGGTGTTTTGGCCTTTGGGTCGATGCTTAGCAAAGGAGTCCATTTCTGTCTTTCAGTTGGGTTTGGTTTTTTCTTTGTCCATGATGTGGATTTTTTAGGGTGGAAAATTTTATGGTGGGGATAATTGTCACACCCATGATTTTTTTAAATTCATTATTCATTTAATTTCCATTCCTGATTTGTTTTGGGTGTTTATCACTGATTTTGGTGAAATTGATGGGTTTTGAAAATTTGGTCCAAACCATGAGACCAATTCCAGATTAAAAAAATTCATTTCTTTTATTACTCTTTAAATATTTACTATTTGATACCCATTCCACTTCCCAATTGGCATACCCTGATATATTGAAATCACCATATCTCTTTGGACCACATTGAAGTCCAAAATCATGATAGATTTGGGTTTTTTATTAAGGTAATGGGCTTGCCTATAATCCCATTTCCTACTTCAAATTATTTTTATTCAATTTCAATATCTCATAAGTTTATTAATTTTTTCGGTGATTCGACCTCCAACTCGAAGCTATACACCTTAGGCTCACCCCCCTTTATCGCTATTTCTATTTTGGAGCTCGTATACCCCGCAGATTAGGGCGATCTTTCTCAATCATTCTCAAATAGACCAGATTTGATAAAGTAAAATGATTCTTTTATAACCCCATAAATTTTCAGTCATTTTCCACAAATTCGGTCCCCACATGACATAATATAAATCCTTCAATCCTCCATACCAGTTTGGGGTACTCCAAGATTCAAATATTGTTGGATTGGCTAAGATTTCCTCCGGATTTTTCAAGTAAGAGAATTCCTTCTTGCTTCCTTCCATCGTCTTTTAGTTTATTTCCACATTATTGAAGATACTCATATCCAGAAGATGGGGTTCGATGCTAAGGTATTATTTGGTGTATTTTGGGTCATTTATTGTTGTTTAGGTTTGGATTTATATTCCTTGTGGTATAAAAATTGCAAATGATTTATTTGGTTAAACAATGTTGGGAAAGGGTGTGTATGTACTGTTTGGGTGAGTGTGTTCACCTAATGTGGGTTTTTTAATGGTAATGTGGTGATCTGAGATGTCAAACATTTTTAGAATGTTTTATAAATTTCCAAAATGTTTTACTAAATTGTGTTTTGTGTGCGAAACACGGGTGTGGGATGTTTCGTGTGAGTTTTTTGATAAAATGAATTGTAAAGGTGAGAAAGGTATTATGTGACATGTGTGTGGGCTATTATGTGAGTTGAACATCTTGAAATGGATTTGTAAAATTTTTTAAAGGATTTGTGGAAGTGTTAAATAATTGTGAAATGTGTTGTAGGAAATTTTGGTGTGAGTGTGATTTCGAAATGCATTTGAATGAAAAGTGGAAATTGTGACTTGTGTGATGTACATGGGGAAGTTTGGTTAATGTGTGATGTGGAAGTGATAATTGCATGTGAAAACTATATTTCAGGTATTATTGAACTTGTTTGAGAACAAAGGGAAAACCCGGGTATCACGGTGGGTGGACGTATACTAGTATGCTAGTGAATCTATGGGGTTTGGCCTCAGTTTCACATAGCAAGATTGATGCTTACAACACTAACTAAACTATTAAGATGATTTTGATGATTGGGGGAAAACAGGTTATGGTTATGATCCCTACTAGTGGATCGTCCATGAGAACAGAAATTTTTTGTGGTTACTCTCATCGAGATATGAGGTACCTGGGACCCACAGCTAGCTAGTGCCTAGGGGTTATTTCCTATTACTTGTTCTCATTAGATCCTATGTACTTACCATCGGTATACGGTATTGTTTGATGGAAAATTTAGTAGCTTTATTATTTATGTTAAAATTGTTGGTCCTTTATCATTAGCCCACTTAAAAAATGTTTTCATTTATTATTACATACTTTAGAAAATTGTAACAAGCATTTCTTATTTACCAATCTTTCAATTCTTTTTGTCATGAATATTTTATCACATGGAATCTCTCAGCGGTGGTATCCAACTGGGATTTCTCTCACACCCTACTTACACCTTTGGGTGTGAGTAGACTTGCTTATTTTCTGACACAGGTTTGGTTACAGGTTTTATTCCATTGGTTCGCATTTTTAGCGGTCCATTGTGATGCAGTGTCGTAGAGATGGCTTGAGGGTGGGAACTGTTTCCCTGTAAAGGTTCTTGGGACATCTTATCAAGGGTTTGTATCTTTGTAATGGTCTTCAAACATTGTTTATAATTGTGTAATTCAGCTCTTCATTTTAGTAAAAGATGTTTTGTTTTGAAAGTTCCAAATTTTATTTGTTGGATTCATTTGTTTTTTAAAGTATACTAACTCGGGTAAATAATTCCCAATTTTCATTTTTTTGATACCTAGTACTTGTACCAGCTCGTGGGGATTAAAAATGCCCTTCGGGCCTTGTCACGGGCGGGGTTTGGTGCCAGTTTTGGTGGAGATCAGATTCAGTTCGTGACAATAATTTCCCACCATCATGACAATTATATGTTTTGAATATTATATTAATTAATTAAATAATTTTTTAAAATAATTTTTTTTTTCAAAATGTTTAGTCAAATCATTGTTTGAAATGATTATTTTCAATGTAGAAGCTGATATTTTCCTCAAGAATTTTCTTAACTAATGTATTTTGGTTTTTCTATACCTCAATGAAAAATGTTAACTTACCATAATTTCTATTGGTAATATGTATTATTAATATTATCATTATGATTTAACAACATGGTTTATGTATATTTTATTGGGATATACTATTTTGATACGATTCACCATTTAAACCTGGACAGTGTATGATTATTTTTATTGATTGGGGAAAGTATTAAAATTTCATTTGATAGTTTTTAAAATACAATTGTTTTTGTGGATTATGTTTCATCTCATTCATATTAGTAATGAATTGGACTTACTACCTGAGAGGTGGGACCTTCTATAGGACCTCGATGATTTGGTAAGTCTCATGAGACAAACTAGCTCATGAATATGGACAAGACCTTACCCATTTTTGTAATATATCATGGGAATATTCTATTAAGGTATGGATAGGATATTTCTAATTACTTATTACGTCATTATGATATTATTTATTATTGTTCCATATGATAATTTTATTAGTTATAATATTCATGATTATGTTTCATGATCATTTGATTATTTAAATGGTATTATTTGATCATCATTGATTCATACCATAAAATTATCAAATAATCTATTGAATGTAATTTTTTTTAGTTATTTACCATAATATATTGACTATGATTATATATTCATGATATCTTTGGTAATACACATACCTTTACTAAGCATCTGAGAATACACATTTCTTATGTTTTATTTCCCCTAGGATACCCAGAAGTGTTTTATAATTGATATTTAGGGATACTATAAAGGTAAATATGATGTTATCATAGAATAAGAATTTTTAATTTTAGGTTTTAAATAATAATTTAAAATCAAATCATTCATTTAGTTTACCAACAATAGTTATTTTTTTTCTCAGGATGAGATTCATTGTATATTATATTACTGTAATAAATTATCCACGAACTCTTGGGTACTAGATTCACAGTATTTTAAAACTAATTTTATAAAAAATATTTATAAAAATGTATATAGAAGAGAAAGATCAAATATTTCTCCCCATAGAGACTTAAATGTAAACGATCATGTATATTGTGGAGAATGTGAAATAAAATCTTACCTCGTATTTGACTTCCTTATTTGGGTTTTAACCTCCTGTATAATTAATATAACAATATTATAAATATATTATTTAAACATATTCATATATTTAATATCATATATGAATTATTTATAACATGTTATCTACCATTTATTTATAATTTTTTTTATAATCCTTATTCTGCGTGATAACTGATCTGTTTTTCATATATGTTTTGGTGAGGTAGTTTTGGAAATTTTACTTTGATTTGGGGAATATCATCCCAATAATTTAAATCATGATAGGATTATCATGTTTATACATATATAGGGTTACTCCTATAAATTATAAATAGAAAAATTAATTACATATTTTACACGTACGCATGAGTAAAATTATTTTATATTATAATAAAAAACAAATCAAATCGATTCATGGAGATGGTAGTCCACACGTATGCACGAGAAAAATTATTTATTTCAATAGATTTTAAGGTAAGAATGTTAAAGTGATATTATCATTATATAGATTTAATTATGTCATAATTATTGTATATAAACATTATATCGATTACAATAATCACCCATGGAATATTTTCCTGGGATGTGAACTATATCTCCTCATTGAAACAATATGTCATATATATGCACAAGTGAAACCTTAAGTTTAAATTTGATGGGATGTTGGTTTTATTATGGTTATTTAATAATAAATATAACATTTTAGAATATTTATGATACTAAATTTATTATTTTATATAAATTTCAGAAATTTAGATAATGAAAAGAAAAACAAAAAAAGAAAGTGATCGGTTAAGGTGATTACTTCTCCTTTGAAATATATCCTTTAAATCCCTTTTTAAGGGACCTATGATAAGTTTTTTTCTATAAATAGATCCTCTATAATTGTTATATTAATGTTTATGAGGGATGTTTTTGTCATTTAGTTGACAAAGATGGATTAATTTAGTGTAAATTGGTGAGGAATAGGTGCCCTTTTATAAATGGGGTGAGGGTTACTTTTGGAATTGATTAAAGGATTAAATTACAATAATTTCATTATCAAGGAAAATTATTCCAATTTTACTATGATTAAAACATATCATAGTACATGGTTGAGATATTTGGTTATTCAAGCTTTTCTTTCAGTTTAAATCCTTACTTGACATAGTTTTACATCAATTTTTGTAATGCATCTTTTGTAATTAAATGATTATAAATTTATATATAAGAGGAAAAATGGATCATAAATAGAAAAGGGATAAAATTTTAGACCATATTATATCCACCTTATTCACTTTAATTATTTTAATTATTTTTAATTAACTTATTAAGATTTTATTTCAATAAATTATCACGAATTACAATTTTGACACTATTAATTTATTTTGACTTTAAATCCATGTAAACAAGGATGGATTTAGAATATATTTATTTTAAACACTATTAATATGTAATATTCCTCTAAAAAATTATTTGATAAAAATAAATCTCTCAAAAAATATAAATTTAAAAATGTTTTTATCATCTTTTATTTTTCAGTTTTTATTAAATATAGTACTATCAATGAAAAGTATTTAAAGTAATTATAAAATTAGTAAAAATTATAAATACATTATAATCAATATTATAATATCATTATTCAAAAAAAATATTAATATTTGTTCCCAAATGATTTTTTTTCAATATAAACACATAAATGTTATTTAATTATAAGAGAGTCACTTTTTGTAACTTTATTTGATCTAAATTTTATATATGTCATTATTATGGAAAATATTCCATTAAAAAATAATTTTTTATCTTGAGATTATAGGTCATGAATTTAATATATCCAATAATATTTTAGATGAAAATTTATGACCATATGATTTTTTATCCAAGTTTATCTTCATTTGCCTATTATAGAGGTGAAAACTTTTACAACAGTTTATATTAGCAATGCCTAAAAAAGTGTCATATATATAAAATATGGAAATCATGATTCCAAATAAAGAATCGGTTTGATAAAATTAAATACCTACATTTTTTGTAAATTAATTTTCATATAAGTACATAAAATATGATGAAAACCATTTTATATAAAATTATAGTGTTTAATCTTAAAACTGTGTTTATATTTTTTCTCATTCCAATATTAAATATTTTATTAATGATATAACATTTGATTGAATATGTAAGATAAAAATTTCAGTAAAACAATTCACTAGAATTGATAAATTTAAATTATTATGATAAAAATACATTGGGTTCCTGAAAATATTTTTTTATAAAAATCACTCCTTTTTTAAAAAAAAATTTATTTAATTTTCATTTATTATCAATTGATAACAAATGAATTGATTTTATACATTATTAAAATAAATTTTATTCTTAATTTATTCAATAATATTTATATCCTCCATCCTAATGGAAATGTTATAAATATTAAATAATAGTGTAATAGAAAATTGTAGTTCTCTTAAACTCGTTGTTGTTTATAATGAATGCTATGAGAGAAATAAAATTTATAAGTAATAAATAAATTATCATAACATGGTGTTAACAAATTATATTCTTTTGAAATATTATTTTTACCCCTCTTGAGTTTTATTACTATATTGGAACACAAATGTTTTTGGTTCATGGTACTGTCCCAATTATTTTAGTCTGTGGACATATAAGGATAATTATTCTCCATTTCCAAATCCCTATTAAGAAGTGGTACTATTTATTTCAAATACAGTTTATATAATGATATATAGTGAGTGTAAGGAATATTATTAATATGGGAAGAGTTTGAATTCCATATTTATCATGATACTCTAATGTACTGAATATGTGATTTGGTTTCAAAATACATTGGGTGCCTAAAAATAATTTTTTATAAAAATCAATCATTTATTTTTAAAATTATTATTTAATTTTCATTTATTATCAATTGATAACAAATGAATTTATTTTATACATTTTTAAACTGAATTTTATTGTTAATTTATTCAGCCATATTTATATCCTCCATCCTAATGGCAATGATATAAATATTAATTAATAGATTAATTGAAAATCATAGTTCTCTTAAACTCTTTGTTGTTTATAATGAAAGGTATGAGAGAAATAAAATTTATATATATTAAATAGTTTATAAAATCATGGGGTTTACATATTATATTCTTTTGAGATTTTTTTTACCACTCTTGAGTTTGATTACTATATTGGAACCCAAATTTATTTGGTTCATGGTATTTTCCCTATTATTTTAGTCTGTGGACATATAAGGATAATTATTCCCAAATCCCAAATCCCTTTTAAGAGGTGGTACTATCTATTTCAAATACATTTGATATAATGATACATATTGAGTGTCGGGAATATTATTAATATGAGAAGAGGTTGAATCCCCTCTTTATCATGATACTCTAATTTACTGAATATGTGATTTTGGTTCAAAATACAATTGGTGCCAAAAAATATTTTTTTATAAAATCATGGGGTATACAAATTTAATTATTTTGACATATATAATTTACCCCTCTTGTGTTTTATTACTCTATGGGCTCCCAAATGTTTTTTTGTAAAGGTATATTCACTATTATTTTACTCTGTAGACATATATGGATAATTATTCCCTATTCCTAAATCCCTTTTAATATGTGGTATAATTTATTTTAAATACAGTTGATATAATGATACATAGTGAATGTATGAGATATTATTAATATGGGAAGTGGTTTAAATCAACCTCTATCGTGATAATCTAATGTAATGAATAAGTGATTTTGATTCAAAATGCATTGGGTGCCTAGAAATAATTTTTTTTAAATCATGGGGTTTAAAAATTATATTCTTTTGCCATATTTTTTTACCCCTCTTGAGTTTGATTACTACACTAGCACCCTAATGTTTTTGGTTCAATGTATTTTCCCTATTATTTTAGTATGTGGAAATATAATGATAATTATTCCCTCTTCCCAAATCCCTTTTATGAATTGGTACTATCTATTTTAAATACCATTGATATAATGATATATAGTGAGTGTATGGAATATTATTAATATGGGAAGAGGTTAAATTCGGTCTTTATCAGGATACTCCAATGTACTGAGTATGTGATTTTGGGGGAGCTACATGACAAGAGTGTGTAAGTGTTTATCAAGATCCCTTCACCATAATTATTCATATAATTTTACTATATTGATCCCATGTGTAACTTCTCGACCCAAACCACTGAGTATGATCTAGACTGCCACAGGATCCCATGTGATCTAACTTATATGAAAGTGGCTAGAAAATATCAGTGATGGTCTATGTCAATTGGTTGGGAGACACTACCATGGGTATCATTTCATCAATAATATAAAAATAAATAAACAGACAATAACTATAAAAATGAATAATTTGATTAATCTGGGGGAAATATACGATGGAAAACATTTCATAGAGTCGAATGGTATTATAATATGGTATATCAAACTATAGTAATATATAAGGATAAATAAATAATAAATTGTAGGGTCCTTATTAATTCATCCATGGTCGCTTATAGATCTGTTCTCCTCTACTCAACCATCCACTATAGAGACTTTTACATTTTCCAAATCTATATCATGAAATCATCCTGAAAATCAAAATTACTCTGTAGGATCTGAGTACAGGAATCACTAAGACTATATTAATGTTTCATAAACCTAATTCAATCAGATATTAAAAGTGTATTCTATAGTAATACTAAATTTTTAATGGTAATATTCATACAATCCAAAAAATAGTGGCCTTGTGTTAACCATTACAAAAAAATCCCTCATTTTTACATTTTATATATCAATGTTAAAATTATAATGAGTGTGGTCAACAGTAACCAAAATATCCATGAAGCTAGTATTCCAGTATCTCATCATCCTCATGTTATCATTTGTATAGTATTCATGGTGTCCTCTAGATATCATGGGTGTCATGATTCCCAACATCATCTAGTTATCCTCCTTGATACATCAATCACATGAAAAATTATATATACCAGGACAACTCATGTGAATCCATATCATAGTCTCCATGGGGTCCTCATGAATCTACCATTTATTCAGGTATATCTTCCCTAGCATCTAATTTCCATAACATTACACCTCTAGGGGATAAACGTGTCATGATGACACACCTATGTCGAGTACCATGAAAAATACAAATTGGAAATGTAACAGATAGAAAAGTTATATAATACATAGTATTACACATGGAATCAATATCACAGAGCGTCTTATGGGATTCACACCCACCTATAGAAGAAACACAATCAATAATGGCCATCAATTAAGTTAAAATTATTTTTTTCATGTAAAAATGTGTAAACTAGATCGCAATAATTTATGTAACATGTTAAATTATAGTTTTTCACATTATCTATAAGCCCACAGCCTTAAAAATTACTTAATATTGAGATACTTCAATAATACACCTTGAGGATCTTTTTCGGTTTAGAGTATTAGATAATTAGATCATTAAACATGCCTTACATCCCACATTTAAACATAGTGGTTACAATAAAAGATAGTATTCATTTTTTCCCATCAACGGAACATATTTAAAATAAAACATGGATTAATCCTTGAAACTTCCTTGACACTATCATCATATCATGTACCTTTTCCATGACCTATGAAAAAAATTTCAAAATCTTTGGATGATCATAAAAAGAATAGTAACAGATATAAAATTATGGAAAGGAAACATGAGTATATATATACACAAAAATCAATGAAATCATACTTTACTCCTAAAACATTAGCACTTTAACATACCTCATCAAATCATGAATAAATTATAGAAATCATAAGACATAAAGGTAACTTGAGGCATTCATAACATTCTTACGTAGGGAGTAACCCTCTAGGTTACGTTTGGAATACCCATCATAGTATATTCCCAAAATCTCTTTGGAGAACCCTTTAAGTTTAACTCCTTCACATTACCCAATGCATTGGAGAGCTATATTGGGCTCACCCTCCATTAGTTTATCACGGAACCAACCATCTTCATAATAATGATCAAGAACCATAACATAATCGTATCACACAAAACATGCATAAAGGAAACATAAAATTTACACTTTTCAATCAAAAGTTGTCAATACAACACATTTATATAAAAACATTATGAAAACCATTTTCAATACCAAAATAAAAGAAAAGTAAAACATGGTATTTATTTTTCTTTTAAAAAAATTTATTTCTAGTAGAGGAAGCCGAAACTCAAATAATGGTCATGGCAGCGAAGAAGTCGTTGACGCTGCATACGTACGACAAAACAATCCCTTTTGTCATTTAGTAAAATGGTTCGTATATAAAAGATTCATTTTGGATAAACGTAAAAGTCAAAGAGGTTTATACAGCGTATAAAAGAAGGTTGTGTATAAAACAAAATATGCCTCAATGAATGGAGATTGAGATGATGTACCATAGAAAAAATAGATCTATTATGTGTATTCACTATAAGTACACATAAAAAAAGTTCAAATACAAGATAGTACAAAATAATATCATGACATAATTTGAAATTAGGAGATTAACACAAAGAATGGAAATTGGGTTAAGAAGTTCCCATACCTCAGGTCCGACTTGAATAGATCGTTCTTTAACGTCCTGAATAATAAACTTGAGTTAATTCCTACTTTCTTAAGAACCCTTTTTCAAGTTAATTATTTCTTTTATATCACTTATTACCATGTTATGAACACAATGCAATTATTTAAGTTAATAATGGTCATTTTGTCGATAATTGATATTTGAGTAAAAATAAGCCCTTTATAATTACAATTTGTTCATTTATCCATTATATCCAGAGTTATACACATGATGTAGATATCATAAATATTATATATATTCAGTATATACATGCATTTATAATAATACATAACATTTAGAGGTAAGAAATGAAATTCACCGTTCATGGAGATGGGAAGCTGTACGTACGCATGAATGCTAATTCCAAATCTATTTCATATTTAATGGAATTAAAACATAATTATACATAATAGTATTATAATTCCAGTATGGTATCATATATAATATCATTAAATCTATCCTTTATACGTACCACAGATGGTATTAATGAATCAAATAACTTTTTGGGGGCGGTAGTCCGCACTTCCTAAAATGATGATATCGTGTTTTCCCATAATGGAAAACATAAAGGTATGCCATAAATGAAAAATACAGAATCGTAAGTAAAACATAAACATGTTATATACCATATATAAATATAGTGACATCTTAATGTCCACCATTAAAGGTATTAAAAGAATATTGACCAATCATTGTTTCGTGAGGCAGAAATTCGCCATCAACAGAAATAATATGTTCATTAACCATTAGATGTAGGTGTGTGTAATTTTAGCTCGAATCCCTCTTTTAAAAACATCCTAGTATATTTATGATACTGGTGTTGTTACAAAAGAAAGGAATAAAAAGAGTTTAGAGGGTTGGAGAAGCAAAATAAAACATAAGAACACAAGAGAAAACACTACCTTTAAAACACATAACTCTTTTTGATTTGACCTCAAAGGCTTACTTGGGAAGACTTATGCCCAAAGTGAGGTATCTAAGTGTATATAGGGATTTTTAAAGACAAAATGGGTAGTGGTTGGCCGAGCCAAAGTCTATGGAAGTGTGGGTAAGGTGGTAGAGGTGGGGGCCTTTTATAATAGGAGAGGAGGGGCACTCTTGAAAGATATAAAAGATTACTTTATTCTAAAATGGTTTTTGGAATTAAAAGGTACCAAAATTATATATTTCTAGGATAAGGTGATAAGAGTTCTAAATACACCCATCCAATAAGTTTTTGACAAGTTTAGGTCTTAGATTTTACATTATCATTTAATTTTATTTAAATCGTTAAATAATGAGGTAATCACTACATCACCATGATTTAATAAATAATTTAATTTATTTAATGTCTGAAAATTATAAAAAAATATCATGATGTAGTAAATCTTTTTATCTTTCTAATGACTATTTATAGTCAGAAATATGACTTGTATAACCCCATGTAAAAATTGTTTTAGTAAAACAACTCATGTTTTTGACATTTTCATTTTCACTTTAAATAAAAAGTTATTAATGTAATTTTCCTACCAAAGTGGCTCCATGGGGTCCCCAAGTCGACCCTAGGATTTTTTTTGTCGGCCATGACACATCTAATAAGGGTAGTACATGTTTATAGGCATTTTTATTTTATTATAATATAAATTTTTCCTTAAAATGCACTAATTACCTCTAATCGTGATTAAAAACTTAAAAGTCACTATTCACCAAACAAATTATTTTAATCCCATTGAACCAAATTTTACTTCCTAATGACAACGATGTATGTCAGATTTTTGAAATTCAAAACACAGAGGTGGTAAAATTTCATTTAAATTAAAAATCAGTTTTTTAAGTACCACTTATTGGTTTAACTATTAATCAAAAATTGATGTTTTTCAAAAAAATACCAAAACATCACCCTAAGCTATATTTGATATTCCGAATTCAAAAATTATGTCTATTTTACCATATTAATAACATATAAGTTGAATTAATTAATTTTATAATTAAATCTCACTGTCAAATCAAATAACATGTTTTTATGAAACAATAAATATCAAAATATTGACACTAGTTTAAGTCCAATTTCAAAGTGAAATTATTTCCAACGTCCACTATTGGATTAAATGGTAAATATATATTATAGCTGAAAATTAAAACCAATTCAAAATATAATCTATTCATATAAATATGTTATATTAAAAAGAGGTTTTGAATTAAAATACAACACTTCTCACTATTCATTAAAAATTGAACATTATCAGAAAAATACCAGAAATTTATCCAAAGTAAATTTCAGTGTCCCAAACATAAAGAATAAATATATTTTGACAAATATAGCTTATAAAATTGTCAATATATAGATTTAAAAATGTTTTTCCATCAAAAGGCAGCAAAACAATCTTTTAAAAATATTAGTGTATTCCATGCTTATGATTGGATTTATTCTCATTTTATACCTCAAAAACACTATCTAATTCATTAATAGACATAGATAAAAATATATATTATTCATTACATACTTGGGATGTTAAATCCTTCCCCCTATAGAAAATTGCTTCCCTGCAATTTATTTACTTATCGAATAAGTGGGGATATTTAGCCCTCATTGCATTTTCAGATTCCTATGTTGCCTCTTCAATCATGTAGTTCTTTCAAAAAACCTTTACCTGATGAATCACCATATTCCGTAAAACTTGATCAATGTGGTCAAGAATCTAGACCGGTTGTTCCTCATAAGTTAGGTTCACTTCCAGCTGAACCACCTCTGGACTCAAAACATGAGATGGATCTGGCCTGTACTTCCTTAACATTGAAACATGAAAAACTTTGTGTACCTGAGATAAACTCAGAGGTAAAGCCACTCGGTAAGAAACTAATCCAACTCTCTCCAAAATTTCATATATTCCAATGAACCTTGGATTCATATTTCCTTTCATACCAAATCGCATCACAATTTTCCATGGTGATACTTTGAGAAAAACATGATCACCTACCTCAAAAGAGAGATCCTTCCTCATGTTGTCCCCATAACTCTTCTGCCTGCTCTAAGACGTTCTCATGTGTTTCTATATCAGCTGAAATTTTTCTGCCAACTCTTCTACCAATTCTGGTCCCATCATCTTCCTTTCACCCACTTAATCCCAGAATGTTGGAGTTCGACATTGCTTCCCATATAACGCCTCAAATGGTTCCATCTGTATACTAGAATGAAAACTGTTATTATATGAAAATTCAACCAAAGAAAGGTGTTGGTCCCAACTTCCCTGATAATCCATCGAACAAGAACGTAGCATATCCTCCAAATTCTGAATTGATCGTTCGGACTGCCCATCTGATTGAGGATGAAAAGCTGTACTAAAATTTAATTTAGTACCCAACGACTTCAGAAGGCCTTTCCAAAAGTTAGATGTAATACTGGGATCATGATCAGATACAATGGTGAGAGAAACTCTATGTAACCTAAATATTTCTTTAAGATACAAATGAGAAAGATAATCTAGGGGAAAAGTATCTCGTATAGCAAGGAAATGAGCAGATTTAGTCAAGCGATCAACAATAACCCAGATTGCATTATTACCTCGAGGTGTCTTCGGAAATCCCACAACGAAGTCCATGGATATATTCTCCCATTTCCACTTTGGCATTGGAAAAGGTTGAAGCATCTCTTTCGGTAACATCCACTCTTCTTTAACATACTGACAAGTCAAACACTTCAAAGTAAAATCAGCAATATCCCTTTTCATTCCATCCCACCAGTAATATTCCGAAGATCCCTATACATCTTAGTACTGCCTGGATGAACTGAAAACGGTGAAAAATGAGCTTCACATAACAAATATCTCTTCAACTGTGAATCACAAGGCACATACAATAACTTCCCAAATTCCAAAACATGATCATTATCAACATTATATTAAGGCAACATACCCTTCTGAACTAGCTCTACCTTTTTCTGCAACTCACTGTCTTGATTCTATGCTTGCTTAATTCTGTCTGATAGAGAAGATTTCATTGATACCTGAAACAAAACAGAAAGAAATCCGGCACCAAAAAATTATATTCCAATGTTCATCAAATCCTTAACTAAAGGATCGCGTTCCAAACTCAATATTGTTAATGAAGCATTACTTTTTCGACTCAAAGCATCAGCCACTTTATTTTCTTTTCCAGGATGGTAATGAATTGTACAATCATAATCCTTGATTAATTTTAGCCATCTCCTATGTCTCATGTTAAATTCCTTCTATGTAAATATATAATTTAATCTTTTGTGATCGGTATATATTTCACACTATACTCCACAAAAATGATGCCTCCAAATTTTTAAAGCGAAAACTACTACAACTAATTCCAAATCATGTTTAGTGTAATTTACCTCATGAGTTTTCAACTGTTGCGATGCATAAGAAATTACCTTATAATTATGCATTAGGAGGAAACCAAGTCCTTTCAATGAAGCATCACTGTAGATAACAAACTCACCCGTCCTAGAAGGTAGTGCAAAAATTGGAGCATTCACCAATCATCTTTTCAGTTCCTGAAAACAATCATCACATTCTTTCGTCCAGATAAACATAACACCCTTCTGAGATTGATTAGTCAATGGACTAGATAACCATGAAAAATATCTATCAAACCATCAGTAATAGCTTACCAATCCAAGGATGCTACTAATCTCAGTTACATTTGTGGTTCGTGGCCATTCTTCCACAACCATTGATTTTGCAGGATCAAAAGTTATCCCATCTTTAGAAACAATATGACCAAGGAAAGAAATTTTCTACAAACAAAACTCACAATTGGTTAATTTCCCATACAATGTATTTTATTTTAAGGTTAGGAAAATAACACTTAAATGTCTTTTATTCTCCTCATTACTTTTAGAAAACACCAAAATATCATCAATGAAAACCACCACAAACTTATCCAAGAACTCATGGAAATTTCTATTAATTAATTCAATGAATACAGCAGGTGCGTTGGTTATCCCAAAAGCCATTACTACAAATTCATAATGGCCATATCCTATACGAAACGCAGTCTTCGGAACATCTACTTCCTTTACCTTCAGCTGATGGTGCCCCGAACTCAGGTCAATCGTTGAAAAAAACTGAACTCCCTAGAGCTGATCAAACAAATCATCGATATGAGGAAAATGAACTAAGTCAACAGTAAATTAAGCTTTTCTATAACAAATCATGCAATTTCTTATTCAACTATAAAAGTTCAATTTGAGCCATTCGATAAGGGGGTTTTGAAATTGGATTATCATCAGGAACTATGTCAACAGTAAATTAAACTTCCAGATCTGGTATTATTCTAGGCAACTCATCAAGAAAAACATCAGGATACTCATTTACCACTGGCACATCATTAATTTGAACAGTTCATTTGTTTTCAATGATGTATGCAAGGTAACATTCATTTCTATATTTTACATGCTTCACGGCCTCTTGATAAGTTATCAATAGTAAGGGTTCATTATTGTACAAAAACTAAAAGTCTTTCTGAAAAGAATCTTATTTAGCTCTATAGTCAATCTTAGCATGGTAAAAAGAAAGCCAATCCATACCCAGGATAACATCAAACTCTACTGGAGGTAAAACAATAAGGATCGCAAGTAAGATCTTTCCATAGATAAGGATAGGAATATTCTTATAAATTCTTTTTTCCTCAACATTTCCCCCAGGTGTTTTTACCTCAAGATCAGGAGTTATTTCTTGAGATGGTATTCCGATATAACTAGAAAATTTTTCAAAGATTAAAGAATGTGTAGACCCCAGATCAATCAACACACTGGCATAATCTGAAAAAACAAACAAAGTAACTGATACAACTTCATTTGATGCCGCTACTTTTGCTGAAGTAGTTGCAAAGGATTTCACCACCACTTTCTGCTTGTAGTCTATGTTCTTCCCATCACTCAAGATATTTGTTAGACACTCATTTGCATAGTGACCCATCTTATTGCACTTAACGCATTTCACTAACTGCAAATCAAATTTGGACTTACCATCACCTTGATCATTTTCAGTGAAATAACGATCCTTATTTCCCATCTTACCACATCGATAGCACTTTTCAGAATTCAGAAGACATTCCCCAGCATGCCTTTTACCACATTTATCACAAACTGGAAACATAGTTTTCTTACCATCAGACTTTCTTTAAGAATTCTTCCCTTTCTCATGCCACCTCGGTCTATTCTTTTGTTGGTTTTTATAGAACACTTGATCATCAGAAAAATCCATTATCACCTTCTCAGCACATCGAACAAAATTTTCATAACTTTTGAACTCATGAGAAGCTAATTCCCTTCTATATTTTGCCTTTAATCATGAGTAAAAACAATTTATTTTACTATCATGGTCTCAGATAATATTTAGAGCATACCTTTCCAATCGAGTGAACCTCTCTTTATAAGCATCCATTGAGTCATCCTCTTGCCTCAATTCCAAATTTTTTTTCCATCCTAAGTCGAACTTTCTTAGGAAAATACTTCTCAAGAAAAATAACTTTGAATTCATCTTAGTCGAGAGCATCAATCTCATCAGCGTCCCTGATATTTTTAACCATCGACCACCTCTGATCTGCTTCACCCTCCAAACGGTAAATAACAAGACTAACATTTTGATTGTCTGAACACCCTATGACATCCATAATCTTCTCAAGTTCTTTAATCCACCCTTCAGCTAGCACAGGGTCAGATGATACTCTGAATGATGGGGGAGGTTGCCACATGAAATTTTCCACCACTGACATGTTCCTCTATGTTTGATCTGGATGATATCGTGCTTGGATACTGGAACCATTTACAGCTTGATTCAACTGCGCCATTACTGGAAAAAACTGTTCAGTTCCAATTCCGACCATAATAAGATGCTGATTCAGAAGGTTATTTCCTTCTGTATGCCTTCCTAACACTGCTTACCTATTTCCTCTGTGGAAAACAATTCTGAAAAAACTTGTCTTAGATGAAGCAACATGGTAATCTTCAAATGCCATATCGTTTCAATTTGACCATAAAAAAATATTGTTGGATAATCATTTAATAAAATTATAACTCCTAAAGTTATCAAAACCGACCTATGATATTAACTATAAGGCCTCGGCCTTAAAAATTACATAATCATGAGATATTTCAAGAATAAACCCCGAGGATCCTTTCAGGTATAGAGTTATAGAAAATTAGATCATAAAACATGCATTACATCGCACATTTAAACAATGTGATTACAATAAAAGATAATATTCATTTTTTCCCATCAATGGAAACATATTTAAAATAAAACAAGGATTATTCCTTGACACTATCATCATATCATGTACCTTTCACTTGACCTTTGAAAAACATTTCAAAAACATGGGATGAGCATAAAAAGCTTAGTAAGGGATATAAAAATATGAAAAGGAAACATGAGTACATGTATACACAAGAATCAATGAAATCATACTTTACTCATAAAACATAAGCACATTAACATACCTCATCAAATCATGATTAAATCATAGAAATCATAAGACATAAAGGTAACTTGAGGCACTCATAACATTATTACCTAGGGAGTAATCCTCTTGGTTACGTTTGGAATACCCATCACAGTATATTACATAAATCTCTTCGGAAAAACCTTAACATTTAACTCCTTCGTGTTTCCCAATGCATTGGAGAGATATATCGGGCTCACCCGTCCTTAGATTATCACAGAACCACCCGTCTTCATAATAATGCCCAAGAACCATAACATAATTGTGTCACATAAAACATGCATAAAGGAAACATATCATTTCCACTTTTCAATCACAAGATATCAATACAACACATTGATATAAAAAAATTATGAAAACCATTCTCAAAACCAAAATAAAAGAAAACTAAACCATGGTATTTATTTTTCTTTGATAAAAAGGTATGACTTGTAGAGGAAACCGAAACTCAAATAATGGTCACGACGGCAGAGAAATCGTTGTCGCCACATACGTATGACAGAAAGATTCCCTTTTGTCGTTTAGTAAAATGCTTCGTATAAAAAATATTCCTTTTGGATAAATGTAAATTTCAAAGGGGTTTATACACTGTTTAAAATAAGGTTGTGTATAAAACAAAATATGCCTCAATGAAAGGAGATTGAGAAGAAGTCCCATACAAAGATCATTTTCTTTAAATAAAATAGATCTATTATGTGTATTCACAATAAGTACACATAAATAAAGTACAAATACAAGATATGACATAATAATATCATTACATAATCTGATAGTAAGAGATAAACACAAAGAATGTAAATTGGGTTAAGAAGTTCCCATACCTCATGTCCGACTTGACTCTATCGTTATTTAAAGTCCTGTAAAATAAAAATGAGTTAATTTATAATTGATTGAGAACCCTTTTTAAGGTTCATTATTCCTTTTATATCACTTATTACCATGTTATGAAAACTATGTAATTATTTAAGTTAATAATGGTCGTTTTGTCGATAATTAGTACTTGAGTCAAAAATAAGCCCTTCATTATTACAAGTTGTTCATGTATCCCTTATATCCAGAGTTATACTAATGATTTAGATATCATATATTTCATATATATCCAGTATATAATTGAATTTATAATATTACATATCATTTAAAGGTAAGAAATGAAATGCACCGTTCATGGAGACGGTAAGCCGTACGTACGCATGAACGATACTTTAATTTGTATTTCATATTTAATGGAATTAAAACATAATGATACATAATAGTATTATAATTAAAATATGGTATCATATATAATATCATTAAATCTATCTTTTATACGTACCACATATGGTATTAACGAATCAAATCACTTTGAGGGGGCGGTAGTCCACACTTCCTAAAATGAAGATATCGTGTTTACCCATATTAGAAACCATAAAGTTATGCCATAAATGTAAAATACAGAAGCATAGGTAAAATATAACCATATTATATACCATATATATAAATATAGTGTCATCTTAATGGGCACCTTTTAAGGTGTTAAAAGAATATTGAACAATCATCGTTTCATGAGGCAGAAATTCTCCATCCACAGAAACAGTATGTTCATTAACCATTAGATGTAGGTGTATGTATGTGTATCTCGAATTCTTCTTATAACAATATACTAGTATATTAATAAAACTGGTGTTGTTACAAATGAAAGGAATAAAAATATTTTAGAGGGTTGGAGAAGCAAAATAAAACATAAAAACACAAGGGAAAACAATACCTTTAAAACAGATAACTCTTTTTGATTTGAGCTGAAAGGATTCCTTGGGAAGAAATTTTCCCAAAGTGAGGCTTGAAAGAGTTATAGAGGGATGGGTAGAGACAAAATGGGTAGGTTTTTTCCGAGTCAAATGCTTTGGAAGTGTGGATAAGGTGGTAGATGTGGGGGCCTTTTATAAGTGGAGAGGAGGGGCACTCTTGGAAAGTTAAAAAGTTTACTATATTATAAAATATTTTTCAGATTTAAAAGGACTGAAAATTATATATTTCGAGTATAAGATGATATGAGTACGAAATACACCAATAAAATACGATTTTGACAAGTTTAGGTCTTAGATTTTACATTATCTTTTCTTTTTATTTAAATCGTAAAATAATGAGGTAATCACTGCATCACCATGTTGTCATAAATAATTGAATTTATATAATGTCTAAAAATTATAAAAAAAATATAATTATGTATTAAATATTTTTATCTTTCTAATGACTATTTATAGTCAAAAATATGACTTTTATAACCCAATATAAAAATTGTTTTAGTAAAACAACTCATGTTTGTGACATTTTCATTTTAACTTTAAATAAAAAGTTATTAATATCATTTTCCTGCCAAAGTGGCTCCATGGGTTCCCCAAGTGGACCCATGGATTTTATTTGTCAGCAATGACACATCCAATAAGGGTTGGACATGTGTCTAGGCATTTTCATTTTATTATAATATCATATTTTCCTTAAATTGAACTAGTCACCTCTAATCACGATTAAAAACATAAAAGTTACTAATCACCAAAAAATTATTTTAATCCCATTGAACCACATTATAATTATTAATGACAACCATGTATGTCGGATTTTTTAAATTCAAAACACAGAGGTGGTAAAATTTCATTTAAATGAAAAATCAGTTTTTATGTACCATTTAGTGGTTTCACTATTAATCAAAAATTGAATTTTTTTAGAAAAATACCAAAACATCACACTAAGCTATATTTGATATTCTGAATTCAAAAATGATTTCTATTTTACCAAATTCACAACATAGAAGTTTCATTAATTAATTTTATAATTAAATCCCACTGTCAAATCAAATAGCGTGTTTTTATGAAACAATATATATCAAAATATTGATAATAGGTTAAGTCCAATTTCGAAGTGAAATGAATTAAACAAAAACTATTGTATTAGATGGTAAAAATATATTATAATTGTTCTTTAAAAACAATTCAAAAGATAATATAATCATATATATAATTTAGATTAAAAAGAGGTTTTGAATTAAAATACAACACTTTTCACTATTCATTAAAAAATGAACATTATCAGAAAAATACCAGAAATTATTACAAAGTAAATATCAATGTCCCAATCATAAAGAATAAGTTTATTTTGAAAAATATAGGTTATAAATTTTTAAAATATATATTTAATAATGGTTTTCCATCAAAAGGCAGTAAAACAATCTTTTAAAAATATTAGTGTATTCCATGCTTAAGATTGGATTTATTCTCATTTTAAACTTTTAAAACACTATCGAATTCATTAATAGACATAGATAAAAATATCTATTATTCATTACTTTCTTGGGAAGTTACATTAACATCAATGTTCATTGAGGGTTTTGACACCCAAAATACTTTCTCACACCAACCAAATCATGGTCTCACAATAAAGACACCTCAATCAATTTCCATTCAAATAGTTAATAGGTTCTATAGTAGATCAATGAGATATTAGTGAGAGGGTAGTATCCAAAAAATACATGAAGGTAATGTTTTTTGAAAACATATGGTGATATAAAATTTGGAGGCCCCATGGTGCAATCAAGGCTCTACAGTGTGGAGGTGTACTGGAAAACACACCATGTAATTGCAGATATATCCATGGCACAAGGGTATGTTTGAATAATACCTCCCAAGTGTAGGATTAAGAACTAAAACAATTATTTTATCTGGTGGAAAACACCATAATATTGGAATGATCTATACATCATAGGAGGTACTAAAAAAATGACATTTGTGGTTCAATGAGGGAGACTCTAGCGAGGTTTTTCTTGGTCACATTAACTGTTGTTGCATTGGGAGTGCATTGTGTTATAACAATTCATTTTAAAATGAACTTTTATTGATTAGGTGGGGGTTTAAATTGTAGATTTTCATATAATATCATTTTTATCAATGGATACATGTTGAACTATGAATAATATTTGAGGAATTTGGTAGTCTCAATGTCACATAGAAGACCTACCTTTGAGCCTCATCAGCTTTACATTCAAATTCAAATAAAAGAATAAATTAGATTAAAAAACAGGAATATTTGTTAATAATATTCTAATAAAGTAATTTACTCTTTAAAAACAATAGACTGGACACCCGACTGTAAATGATTCATAGAATAGGTTCCGTGCCATGGTTTATGATGCTTCGACACCAAATCCTTGAACCAATCATCAATAGTGCATGCTACAACATAAACACCACTAGGTGGTGTGGTTATATCATAGGCCATTCTATAATGGTGTGGATCTTATCCCATAGTTTCACTATAGAGATTAAATTTTAACTATGAAAATTCCACCTTTTCCGAGGCATGATCCCATGTTCTACAATGTAGTCATCCATAGTTTTGATAGAAACATAAAAAAACAATCCTAATGGAATACCTAATTTTTAAAATTTCATCAAACGTTTCCCAAATCATTGAATAAAGAAATAAATGTAGGAAAATAATGAAAACCAATTTTTGATTAAAGAGAAATATCCATGTTTTACAATTAATCTAAACTAAAGGCGTCTCATCATCCATAATCATCTTTAGGGTTATTCCTCAAACATCTCAATATACTATGATTAAAAATCACCCTATCACTCACACGTGTATTTCTAGACCATACCATTCTGCTACTGAATCTTGAAAATTGGTATCATATGACCTTGATGGAATTTCATGCTTCGACCTATAATCAACAAGAGGCACTCCTCTTATGTTTCTTCAAGATAAAATTCAACATCCTCTCAATCAAAGTCATCTATATGAGCATCCATGTACCTATGAATATGTGACATATGAAATATGTGATTCATACCTCAGTAATAATGATTGAGATCTAGAAGGTATGTGACTTTCCCATGGTTCTGGGTGATCTAGAAGGGTCCATCACAATATAGGTATATCCTTCCTTCCTCTGACATCAATTCCCTAATTGAAGAGTCATTCTCAACAAAATGTGGTTGCCTACAGTGAAATCTAGTAGTCACCTCCTATGATTGTAATATGATATATATATATATATATCCTTTTTGTATTGACAAACCGATACTAAATTATTTTCACTCGTTTATAGGTTTCCAAAACCAAAATGGGCCCCATATATGTATGTGGATGGTACATTGTTATCAATCACATCTGAGCCTTAGGGACATCTACAGGCCCTTAAAAAATCAAAATGTAAAATACATTAAATATATCAAAAATATTTTTCAATGTTACTAAATTTAATTCTATGATATCATAGATGTATATGTTTTTAATCCCATCCACCAATGGAGTGTTGTTGATCGACAAAAATTGTGAAACATTCGTCCAACAATTAACAATCATCCATATAGTTTCATGAAATATCAGGTTCTTATTTATCCTATAAAACAGTAAAATTATTAAATAATAAAATTTTATTTGATAGTGTATAAAAATGAAACACCAAGTAAAAAACAACACATGGAATATATTTCTATAAATTTAATCACTTCTATAGCGGGAAAAGCATGCAATCTTGAGTCCAAATGAACCATAATATAGTATTTTATTATAACATAGATATTTAATTGGTAGTATTGAATAGTAATAAAAAAAATTATAGGAATTATATTTATCTATTTATTATAATTAAAACAGATATCATTTAATTTTTTTTTTCAAAAATATACTTTTTTCTAAAATATGGTTTGGTCACTCTTTCCGCACATAATTAAAAATAATTTTTTCCAATTTTAGAAAATTTAATTTATAAAATATACCTTATTTTTTAAATCATCACATAAAAATTCTCTTATGGTTAACTTTTTTTATTTTTCTAAAATGACTTGTTTTTCGATGAATAGTGAAAACTACTACTTTTGAATTAAAAAATGCCTTTTCATTTTATCAATTTATAAATTTTATTTTATTTTTATATTTTAAATGTAAAATAAATTATATTATATTTCTATTAATATATTTTTTTCATTGGAATTATTTTCATTTTGTATTTTGATATGAAACACAGTATACTTTTGAACATTTTCTCTTTAAAACCCCACTTTCTCATCACACCCAAAAGATTAATTTTATATTAAACATTTATACTTATATGAATAGAATATAGAAAATTATATTCCATATTTGAAATAAATATAATAAAAATTATATAATTATTTTATGTTTATATTTCGCTATAACTATTAGTGAAAAGAGTAAAAATTAATTACCACAACTAAGGGAAAAAACTGATTTATCCACGGTTAAACTAAAAATATATTGGTTGAATTAACCTAAAAACCTATGTAAATGTTATTTCAAGAAATATATCAACCTTATAATAAATAAAAATTAATCATAAATCATTTTAACTCCTTTTCTCATGTTAAAAACGTGGGTACATATTTTTATTTTTAAAAATTTCATGTGTTCCACTCACCTCAATTATAAAAGTTCACCTACTCTCTTATATTATTCACACCATAAAATCATTTTGTTTTGAAAAATACCTACCCATTCAATTTAAAACTTAAATAAACACAAACTATAATCATTTATTGGTCATAAATATATTCTAGTAAATATGCAGTTATAATCCTATAAAGGTGATCCGAGAAGAGTTAAAATTCAGAACAATGTGTTTATTTATTTATTTTTTCATATCCACCAAATATTTTTCATTAATTCATATATAATATCACCATTATCTCCCATAAGATGATATTTTATTATTTTAACATAATTAACTCTATCAATATTGTAACACCCCTATATTCTGTGAAATATTATTTTTTGTAATAAACTTATACTTTTGGATATTTTTTATTTTACACAACACTGAATATAGCTTGTTCTATATGAAAAAACTAAAGAATTATTTATTTTTACACTATAAAAAGTCGAGGATTCACTACAGAAAACACATATATTATCTATTTGTACATGAAACACTATGTTTTTCAAGTGTTACATGCAACCAATTTCTTTTAATAGTTTCTGTTATTCAGGTGAACAAGTTTTATCGAACAACAATATACTATTAATAATGTTGTTAATAAATTTTTATAGTTACCACTTATCTATTAAAATGAAAATTAAATATAATATTAACTAAATTATGAAAATATTATTTATACATGGATATAAAATTAATCCTTGGTTATCAATTCACATTAAATGGAATTTAGAGACATTTGAAAATAAAGAAATTCATTTTCTAAGAAACCAATTTTTCTATGTACAAACATCATTTTATCCCAATAAACTCAAAAACCAACAATTGATGTATTTATTTTATTTTTTACATATTCATTAAATTTTTTAATACTCACCCAATAGAGTAGATATGGATAATAGAAGAAAAAATCCAATTTTATGAAGAAAAAATAATTTTTTCAAAAGAATAATTTTACTATATTTTAATGGAGAACCCAAATTAAATATAGTTTTTGATAAATTTATAAATTTTATTAGATAAATAACCTTATTTGAAATCAAGATATCGAAATATACAATTCATTATTTTTGGTATTGTTTTGATAAGATTCATTTTTTGATATATAAAGAGAGAAACAATATTTTATTTTAATTAAAAAATTCTTTTTCTCATGACTCATTTATAAAAATAGATAATATTTTAAACATGTTTTAAATTATTATTAGGTGAACATTTTCTTAGTTAATCAGATTAATGTTATTATAATAAATTTCGCATTGAATATAGATATAAAAACATTTGAATCTTTTGGACATTTTAACTTTTGAAAACATGTTTTCTCGATCTGTCAATATGATTCATTCATAATTTCTATTTTTTATATTATTTGATTGGAATTATAAAAAAATGTATTCCATGTTTTTAATTATAAAATATATATTTATTAAATATTTCCCTATTATTTTTCGACAATATGAATATTAACTTTATTAATTTTTCATAGCATGGTTAAATGAAATCTGGTAAAATATAAAAAATATTAAAATAATAATAATTATAAAACTACAATAACACATTCCCAAATGTTATTTAGTGATTTTAATTCTACCGTTAAAAAATAAAAATCTAAATTGAATAATTTAATGGATACTTATCCAAGAAAATGATGTAAATATTTGTAAAATTTAGGGGTGTGAGGAACATTCACACTCTTACTTTTAGTATGTATAATATTTTTAATATGGGGGTAAATAAGAGATATAATATAGTATATACATTCTTATGAAAAGTTAAATTCTTATCAACATTATAGAAATTTACTTTTATTTCTTTTAGGGGTGAAATACTTATCATAAATAATTACAAAAAGATTATGCAGTAATTATTAAATTAATCAAAAAATGAATTAATGGATATTAGAAATATTAAAATATAATAATTTTACTTAATTAAGGTGATACATGAATTTTAGGGGTGAATATAATATGTCAGTAGTATGTTATGTTAATTGGGTTGATGTAATATTGTTGGATTGATTTTTTAAAAGTCAATGTTTTAAATAGTGACATAATTAATAGTTATGATATTTTATGAAAATAATACTATATAAAAATATTTAAAAATAATAAAAATATGAAATATGTACCAAGGGATGTCATACAGTCTATGAAACCTAAAATTTTCCATTCATGATCCAATTTAAAATTTTATGTATAAATTATATCAATTTAGTAATAAAAACATTGTAACCATAATTAAAATTAAAACAAATTATCGTAGGGTTAATAAAAATGATAAAGTATGAAGTTACATAAAAAACATTATAAAATTTATTTTTTTGATGATATTACAACCTTATATCATCTTATAACCGAAAATATAACCTTTTGTATTTATTGTTATTTAGTTTTTATTTATTATAAGTTAATATTTTTTATTGTTTCCAAATGTGTCCCTCCCATATCTTATAATATGGAACACATATTTATAATTTATTACCACATATTGATCTCTTTGGATCATCCAAAATCTACCCAAATCTCCTTCAAAATTTGTTAACATTATCTTATAATATTTTATGTGTACAAAAATTGTACAAATTATGTCCTTTTGGGAAAATCAAAATTAGATACCCAAAGAATATATAACGTTCATCAATGAACATTTTTGTATTATTTATTCCATGAACCCCCTCAATTGTTTTTATTTCATGATTAAATATAACCTTTGTATCTTAAATATACTATTTTGTATCTAAAATATGGTTTTAACATACAATTTCACATACTTCCATCTAATTGGTATCGAACTTACCGTTATTGTGTACAGCGGCCTACCGCCTCGTGAAACGATGAATTTTTATTTTTCCCTTTACCACCTATCATGGTGGGATTTAAGATGGACACACTATTTTTATGATATATATTATATCTATGAAATTATCATACGTTTTTTTATAAAAATATCATACCTAACATTTTTACCATCTAATATTATGGGAAATGATAACGTTATTCATAACAATGTATGGGAACCATCTCCACGATTCGATGTGATTTTTTCATATATATATCATAAGGATGGTAATAAAGATGAATTTTATGAATATATATGATATATAAATTAAAAATAATTATGTAATGATAATATATCTTGTTATTTTCATTCTATTAATATGATAATAAAATTATAACACTGTTCATGTGTATGTATGGCCTACCATTTCCATGAACGGTGTATCATATTTTCAACCTATTTAGTTTTTGAATCACCATGAAAAAATATTATATATATATATATATATCATGGTTATAATTATGGATATTATGAAATCATTATCTATGTAAGAGTATGAATGATAAAAAGTCAAAAAAATTATGGAAAACAAATCAATTATTATGTGAAACATAACTTTAACATGGTTCTATTAATTAGAGAGTTATATAATGTCATAAGTAAATTATTTATGAAATTATATATATGAATATTATTATATGGTATATGTATAATAAACATATATATATATTATAAATTAGTTTTTAATGTGTGTAATAAAATTCAATACTTAGGGTAAGTGAATTTCATCTAACTTTTTATATTCGTGGGATACTTGTCATATTCGCCACTCGTTTATTTTATGTGGTGTATATACTATTTGATGTCATGTTATAGAAAAATTTCCTTTATTTCTTGATATTATATGTTAAAATTGATATTATTATTTCATGTATCTCATGATTCAAAAGCTACTCAAGTAGTAAGTTATTTTTTTTCTCATTTTATATTTTTGGCCATGTGCCTTATACACTACTTGTTTCATCTATGTGGTTAATATAATGACCATGAATGTATTTTATGAGTCTTATCCAGAACATTATGGTTTTTTAATACCCATGTAATTTTATTTCATGCATGGTCCACACAATTCTACAGATTATAAATTGGTGATTGTTTATTTCCCAATCTCATCACTATTCGGGATTGTTTCGTTTTAAATCTCCTTTATGAAATATTTATCTTCCATTTAAATTTTTTCTATACATGTTTTCAAAAAATGATTTATAATTCAGAAATGGGTTTTAAAATCAATTATTTTCATGACCAACTTTCTCCAAATATACACCTTCTAGGCTAGAAATTAAGAACCAGAGATAATGACCCCCTGAGTCCCGCCTTGAATAGGCCCCAAATCAGTGACAAGAAACAAGTGTGTACAAATGAAATAGTATGGGAGGAATTACCCTTTATAATAAACAATTTTAAGAGATAGAATAAATCATCCACATCAAATCCAAGACATATTATGAAATATAACTCCAATAAAATAATCCACCATAATGTAAAAATTAAACTTTTACAAATACAGTAGAGTCTACAAAGTAAATACCCAAAAGAAAATCTAATAAATCAACACAATAACTATTATGGATCTAAGCTAGTATGATTCAGTATGGTCCCTTAAATCCCCATGGAAACCAGAAAATAGTTTTATATACATAGGGTGAGCATACAAGTACACTCAATAGGATATCCAATGTCTCTTGGGTACATGATAAAGAATCATACTAATGATCATGTGAGGAATCTGTAGATCCAAACCACATGTGAATAGATATACTAACAATCCCAACATCACCAAGGAAGAATCACAAAATATTACAATCTGAGTAATACATTATAAAGTAATCCACGTCGATGATAGGGTACATCGCACCACTTTCCCACAGACTAGTCGCTCTCACCCCAATGTAAAAGTCATTGTGCCCTCACCTCTTCCGATTATACCAAATCACATCCCAACAGAACACACTATGTAATCACAACACATACCACCCATAAACACTTGGTTCCCACAACACATCCCTCCCACACACAACTAGGCCTCACAAAACAACTATCCCACACACACCTGGGCCTCACAACATGTCATATCATATCCTAAAGACACATGGAACATCACATCACAACTCTTATAAATGTCACATGGGACATTGCATCACAAATTATCCTAGAGAAACATGGGATACCACATCTCAACTCATCCAATATTTATCTAGGATGCCACATATTAACCACCATCAAATGTACTAATTGACCTCCGTCCATCACATCATGTGAAATACCAACCTTTAGAAGAAGAGGTATTAGGGAAGAACATGTGGCTATACATTCAACCTCTCACTTGGATGTTGGGAATGACACCCCTTGCATAATGATGCAGGTGTTTGAATCAAATTTCTCAACATGGGTGGGGTGTATATAGAAATCACTAGTAAAATACAAGTATATATATATATGATGCTAAACACACTAGCCCAAATTATGGGATCTCATAAAAAAACAAACTCAAAATAATATCATCATTGCTTCAACCTATAAATGCATTTATTAATATATAAAATAGTCACTTCTGAAGGTGATGTTCTCTAATATTCAAATACGGCTTCAAATTTCCTTCAAATTTAACACCCATTAATTTAATTATTTATCATGAACCAACTTAAATCCAACCACCCATTAATAGATTGTTTATTAAAAATTATCATCCCAATTACCTAATCAACCCATGTTGTTTCAAAAATTATAAAAAATTATTATTTCATCACAACTCATGAATCTAGGACAAGACAATGACATTCTACAAGCATCTCAACATAATGTTATCTAATTTCCCCAAAAGAAAGACCAATAAAACTATCCAACCCACATACCCTAACCATACATCAAAATCCCACATGAATGGACACACATCAACCAACAAACCAAAGGAATATCGACACATTATATTTCTTCATGATCATTTTTACATATTTAAAAAGGGGATTTTATCACATAGAACATTATTTTTTAGGGGTGTTATCATAAAAATCATAATCATTGGGAAACCAATTTCAATAGCTACGTATATGTAATTAAATATTTTTCATTTATAGTGATATCATGATATCACAACCAAGAATAATACACAGAAGATATATCCTACACAAGAAAATCTCCCATCATCCACAATTTTTAGTAGGGAATCAAACCCAAAAAATCCAAAATATCATGATAACAATAAAGTTGTAAAAACATTGGGTTCAAAACCCATTCCCCCTTTCAATTTAAATTATTCTGTTTTTATCTTCAATTATGATGGAAAAATCATAATCCATTGGAAAGAAAAGTCAACCCCAATCGTATGATACACAAATAAAGAAATATGATGGAATCCATACCTCAAGAAAGCTTTTCAACTCTTTGTTTACCATAGGACAAAAAAGAATGTGCTGAAACAAAAACTAAACTATAGTAAATCATTGATCAACCTACACAAAATCCCAAGACCATCAAAATGCAATCCAAAAAAAACCCCAAACCAATATGTACCACTGTTGTGATCTTCGAGGAAGAATGGAATAAACCAACAAATAATGGGAGAAAACTCACCATGGATCAACCATAGATCACCAACAACAAACCACCAGGATCAACAGATCAATGTAGTAGGAATGAAGGATTTATGAACAACTCCTGGTGTATATGGTTCTCCCAAAATGAGGGGAAGAAGGATCCATCACTGAATGAATGTTACGTCATCTTAAAAAAGATTATTAAAAATATATTTTGATCAGGGTTTTACATGAAATGTAATCCCCATTAACATCATGTAATCCCCAGTGTTAGGCTTCTACCAAAAAATGCAACACCAATTTATTTGATTATTTATTAAACTTAAAAAACCAACAAATCATGAACCATACCTAGAAAAGTTGTGATAAAAACTATCACAATGTATAAACCAATTACACAATGTGGAATGCCTACAACCATTCTATTTCACCTCCAACTTCCACTGAACACTCAATTAACCTCCCCCCAAACACCTCCAATACTCAAAACTAGAAAAGTAACGGACTGGAAAGGTATGAAATATTACATTAGATACCTATCAAATGATAATCACCCTCGAGAATCCAAAATCATTCATCGAAAGAAAGGGGTCAAACAAACACCCTACTGAATACCTCTTAAGGATATTTTCATACCTCAAATGATTCCACTGGATAAACACGCCAACAGAAGAAACCAAAATATGCACGAGTCAACCACAAGATACTTCCTATAACAAAACCAAACATTCATATCACTAGTGCACAACTATTTAAACATCAATTTAGCCGAACAAAAAACCACTATAACCAACAAATAACACTATCCTAAACACAAAAATCAAGGAATTATGTCCTCCATGTCAAGATACTATCTGCTCTGGGGGAACATACTCACCTGTACAAGTTTAATCACATCATAGTTAATGTATATCAATTAGGAATCAGGTCCTCCCTTATTCATATATCATGAATTTATCACACTTCACACCAAAAACATAAAAAACCAAGGAAAAATGGTCATCTCATTAAAAAAAGAGATCAAACATCACATCACAAAGCCAAATAGAGGAAACAAGAACTCCAAATATCTATAGGAACTAGAAACACATCTGTGAATCTCTCTCCTAAGTACTATCCTCTTGTAAACCATGACTCTATAACACACGAACCAAAGGAATGGTCCATACATGTAGTTCCTTCAATTTATTATAATTCATCTCTATTGGTCAGTCAACAAATGTCATATAATACTCGATATCCAAATCCCTAGTCAATGACATGGGATTCATCAACAATATACCAACAAAGATGAGAGGTGTGAAGGATTTCATGGTACTATTCCAACAGTGGTGGGAATGCTAACTGATTCACAGCCTCACCCACTCACCATAACAAATAAAAGGGCCCAACAATCATGAAATAATGATACTCCCTCTTCCAATACTCAAATTCTTACATTGAAAGGAAACCTTCAAGAATATGTGGTCCCTAACCTCAAACTCCAAGGGGCACCTCCTGCAATCGACAAAATACATCATCCAATCATGTGCTACATTCATCTATTCATAAACAAGTTGAAATTTATCAGTCATGCTCTATACCACATCAGGACCGAGAACAAATGTCTCCCTAAAATTAATCCTTCATAATAGAGAATGGAATTGTCTCCCATAAAATTCCACAAACAGTTCCATGCTAATGGAAGAGTGATATATATTATTATATATAGAATATACCAGAGATAGGTGTTGTACCCAACAATCACCAAAGTCCAATATGAATGCTCTCTATATATCCTCCAAACAATTGATAGTCTATTCACTCTTCACATATGTCTGATGGTGGATGATAATGCGGTGGCATAAATAAGAGAGAAAAGCATGTTGGAATCCCCTCTAGACATATGAGGTAAACAATGTATATCAGTAACTAAAAATAGACTTAAAAACTCCATAAAACCTTAACATCTCATCTACATAACTGTTATCCAAGTAATCCACATCACCCAACTACTTAATAGTTAAGAGTTGAGTCAATTTCATTAATCGATCCAAGACTACCTAGAGAGAATCACAACCTCCCTGTGCTCTGCGTAACCCTATGACAAAATCCCTCAATATATCATCCCATTTCAACTCGGTAACGTCAAAGGTATAATAAAACAACAAGGAACATGATTCTTTGCCTTTGACTATAATAAAACGAAATACTTGTACAAAAACTCAACCACATCATGTTTCACCCCCAGCCTCCAAAAATGAATCTTAGAGCCATGATACATCTTGAAAAATCTTGGGTGTACCTCCAATTTGTAATATGTGGAACTCATAAATAACTTCTCTGTGCATTTCTGCCAGAACAAACAACCATTCACTAAATAATATCTAGTTTTGACCATCCTCCGACCATCACTTTGAAGCCTCTCCCTGGTTAACACGATCATCCAACACCCCTAAATTTGAGTCTCCTGACTCATAATCCTCCACATTTTTCATCCGAGAAGACTGAACCATAATCTGAAACCAATATCCATTACCAATACTCAACATTGCGTCTATGTGTAGGTCTTCCAACTCCTCCATGACTCTCCAAGCGTCCACAAATTTCCGAAAAACATCCATCTGTAAATTTCTAATCAATCAATCGGCCATTACATTCCACTTTGTTGAGGTTTATAATATCACAAAATAATAGTCCGAAAGAAACTACATCCACCTCCATTTTTGTAAGTTTATATAACGCTGGGAAAAGATATACCTCAAGATCTTGTGATCTGTGAAGACCAAAAAACACTATAAAATGTGGCATTGACACAAAAAATAAGAAAAAACACAACCAACGGTAGCTCTAGATCATTTGTGGTGTAGTTAATCTTGTGCGGATGTAACTTCTTAGACCCATAAGTGGTCACTACCCTCTACTGCATCAGTGTGCATCCCAATCCTAGATGAGAAGCATATCATAACACCTAAAACATCACGCCTTCATTAGGAAACTATAGAATTTGAGTACATAATTACTTTCCCTTTAGGTAACTGAACACGTCATGTCATTGATCACTCCACACAAAATCCTGGTATTTCGTCCTCAATGAATTACATGGGGCTACAACTCGAGAGAAATAGGGTACAAACCTCCAATAATAGATTGTGAGACTAGTCAAAATGAGAGAATCTACTATGTTCTTGGGTGATACCTAAGAAATAACTACTTCAACCTTTGATGGGTCTACTACCACACCCTGCTAAGACACCACATGTGCACGGAAATGGACCTGCCATGTTCCGAACTTACACTTCGATATCTTTCCATAGAGTTTTTGGTGTTGAAGAAAATGTAATATAGATCGGTTAAGTTTAGTGTTCTCATACTATAACATCTATTATATTAAAATTTCATCAATGAATACAATGATAAAACGATCCCAAATCTCACAGATCACAGAGTTCATAAGCCTGATGAACATGGCTAGTTCTTTTGTAACACTAAATCACAAGACTACAAAAACAATGTTCCCATACCTGAATATGAAGGCAGTCTTTAGGATATCTCCCTCCTTCACCCTCAACTAATAAAATCCAGACCATAGATCGATCATTGAGAACCATCATTCCAATATCAGATGGTTGAAAAGATCATATATCCTCAGAAAAGGGTAATAGTTTCTTATCGTCACCCTATTAAACCTCAGTTAGTCGATGTACATCCTAATACCACCATCTTCCTTCTCTAAAAAAACACAAGATCACCCAATGACAACACACTGGGCCAGATAAAACACTTATGAATCATGTCATATATCTGAACACTTAACTCCAGCAACTCATAAGGCATCATCCAATAAGGATCCATCAAAATCAGAGAGGCACAATGATGTCTCAAACTCAACATCACGTCTAGGGGTAGAATCACAATCACCTCAAGGAACAAATACATTAATTACCTAAAAACATTGGAAACATCTACTATTAAAAAATCTATTGATTCCATTGATAACTCATCCAACAAGGAAATAAGGGGATCCACAGGCTGGCTACCCACCTAAAAAATCCACCAGAAAACAAAAACCACATGTTGTCCATCCCCATCTGAAAACATGGCTCTTCTATAGAAGTAGTTAAAAATATAATGTATGTAATACAGCCAAAATATGATGATGATGAAATTTATTGGCTACATATGTTGCAAGAAAATATCTCTATAGTACTGAGGTGGCCCCATCGTCAGTCTACACCCCTAGAACATATGAATAATGATGGTCTCCCTTTGACTAAAATAATCAAAACCAAAGGCATGGGAAATCACTCGATGTATATCTATATAAAATGGAATAGAGATGGAGAATTAAAAGAGCGTGAATATAATTAATCAATAAAGTCACAATTAATTGTATTAAACAAACTAATTTTACCTCTATTGATATGTGGCCCCTCTGGAACTGCAGCCTTCACTACATGCAATTGACAATGCCATACTCCTCTACCTCTCTACAGACAACAAACTCTATAGAAAAACTCTGTTTGTGGTCCCTAAACATGATAAACATCCTTAGTTCTGACTCTACCTTCACTAAATCCCATCAGCAGAGGAAAAACATGATTCCCCAGCTATAGAAACAGTCTCGCTGGAATCTACTCTTGAGGCTAGGGTTTAACTTAACTACCTCCACCAAACTAATATTAGGTAACCAATTTGAACTATATTTGGAAATGGAAATGATCCCCAAAACCAAAACACATTGGAACAATGTTCATATAAAAATAATAAAAACCATTGTCACTAGAAGTGTGGAAAGGAATCTGCTGATGTTGACTCTTTTCCAGTCAAAACAATGAAGGTCATGAAACCTGAGACCTTTCACTAACAACTCTACCCCAAAAATACATTTTTGATCCCATATCCTGTTAAACCTCCTCATGATTACATCTTCATACCACCTCTACCATCTTCTGAACCTCCAGATAATTCGAAAGTGTCAAAGAATTAATTGCATACGAGATTGAAGGAATGAGTGCCACCTCAAGACATCTTGAAGGAGAATCCTTGTCAAAAAATAATCTGGGAAAAAACAAATAACGAACATGAACATGATTCCCATCTCCCAAACTAACATTATCACCTTTTGAAGTGAAAAAACCTATTACATATTTAATTATTACATGGTAAATGAAAGGAACT
Organism: Viscum album; assembly: GCA_963277665.1. Lineage (NCBI taxonomy): Eukaryota > Viridiplantae > Streptophyta > Magnoliopsida > Santalales > Viscaceae > Viscum > Viscum album. Next base: position 216,359,488 of record OY728164.1, read on the forward strand.
CTTCCAGGAACTCTTCTTGAATGTCCACCCATAATACATCTTCCTCCTTATGCTCTCCCAAATACATTGTCCACCACTATTGTGTAGATCCCCACATCTAACTGACTACCAACGGGACCCAATACATCATCGGGGCTCAGAACAAATTGAATGAAATCATGAGGTCCTCCATCTATCTCTCAATCTTGTCATCTAAAAAAGTCTTCTTGTACTTCCCCAAATCCTTCCACTAGAAAGTGCACAATGTCATTTTCCACTCATCATCCACCTCAACTAGATTAACCCTATGAAAATCAATCGGATCATCCAGATGAACCTCCACTACCTAGGTAGCATGTATATGATAACTAGGATCCATAGATGAATGTAAAAAATAGTTTTTCTTAATCGTGAGTATTATTGAATTTTATTAAGATATATTTTAATTCATTTCTTTTGATTTATCCATTTTAACATTCTCAATTCAAACAAGAACACAAGTCATTATGATGTACCTACCATTCTTAGGTATCTACTGTACAAGTAGGTTAATCTCACATGGAATTTCAATAAGAATAGATTACAAGAATTAGATCTTATTGTTCCCTAAAATACCATGTCCTAGCTAGTCCCTAAGAAAAAATTCATGCACCAAGGTCAACTGGAACAATTTCCACGCCACCCCATGCACTCATCAATGTTCTTAACACCCTAATCAAATCAATATATCAACCATCTTCTCTGATTCAACTTTTTCATGACCCCTCTCCATAAAGATACCCCTCCTAGGATGGAAATGATGACAGGGATATAATGACCCCCCCAGTCCCACCTCAAATAGGGCTTAGGTTGGCGACTATCATCAAGGGTGTAAAAATCTAAAAAAGTGGATTTACACATTATAAGAAACTAGATCAAGAGATAGAATGAATCATCCAAAAACACTCCAAGACATAAAATAAAATATAATTCCAAACAATACCCCACAAGCAAGTATAAATATAAATAGTATAAATAAAATAAAGTCTCCAATGTAAATACCCAAAATTAAATCTAAAGTATGGAAACAAAAACTATCAAGGATTCGAGCCAGTAAGGTCTAGAATTGTCTGAATAATCCGCCTAAAAATAGGAAAAAGGTTTTATATACATATAATAAGAATACATGTATATGTATTAGTAACACCAAAGTCTCTCGTGTAAATGTGAAAGAAGCATACTAATGGTCTCGTGAGAAACAACACAACCAATCAACAACTAAACAGGTATACTAACCATTCCAACCACACCATGGCACACTCTCCAAGAAACACAATATGAATAATATGATATAATTTAAGTCACATTGTCGATAGGGTACCCCACACCACTTTCCCACTAATTAGCCACACTCTCCTCAATGGAAAATGGCATGGCGCTCCCACCACTTCTGAATATACCACATCACATCTTGGTCGTATACACCTAATACTCATAACACACACCACCAACACACACCTAGGCCTCCAAAAACATCCTTCCTAAACACAACTATCCCTCACAACACATCATATCTCATTTAGAAGAATCATGGGACATTGTATCACAACTCACCTTGGATACACTGAAGATATCACATCAAAACTCATCCCGAACACACCCAATATTCCATATTTCAACTAATCCTGAAGATAGAAGGGTTACCACATATTAACAACCATATAATTCAATATAATATGTCAATCCTTCACAACCAATGCAATACCTAGCTCACTTGGAAGAGGGAGCCTGGAAGAGTGTGTCTACAGTCATTCATCCTTCCACTGGGCTGTTGGGAAAGACACCCCCTGTGATACGATACCAATGTTCGGATCATAGTGCTCAGCATGGGTAAGGTCTGTATATAAATCACAAGGAAATCCATATATATATATATATATATATATATATTTCTGTGTGTGTGATACCAAACACTCCATGCCATATTATTGGTTCTCAAACAAAAAACCATCTAACAACACTTAAACATTTTGGTTTCCCCAAATTCAATTAATTAATATCTAAAATAGTCATTTTAGAAGGTGAAGTTACCCAATAATCTAATATGGCTTCAAATTTCATCTGTGCGTAATAACCATTCATTTCATTATTTATCATCATCCAAATTTAATCGCACAACCAATCATTATATTATTTATTAGAAATTATCATCCCAATGACCAAACGAACCCCTGTCCTTTCAAACATTATTAAAAAATTATTTTTTCTCTCACTACATAGGCATATATCACAACACAACCACATTCCAAAAATAGCTCAACATACCATAACCTCATTTCCCCAATAGCATAGGAAAAAAAACAATCATCCCCAAAAGCCCCAATCACACATCACTATCCCGTAATCATGGCCACACAACCACTTATCAAACCACACCCCAAAGGCATGACCACACATCCCATTGCATAAATTTCATTTTTACAAATTTTCAAACAAGATTTTATCACAATCTAAT